>OY992885.1:47192341-48392341 GCA_963921405.1 Cepaea hortensis | reverse complement strand
TGGTTCTCTGGTTCAGCCACCATTGCACATAGTTTTGGTTTGAGTGATTAGGTTATGTAAGTGGGGTTCTCTGGTTCAGCCACCATTGCACATAGTTTTGGTTTGAGTGATTGGGTTATATAAGTGGGGTTCTCTGGTTCAGCCACCATTGCACATAGTTTTGGTTTGAGTGATTAGGTTATGTAAGTGTGGTTCTCTGGTTCAGCCACCATTGCACATAGTTTTGGTTTGAGTGATTGGGTTATATAAGTGGGGTTCTCTGGTTCAGCCACCATTGCACATAGTTTTGGTTTGAGTGATTAGGTTATGTAAGTGTGGTTCTCTGGTTCAGCCACCATTGCACATAGTTTTGGTTTGAGTGATTAGGTTATGTAAGTGTGGTTCTCTGGTTCAGCCACCATTGCACATAGTTTTGGTTTGAGTGATTGGGTTATATAAGTGGGGTTCTCTGGTTCAGCCACCATTGCACATAGTTTTGGTTTGAGTGATTAGGTTATGTAAGTGTGGTTCTCTGGTTCAGCCACCATTGCACATAGTTTTGGTTTGAGTGATTAGGTTATGTAAGTGTGGTTCTCTGGTTCAGCCACCATTGCACATAGTTTTGGTTTGAGTGATTGGGTTATATAAGTGGGGTTCTCTGGTTCAGCCACCATTGCACATAGTTTTGGTTTGAGTGATTAGGTTATGTAAGTGGGGTTCTCTGGTTCAGCCACCATTGCACATAGTTTTGATTTGAGTGATTGGGTTATATAAGTGGGGTTCTCAGGTTCAGCCACCATTGCACATAGTTTTGGTTTGAGTGATTGGGTTATGTAAGTGGGGTTCTCTGGTTCAGCCACCATTGCACATAGTTTTGGTTTGAGTGATTGGGTTATATAAGTGGGGTTCTCTGGTTCAGCCACCATTGCACATAGTTTTGGTTTGAGTGATTGGATTATATAAGTGGGGTTCTCTGGTTCAGCCACCATTGCACATAGTTTTGGTTTGAGTGATTGGGTTATATAAGTGGGGTTCTCTGGTTCAGCCACCATTACACATAGTTTTGGTTTGAGTGATTAGGTTATATAAGTGGGGTTCTCTGGTTCAGCCACCATTGCACATAGTTTTGGTTTGAGTGATTGGGTTATATAAGTGGGGTTCTCTGGTTCAGCCACCATTACACACAGTTTTGGTTTGAGTGATTAGGTTATATAAGTGGGGTTCTCTGGTTCAGCCACCTGCCTCAAGCTATGAAGGTTGTGGGTTTGTGTCCAGACTCAGTCATTCGGTTCATGAGTGCAATTTTCTCAGAAACTCCTGGGGATTATCGCTGGAGCTGTTGGGTTTGTGCTCTATGCAATGCTTTCTGCAGGTTGTTCTTAGGAAAGCGATGATGTTATATAGGGTACAACCCAGTGCAATGAAGTAGATCTTCTCAAACTGAAGTTCCCCTTTAGTGGTGACAGTGGGTATAGATAAAGAACATATACTACATGTCATATATATTACACACATCTTACACAGAAATTTATGAATCAATACAACTAATACTTTTGGCACTTAGAGTTGCTTGTGGCAGTAATAGACATGATCACAACACAAGTGCATTCACGATCAATTCACAATGGGAATAATTAGAATTCCTGTGCTCCTATGGTTGTTGAGGGAGATATATCATGGCTGAGTGTGTGCTGAATGCTGTGACATTGATTCTAGTTAATCAATAATTTAAAACCATAATTTTCAAATATATTGTGATAACGGGAAAGATTTGTGAAGAAGGATAAATAGAGACAGCGAGAATAGATTTTTGACAACTTTTTGTTATAACATGGAAAGATGTCATACATTTTTTTGTCTGGAACCCACAATGAGAACGAAATAGCGTGAGACCTAAAACATGTGGAGAAGATAATTACAGAGATAAATAATATGGGGAGGCCTTGAAGTGAGCAGCAGGATATAGCAAAGGATAGGATGGCTTGGCTTGGGTTGATTGAGGGTTTAGCTCGAATAGGGATAAAGGGCATAAAAGGAAGAATGGAAAGATTTCAGTACAACAGAATTGATATATTCTGTTAGAGACCTCAACATGTGGAGAAGCATGATCACCCATGCCAGTCAACAAGCCACTTGATGATAATATGGTTTGTTTAGTTAGTCTCCAAAATACCAACATGTTTATTCGCATGTATTGATTGTTACATGGTTGTATATCACTATATCTCTAGAGAGATCAATATCATATCTTAAGGGTTAGAGATATTTGTTAGTCAATTCAGCATGCTTTCGAGTAGAAGTCATTAAGTAACAGACATTTTACAAATAGCTTTTCTACGGTAGTGCAAACCAAAAATTGTGTGTGGGTGATTTCTCAACATAGTCCAGCTTCCTGGCAACACACTTGGTCCACTTGTCCACTAGCTTGTTGACGCCTTCTAGGGAATAGGTTTTGGGTGTGGCTTTAAACCAATTTTGCACCGCTTCCATTCCCTCATTGTCAGCTGCAAACCTCTAACCCCACAAATGTTCTGTTGGTGGTCTGAACAAATGAAAGTACAATGGCGTCAAGTCTGGACTTCATGCTGGTTGTAAAGACCTCAGATTTCAGAGCATGTGGTGTATCTACTGTATGTGCAGCCACATGAGAGCAGGAACAATACTCTTGAGAGAAGTCCATAATGTTTCGATCTTTTCGCTGGCTTCAGTTAGTTCACTAGCTTGTCACTGTATCTAGCACCAGTCACAGTTTCACCCCTTTCCTGGAAATGCATGAATTTAGTGTTCTTGATATCCTAAAAGATGATCATCATGACTTTTCAAGCAGATTCCTGTGTCTTAAATTTTTTGACGTTTTGTTTTTTATTTTGAAAATCTTCTACCCATTCATACACTTCCCCCTGATTCAGACAACTGCCTCCATACTTAACCATCATTCTTTTGTAAATTTCACAAATTTTTCACACCCTCTGACCACAAAAAAATGAATAACTCCTCATTGTTCTTCCACTGTGCATTTTGTAATTGCTATTTATGAGAGGTATATCTTAAGGACCAGTTTCTGTCCTGAAGTAAGATTTTCCATTGTCCATACTCTTCCATGCATTTTATAATAAAATTACTGTTATTTAATTACTTTCTCTCGTATTTTCAGCAATTTATTGATTTCTGGCCGACAAGAAGAATCTGGATCAGAGTGTATATATTTTATATTTTGGTTGAAAAAAAAAACAGATTGTTTTTCTAGCAAACAGTCACCTGTAGGTAGACCAACATCTGAGCTTAAAATTGACCATGTGGCAGGGTCAAGGCAAGAACACTAAGCTGATCCACGACTCTGGTGATCGAGTGAATTGCGAATCATGACCGCCCACACTTATCAGCATGACACATGATGGATAGATTCTACATTAACCAGAAGAAAGTAGTCCTGAAGAAAATAAGTGTGTTTTATTGGAAAGAAGCATTTTAAGCTCATATGTTGTTCTACCTACAGGTAACCCTTTGCTACAGTCTGTTTTTTTTTAAACCAAAATAGAAAATATTTTACTCTCTTATCCAGATTCTTCTTGTCAACCAAAAAATCAATAAATTGTTGAAAATAGAGAAAGATGTAGGATGCCAACTTCAAAACATTACCAATTTATTAGTTTAGTTCTGGTTGTAAAACAAATGATATTTAATGAAACAATTCCTGGATTCTAACATTATTCTACATATATATAAATATTTCCAGTCACAGACAAAACTACAGGATTGACAGCTATGACACTCAGCCAGAATCGCAGATATTTAGCACTCGCAGAAGGAGGAGAAAAGGCCACAGTTGTAATTTATGACGTGCACACGTTACGGAAGAAGAGGGTGCTTAGTTGTCCAGAAGTGGCCTCAGACGAGTATGTTAGTTTGGCCTTTTCACCTGATGTAAAATGCTTTGCAGCTCAGGGAGGCAAGCCTGACTGGACACTGGTGATGTGGATATGGGAAAAGGGCAAGGTCATCGCTACTACAAAAATAATCAATAGCCTGAGCCCAAATTCTCAGGTGCATCAGGTAAAAAAGATTTCTGCTCACAGTATGTCTGCTGATTACTTCTTCTTCTTCTTCTTCTTCTTCTTCTTCTTCTTCTTCTTCTTCTTCTTCTTCTTCTTCTTCTTCTTCTTCTTCTTCTTCTTCTTCTTCTTCTACTTCTTCTTCTTCTTCGTCTTCTTCTTCTTCTTCTTCTTCTTTGTCTCCCTCCTCCTTCACTTTCTCTTCTTCTTCTGCTGCTGCTGTTGTTTCTCCGAATGTAAGACTGGCCTGCGTGCCCAATTTGTTACCATTTGAAAATAAAGATTGTTCGTTCGTTCTCTTTTTGTTGCTGCTGCTGCTACGCCTCTCTACTCTCCTACTTCTCTCCTCTTCCCTTTCTCCTCCTCTTCTTCCTCCTCCTCTTTTTCTTCCTCTTCTTCTCTCCTCCTCCCTCCACCACTTTTTTTGTTCTTCCTCTTTTTCTTTCTCCTGCTTTCCCCTCCTCCTCCTTTTCTTCATCCTCATCTTCTTCTTCTTCTTCTTCTTCTTCTTCTTCTTCTTCTTCTTCTTCTTCTTCTTCTTCTTCTTCTTCTTCTTCTTCTTCTTCTTCTTCTTCTCCTTCTCCTTCTTCTTCTTCTTCTTCTTCTTCTTCTTCTTCTTCTTCTTCTTCTTCTTCTTTTCTTCTCTTTGTGATCTTTGTTAGATATCTAATCTATTTTCAGACATAAATTTTATTGTTAGCCTAAAGGCTGCTAGTTCTTCAAACACCCGCAGAAGTCGGATGTGTCGGCCTAACGACGCAAGAACACAGCTCTGCTGTAAACAGGCACAACGCAATCACGTCCGAAAAAAAAAACTCAGGATGAACGCAGATGAAGAAGACAAACAGATTTTCATGGACCATAACAAATGACGGCCAAAGCTGTGATCTGAAATATGTACTTAACATATTCATGAAGAATATGCTTGACCACCATTTCAGACTAAAGATATTTACAGACCAGGTTAGTTCAGATTCTAAATGGCTGAAACAAGTGACATACAAGCTTATAGTAATCTCAGGCAGAATATTGTAACTTATATGAGTCTCTCAAAGCAATGCCATCTGTTGTTACTTAATAATACCAGTGCCAGTATTTTAACTCTTAGCACAAAAGTAAAGATTCAGGTAATGACTTGACAGATACTCTCATAGTATTAGACCTACACATACACTAGTTCACAGCTGTGTGCCCCTAGTGGGGTGACAAGCTCCCTTCCTCATTGCCTATCCTTTCCAGAAGATTATTGGGTACTAATTTTACAAGGTTTGGTTGAATCTACAGCTGTTTTAGTCTGAAAATAATCATAATATCCTAACATTACTGAGAATTAAACTCTGCACAACTATGCTAACACAGCTCCATCTCTCAGTATCATCATCATCATCATCAAGTGCCATGCCAGCTGGTGTAGGCGTTCATGTCTCTTCACATATCTTGATTTTTGGTGTTCTGGATCATCTCTGCTGCTGATATTCCTCCTTTCCACCATCTCAATCCATCCAGCATCATTTCTCTTGGTTGGCCTCTGCCTCTCTTATACATGCTTGAAAATCACATTTTGTAGACTAATTTTGGGGAGTACATGTAGAAACCAGACCAGTAATTTATTTATTATGGTTGGTTGGTTGTTAATCCTCTTGAAGACTGTAAGTGTAACTCTTATGTCCGATGCATTGGAATTCAGGTCGTCTAGGTCCTGAAAATTGCTTGCATCTAACCAGGTGAGGTTGGTGTAGAAAATGTCTTCCTAGTCTGGTACCAAAGTACCAGCTCCACAGGGACTCTTTCGCAGAGCTCTCCTTCCCCTCTCCAAGCTCAGAAACCAGTGGGTTGTGCTAGACTGGTACTGCAACTTCACATCTGCGAAGAGGCATATTCCTGTCACTTTGGGGAATGTCCAGAATTGGCACCTGGATTGTGAGAATTATGTTTGAACTGGGAAAGCCAGCATAACTAGTAGGTGAAATGAAATAATATAAGATTAGCATTTTGGAATTATGCAAAACAAGATGGAAAGCCCTGTACACTTCATCCTCGTAAAATTGGTTCCGTAAATGTGTCTCTGAAGTGGTGGTGAGGAGATGAACTGGTCACTCACCTTATATTGTCATTTCCTGTCAAAAGAGTAAAAGCCTAACACTACCTATCCTATGGCAGTATCTTTCAGTGGATTACCTTCTTCACATTACCTTCTATAACTTAAATATGTATCATTTGTTCATACGTTCATTCAATTCTGGTTTTGGGGATTAGGCAACGGTTCACTTTTCGTTGCACGCAGATATTCCTATTAGTGTTCTGGTCTCTTGCCATAGCTCACACTAGGAGAATCTCAATACACTATACACACTCTGAGGCCCCAACGAGAATCTAGATGTGTGTATATCAGATTTAACACATGCTATAAATACTGATTTGTGTCTAAGTTTTCTAATTTTGCAGTTTATCCTGAACAGTGGCCTAATGGAAATTATCTTTTTGATTTCCAACTAGCGAGGAATTTTTTACCATTATAACAATAATGTAGGTGCTCCTAAGTTTTCTCCTTTCTCCAAGATATCTTATCTACCATCCCAGGGTCAGGAAGGATATAATACTTTCATGCTGTGAACTGGATCAGGTCTAAAAGCCAGGTAGAGGCTTACAGAAATGTTATCCTTATTTATCAAACTTTCCATCCAAGAAACGCGCTACAGTCTTCTGAAGATCCACATTTCAAAAGCCTCAGTTTTAAGCTCCATAATGTTAGTCGCAGTTCATGTACCTATTCTGTTCAGTAGTGCTAATTATATATAGCAATTGTAGAGCCTCAATTTCAGTTTATCTGATATTGTTTGGGGAGAAGTTATCATCATCCTTTGCCATTTAATTTCCATTTCATGATCTCCACATCACATGTGCCATCTTCTTTCATTGTTTGACCAAGGTGGATGTAGCTTGAAACTCTTCTGTGGTCAATATTCTACACATACAAAACGTGACAGCTGATACTTACTGAGAAAAAGAAAAGAAAAGAAAAATCACAAAATAGATTCCTAGCAAGAGAATTCTTTCAACAATAGGCAGTCCTGGCTTAGGGACATATTTGTGATAAGCAAAAAAATGACCTGAGAAACTTTAAGAGAATAGTAAAAGCAAAACAATCCCATGGCAGGAATCTGCTGTGGGTATGTGAAGTGTTAAGATCATCACCTAGTCTCAGTGCATGAAAGAATAGGTGTCCAGTCTTTTCCTTGCGAACTGAACGACGACAGCTGGCACTGAACCCTTGTTCGACCAAGTTCATGTGATTGTCAGCGTAATGACCTAGCCAGTACACCAACACATTTGCTGGGAAAATAGAGGCTAGAAATTATATTATTGAGAAATAAATGTGCTTTAAGTATATTTTGTTTTGAAGTGTGGTCTTAAAGTCAGCCGCGTTATAGAAACGCAATTTTAGAACTGAGGAAAAGAACTGGTCAGATTCCACCAAAGTAGGAAATGGGGACAAGATACTGGTACAGGGTAACACATTGAGTGAATAAACTAACTGACAGCAAAGCAAGACAGCCCATTTGTTTTAATCCCCAGGATAAAAGAAATATTGAGAGATGAAATGTAACAAATCCCCACACTTGCATGCATAGCTACACACATGCACATACAAGAATACACACACACACAGAAGAAATATATTACTGTTTCATTTAAATAGTTAACTGGGGACAAATTATGGGCATTTTGTGTGGTTTTCACTGGCATGGGAACAGAGCAATTATGGAATGACCTGTTGCTGTGAAACTGGAATATTATGACTACTATTTAGTTGTATATCCTTTACAGGACGTCGCAGCCAACACCAGCGTTTTTTTTTTTTTTTTTTTTTTTTTTTTGCTTTTGTGATCTCTTGGCATGTTAATGTTTAGTAGTTTGCCACTGCTTTCTGAATGACCAGCACCTATACATATCATTTTGTAAAAATCCAATGCTGCCAAATCATCTACAGCTGTGTTGAACGCAGGTATGCAAAATTACGAACTACGTCTGCAATACCATCACCACAGAGCTGGCATCATGACTACTACTAAGAAATATATGATTGAAGGAAACATGTAAAGAGAACCGACAACTAAAACAAAAAGTGCTCAGGCTAAAAAGAAGATAAATATTAAGATAATTGACTTAACCTACTCTCCACACACAATTTGTTTGCTCTGAAACATTAGGTGAGCTTCAATCGGTATGAGAACACACAGCTGTGTGTAGTGGGCAATACAATTTTCCGGTGCATGCGTTATAGTGAAGGCAGCTTGAAGTCCTTTGCCTATCCGAAAATGGAACCCTTGAATTACTTATGTCATGATTGGCTGTCAGAGGATGAAATTATTATTGGAACTGCATCGGCATCACTTCTTATACTTGAGTCTGGGGATATCAAAGAGGAAATTAGGCTGCCATCTACAAAGTTAGCACTTCTTTCTCTCAGTTGTTCTTGATTTTAGTTTTTAATTATATTTTCTTTAATTGTTTTCTTCAGTTGGATTGTTGTTGTGCTTTTATTTGTTTATTTGTATTGGCAATTTTTGTGTGGGGATTAAAACCACTGCACAGGGAGTTTGCTTCATGTTGCATTTATTTTTGTTGTGTTGTATTTTAACTCTTTCTAACAATGACAGTTGTTACTTAAAATTTGTGTATTCCTGAGACATTATTTTAAATTATTCAATGTTTTGCTCTACAAAAATTAAAACAATAACACAATGGAACATGAGTATTAATTGGATAGAACGTGTTTATGGAACAGTTTATGAAACAGTATATTTTTCAAGAAAGTATATATCTAAGAAGTCATCCATAAAATTTAAGTAAACTTTTGAGAACATGCATCTACCTTGTTGCAACATATGGATGTGAGTCATGAACCATTTTGCCAATGAAGCAAAGAAATGTTGGGCTTTTGAACTAAAACTTTGCAGAAAGTTTTGCTTTCTTAGCATATTTTGACGCAAGACAAAAACAATACTGACATTGTACAAAAATCTGAACATTGAAGAAATCCCACTCATCATCATCATGTGCATGCCGGTAAGCTTGTGCGGTCATGTTTTGCCATCTCACTCGATCACCAGAATCGTGGATCAGCTCAGTGTTCTTGTCTCAACCCTACAACGTGGCCAAGCCATCTAGGTATTTACTTCTCTGTCCTTCCCTTGTTCTCTTCCCCTTGATCTTGCCAGTTGTCACCAAGTTCTCCAATTTATTTCTTCTCATAATGTGACCAAAAAATTTTGACTGTCTACGTCTAATTTCTCTAATCCGTTTACGGTTTTCATTTGTTTCTTGTAGTACTTGTTCATTGTTTTTCTGTCTGTCCATGGTATTCTTTGCATACTTCTCAGTAACCACATTTCCACAGCCATCAGATGTTTTTCAGCTTGTCTGCTCATTGTCCATGCTTCACATCCATACAAAAGCACAGGTTCAACACCTTTTTCTCGTTGCAAATGACATCTTTTTATTAGTCAGTATATTTTTCATCTTGCAAAAGGCTGCCTTCGCCATGGCGATGCTTGTTCTAATCTCTTCAAGGCATCTGCCATCAGCTGTTATGGCTGTTCCTAGATAATTGTTCCAATTCACTTGTTTAAGAATATTCCCATTTACTTGTAAATTACATTGTGGTATTTCCTTCTTCTTAGTGACGACTATAATCTGTGTCTTCTTACAATGTAATTCTAACCCAAGTTGTTCACTGTGTGCAACAATCACATCTACTAAACCTGGCACTTCTCTGCATTCTGAGGTTCCTTATTTTGTAACAATTGTTGACAAAGTAGATTTGGACCTGGCACTTCTCTGTATTCTGAGGTTCCTTATTTTGTAACAGTTGTTCACAAGTAGATTTGGACCTGGCACTTCTCTGCATTCTGAGGTTCCTTATTTTGTAACAGCCGTTGACAAGTAGATTTTGACCTGGCACTTCTCTGCATTCTGAGGTTCCTTATTTTGTAACAGTTGTTTACAAGTAGATTTGGACCTGGCACTTCTCTGCATTCTGAGGTTCCTTATTTTGTAACAGTTTTTCACAAGTAGATTTGGACCTGGCACTTCTCTGTATTCTGAGGTTCCTTATTTTGTAACAGTTGTTGACAAGTAGATTTGGACCTGGCACTTCTTCTGCATTCTGAGGTTCCTTATTTTGTAACAGTCGTTGACAAGTAGATTTGGACCTGGCACTCCTTGGCATTCTGAGGTTCCTTATTTTGTAACAGTTGTTTACAAGTAGATTTGGACCTGGCACTTCTCTGTATTCTGAGGTTCCTTATTTTGTAACAATTGTTGACAAGTAGATTTGGACCTGGCACTCCTTGGCATTCTGAAGTCCCTTATTCTGTAACAATTGTTCACAAGTGGGTATGGACCTGGCACTTCTTAACATTTTGAGGTTACTTATTTTATAACAGTTGTTCACAAATAGATTTTACCTGGCACTTCTATAGTTAGATTGTTTCTATGCTATCACACTGAACCTTCCCAACCTACCATACCTCAGCTGTTAACTATTGTCCCAGCAGACACCAGCAATATCATGAGAAGTAAATGCACAGGTATTGATTAGCATTCATAGTTCTATGAGTTGTCAAAAGGAATGGCATCTGAAAACGTACAAGTGCTTTTCACCATTTTTGCTTACAGTCCATGTTTCAGAACAGTATAATGCTGTGGCTAATTTGGAATATCTTGGGTAATTAATTACCAACAATGGTGACACAATGAAATAAATTAAACGACGAATATATGTTGCTCTTCAAAAACTAATACAGCTGAATAAATTGTGGAGTGGGACAGATAGAACAACAAAAATTAGATTTTTAAGAGAGGCAACTTTCCCATTGCAACATGCACCTGTGAGACCTGGACACTTAATAAACAAGCTAAACAGGGCACACATGCCTTTGAATATAAATGCTATAGACGGGTTCTAAGAATATCTTGGACACAGAAAAGAACAAATGCATGCATACGACAATCTGAACATTGAAGAAGGTTGGCTACTAAAGATGATAAAACAAAGAAAATTGAAATATTATAGTCACTTGAAACGTCATGAAAGTTTGGAGAGAACACTAATGGAGGGGTATAAGCTCAGAAAGAGAGGAAGAGGAAGGCCAAAGAGAAGATGGATGCAAGATGTGGCAGATGATCTCCAGATGGGTGTATCGGGCGCAGAACATCTTGCTTATGACCAAGAAGTTTTCCAAAAGGTTGTTATGGGAGTGAGGTTCTGCAAAGGACATGCTACTGAATGAATAGTTCTATGAGCCAGCTAAATATAGTGATTATTCTTTTCTGCTGACAGATTAACATGTTGCAAAGTATAGAAATGGTTAGTAATTATTCATGTGTTACTAATATAGAAATTTAATTAACAGCCAGTAATGCTGGTAGGCAAAGAGTTCAGTATAAGATAGTTTGCAAGGGGTGGCTTTACTTAACATGTTAATGTACACAGAGAGATAGGAATGTGTGTGTACACACACACACACACACACGCGCGGAGAAAGAGATATATACTGGAGCTGTGATAGTACATTGGCTAGTGTCATGTTTGGCTGGGTAGTCCTGGATCTAAATCATCCTCAAGTGTCCACTCACATAGGGACTAGAAAATTTGTGGGACATAACATGATACGACCACATCGCCCATCAAATGCCATTTGGTCAATAAAATGTGGGTCTTAGCACCATATTCTGAACATGCCCTAATGGTGTGTAGATAGGGTCTATTACCTTTTGATACACATAAGCGTACTAAATATTTATGAGTTTAATATTTTTTCTCCTGTCTAGTGTTGATGGCACAAAGTCTATATCTGATAGCACTACTTCCATAGCTGCCCTTTCAAATGGCTTTGTCTGTGCATTTGGATGTGGAACAGTGTACCAGTATGAGAGAATTGATGGTGTCTTCAAATTGAAGAGAAAAATTGTGGTGAGTTTGTTCAACCATTGTCATGGTGCTGTTTAGAATTAATGCCTTGAGCAGCCAAGAAGTACAGATGAACTGGCAGACAGTTAACATGTGCTCATGTATTGTACAGCAACATTTCTTCTTCTTCTTCTTCTTCTTCTTCTTCTTCTTCTTCTTCTTCTTCTTCTTCTTCTTCTTCTTCTTCGTCTTTTTCGTCTGCAGCTTCTTCTTTTTTTTTTCCTTCTTCTTCTTCTTCTTCTTCTTCTTCTTCTTCTTCTTCTTCTTCTTCTTCTTCTTCTTCTTCTTCTTCTTCTTCATCATCTTCTTCTTCTTCTTCTTCTTCTTCTTCTTCTTCTTCTTCTTCTTCTTCTTCTTCTTCTTCTTCTTCTTCTTCTTCTTCTTCTTCTTCTTCTTCTTCTTCTTCTTCTTCATCTTTTTCGTCTGCATCTTCTTCTTTTTTTTTTTCCTTCTTCTTCTTCTTCTTTTTTCCTTCTTCTTCTTCTTCTTCTTCTTCTTCTTCTTCTTCTTCTTCTTCTTCTTCTTCTTCTTCTTCTTCTTCTTCTTCTTCTTCTTCTTCTTCTTCTTCTTCTTCTTCTTCTCCTCCTCCTCCTCTTCCTCCTCCTCCCCTTCCTCCTCCTCCCCCTCTGCCTCCTCCTCCCCCTCTGCCTCCTCCTCCTCCTTGTTCTTTTTCTTGTCTTCTTCTTTTTCTTCTTCTTCTTCTGCTCTTTATCCCCTATTTGGGTATAGGAATGGCCAAAAATGCTTTCAACAGCATGAAATCTGTATTAACATCTAGAGCAGGGGTGGTCAACCTTTTCAGCAGGCGGGCCAAATTTTAGAAATAATATTTCCTGCCGGGCCTCGCACCTAATTTTGTGTGTTAATTAAAGTAAACAAGCAAGCGTGCTACAGCTTCGATCACATCGTCGCTTCCCACTACGCGGGCCGCAATATGACTCCCGGTGGGCCGCATGCGGCCCGCGGGCCTCGTGTTGGCCACCCCTGATCTAGAGAGATTACCAGTGCATTAAAAATTAGAATTGTCATATACAACATATATAAAACGCTACTGTATGCCTGGACATTGAACAAGCAACTAGAAAGTCGCATAGAGGCCCTGGAGATGTAGATATACAGACGAATATGTCGTATTTCATGGAACAAATAAATCAAATACAGAGGTTCTAGAAAAACTGGAAATGAAGAGAGAGAGTTGATGAAAGAAATAAAGAGTAGGCAAGTGAAATATTTTGGCCACATTAAAAGACATGGTACTCTTATAAAAACCATACTGGAGGGCAAGTTTCAGTGCAAGCGAGCAAGAGGTAGACAATGATACAAGTGGGAAGATAACATCAAGAGATGGACGAACATGAGCCTGACAGAATGTGCAGTCAGGGCGAGAGACAGACAGTGTTGGAGATCCATTCCAGCCAACCTTCATTGTGGAGACGGTACCTGATTGATTGGTTGATTGATTTGTTTTTAATATTATTTGTTTGTTTGTGTGCTGCATATCCCTCACAGGATGTTGCAGTCAACACCAGCATTTTTCAGCTGCTGCTGATGTACTAGGCAAGTTTTTACATTCAGTAGTTTGCCAATGCTTTCTGAACGACCGGCACACATACCCCCGTAAGTTACCAGCACGGCATGAACCGCTGCCGATTCTCGCAGCTGCTGTTTTCCCTACGTGGATATACGGGATTACGAACAATGTCGTTAACTCCTTGGCCAGGGAGACAGGTGATTGATTGATAGGCCCTCACTAATTCATGCCAAGCCGCCCTCTCTTGTGCTGTCTGCTGTAGCTCCCTCCATTTCTCCCCCATATTATTCAACCCTGTTTCTAGTTCTCTCTTCTCCATGTGTTTTTAGGCCTCCCTCTATTTCTTTAGCAGGCGCCCGATGTAACAGTTAGGACATTACGCTGACAATGGTATGAGCCTGGCCAGACAAAGCCTCTGGTCATTTGCTAAGGAAGGGAAAGACTGGCCACCTAGTCCTCCCGACACTCAGGACTACACAAATATAATGGTCCTGACACTTTGCATACCCACCGCAAGTTTCTGTTAAGAGAACTTATTTAAATTCTATTGTGTTTGTTTGCCAGGTGGGTATTTTCTAGTTATACAATTCTCAGGTTTTCTCAGTGTGTGCCATATCAAGGGCATGTGTCTTTCCTTCACCTCTTGATTCACTGAAATCTGTCTAGTTCTGTAAAATTATTAAATACTTCTTATATTTTCTGTCACTGTTTTGCTTTTCATTGTAAAGTTGTTTAGAATCAATTCATTTTCTCTATTTTTTATTTCTATAAGCAAATTTTACCTACAGCCGACTTGTTAGGTCTGTCAGAGCATGAAGAAGACTGTAACTAGGTAGAAAAATACTGTAAAACAGTACATTTAAAATATGTCCAGTTCATTATAATGCCTTAAAAGACTTAAAAACTTAAAATTTATGAGAAAATAGCAAGGGGAAAGCAAAGAGACAAATACCTGAATTATATACCTGAATGGCTTGGCCACTTAAGCATAATCAGGACAAGAAAACAGACCTAATCCAGAACTGGTGATCATGTGAGATGATGAGCCATAACCATCCATGTATATCACCATGCCACAAGATGATGATGATAGTTACAAGTTAGTTGCATATCCTTTTACAGGACGTCGCAGTCAACACCAGCATTTTCTTTTTGCTGTTGTGATCTCTTGGCAAGTTTACATTCAGTAGTTTGTCATTGTTTTTGGAACGACCAGCACCCATACCATTTCATAAAAAACCAACGTAAGACGGTCTGCTCCCAAATCGCCCACATCTGTTTTGAACGCAGGTATGCAGAATTATGAACTGCATCCATAACCCCTTCACCACAGAGCCGGCTTGAAGATGATAAAATGAGCTAAATTGATTATATTTTTAAATTATATCTCCTCTTTTTTTTTTTTTAAATCAAGATCAAGTCATCTAACTCTGTCTGTCACATGAATACGTCATATGGGATCAACTATTGTTTATGTATGTCATATCTTTTACATTTGGTCTGAGCAAAGTAAAGAAACCTGGCTAGTTATTTTAATATACAGCACAGTCAATTTTCCATCTATGAAAATAATACACTCATGCAGTTTTCAGTGTGGATATTGTGTGCCTTGGATGTCTGTGAAATCTTTCGGCACTGAAAGAGATTAGAAAAGCAGAATGAATGTTTATCACATGCCAGAAATATGACCTGTTACTTTTTGAGACAGAACACCCATCAACTAAAGATTGTTTAGTGCATGTAAAACATAATCATTGATGCCACAATTCCTTCTTTCTTTTTAGATTAATACAGCAAACCTGATGGTTTTGGCCGCATAATAATAACACAGCAAACCTGTGTATTTCGGCCCTGTAACAATCAGTAACACAGCAAACCTGATTATTTTAGCCATGTAACAATAACACAGCAAATCTGATGATTTTGGCCATGTAACAATAACAGCAAATCTGATGATTTTGGCCGTGTAACAATAACACAGCAAACCTGATAGTTTTGGCCATGTAACAATATTATCACCAGACATTACTCTAGAAAAGATTTCCAGCGCTAAGACTAAAGGGAACAGAGAATGAGGCTACCTCCACAAAACATGGTTTGATGTCAGATTTGAGGCTATAATTACAACCATGTTTGATGCACGAACCAGAGTTCTCACCAGATGTCTTATTAACCATACACTAAAAGGCATAAATAGGGCACAGCAGAAGAAGAAAGACAGAACAGAGGTGGAGGAGAAGAAGGATAAAAAGCAGCCTCCTTCTTTTCCTCCTACTACTGATGATGAGGAAATAGAAGTAGGAGCAGCATCATGTATAGTCAGTTGCTTATACTATTCTTATTGTCTTTATTAATTTTTTTAAATCTGTGTCCATGAATGTAATCTGCTGATTGTATTTACAATCTTACGTTTTCACAGATCCCACCAGATGAGCATACTTTACTAGACCCAAGCTTGAGTACCCAACAGATAATTAATTGCCTAGCTGTCAGTCCTTCTGAAGAAGCAATAGTTATCAGTACTGATAAAGGACAGCTGTATTATAACCCTGTGTCCACTCTTGAGGGCACAGTAAGTTGCTACTGTTACATCAAATTCATGTACTTTAAGAAACATTATCATTACTACATTCAGTAAATTATTTGTTGGTGAATTTTCAATTGCTCAGTGATTTTTTTGTTTCATACTTTTTAAGAAAACCCAGTTAATCAAATTAAAGGTATAGCAGCTATTCATGTCAATTGAAACGAGAAAAAGAGTGTTGAGGGGATACATAGAGCCTGTTCTTTTGTATGGATGTGAAACTTGGACAATGAGCAGTCAAGCTGAAAAGCATCTGATGGCTGCAGAAATGTGGTTTCTGAGGAAAATGCAAAGAATACCATGGACAGACAGAAAAACCAATGACCAAGTACTACAGGAGACAAATGAACATCGTAAACTGATTAGAGAAATTAGACGTAGACAGTCAAAAAATTTTTGGACATGTTATGAGAAGAAATGGATTGGAGAACTTAGTGACAACTGGCAAGATCGAAGGGAACAGACCAAGAGGAAGACCGAGAAGAAAATACCTGGATGGCTTGGCCACATGGCATGGACAAGACAGGAACACTGAGCTGATCCACGACACTGGTGATCGAGTGAAATGGCGAGTCATGACCGCCCACGCTTTCCGGCATGGCACATGATTGATTGATTGATTGAGCTATTTATGGGGTTGTAGTAGCATCATCATCGTGTGTCTTGCCGACTGGCATGGATGATCATGCTTCTCCACATCTTGTAATCTTCAACAGTACATAGTTCATGCACTGATACCTTACTGTGTCAAAGCACAAGATTACAGAATTTTATCTCTGTCTTCCTCTATCTTTCTTTCCTCAAAACTGTTCCAGTTGTCACACAATGTTCTTTAACCACTTTTTTATTTGAAAATAATGACTCTGAGTCAAAAGTAATTAAATTTGAAAGACAATTATTATCATCTTTCTGGCAGCGAGAGACAACTGAAATTGAATTCGTGTCAAAGTTGTTCCACAGATGAGACCATTAGTTAGTTAGTTAGTTAGTTAGTCGACAGATCATCCTCATTGCACATCGAACCATTCAGTCCATAAGTGCTCGGATCCCCTCCTCAGCAAATCCCGCAGCGTGTAGCGGCTAACGACGCCAGTTCTGTGTTGGTTTATCAATCTTCTTTGGCTTCCTGCGTAGTGTTCTTGTTTGGCCACACCTCTTTTAATTTGCTGCTCTCGCAGTCTGGCCATTGTTGTAGATTCACAGTCATCACTTGGTTCTCGCAAAAGTCTTACTTCTCGTAGAGCATTCAGAATGTCGGCCTGGTCCATGGCGCGTCCGCCCTCCACAGTAGCCTCACCTGCGAGCTTGTCAGCCCGCTCATTTCCTTGTACTCCCGCATGCCCTGGCACGAAGATGAAACTAATCTTTGCCAGTCGAGACCGCTCCAGAGGCAGCAACCATTCTCTTCGGATCGCCCCCTCCTCTATCCTCTTGATCATGTTCATTGAGTCGCTAAGGAAACAAGCCCTAGTGAATGTCTGTGTCTCGAGCCATGTTATTGATTTACTTACTGCCATGACTTCCATGGTCAGGCTACTTGTGGTTTCAGTAAAAGCACCAGAGTCCTCCTTCACAATTCTCCCTTCGGCCCGAGCTGTAAAGGCCCATGAGCTTCTCACATGTCGGACGACCGACCCATCTGTGTAGATGACCGCGTCACCGTCTAGCGAATTCTCGAAAATCAACGCTTGTACTTCAGCCTCAACAGCAGCCGGATTTTCTTGTCTGCATTTTCTGTCAAGTTGGATGCAAACTGAAAAGGATGTGCAGAAGTCTGTTGGCACTTGCACCCACTCCTCGCCAGGTTCTAAGTCCTCAAGTGAACACACCTGTTGAAGAATGTCTTCGGCTTGACCCATCCACGACCGACCTCTTTTTAACCTGCTGCCCTTCACCTTCCTAATTTCACTATGCAGTGGATGTTGTGTGTTTGCGTTAATTCTGAGGTAGGCGCGTGCCCTGCAATCTTGTATTCTCTCTTCAATGGTTGGAAACCCAAGAAGGTAGCGCATCGCCCTGCATGCTGTATCTCTTGTACATCCAAGAATAATGCGTATAGCTTCATTCTGTATCCTTTCCATACGTTCTATCTGCTTATGGCTGAGAGTCAGGATTGCCATTGCATACTCCAAAACAGACATGACCAACCCCTCGTACAGAAGACATAGATGGCGCTGCTCACAGTTTGCTGCCGCCATCACCCGCATCGCTGCCAAACCCCGCTTGGCCTTTGTTATCACTAGACCATTAGTTAATGTCTGTATAAGAAACTCACTTTCATAATCTTACTTCAAAATCATGACTGTCTGAGACAAAAGGGGTTAAAATTTGAAAGTCAAATAATTCATATCACCTTCCTGTCAGGGAGAAACAATTGACTTTGAAGTCATGTCACAAGTCCACAAATGAAGCTATTAGTGATTGTCTGTATATTTAAATAACCAATTTCATAATCTTACTTTAAAACAATGACTGTTTGAAAGAAAAGTAGTTAACATTTGAAAGACAAATAATTCATAACATCTTTCTGTCAGGGAGAGGTAATTGACTTTGAAGTCATGACACAGCTCTTCCACAGTGATGTCATTACTGCTGTGGATGTCTGCATCAGGAAACCGCTGTTCGTGACATGTGCCTTAGATTGTTCAGTAAGGGTCTGGAACTATGATACCTGGTAAGCTTCCTCCTCAAGAACTGTTGGACAAGGTTGTTATTAAATGTTATTGAGTTGTCTACTCTTGGTAAACTACTGAGCATAAATTTATCAAGAGATCACAATCTTCTTCTTCTTCAGCGTTCCGAGCCATTGAGGTTCTTTGCTGCAGATACAATCCGTCTCCATTCGTCTCTCTGGTTGACCTTCTCTTGCCAGTCGTTGATTCCAAGTGCTTGTAGGTCTGTATATATACTATCTCTCCACCGTCTTCTTGGTCTACCTCGGGGTCTACGGTCATTAAGAAACATTATCATTACTACATTCAGTAAATCATTTGTTTGTGAATTTTCAATTGCTCAGTGATTTTTTTTTTTCATACTTTTTAAGAAAACCCAGTTAATCAAATTAAAGGTGTAGCAGCTATTTTTGGGGTTGTAGTAGCATCATCACAAGAGCAAGAGATCACAATAGCAAAAAAAATTCTGGTGTTGACTGCAACGTCCTGTAAAGGATATGCAATTAACTAACGCTTGGTAGCCCAGTGTCTTTGTGTTTGGTAGGTTAAAAGTAAAGGACCCTTGAACACACCACAAGTGTGCGGTGCTAGACCACTCGGTGGGTGAAGTGGTTTGTATCATGCCGGCTGCCTGTACTTGCCAAGACATTCCTGGTGCCCATTTTAAGCTGGATCGACCTGGGAGCCCATGTTAGTTTTAAAAATATGAATCTGCCCAGCTGCAGATTGAACCCTGGACCACCAAGTTAGCCACTCCACTACCACGGCTCTCTGATTTTCGGTAACAAGTAAAGGATTACTTTAATTTCACACAGAAGTCTCAATAAGTGCTCCAGCCTCCTCCCATAGATCACACAAAGAGAATCTCAGCGTAGTTCCTAAACTCTATAGCACCAGCAAGAATCCTAATGTGTGTATACCAGAATCACACATGCTGTAAATAGTCTTTTGTGTATAGCTTTCAAAGTTAGAAATTTAGCCAGATAGTGGCCTATCCCATCTGCTCTTTTTTATTTCCAACTAGACGACCCGGCCCGGCTTCGCCCAGCCCCTGGCGGGGAGCGTTTCATTGAATTCATATTATACATTCAAATACATTTCTCTAAGCGCACAGAGTACGCGTTTGGCCCCTGCTCCCGTTCCCGTTCCCGTAATCGTGTAAAAATTAAAAATTGATTGTAAAATAATTAACTATTTCAGTTGGATCCGCGGGAGTGAGAACAACATCTGTACAAAATTTCATCTCAGTCAGATGGACCGTTCGGGGACGCATAAAGGACAAACAAACAAACATTCTCTTTTATATATATATAGTAAATTACCAAGGGTCTTTAATATGCACACAGATTTTCTAAAACTTTACCTTTGTCTGACAAGGCTAGATGTCTGATCCACAAACCCAGGATCAAGTGGGAGGTAAAGCACACTTTTTTATTTTGTAAAAATCCAAACCATCCACACAGGGAATTAAATCAGATTTGCATGAGTTAGAGTGGACATCACCACTTTTCCCCCAGCGCATGCCATTCTTAAGAAAGGCCTTGTTTGCTGTAGGAACCATAGACAGAGTTGGCTTGTGTTGAATGTAGCTCAGCTTTACATGAACACATTCACAAGGGACAGAATGGACGTTGTAGTTAGAAAGCCTTCATCATCTCACACACACACACAAAACAAACAGATACTGATATAAATTTCCTGCCAATAAAAAGCTTTTAAGATGTGTTGTAGGCCAGGAATGCACAAAGTGAGCTGGATGGAACAAAGATCCAATGAATAAATTACTATTTATTTCAATATCAGACGGTCTCAACAGATGTCCAGTGATTAGTCATAACAACACATGCATATGTGTATTTCACAGGGGTAAAATATATTCACCTTGAAAAAACATATGCTGTCAGATTTCTTTAATGCACTTTAACTGGAGGGTCTCTGTTGCATACTGCTCAAGCCGACTGTCTGTCCTTCTGAAGAGCATAGGGGTTTGTTATTTTTTTTTTTTTTGGACTGTGTCACTCAGACCACAGGTGTAATTTTTCTTGGCTGACTACTGCAGCTATAGAATTTGTGCTTTGTGCGATTCTCTCGGCAGACAAGTTTGCCATTCTGTGGAGAGAATGAACAAATGAACAAATTTTATTTTCCCAGGGAGTTAGACTCAGTAAGATGGGATAAAATCCAGTGTGAGGAAGTTGATCCTTGAACTTTTTTAACCTTTTCACTCTGACCAAACATACAGTTACACTTGAATTATTTATTTGGGCACAAAGAGTTTAAAGACAGAGAGCAATATAACAATTATTGAAGAGCATAACACAGAGTATGCTGTCGTGACTTATTACAGCGTGAGTCATGAATGTCTACTGTTGAATTTAAAAGCAATGTAAAGGGTTTTTTAAAACGCCATGAGGCATATTAGGTGAATGGTGCAGGTCCCGTATTTGAATAGACCAATCAGCACTCAATGGATGATGTGCTCAATGCCAGCATTTTTACTTCCCAGGACATTTCCTGGTACCAGTTATAGACTGTTGACCCAGGAACCCAGGTTACATTTAACAATTCATCTTGATGGGGATTTGAACACATGACCCCTGGGTCGACAGGCAAACTCTCTAGTCACTGCACTTCTACTGTTGAGATTAGTGAAAAGCAAAAATCTAGAAGAAATGGAAAAGAGAGTGTTCATGAAACATCATGATCACAAAGGTATGCAAGAACATTGGGGTTCTGATGTCTGCACCGCTGAAAGGGATTGATGATATGTCGGAACTGTGGAGCGACGTGATCGATTGACCTCAATACCAGTCTCTGGACTAACTAATCTGATAATCATGGGTCTGCTAAACATTATTATGTTTATGTCATGTTTTATCTTTGCATGTTGTCTTCCCCAGTACGCTAGGCAACTTTTCTTTACATTGTCATCATAGCATGTTTAAGGGAAGTGCAATAGTGCATTGGCTAGCATACTTGCCTACTGGCCCAGTGGTCACGTGTTCGAATCCCCTTTGATGCAGAGATAATTGTTTTCATTGACCAGGCCTCTCAGGTCGTGTATGAAATAACTAATCAATGAATGGTGATTTGCTTTGGTATAGAATGTGTTGAAATATTGTGTTTGTTTTAGTCCTAGTAATTTTAGTTTCAGAAAGGGCATCTTAGTGTCAATAACCATGAAACCTCTGTACAGAAATTACTCTCACTCTTGTGAAACAACCAGCAGTGGTCTTTTTGAATACCCTGCATATTCTAACACTAGAATATTTCTGTTAATTTATCTCCAACATACTCTATGAGTCCTAGAAACAGCTTGAAAGGCCCTGAGCCATCTGAACTCTATCTAAACCAGGCAGCGCACCATGCATTGATTAGTTGCTTCATATGTCATATATGTTTTCTAGGCTGTTTCCACTCTAGTATAATAAATATCAGAAGAAATATACATCATACTTGTGAGCCACAGAATGGGAGAGAAGTAACAATTTCCTGAGACAGAAGTTCAACTCATAATTAGAAGAGAGTGGGTTACTAACACAGCTGTCTGAGGTCGAAAATTAAGAGTGGGATTGGGCTGCCATCATCTTTCAAGTGCCGATTGGTTTATAAAAATGTGGGGCTAGCACCATGTACCCGATACGTCTCAAGGTGTGTAAAATGAGTCCTTTACTTTTACTTGTTGGTAAGCCAAGAGTAGACAACTCAGAAGCACAGGAATAAAAACAATAGCAGCAATTTTAATAATAGCTTTAGCATTGTTATTCTTGTTTGTGCTTTCAGTAACTTGGAACTGCACAAAATATTTAATGAGGAGGCGTACAGCATTGCCCTGCACCCTTCTGGCCTGTTTATTTTGGTTGGATTCTCTGAAAAACTGCGACTAATGAATCTTTTTATTGATGACATTGTTGTCTTCAAAGAGTTTTCTGTAAGATGCTGTACCGAGGTATGAGTTAGAGAAAATAACAGACTCTTATTGTTGACATTAGCACATTCAGTAATTACATTGCATTGAGATGGACAAGTATTTTGTTTCATTGTGATTTTAGTCAGTTTTTGTGTGTGTGGTTAATCCAGCCTTAAATAGATACCAGGAAATGCCTTGGGAAGTAAAGGCACCTGGCATGATATTGACCACTTCACCCACAGCATGCCAGTTGGTCTATAGAAATGTCTGCCCATAGCACCTGAAGGTGTGTCAAAGGGTCACTTATTAATTTTGTTAGCCAGCCTTTCATTACATTAACCTGTTATTCTCATTGTAGGCACTGCACCAAGTGCCATATTGGAGGCGGGTGGGGGGGCTCAACAAGTTTTAGGCAGATCACCCAAAGTTAAATAATGTGTTACATTAGGGAGGCATGGTGGCATAGTGACTAGATTCTCGCCTGAATGTATGTGTGTGTCAATGTATGTGTGTATAGTGGTATGTCTGTCTATGTGTGTGTCAATGTATGTGTGTATAGTGGTATGTCTGTCTGTGTGTGTGTAGGGGAGGGGGATATATGCATGTGTATTTGTGAGTTATTGAGTGGGTGTATAACTGCGAGTGTGTGTAAATAATGTAGGTATGTATGAATGTGCGTGTGTAGGTATGCATGTATGTGTTTATACATGTGTGTATGTGTGTGCATGCCTGCCTGTCTCATAATATGGTCATATGCATTGTTTATGGTCACCGCATTGATTAGAAATGTTCTATCTATATGAATTAACATGCACAATAGATAATTGATGTTCGAAAGATGAGTGATTGGAAGGGCCAAATGTAAGTCTGCTTGCCCAGTTTGTGACCCTGTGAAAATAAAGTTTGTTTTTGCATTGAGACCTACAATATGTGATGTCCCTATCACATCACAGACCCCTGGCAGGAAACAGCAACGGAACACATTTATTTTGCTGACACATCAGGGAACATACGCCTGTGAGACCTGGACAATTTCTAAACAAGCTGAACAGCGCATAAATGCCTTTGAATACAAATGTTATTGACCGGTTCTAAGAATATCTTGAGTAAAGAAAAGAACAAATGAATTCATATTTCAGGAGCTACATATTGAAGAGGGTTGGCTTTTAAAGATGATAAAACAAAGAAAATTGAAATATTTTTTTAACTTGAAACGTCATGAAAGTTTCGAGAGAACAATAATGGGGGGGTATATGCCTGGGAAGAGAGGAAGAGGAAGGCCAAAGAGAAGATGGGTGCAGGATGTAGCGGATGATCTCCAGATGGGTGTATTGGATGCGGAACATGTTGCTTGTGATTGAGAAGTTTTCCGGAAGGTTATTATGGGAGCGAGTTTCTGCAAAGGACATGGTACTGAATGAATTAATAAGGGAATTTGATAGAGAACTGCGCTGATCATGTCCTGAGCACATTGGACAAGGGTTCGATGCCTAGACTTGTCACCTGCTAAGCGAGGGAAAGGCTGGCCATCTATTCCTCCACACATTCAGGCTTATGAAATGTGATGGCCCTATCATATCTAAGACCAATAGTAAGAAACTGCTTGTGACAAGAAACAAATGTTGCTGTAATATAGAGCACATCGAGATCCCCCATGTTAGCTTTCCACAGATCATTTTTTTTTTTTTGGGGCGTTTGCTTGCTTTTAACTCAAGCATAGTCCATACACATGCTACTATTTCTAGCACACTCGACTGATTTTTGCATGTGAATTAGCTTTCCCTGTTATTACCAATGTCCCTGGCCATCAGGGAAACCCACTCCCACTTCAGAGGTACTTGTAATTTAATCCCCAAGTCAAGGATGATAAGTCAATATTTTAGTCCAACTGACTGGTGTAGGGGTTGATCCCGCTACCTTGGCACACCGGATATTTAAGAACAAGTGTTCTTATCCATTCAGCTATGCTGACCTCCCTGTGGATGTTTGTTTCTGTGATCCAGTGCTCAGTCTGCAGGTGACCCAGCACTTGGCAGTTATGAAGGATATGTTGGGCTGTCTGTTGTGCCTCTCCACATGTGTACAAGGGTAATGGATCTGGTGTTATAACTCCTCTATCTCTTGCAATGTAATTTACTTTCATTTTAATTTTATCATGTAATCTGAATGGTAACTGCAGCCCAGATGAATGTCTCAATAAAATACTAAATGTCTGCTTTGTTTTCCTCTATCCCACCAGTGTGTATTCAGTTACGGTGGACATATGTTTGCTTCTGTGTTCGGCAATGTGATCCAGCTGTTTTCAACTTATACTTTCAAGAATGTCTTGAATCTGAAAGGTCACAATGGGTAAGTTAAAACTGAGAGCTGTCATTCAGGGCAGTGACCCCTCTGACCTTGTGAAGAAAATGCTCGCTAGTGATCTTCTAGCTTTCAAGTTGTAAGCAAGTACATTGTTAACCATGTACTTTTTAGCAATCTTTGCGTTGTAAGCAAGTACATTGTTCACCATGTACTTTTTAGCAATCTGTGTGTTGTAAGCAAGTACCTCTGGAGTGCGAGGCAGGTGGCTGAACCACTTCACACTCACATAATCCAAACATGACATATGATGAGGGGTGCCTAGGTCCCTTTCTAATCACCTTATGTTCCTGGATAATTACTGGAACATTCTGAGAATTGTCTGGAATCCATTTTTATTAGACTGGGTTGGCACCAAGGGATGGCAGGGAAAATGATAAAACTGCCTCTGCTGGAGGTTGAACCCAGCGTTTTATTGGCAGGCAAGCAGCTTGTCACTGTGGCTTCCTTCAGAGCATAGAAGACATTAATGATTAACTGCAATGGATTTCCAGCATATTCTTTCTCAACCATTGATTGTGCTGTCTAAGACCCTCTTTCCAGTCCATCTCTTAATGACTTTCTTTTTAAACTGCTGTCTTTCTCTTGTGTGTTTACTTTCTACTTTTTCCTTTAAGAATATCCTCTTTCCAGGCCATCTTTTGATGACTTCCTTTTTAAACTGCTGTCTTTCTCTTGTGTGTTTACTTTTTACTTTTTCCTTTAAGAATATCCTCTTTCCAGTCCATCCTTTAATGACTTTCTTTTTAAACTGCTGTCTTTCTCTTGTGTGTTTACTTTCTACTTTTTCCTTTAAGAATATCCTCTGTCCAGTCCATCCTTTGATGACTTTCTTTTTAAACTGCTGTCTTTCTCTTGTGTGTTTACTTTCTACTTTTTCCTTTAAGAATATCCTCTTTCCAGTCCATCCTTTGATGACTTTCTTTTTAAACTGCTGTCTTTCTCTTGTGTGTTTACTTTCTACTTTTTCCTTTAAGAATATCCTCTTTCCAGTCCATCCTTTGATGACTTTCTTTTTAAACTGCTGTCTTTCTCTTGTGTGCTTACTTTCTACTTGTTCCTTTAAGAATATCCTCTTTCCAGTCCATCCTTTGATGACTTTTTTTTAAAAACTGCTGTCTTTCTCTTGTGTGTTTACTTTTTACTTTTTCCTTTAAGAATATCCTCTTTCCAGTCCATCCTTTGATGACTTTCTTTTTAAAGTGCTGTCTTTCTCTTGTGTGTTTACTTTCTACTTTCTCCTTTAAGAATATCCTCTTTTCAGTCTATCCTTTGAAGACTTTTTAAACTGCTGTCTTTCTCTTGTGTGTTTACTTTCAACTTTTTCCTTTAAGAAGTTTTTGTGCAGGTGTCTTCTGCTTCTACTTCTTCGTTCATCTGAAATGTTTGTTTTTGATGTAATTACATTGTACCCATTTACAGCAGAGCTGTGATATTTTCACCTTTCTGCTGACACACCTGACTTCTTCAGGAGTTTGTTGACCAGATTAGCCTTCCTGGGTGTTTCATAGGATGTTCTACCCTTTCAGTGTTGTGTTGTCATCTTCATTCCTCAGGAGTCTTAAGTCTTTTTGTTTTCTAAACTTGATCTTGTTTAATAATTCTATTTTTACTCTTTATTTGCTTAGAACTTCTTTAGTTGGCATTTTCTTTTTCCATGCTACTCACAGCATTGTTCTGTTTATCCATGCTCCACCAACATGAATTCTTTCTTTAAACTGTTTGTTTATAGTCTACATCTCCACACTATTGAACTTTTTTAGTATCAGAAGATAGTTGAGAGATGCTCAACAGTGCCGATAACCACCTTGAAAAATCATGAGTATATTATTTTAAAGAGTCTGAATACACACTGTACACAGAAGCCAGATCTCATCAGTATGCTGTGGCCAAATATACAAATGTAAAAGAACACATTGCGTGATGTTTGGGATTCATGGAGGAAGAGGCAATCACACACCATGTGTTGCTGGGGACTGAAAGAGTTAATAATATAGAGCAGTATAGACCCTTTTTCCAGGCCCTGAGGTGAATTGGGTATATGGTGCAAGTCAAATGTTTTTATAAACCAAACATCATTCAATGGATATCTCACCATCCACGTTTACTTCGCAGAATATTTGCTGATACCTAGTTTAGGTCTGGTCAATTGGGATCCCAGGTAAATTTGTATTTAATCCCCTCCTCGAAGGGAATTCAGACACATGGCTTTCATTATACACAAGTAAGGGTATTCACATAGTAAATACTGCCATTGGAGTCCCATATCATCAGGGACCCACAAACCATCAAACAACCTCATGACAGATGAAAGAATGGAGGAGTGATCTTCATCACCAGTGATGGTCAGACGATACTGCCATTGGGGTGTGAATTGTTAGGTCTTCACATATTCTAGGTCAGGGAATGATAAAAAAAATAGGTGGTCAATTCCCTTTGTCACATATGTTAATTCCCAGACAATGTCCTGAATATTGTCAAGTATCCATTTTATAAGACTGGGTCGACCCCAAAGCAAGGCTGAGGAAAATAAATTAATAATGCCTGTGCTGAGGATTGAACCTAAACTGTCTTGATAAACACTTACACTAATAACTAAGCAACCGTGGCTCCTATTGTGATAACAAATAAACTAAATATTACATTAATACTGTTTTCATTATTCTTCCCTCCCCATTCACCCCATGGTCCCAGGAAAGTGAAGTCTGTTATTTGGAGTTTGGACGACAACAAACTGGTGTCGTGCGGCATGGATGGTGCTGTGTATGAGTGGGACAGCATCTCAGGGAGAAGGATCGGTGACAGTGTTCTGAAGACCTGCAGCTATTCAAGCATCACTATTGCGCCAGATGGAAAGTCCACTCTGGCTGTTGGTTCAGATAGAATACTCCGGGAGATAGCTGAATCCAGGGTTTGGATTTCTTTTGTACTTTGCATTTTCTGTTTCCAAAAGAAGTGTATAGTCATGTATTTTCTTCTTTCCTTTTATTTGCCAATTCTGTATATTGAGGTGTCGGAATGCTCTGAAATTGTACAGGCATCAGTAAGTATGGTTTTCTGTGATGTCATTGCAGCTACGGTAGGGTAGTGGCTAGCATGCTTGTCTGCCATCCTAGTATCATGTGTTTGAATCCCCATTGAGACGGATGTTTTTTAATGCCCCCGGATCTACCCAACCTTAAATTGGTGCCAGGAAATGTCCTGGAAAATAAAGGTAGCCAGCGAGATATTGACCATGTCACCCATCAAGTGCCAATTGGTCAATAAAAATATGAGGCTGGCACCATGTCCCCAATATGCTGCAATGTGTGTAATAGGCTCTTTTACTGTACTTTCTAGTATTGATGTTATGGCAAAGATGTATGTTTGTTTTTAACTCTTTCTGCCTTGGAAAAATTATATTTTAAAGTAATAACTCTATGGGTCAGAAGTTATTGTAAAGACAGAATGTTGTAGAGGTAACATTCCCGTGATCTGGAAAAATAAGTTTAAACTTTAAAAGGGGAGAAGAACCTTGTAAAAAGATACCAGAGTGTACAGTGGCAGCAAATGGGATAATGCTGAAATAAGTAAAGTGATTCAAATGTATAGGGTGCAGCTAATGGGATAATGCTGAAATAAGTAAAGTGATTCAGATGTATAGGGTCAGTGATAATAACAGATGGAAAACATAACACAGAGATGACATGAAGAATAATCCCATCAGGGGCAGCATTCTATCACATGAAAACCATCTTGGTGTAACTTATCCCTCTCCGTGAAAGTTAGAAATGAGTTTTAGGATAACTCCTAAACTGTTGTATGCCTGTGAATCATGGAAACTTAATTAAAAGAACATAATGAAACTGGATGCCTCAGAGATGTGGTTCTGTGTAGAATCCCATGTATGGCTAAGAAATGTCCAAGAACCTATTCAAAAAGACATTTGATTACCTACATTGGGGTGATGCAAATGTTTGGTCATGTTAAGAGATGAGAGGGTCAGGAGAATATTGTGACAACCAGGAAGATCAAAGGTGTTAGAGGCAGAGGGCGAAAATACTAGAAGGTTTGACAGAGTGGCAATGAAGACTATCAGTGGCCAAAATTATCAAGAGCATGGGGGACAGATCATGGAGAGAACTGAAGATATACCAATGAATCAAGAGGTGAGGAAAAGACCAACGTCTGGGTAGGACACACCTGGGCAAACCTGATAATAGTGTCACTGGAAAGTCCCTAGAGAAACCCACAGGGCCAACGAAGTTGAGGGAGACCTAAAATCATATGGAGAAGAGATTTACAGAAAGAGGTTAAAAATATAGGGAAAACATTGAGGGAGGTAAAAAATATAGCAAAGGATAGGATGGCTTGATGCAAGTTGGTTGAGTGCCTGTGTTCCATTGAAGGATAATGGCAGTAGAAGTGAAGAGGATAGCTGTTTGTGAAGGAACATGATCACCTGAGCCACCCAGGACAGCACATGATAATGATGATTATAGGCCAGTTTCTAAATCCCTGATTTGTTTTCGATGTGCCTTTTCAACACAGACCTTGAGAGAGGTGGCATCAGGGGACTTAGAGTTTACTACAGTTGCCATGTCTCGTTCAGGCCGGATGCTCTTTGCTGGAACTAGGAAAGGGACAGTGCTGTCTGTGAAATATCCTTTGACATCAACTGGTGACTGGTTTGAATACCCAGGCCATAATGCACCTGTAGTAAAGGTAGGTTCCTCACAGTATGTGTGTTCGTTGTAAATGTGAACATTCAGCAGATTTGGGGATATCCTTTACATATCGCCATTGCGAAGGTTGAAAAACATTAGCAGGATGAAAAACATTCTGACCAATAAAATGATGTCAATTGAAACGAGAAAAAGAGTGTTGAGGGGATACATAGAGCCTGTTCTTTTGTATGGATGTGAAACTTGGACAATGTGCAGTCAAGCTGAAAAACATCTGATGGCTGCGGAAATGTGGTTTCTGAGGAAAATGCAAAGAATACCATGGACAGATAGAAAAACCAATGACCAAGTACTACAAGAGACAAATGAAAATCGTAGATTGATTAGAGAAATTAGACGTAGACAGTCAAAATTTTTTGGACATGTTATGAGAAGAAATGGACTGGAGAACTTGGTGACAGCTGGCAAGATCGAGGGGAACAGACCAAGAGGAAGACCGAGAGGAAAGTACCTGGATGGCTTGGCCACTTGGCATGGACGAGACAGGAACACTGAGCTGATCCACGACTCTGGTGATCGAGTGAAATGGCGAATCATGACCGCCCACGCTTTCCGGCATGGCACATGATTGATTGATTGATTTACATATCATCATCTCATCATCTCATCATCATCTCATAATCATCAGCTTCATGTAACAGATCCTTTGCAAGACGTTGCTCTCATCACGGTCCATCAGAAAGACTCTTGATTTTTTTTGCCAGTTACCCTGCCTCATGTATTGTCATGCCCAGGGTGTCCTTTATTTCATGTGTCCTCCTTCGTGTTGGTTTTGTAGAATGTCAGTATTTGTCTGTGTTGGTGCAATTGTTATGAGGTTACACTGACAATGCCATGAACATGGTCAGCGTAACAGTTCAGTGCCTGCACTAGCCATTTGCTATGGAAGGGAAAGACTGGCCACCCATTCCTCCATGAACTCAGGACTAAACAAATGCAATGGTCCTAACATTTCATATACCCACAAAAGGTTCCTGCTACAGGATTTGTTTTCTCTTTTCTTACATACATGTTTGGTTTATTTATAACAGTTTCATTTTTCTTCTTCATATTAAGATTCTTCATGGTAGATTTGCTTTCTTATGAAAGTGAACTTTTATTATGCCGGCTCTCCATGTTTTTCCATCCATTTTCTTTTTCCATTTCCCATATGTTGCCTATATGTTTTACACCTCCATTTCTGCACTCTGGGGAGTTTTGACAATCTTTTTCTAAAAATCTATCGTAGAAGTTAGTCACTGTTGAAGAATTGTAAAAATCTGTTGTAGAAGTTAGTCACTGTTGAAAAATTGCAAAAATATGTTGTTAGAAGTTTGACATTGTCGAAGAGTTACTATTTAAGACTTATAAAGTATGTTGATCACCGTATGCTGCAGAGACCCATAAGGAAAACAAAAAAATAGTAATTAGAATAACGAAGACGCAAACCATAGAATGTATGATTTATTGCCGGGCATAACAACTGGTAACACTGCAACTTATCTTTCATGTTTTAAGAGGTGCCTAAGAAGGTTTGTGCCAGAAATGAAATTGTGTTGTTGTTTGTCTATCAAGAATGATGATGACCATTCATTTCATCCAGTGGGGTTGAAAGTATGGAGCCGTGAGTTCTAAGATGGCTGATAAGGCCTATTTTGGCTCGAAATGTTCTTTGACAGTGTGGACAAAGAATGCTTGACATTTCTAGAGGAGGATTTCCTGCAGTGGTTTTTCTGTTCTGTCTTTTCTTCACAGCTCTTGCAGTCCTGGTTGTCTCACAAGTGACTGCACCCTTGCGTAATCATGCACGCCACGAATTTCGGTCTCTGGCTGCAGTCTCCCAGGTGTCATGATGAATTTCAAAAGCATTCAGTGAGATTTTCAGAATGTCTTTAAAGCGTTTCCTCTGGCCGCCTTGGGAGCTTTTACCACAATGCAATTCGCCGTAAAATATTCGTCTAGGGAGCCTGTAATCTGGCATGCGAGTGAAGTGACCAGCCCAGCGAATCTGATTCTTCATTAGTAGAGTGTGGATACTGGGCATGGACGCTCTTTCTAGGACTTCAGTGTCTGGGATCTTGTCTTGCTATTTAATCTTCAGTAACTTCCTAAGGCAGACTGTGTGGAAGTGGTTTAATTTCCTAGCGTGTTGCTGATAAACAGGTTTCACAAGCAAGTGTGGATAATACAACTGCTTTGTAGACTTTCAGCTTTGTTTGCAGGCTTATTCCATTTCTGTCCCATACATTCTTGTACAGTCTGCCAAAGGCCGCGCTGGCCTTGGAGATTCTTGCATTCACTTCATCATCAATTGTGGCAGCTTGTGACACAGTGCTGCCAAGATAGGTGAATTTGTCCACAACACTTAGACTATGACCATTCACTTTGATATTCGGCACAGTGTCATTATTCCCTGGAGCTGGCTGGTACATAACTACAGTCTTCTCCAAGTTGATATTGAGCCCAAAGTTGGCACAGGCATGTGAGAAAGCTGAAACATTATGTTGCATGTCCGCCTCTGAGTTGGCGTATAGAGTGCAATCATCAGCAAACAGGATCTCTCTGATGGTGTCGCTGTCAATTTTGGTTTTAGCTTTCAGCCTTCTGAGATTGAATTACTTTCCATCCATGCGGTAGTTGATGTCTATTCCAATGTCATTGTTCTCGAAGGCATTCATCAACATAGCTGAAAACATGAGGCTGAACAGTGTTGGTGCCAGGACACATCCTTGCTTCACTCCATTGGTAACAGGAAAGGGCTCAGACAGTTCACCATTTTCCTGTACTCTTGACTGCATGCCATCATCTATCATAATCACTATTTGGACAAACTTTCGTGGACAGCCATATTTTGCCATAATCTTCCACAGTCCTTCTCTGCTGACTGTATCAAAAGCCTTGGTAAGGTCAATGAAAGTGGAGAACATTTCGCAGTTCTGTTCCTGACATTTCTCTTGCAGCTGCCTTGCAGCGAAAATCATGTCAACAGTTCCTCGTTCTTTTCTGAAGCCACATTGACTCTCAGGAAGAAGACCTTGATCGAGTTGGGCTATGAGGCGATTGAGAAGAACTCTGGCGAGTATCTTCCCTGCAATTGAAAGCAAGGAGATGCCTCGGTGGTTGTCACAGGATTGGTGGTTTCCTTTTCGTTTGTAAAGGTGGACTATTGACGTGTCCTTGAAATCTTGTGGCATGGTCTCGTTCACCCATATGTTTGTAAAGACTTGGTGAAGCTGCTCTGTTAGGACCGGCCCACCTGCCTTGTATATCTCTGCCGGGATGGAGTCCGGACCAGGTGCCTTTGCCGCTGGAGAGTTGTTGGATGACTTTGTTTACTTCCACTATGGTTGGCAGGTCATCAAGTGTATCATTGATGGGAACTTGGGGAAGGCAGTTGATGGTTTCATCATCGAAGAAGGAAGTTGCATTTAAGATGTTGCTGAAATGTTCTGCCCTGCGCTGAAGGATTTCTTTCTTGTCGGTGACCAATGTTCTCCCATCTGCACTGAGGAGGGGAACTGTGCCTGGTGATGTAGGACCATAGACCACTTTCAGTGAGACGTAGAAATTTTTCATATCATGTCTGTCAGCAAAGCGTTGAATTTCATCAGCTTTGCTGCTCAGCCAGGAGTCCCGCATGTGCCGAAGTTTCTGCTGCACTACTCTCTGAATGTTCTTGAAGGCATCTTTTTTTAATATTGACTTTGGGTCATTCAAATGTGCCTTGAGAAGAAGATGTTTCTCGGCCAGCAATTGGTTGATGTCTTCGGAATTTTTATCAAATCAGTCTTTATGCTTTCGGGGGATTGGACTCAGGATTTCCATAGCAGTGTTGTAAATTATGTCCTTTAGGGTTCTCCACTCTGTTTCTGTATCCTGTTTAGCTGCAGCATTGGGCTTGAGGCAGTCTTCCAGCATATTTCAAACGACAGATGCATTATCTTGCTGTTTAGGCTGGTAACATTTAGTTTTTCTTTGCATTTTCACCCCTTGAGGACGCCATGGTTGTTTGATGTGTATGTTTATTTTCGAGATAATGAGACGATGGTGTGTCCAACATTCGGCCCCACACATGGATTTTGTTACCCGAACGTCTTGTCTGTCACTCCACTTGATGATGACATAATCAATGAGGTGCCAGTGTTTCGATCGAGGGTGCATCCACAATGTCCTGTTTCTCATGGGGAGACTGAAAATTGTGTTGGTAATCAGGAGATCGTGTTCGGCACATGTCTGAAGAAGGAGGAGTCTATTGCTGTTACAATTTCCGACTCCGTGCTTTCCAATAATGCCACTGCAAGAGGTGGTGTCCGAGCCTACTCTGGCATTGAAATCCCCAAGGAGTATAAGTTTGTCTCCTTTGGGAACAGATGTTAATACATTGTGCAGGTCTCATAGAACTTGTTCTTGACATCATCTTCATAGAAATTAAATTAAATGGACCCTGACAAAGCAACTTGATGATGAAATTAAATGGACCCTGACAAAGCAACTTGATAATGTGGATTTTGCCGATGACATTACCCTCCTGTCAAACTCATTAAATCAGATTTATGATAAACTAAATACACTTGATTAGAGGTCACAACAACTATGTTTTAAAATTTATCGGGAAAGACAAAGATAATAAGATTAAACCAAGCTAATAACAACCCAATCTCCCTTGGTGAAACCTAACTTCAAGAGGCAAAATCATACACCTATTTAGGTAACAGTGTAGACAAAGATGGGGGAACAGATAGAGTTATTAAAATAAAAATGTAAAAAGTCAAGAGGAGCTTTCCTAACATTACGAAATTTCTGAAAGTCAATAGAAATTAAATTTAGCACCAAATTAAAATGTATAACTCTAGTGTTAAATCAGTACTACTATATGTATCAGAAATAAGGACGACTAAAAGAATCACTAGCAAACTATAAACATTCATTAATTGGTGCCTGTGCAGAATGATACGGCAAAATCACCAATACTGAGCTCATGGAGAGAACTAAATTTCAGTGAATTGAGAGGTGAAGAAAAGATGGCGCTGGGTAGGACACACTTTGAAAAGAATTGATAACAGTATTAAAGGGTAAACAAAATGGAGGGAGACCCAACAACATATGGAGAAGAGAATTAAAGACAGAGGTGAATAATGAGAAAACATGGACCGTGCTACAGGAGATACAAAAGATATGATGGCTTGGCATCAGTTGGCTGAGATTCTATGTCTCATTGGGGGTAATGGTCAAAAGAGTAACGTATGTTGAAAGAAGTTAATCACTGTTGAAGAATTATAAAGATATGTTGATAGAAGTTGGACATTGTTGAAGAATTGAGAAAATTTGTTAATAGAAGTTGGACACTATTGAAGACTTGTGAATGTATGTTGATAGAAGTTGGATGCTTTTTAAGAATTGTGAATGTATGTTGATAGGGAGTTGGATACTTTTTAAGAATTGTGAATGTATGTTGATAGAAGTTGGATGCTTTTTAAGAATTGTGAATGTATGTTGATAGGGAGTTGGATACTTTTTAAGAATTGTGAATGTATGTTGATAGGGAGTTGGATACTTTTTAAGAATTGTGAATGTATGTTGATAGAAGTTGGATGCTTTTTAAGAATTGTGAATGTATGTTGATAGGGAGTTGGATACTTTTTAAGAATTGTGAATGTATGTTGATAGGGAGTTGGATACTTTTTAAGAATTGTGAATGTATGTTGATAGAAGTTGGATACTTTTTAAGAATTGTGAATGTATGTTGATAGGGAGTTGGACACTTGAAGAATTATAAATAAATGTTGATATAAGTTGGACACTGTTGAAGAATTGTAAATTACTTTGATAGAAGATGGACATTGTTAAAGAATTGTGAATATATGTTGAAAGAAGAACTATACAAAGATGTTATGTGCGACTATAGTTGATGTTATGTATGACTATAGTTGATGTTATGTATGACTATAGTTGATGTTATGTGCGACTATAGTTGATGTTATGTATGACTATAGTTGATGTTATGTATGACTATAGTTGATGTTATGTATGACTATAGTTGATGTTATGTGCGACTATAGTTGATGTTATGTATGACTATAGTTGATGTTATGTATGACTATAGTTGATGTTATGTGCGACTATAGTTGATGTTATGTATGACTATAGTTGATGTTATGTATGACTATAGTTGATGTTATGTATGACTATAGTTGATGTTATGTGCCACAATAGTTGATATAATTAGTTAGTTAGTTAGTTAGTTAGTTAGTCGACAGATCATCCTCGCTGCACATCGAACCATTCAGTCCATAAGTTGATATAATATAACGTTATAGTTAATAGCAGCTCATACGGTCTATAAACACCCTCTGTAGCTGAGACACAAGATCAGCATGGCTGAGAGGTTTATTATGCACACACTTAAACTTCCTGAGAACTGACAGCAGAGTAGTGGGTTCATTTCACACACTGGTCAGTTGGGTGTAAATTTGACTTCTATTTCATAAACCATGGTAAACAACTCAAAATCACCTTGAAAATCAACCTGGGGTTGATTGCAATGTCCTGGAAAGGACATGCAACATTTTATCTAGGCACATGTGCTACAGCCAGAGATCATATGAAAGTGAGCACATTAATGTGCAGTCAACAGTTGTGGTCACTGGTTAATGAAACTAGTATTCACATTCTTTCTACAGGTTAAATTCAGTTACGATGACAATTATCTAATCAGCGTTGCAGAAGACGCAACTGTCAACCTGTGGAAGATCTATGATAAGGAAGGTCATTTGAAAAGCGATCCAGATTTTGCATGGGCAGAAGAGATGCTGATCTCGAAGAGAGAACTAGTTGAAAAGGTAGTGTTAGCAGGCTTAATGTAAACATTATGTTCACAACAAAAGCATTATTGCCTGTTGATGGGCTGTGCTACAGTTCTTACCCAGCAACATGTTCATTGGTTTCTGTATATTTGATATATAATTCTGAATTCATTCTGTCCCGTCATTTTTTGTTTTGTTTTTTTGCATTTGCTCGCTTTGAACTCAAGCGTAGTCCATACATGTGCTACTACTTCTAGTACAATGGACTGATTTTTGCGTGTTGATTAGCTTTTCCTATTACTAGTGCCCCTTCCTCCGAAGTCGGAGAGTGTCTGTCTGTACGGCGAGGAACCAGCAGTCTGCACACCAATAAGCCAGACATGGGACAACGGATACTCACGCAAACCTCAGTCCTGTATGACATCACACTGATGTTGGAAAACAGGATGTCTTCATCCGACATACAGGACTTCACGCTGGAGTTCACAGCCAGCGATGGAGTTCACAGCCAGCGAACGCAAGCAAGCAAGCAACTAGTGCCCCTCGCCATCTGGCGAACCCACTCCAACTTGAGAGGATGTATGTAAATCATTGTTTAAACAAAAACAAATTTGTCCATCACTACCATAATGTCACTGTGTTTTGTCTGTATTGTATAGTTAGTTAAGTGAGTTGCTTATCCTTTACAGAACGTCGCAGTCAACTCCAGCATTTTTTGGCTGCTTGCGATTTCTTGGCAAGCTTACATTCAGTAGTTTGCCATTGCTTTCTGAACCCATACCATTTTTTTTTTAAACCAATGCAAGGCAGTCTGCTGCCAAATCATCTGCAGCTGTGTTTCAAACGCAGTATTCGGGATTACGAATTGTGCCTGTAATCTCTTCACCACAGAGCCGGTTTGTTGTATAGTCAACAGAATAATGTCACTTCAAGTGTTCAATACTGGTTCAGATGTTGGTTAAGGATCACTTTCATCACACTTGAATATCTCCATAAGTGCTCCAGTCTCCTCCCGTAGATCACACAAGGAGAACTACAACATAGTCCTCACACTCACTAGCACCTGCAAGGATCCAAGTGTAAATATACCAGTGTCCCATGTGCTGTACATTTTCATTTGTGGGTACATTGTTTCATTCTGAAATTTAGCCTGAGAAGAGGCCTATTCATCCTTCTCTTTTTGATTTCCAACTGCTGATACACTGCCCCAGGATCAGGGGGTGTTTAGCACCATTTTCTTATATAATAAAAATCCACATAGTCCATGTTGTGATTCAAACCGGGTCTGCATGAGCAGAGGCCATAAGCTCTGAGCTAGTCTGCTCTCAATATTGTCTAACAAATCAGATTTTTTTTAACATTATCTTCATATGATCCTCCATTTTATTTTAAAAACAATACTTTACTTGGACTCCAAGTGATCAAAGGCAAAAGATCCAATTTCCATGTCAATGTCTTGACAAGACACACACAATGGGTGATGTGGTCGCTGTCATGCCAATCCTTGCCTCATCTTTCAGAAAATTTTCTGGCACATGGAATGAGGCTTTTTGAACCCTGGAACCATGTCAATCATTAAAGAATCCTCCCCAAGTTGCTTTTTTTAACAAGTCAAGGAAAGTAAATATTGAAAATCAAAATATATAACTTTCACAGAATACAGCACTGTCTGAGCTGAGCTCCAAGATAGAAGAAGTCAGAAAGGAGAGCCAGTATCAGCTGCAGCAGAAGGATGTAACTTTCAATGAGAAGATTACAGCACTCACAGAAACTTTCATCACTAAAATGGAAAGGCTGAAAACAAAGAACCAGGTATGTATGCCATCATATAGAGTTTGACCTTGCACTGTTTCGTCAGACCTGTGGACAGTTCTCAATAAGAATTTCTGCCTGGTTTGTCTTTCCTAGGCTTTGACTGTTCCAAGATTTCCTGCAAGACAGCAGGTCTGTCGACCCATCATGCCTATCCTTTTTTCTGTCTGACTCTGTGATCCAGCCAGTATACTCATGTTACCGTCAGCATAGCTCTTGGTGCCATGACACAACAAATGAAGAAGTCTGTATTTGTTTTTTCTTCTCAGAAGTCTTGTCATTTGCTTGATTTATTTGTCCTTACTTATGAGTAAGTAGTGCGCTCAAGAATCACACTTGCATGTTGTATAGGGAGTCTCCACAGCAAAGTGGTTACACCGCAAAGTTATTGAGCCTTATGGGATAAAATCTGGTGCAATGAAGTCGATCCACAAACAAGAACACTATGCGGGAAGCCAAAGAAGATAACTAAACCAACACAGAACTGGAGTCGTTAGCTGCTACATGCTGCGGGAATTACAGAGGAGTGGATCTGTGCACTTATGGACTGAATGGTTCAATATGCAATGAGGATGATCTGTCAACTAACTAACTAACATATTGTTTTTAGGCAGCTCATATAATGGTACACACAACTGTTATTGCTAGTTTTAATCATTTACATTACAAGAAAAAGGGTTTAAAAGGCAAGGATCAACTTCATTTGACCAGGTTTTACACCATCTGGCTCAGTCTTTTTCCGCAGGGCAGCCAGCCGAAAGCGTCACGCAAAGCACAAACTCCATAACTCCAGCAATGTCCCCCGGGAGTCTCAGAGAAAATTGCACTCGGAACTGAACGACAAAGCTAAAAATTGAACCTACAACCTATGGAGTGCGAGGCAGGCAGGGTAACCACTTCACCATGGAGACTTCCTTTACATGTACTAATCAATGGCATTGGTTTTATGAAACCTCTGTGTATAATTAATAATAAAAGATTACAATATCCTCAACAAGCAGTTCCAAATCTTCAGTAGAATCAAATGTATTCCACATATGAATGTGTTACTCAAGATGAAAAAAAAGCTAATAGACATGGTTAAATACTATGATTTGTAATCTAACATAGGTAATACTTTTTTCTAAAAGTCAGAGTCCTCCCTTCAGTTATCTCCCTTTAAGAAAGTGAGTACTTTTTAGGGCACTAGTTTCCACTCTCTAGGAATATCTTGAAGTGTACTTCCTGCAAGGTGCCATTACATGTCATCTGTTGAACACATTGATACAAAATTCTCAGGAATGTCTTGAAGTATACTATCTGCAGGGTATCATTACATGTCATCTGCTGAACACATTGATACACAATCTTCAGGAATATCTTTAAATACACTTTATATACACCTTCACTGGTCATCTGCATATTAATCAAGAGTAGATACCATGTTGTGTGCCTGATTTCTCATTTAGTAGTCGGTTTAGACACATTAAGAACACTATGCAGGAAGCCAAAGAAGATTGATAAACCAACACAGAACTGGTGTCGTTAGCCGCTACACGCTGCGGGATTTGCCGAGGAGGGGATCCGGGCACTTATGGACTGAATGGTTCGATGTACAATGAGGATGATCTGTCGACTAACTAACATTAAGCTTAATGTCTCAAATGTTCCTGTATGGTGGCTGTTTAGACTGAAGTTAACTCAGTGATTTATTCATCTTTATGTAACATGAAATTTGTGCTTAATAAGTAATATTTAGCCGGCTCCGTGGCTAAAGGCTTGCTAATACAGTTCGTGAGCCGGGTACCAGGTGTTCAAAGCTCAGCTGCGACCAATTTGTGCAGCAGACCGTGTCGCATTGTGTTATAACGTGCTGGTATGGGAGCCGGTCGTTAAGAAAGCAATGGCAAACTACTTAACGTAACACTTGCCTAGTACATCAACAGCAGCTGAAAAATGCTGGTGTTGACTGCAATGTCCCGTAAGGGATACGCAACAATTTTTTAAAAAAAAGTAATAGTTACATTTTTTTACAAACCAAAGTTATGGCAGGAGACATTAGAGTAGTAGTGGCTAGAAGCGCCTGCCAGGCTGGGTACAGTCCACATCAGGGCAGATTCACATTTTTAGAAATGTTACTTTGGCTCCCAGGTCAACCCAGCGTAAAATGGGTAGCAGGAAATGTTTTAGAAAGTGAAGGCTGTCACCGTGATACTGACCACATCACCTACCGTGTGCTGATTGTTCTATAAAAGTATGGGTCTAGCACCATATGTCCAGTGTGCTTTAAGGTGTGTAAGAGGATCCTTACTTTATGGCTAGGATTTCTGTTTCTATGATATTGTAATGAATTTCTGTGTCTTGAGAGCATATAAGGTACACATGTGCTTGCAGTCTTTATTGTCTCAGCCTTTCACATACCTCTGACTGCACAATCGAGCCAGGTCTTTTAAGAATTTTTTTTTTTTTGCATATCCTTTACAGGACATTGCAGTCAACACCAGCATTTTTCAGCTGCTGTTGTCTTGGCAAGTTTTACGTTCAGTAGTTTGCCATTGCTTTCTGAACGACCGGCTCACATACCTCCGTAAGTTGAGTTGAGTTAAGAACCGACATCACTGCACTCAGGACATTCCCATACATACTCTGTCCCCTCGTTCAACAGCCAGCGAAGTGCCATACAACTAATCGTTCCCACTGCTTTCTGATTAAACGTTCTCCAGGTTTTGAGATTCTTCCAGAACCCCCGCCGATCCCCCGCAATCTCATTCTTTCCACATATGGGTTCTCAATCTGTTCCTCCGCTTTCTCCACCTGGTCCCACAAGTGCACGACCACCTCCCCCTTGTCCATAGGCAAACTACCACGAAGAGGTGCATTCCCTGCTAGCCTATCATCCTGTTCATTCCCCCATACACCCGCATGGCCAGGGCAAAATATCCATACAGTTCTCATAATCTGTGACCTCTGAAGCGATGAGAGCCATTCCACACGAAACATTCCTTTCTCCACCTTACTAAGCAAACTCTTTGAATCTGTAATGAACACAACGTGTGTTGCAGTGGTTCTCCTCTAGCCACTAGAATGCCGCTGTTACTGCCTCCACCTCCATTCTCATGCTGGAGGTCGTAGTCTCATATGCCAGACTCTCCTTTTTCAAGACTCGTCCATTAGCCTTTGCAATAAAGCCCCAGCCACTACGTCTGTTTTTCACCACTGACCCATTGGTGTAGATGACTATGTCACCTTGATGTGTGTTGCTCTGGATCAGCTGTTGCACTTCAAACTCAGTGCGGCCCGCTGCCCATTCTCTGCACTCACGACCCAGTGTTATTATCTCACGCAGCTGTGTTTCATACGTGAGTATACAGGATTACGAACAAAGTCCTTAACCCCTTTGCCAGGAATACCAGCCTAAGAATTATATTAATGTAAAATACCTTCTGTTTCTTGCATTATGCTGATTCCAATTTTGAAAGTGTCAGCACAGAGGATGATAACTTTAATTACATCACAGGCAAGGAGAACTAGTAAACATGAACATCATTTGTTTTATGAACCTTTCTTTTAATTAATTTTGAATGGGTGATGTTATAATTTGCATAGTTCTTTATGAACTTGTGATAGTGATTGTATAAAGCCTAAAATGGACCTGATTTGTTTCTTTGAATTTTCCCTCTGTGTATGTAAGCTTTTAAGGAGCCATGATAGCATAGTGGCTTTCAGTTTTTGTTCAGCCTTCTGTATCATTTAGTTATTCTTCTTCTTCTTCGTTCATCCGGAGTTTTTTTTTTGGACGTGACTGCGTTGTGCCTGTTTACAGCAGAGCTGCGCTCTTGCGCCGTTAGGCCGACACATCCGACTTCTGCGGGCATTTGTTGACCGGGTTAACCTTCCCGGGGATTTAGTTATTTGATTTGTTTACTTGCAGGTTATACAAACTGACAGAGATATAGAAGAGCAAGAACATGAGACCCAATTGCAATACTTGATTAAAGCCCACACTGAACAACTGGAATATATAGGTTGGTATATTGAATGGTTTGAATACATTGATATTTCTATAACATTTAAGAATTTGTAAGTTTTACCATATGCTTTAATTGTTCTATACATTTGTATGTCTGTGTATACTTGTATATGTCTGTGTGTGTGCATGCTTGCGTGCATGCATATGTGCACATGTAAATGATAATCCATCCATCCATCATGTGCCATGCCGATAAGCGTGGGCGGTCATGTTTTGTTATCACTCGATCATCAGAGTCGTGGATCAGCTCCGTGTTTCTGTCTTGACCATGCCACATGGCCAAGCCATCCAGGTATTTACTTCTCGGCCTTCCCCTTGGTCTCTTCCCTTCGATCTTGCCAGTTGTCATCAAGTTCTCCAATTCATTTCTTCTCATAACATGCCCATAAAATTTTGACTGTCTACGTCTAATGTCTCTAATAAGATTACGATCTTCATTTGCTTTTTGACGGACTTGTTCATTGGATTTTCTGTCTGTCCGTGGTATTCTTTGCATTTTCCTCAGAAACCACATTTCCACAGCCATCAGATGTTTTTTCAGTTTGACTGCTCATTGTCCATGCTTCACATCCATACAAAAGTACAGGTTCTATGTAGCACTTCAACACGAATGATAATGCAGGATAAGCAAAGTAAAGGACTCGTTTCCTCAATATGAGGGGTACATGGTGCTAGCTTCATATTTGTACAGACTGTATAGCCCCGCTGACACTTGATGGGTCATGTGACCAGTTCCATGCCAGTCAGATTTATTTCCCTGGACATTTACTAGTACCTACTTTAGGCTGAGAGTCCAGGGCCATTTTAAAAAATAATTCTTGCTCAGTGAGGATTTGAACTAATGGCCACCAAGGTGGTAGGCAAGCATGCTAGCCACTGCGTTACCATGGCTTCACATTCAGAATGGGTAAATGAAAGTTACATTTTATAAAATAAATAACATCATATATAATAAATCTTTATCATTAGAAATTAGAGGGGAGGGGGAATAGAACACAGTTTTACATACAGCTGTGAATCTTGGAAATAAGTTAGCAACCAAATCCATTCAACATTAGAAATATATTTTCTCAGACATATATTTAAACGAAACCATGGATAGTCAGAATAAGTAAGGACAGTGATCTAAAAGTGACCAAGACTGAATGAAAGCTTGTCATAGACACCAGAAGTCAACATTCCTTGACTATGTTATGAGCGGAGAAAAAGTAGCAATTGATTGGATTTATAGAACAGTAGATGGAGTGTGACAGAGCTGCATGGCTTGCAGAATAGTACTGACAGATATTGGCATGGGCGTTGGCAGATAGCATTAGAGAGTGACACCCATGTGTTACTGGGTCAGATAAGTGAAGCAGAGAATAGTAGCACTGCAACCAACCATGCATGTCATAAGAGCTGACTAAGGAGGATTGGTGTGAGACTGGCTACCTCATCCCATAGAAAACTGTAGTTGCAAAATCCAACCAACCATGAACTAGTCTACATAAAATATAATAATAATATCTCAGCCAGCCAAGATGGACAAAGGCTCTTCTTCGAGAAGAAGTATGACACTATATGGAGAAAGCTGTAAAGTGTATCGCCAACTTACCTTCTTTCACTGACGAAAGTCTCTAGAAATGATACCTCTAATGTCAGAACAATGTATGAGTTGGGGAACGTGTGCAAGTAGTAGGGGAAATGAAATATTATAACATTAACATTTTGAGCCTATCCAAAACAAAATTATATGGAACAGGCAAAAAAGCTTCTAAACTCAGTTGAAACAGTGCTGTTCTCAAGCCATACAGAGAAAAATGCAACTCACAATGAGGAAGCGGCTTTAATGTTATCTAACGAGGCAGAGAAAGCACTAATATAATAGGAAGCAGTGAGTTCTATAATAATAACAGCAACATTTAGAACCACAAAAAAGAAATAAACACAAATGTGATTCAGTGTCAGGCACCAACAAATGGAAGGATGAATCAGTTATGAGGGACATACATTTCCAAGTATTATAGGTAATCAAAGAATTGGTAATATCAAAATGTTAATGCTTGATCTAAATGCAAGGGTGGGATCAAGTAACAGGTTGTGAATGGATCATGGTGAAGCATGATAATGGTAATACATTTTTTTTTTGGCGCTCGCTAGCTTTGAACTAGTAGTGCTGGACTGAATTTTGCATGTGGATTAGCTTTCCCTATTAACAGTGTCCCTCGCCATCTGGCGAACCCACACCGACTTCAGAGGTACTTGTAATTTACGTCCCCAAGTCAAAAACGATAGGTCAGCATTGTTAGTCCAACTGTCTGGTGTAGGGGTTGAACCCCTTACTTCAGCATCAGCACACCAGATGTTTAAGAACATGTGTTTCTATTCATTCGGCCATGCTGACCTAAAATGGTAATGAATTAAAATGGTGAGTTATTCACAAATGTTTTCACAGTGAATCAATTTGTCATAAAAGGAAGTGTTTTTTTTTTTCCATATAAAAGAATATACAATGCAAGATGGGAAAATACAGAAAATGAAATTGATTATATTTTTTTATTTAGATAATATCTGCATGACATAAATGTCTTCAGAGGTGCAAATGTAGATTCAAATTATTATCTACTGATAAGCAGTTTTATAAACATGTAAATCAGTACAATGCAGGATTACTCAGAAATCAAGAAACTAAGAAAAAATTTGTGGTCACAGTCTTTAATAAGTACCGGCGGGTTCTGTAATAGTTAGTAGATGAGGTGAGTATGGAAGACTGTTGGCAGCAGGTTCAAAGTATTTGCAATGAATTATGTATAGAAGTTTTTTGGGAAGGGGACAGAAAATATAAAGCATAGACTTAAAGGAATTGTTTAATCTTTACACCTGACACACAATAAATTTATAAATTTTCTTAAGTGAAAAAGACACACTCGAAATAAGATCATGATTGCTGTAAGTAAAGGACCTGGCTTCCTTCTGTAATATGTCATGGCCTAGTATGTGTGAAGGCCTAACACTTCACACCCCAGTCTGAATCACTTTGCTCCACCTGTTCCTTTAACCTCTACTTATCCAGATTGTTGATATCTGAAAGCTTCAAGTGCTTGGAACACAAACAGTTACAATTCATATATGTACTGATTGTTTCTCCAATAATTAGAGGATACAAATAACCAGAAGCTGGTTCAGGAGTTTGAAAAATTTCAAGAGCATCAGTCAAAAATTGTAACCATGCAGGAAGAGTATGAGAAGCAGCTCTTGGAGATTGAAAATGGCAAAGAGAAGGCACTGGAAGCCTTGACGGACTATTACGAGAAAAAGCTGCAAGAAATGACTGCAAAGCTGGTTTATGTAAGTCTTGTTTTGTTCTTTTCAGTGGTTTATAAGTGTGACAGGAGTCTGTGCTGGCAGATTCAGGGGGTACTATTTACTCTCGGGAAGCGGAAATGGCAGCTCTATCTTCGCAAGCAGACAGGAAACACCATAAGGGCCCCATTTATAACTAACCAATATATTGACAGTTGAACAGGGCCTGAACACATTTTTCTTAAAAAGTGAATGAGTGGTGGCATAGTTAATAGTGAGCTGCCTTATCAAAATAGCAGTCTTGGTTAAATCGTTGGTTGAGGTGGGATTTGATTTTCATCAACTTTAGTCTCTTTGTTCAAGCTAGCCTCTTAGAGTCAATAACAGAGTTATCCCTTAAAAGGAATATTTTGAGATAGAGAGTCGGTCACCCCACTTCTCAATCCAGTGACCTATTATTCCTATTATTTTGTCCCCTTGTATCTCCTGTATTGGATTTCCTGTATACATGTAAGAAAAGAGCCAAACAGGTATATGCAATTTCATTGTTAACTAAGCCTGACTGATGTGATATCAAACTATCATCTTGTTTTCATAGCATTTCTCTAAAATTTTTAAAAATTTATGAATAAATTCTACAGGAGAGAGCTAAAAAGTTAAATCCAGTTGTTCCTAATACATATCTCTGTGTCAATTATAAGCAGAGAAATTCATTTTGTGTGAATTACTTATTAACAAAATCTCATTAACAGAAATAAGTAAGAAAAAAAAGCAATTGCCAGGTTTAAAAAGTTATTCTTCTCAAGATAGTTTTTCAGGAAAATCAATGTGAGGTTTCTTTACTGTTGAAAATTCTTGGTAAATAATATTGCTATAGATAATTACAAGTAGCTGTGTTGAATGAGAAACCCAGGAACCATCAGCTAGTGGATTGATGCGATAATATATAGAGTAGTAACCGATTCAGTGCAGAAGGATAATATATCACCTCATGTGATCCCACATTTGGACAGATGGAAGATATATCACCATACTAGGGTTATTGTGTTATTTGTTATATTTCATGGTATCTTCTGCGATTTCAATGCTCACTGAATGGAAGGTCTTTTCTCCTGGGCATGCCGGCGTGCTGGGGAATGAACAGGCGGACAGATTGGCTGGCTCGGCAAAACTTGGTAGAGTATTGATGCATGACAAGGCAGACGTGGTTGCGGCCTTGTGGGAGCACGTGTACACCTCGGAGGAGCAGATGGATCACTATAGTCTGGTAAGAATGAGACAGCGAGGTGTGACGAGGGGATCTGGCCGATGCTCGGCGCTCGGAGGAAAGGCGAGACGGACATATAATCAGATTGCTACTGGAACTATTAGTGTTGGAACTCTTCGCTGGCTGCTGAGGATGGGGACGGAGCGCTTATGGGAATGTCCCGAATGCTGTGATGTCGGTTCCTAAATCAATCAATCAATCAATTATAATACTTGTTTATTTTATTGTGCACCATGGTTGGTCCAAACTTACTTGTTGTTTGTCACTGAATCAGTTAGTAGTAGTATTACAAGGAGGAATTGTGAATGAGAAATCCTTGGGACTGTCAGTCAGAAGACAGAGAATTACAATGAGAATTACAATCAGGAATGGTGAATGGGCAATCCCTTGGAGGTCATCAGTCAGTTCACTGATGCTATCATAGAAAGAGTATTACAAGCAGGATTGGTATATGTTTTGTGGTAGAAAGGAAGGGAAGAAAATAGAGGCAGAGGGTGGGAAGAGAGTAAGGGAGGCATCAGGACAGGGAATAAGACAGAGAGATAGAGGAAGAGGAGAGAAAGTTATGGAAATAAATGAGAGGGAGAGAGAGAACATAGAAATTACAACATTAACAAATTAATTTATTTGGTTGTTTCGGGATTTGAGATTTAAATATTGAGCACAACCCACTACTGGCAACGCTGATCGTATTCTGGTATGAACCTAAGGCCTATCCACGTCAATGTGGAAGCACTTCCACATTGACATGGATAGGCCTTAGGTTCATACCAGAATATGATCAGCATTGCCAGTTGTGGGTTGTGCTCAATAATTAACAAATTAACATAGAAATTGAAGCCTTAATAATAAATGGGTTGCTTGTGTTACTCATTATAACAGCATATTTGCCTCCTGTTTTTCTCTCTTATCTGAGAGTTCTCCATTTGTTTTTATCCTCCATATGGGAAATCAACATTACTAGTCAACATTTCTGTAACATAGTTTACTGAGTGCAAAGGATTAACATAACTAAATCAGTATTCCCCCATAGTTCCCCAAGCAGACAAATGCTCTCTGGTCAGGTCAAAGCACTAGTAACAAATGTGCAGTTGGGTTGGAGAGTACAGGAAATCAACTAAGTTTATTACATTTCTTAGCAATAAACCAGTAGCCATAAATATTGCACCAAAACCAGCTGTAGAACATACCCAATTATCAGTCGCTATAAGATCACGGAACTGATGCTTATATTTCAATATGTCACAGATGTCGTGCTACTGTTTTGTCAGACCAACAGAGTACTACCGAATGGAGGACTTTTGTGTTGGCATTCTTGCGGCGGCATTATACACAGTGTACCTGTGCGGGCTGTTGGCTTGCCGATACTCCTGTCTATTCCTGTCTATGAACGGAGCAGTATGGGGACCACCCGTTGCCGTGAAGTTGGAACCATGACTAACTAACTAACTACCGAATTTACCATTAATAAAGATCGAACCAACAAAACTTGTGGTGTCCAGTATTTGGTTAACCATGGCCAATCATGGGTCATTCATAGATGTTGATGTAGCGTGTGTCCCCACATTGTACTTGGCTCTTGTGCAGTGACACATTGTGTACTGTCTCATAAACTGTGCAACATTTCATTAACCTGTAGTATTCAATTTTGCACACAGTGTAACACTCAGATACGACAAGATGCAACAGAGCATGAAGAAACAGTGAAACAGATAGAGGAAGACTGCGACAGAGAGATCTTGGACCTCAAGAAGGCTTATGAGCAGAAACTAAACTCAGAGAGAGAGAAAAACCTAATGCTGAAAGAAAAGAATGCAGTTTTGATGAGAAGGGTAAGGATATAAAAATTTATTTTTGTATTCATTATGTTTTCTCATGTGAGGATAGGTAATTTCTTTATTTTACAATTTCTTTGCAGTTTTCAGTATTAGATGTATTTCACCTTACAATAATAGTTTTCAGAGTTTCAAAATGTGGTGTTTACATTTTAAAAGTTAAGAGGATCGACTTTATTTCACTGGGTTTTATCCCATATGGCTCAGTTTCTTTCCACAGGGCGCCCTGTCGAAAGTGTCGCACAAAGCACAAACTCCATAGCTCCAGCAACGACCCCCAGGAGTCTCCACGAAAAATGCACACGTGAACCGAAAGACTTAGCCCGGAATCAACCCACAACCTTCGGAACACGAGGCAAATGGCTTGACCACTTCACCAGGGAGACTCCCCATATATACATAGTAATATGTATATATAGTGTGCATACATAGTAATAACATGTCAAGTAACAAATCAGTAAAGAGTCCTTTTTCATACCATGGTGCACATTGGGTATGTGGTGGTATTTGCCACATAGCAAGTGCCCAGATCACGCCATACAGAGAATAAAAGGAAATCTCAAAGTAAACAGTGCACGAAAACTATAGGATACGAATATACGTCACACCAACGCTAACGTGACAATGCTAGCATGACAACGAAAACATACATTGTGCGACAATCAAGGTGAACGGGCGTGTGTAGATTTGGAGAACAACTTGGTGTGGCCATACAGAGAATAAAAGGAAATCTCAAAGTAAACAGTGCACGAAAACTATAGGATACAAATATACGTCACACCAACGCTAACGTGACAACGCTAGCATGACAACGAAAACATACGTTGTGCGACAATCAAGGTGAACGGGCGTGTGTAGATTTGGAGAACAACTTGGTGTGGCTATTGGATGTTTGGAGGTTGAATTTTACAGTGGACTCCAAGTGGATAGCAAATAGAAGCATTGATTGGAAACACCATGGATCCGAGAACGACGGGCAGAAGCTAGACGAAAAATCGAACGAACATAGCAGCAAGGACGACCTGAAGGAACAGAGGAACGAGAGGGATTTCTGAGTGTCAAGGTGAATGTAGAACAGGTCTGTTTATTTACTGGTAGTGCACGCTTATGTTAGATGCCATCCCGGTAACAACGGGTACTCTAATGCTACACTACAATAATGTCATGACGCTGTTAACTCCGGAATTAAAACGGTGTTAATTCTCTTGAGCTTCAATGTTTATTACATCTGTTTCAAGTTCATCAGTGAAGTTATAGACTGTTACTAGTATGCCATTTTAACGAGCCGGTTCATCTTGTAGGTTCGAACATATCCTCATGGCAAAACACAGCGGACTTACAACATGGCAGTATTCCTGTCATAATCTCCCCTGTAGTTGTGCCACGGCGTCGTTAATGGCGCCAGGCGAATACCATTTGCCTATCCACAGGTTCGCCAGTGAGCTGGTCTTACCCAACAAGGGTCGAGCCAGTACAGGCGTGACGCACAAAGTTCCCACAGAGACTTAACCCCACATGGCAAGTACTGAGAGCAGGAACCGTCAGACAGGCTTGGGTCGCCGGACTGAGAGGAGGGGTTTGAGAGGAGCTTGTATGACTGCTGTGCCTGAATGCTGACTGATAGTTACTCTTGTGAGAGGATGGAAGACTGTGCGGCTGTGGTATAGGTCTGTGAGTGTATCCTGTGTATTGATTCATTGTCTACTTGTATTGTTGTATCAACATTGTAATGGCTAGACGCCGGATCTGATTGTGTTGCGTGAGAAGTGTAAATAAAGTGTTAAAAATAGTGTTACCGTGTGTCACGTCAAATCATTCCGTGACTGTGTTTGTCTCACATGTGTTAGGTCATACGAGCCATATTCATTGTTACATGTAAGAACCTGACATGTGTGAACGTGGGGTCTACGTCCTTGTTTATGAACCAGATGTAAAGATGCATGGAGGAAATGTGTGAACGTGAGGTCTACGTTCAGCTTGAACCGTTTTTGTGAACGTGTTAGTTGAACTGTGCATAAAATAACTGTGTACGCGAGTGACTCATCCTCATATTATTTAAACGTGTTGTGATCGTAGATAGCTAATCCTTGTTGAATTTGAACGTGGTGTGCGAACGTGAATAGCTAGTCTGTAGTGATTAAACCATAACCATAGATAACATGGCTAGCGTGTCCTCGTGAAAGTAGCAGTATAACAGAGAAAGCGTGTGTAAGCGAAAGAAAGTTCTGGAAAGAAAGGAAGTTGTTGATATTTGTTGAACGGATGACATTACGACATACAATCATACTTGACAGCATACAAACCTACAAAACTTAGTTGACACGCATACACCTCATAAAAACATAGATCCTAATATTTTTTCCTCCAATAATAACAGGGTACCCAAAACCGTAATCAGTAGAGGTCATTTTTCCGGGCAGTAATTACCCTACAGTCTCTGGTCCAGTTTTCCACCATTCTCCAGTGTCTCCAGAGCACTTAAGTATTATCTTTTTCATATACTTTTGTATGCAATTTTAGGCACGCGCTGTAAGTTCAGAAATACTGTATAAATTGTTCAGGTTACTAACAACTTATAACTAAATTTTGTGTTTGTACATTCATTGTCATTGGAACATTCCATCATGTCTACTTTAAATGATTTCATCGAAATGGGTTTAAAGTTAAAGTTGACTGGTGATGAGTTGACAAAATGGAGTGAGGCAAAGTATTCAGAGCACCTCCAGGAAAAAGCTAGGGAATGCGAAGAAAGAGCTGCGGAAAGAGCTGCCAAAACTAAGCAGGCAGAAGTAGAGGCCAAAGCTAGAAAAGCAGAAGCAGAATTGACTGCAAAAACTAAACAGGCAGAAACTGATGCCAAGATAAAGAAAGCCGAGATCTTAGCTCAGAGTAAACGAGATGAACTCGAACTACAGCTGAAAATTAAACAGCTGGAAGCTGAGACAGCTGTAGACAAAGAGTCTAGAAAGTCAGAAAGACTTGAAAAAGAAAACCAGTACAAAAAGTACCAAGGGATAGTACGAAATTACAACACGGGTGACTGCATAGCAGCCTTCACCCAGAACTTTGAAACTTTAATGGACCATTACCAAATCCCAGAGTCTGAATGGAACATCATATACATGAGAAGTATATCAGGGGAGCCTCTGAAAGTCATAGAGACCATCCCTAAAGATCTTAGGAAAGATTATCATTACATAAAGTCAAAAATTATGTCATATTTCCTGTTAGATGAAGCAGGCTACAGAGAACAATTTAGTAAAGTAGCTCCAAAACCTACACAAACGTTCTCTGACTACATTTCTGTAGTACAGGATATTTTCAGTAAATGGCTGTCAGCAGCCAAAGTTAACAATGACTTTAATATGTTGAAAGATCTCATCCTCAGAGATAAAATCATCTCATCTCTTCCACCATCATTTTCTAAGTTTCTGCAAGAGTGTGAGTGTGAGAATGTACAACAGATTGAAAAACGAGATTCGGCTTATTTTACAGCCAACAAACAATGTTTTTCTAGTGGGTTGACTGGCATAAATTTTGTAGCAGCTGCTAACTATGACAAACCAAGATCAGAACCCTACAATAGGCAAAGATCATTTAAGCCTACTACTGAGAAATACCACCAATGTAGTTTTTGCCAGCTGCCACGCAATCAGAATGATATGTGTGATAAAAATCCAGCATACCAAACATACTTGCGAAACTACATAGATAAACAAGATAAAGAGCGAAGGAACTATAAACGACTAACCAAATGCTTCCTTTGTAAAGCGTATGGCCACTGGCACCATGCTTGTAAAGGTAGACAGATGACCAGGAAGGTGAATGCAGCCTTGTTTGATAGCTCTTCCTCAGATGAGGAACTATTTGATAATCACCCTGTGAACTCAGAACAGGCTACTGACGTATTTAACCGTGAAAAGTGTACCATCTGTGATCAGTTCCATGAAGATGGCCTATTAACATGCGGCCACTCAATACCTATTGCCAATGAAGAAGCTAATTTGGTGATAGACTTCAAAGGCAAGATTAACATCCACCAAGGATATGTGAATGGCAAGTCTGCTACAGTCCTACGAGACAGCGGAAGCACTCTTATCGGTTTGAAAAGAGATTTCATATTGCCTACAGATTATACAGGTAAACATATAACATGCAGAACTTTCTCGGGTAACATCGAGAAATATCCACTTGCATGGGCATATATTGACACCCCATTCCTCACAGGAAAGGTCAAATGTGCAGCATTATCAAATCCATGTTGCAATATTATTGTAGGTGACCTTCCTGAGGTGAATGATATGCCTCCTAACACCATAACATCTGTTGCCAAGTGTATGAATGATAATATAACATCATCTCCAACCAATTCTATTGTTGAGAGTGTACGATCATCGAATGAATGCATGTTTGCTAATTCAGTGATAACATCACATGAATCCATCGATCTAAATGTTTCACCACCATGTCATGCTAGTGAAAATGTTAATGCAATAAGTAGATCTGCTGCGAGAGTGCAAGAACAAATTGATCAAACTGAGGCACTAGAAATGCTAAGCCCAGTGTTATTACCTCCTAAAACCATGAGGGATAACTTTATAACAGCCCAAAAGGCTGATCCATCATTGTATAAATATTTTAATCTCATAGACCAAAAGCCAAGGCTGACTAAGAATGCGAGATGGCATTTTTCTCTGAAAGATGGCATCCTTGCAAGGTACTATACCAGAGGTGACAGCACCACAGAGCAAACGGTATTGCCAATCGAATACCGCAAACAAGCCTTACATCTTGCACATGATATACCTTTCGCAGGGCATATGGCGTATTCGAAGACTAGATCTAGATTGTTAACCCAGTTTTATTGGCCAAAATTCTGTAATGATACTAAACAATACTGCAGAACTTGTGACATCTGCCAAAAGCTGGTCAAAAAGAGTAAACACCCACAAGCTGAATTACAGGTTACAGATTTAGCTAGTAGACCCTTTGAGAAGATCTCTTTTGACATTGTAGGTCCCCTAAATCATGTAACATCTAGAGGAAATAGATTCATAATTACAATAATTGATCTATGTAGCCGCTGGCCTGAAGCTATTCCACTAAAGAACATAACTGCCAAAGAGGTGATGGAAGTTTTCTTCCACATATTTTCGAGAGTAGGGTTTCCTGACACTATCCTCTCAGACCGAGGAAGTCAATTTATAGCGGCAGCAACTCAAGCTTTCACCAAAATGTTAGAGGTGAAGCAATGTTTCAACAGCCCGTACCATCCTCACTCAACGGGAATTATAGAAAAAATTAATGGGGATCTCAAGCATATGCTTTCCAAAGTCAATCAGGAATATCCTGAAGACTGGGATACTTATTTGCCTGCCATATTATTTGCATATCACGAAGTACCTCATTCTAGCACAGGTTTCTCACCATTTGAACTTGTGTATGGTGCCAAACCATGCGGCCCATTGTGTATATACCATTCCATGTTAACTGAAACTACACCTGTACATAAACCCATATCATCGTATGAACATGTAACATCATTGCGTGAAAGGATAATGAGATCTTGTATCATAGCCAAAGAAGCACTTAAACAATCTGGTGCTATTTACAGACAGTACGCAAACAGAGGAAACAAGACGATAACACTGACACCTGGACAAGACGTTCTACTTCTTCTGCCTAGTGACCGACATCTACTGACAGACTCATGGCAAGAGCCATTCAAGGTACTAAGACAGATCTCGACTGTTGACTATGAAATTGCAGTCAAAGACAAACATAAAATATTCCACATCAACATGCTAAAACCATACTACAACAGAGGCAAAGAACAAGACGAGACAGCAGCCAGCACAACTATAATTGACCATGAAGACGATGAGGAGACCGACGAAATACCAACACCCGCACTCGACACAACAAACTGTTTGCAAGACATTAAAATAAACCCGCATCTGACGCAAACAGAGACCGACAGTTGCAGACAACTGATACAAGAATACAGGACCATATTCTCTAACCGCCCAAGACAAACAGACCTAGTGCATCACCACATTACTTTGACATCCAACACACCAATAAAATGCAGACCATACTCCATTCCCATACATTACAAAGAGAAACTACGCCATGAAATTATAGACTTAGAAAAGAATCACATCATCAGACGATCACAGTCACATTTTTGTTCTCCTATTGTGATTTTGCGTAAAAATGACAACACGATAAGACTCTGTGTGGACTGTAGGAAACTGAACAAGATCACACAGTTGGATTTAGAACCAATGACCAACTGTGAAGACCTATTGACTGAACTGACAGACTCTAGGTACTTTACGATACTGGACATGACAAAAGGTTACTGGCAAATACCGGTAGACGAACAGAGCAGACACCTAACAGCATTTGCCACACCCTGGGGACTGTACGAATGGTGCAAATTACCATTTGGGCTTGTGAATGCACCCGCAACATTCGTATGCATGACAAGACTGCTTCTGACAGACATATCTAATATCATCTCGTACATGGGCGACATTTGTGTACACACAAAGACAATGGCAGAACATACAACGATACTACAGCAGACATTTGACCGAATCAGACAGTACGGACTGACAGTTAAACCTGCTAAAGTTGACATAGCCTACCAAGAAATCTCCTTTTTGGGCTACAAAATTTCCAACGGCTTTGTCACGACTGACGACACATCGTATCAAAAATTCTAAAACTATCACTTCCGACTACAAAGAAAGAAGTCAGAAGTGTCTTAGGTCTGTTAAATTACTACAGACAGTTCATACCAAATTTTGCAGAGCTGACTGAGTGTTTTACTAACCTATTAACAAAAACTCAGCCAAATAAGATTGTGAACAGCAAATGCCTAAGACCTGCATTTGCAAAAGTATTATCATATTTCTCTGATAATAGTTTAGATAATCCCATTCTCAAGTTGCCAAATTTGGATATTACTTTCAGATTACGTACAGATGCAAGCTCTGTGGCGATTGGGGCAGTACTAATACAGGAATACGATGGTATTTTACATCCTGTATATTATCTGAGCCGAAAACTTAAACCGAGGGAACAAAATTGGTCCACACCTCAAAAAGAAGCCCTTGCCCTTGTATATGCAATTACAAAATTGTCCAGATACCTCCTGGGGAGGCACTTTATAGTTGAAACCGACAACAGTCCATTAACAATCATCACATCAGGTGCTCCGACCAACCACATGATTGCACGTTGGTCGCTTCTGCTCCAAGACTACAGTTTTGAAGTCAAACATATTCCGGGCAAGCACAATACATTAGCCGATCTTCTATCTCGTTGTCCCGGCGACACCCACTAGCCTAACTACGTCTGAGTGCAAGGTGTCATAGCACTCATATCACACAGCCATTAATGAGAGTTTTTCATAGAAGCTGTGAAATTTGTGATAGGGACGTAGTCCCATTGTAAATATAATTATTATTTTATAATTAGTATGATAATTGTGGTTATAGATGTGTAGAATGTGGTAGAAAGTGAACATTATTTATTGTAAATATTATGAACAAAAACAGTGCCACATGAGTTCAGAACTTACTTCAAGTGAACGAGTTGATATATCCGTGGTACCAGCCAAACCGGAGAAGTTCCGTTACATTTTAATCCATGTGAAAGAAACTGTGACATTTAAACTCCTGCAGAACACTGTAATCCAAAGTTTCCAACGAAATATTGAACTCACCAGCTGTTAATAAGAACTGTGTATTCCGTACCATTCTTACATCCATGCAGAACAACACTGTGTTAATAACATCTGTTTACATCAGCTGTGTGTGTATTTCCGGTACTTTACAAAGTTATGCAAAAGTTAGCAGACGACAAACAAATGTTCACAAAGGAATGACGAATGTAAGACACTTTGTGAAAGTATATTTACCATACACGAATTGTGTATGAGGATTTTTCATTATTGTGATCTTAGAATCATAACTTGATTAACTTTTTCACAAAAGCGACATCTAGTTCGCTATTGTAAAGAAGCATTAACTTATGACGCTGAGAAATAAGAGAACAAATGTAATTTATTGTTTTGAAAACTTGTTAAAATTATCTCCCATGAATTTAAGTGTTTCACAGATTACACCAAAAGGAAACAAATCGTAAATGTGTAGTAATATGTAAGATATAAAAACAACCTTCATGTTGCCAGATTGTCGATACTCCAAGATGACATCAGCTGGGTATGGAAGAGATTGCTGAAGTTGTAGACCAACAAGAGATATTCCTACCAAGAGGTGGGACTCAAATGTTGGAGCCGTCTCATATCGGGACGGCTCGCAATCTAACCTGACGTTTTCGGACGTATTGGAATTTTTTTTTATTGGTTGCGAGGTAGTTGCGTGGATCGCTGATGCTACGGGTCTGATTGTGTCATATTGCAACTGACGTGATAATCCATCGAGAGGATTGTACTTGGGAGGTGTTGCTTTTTGACAGCACATGAAAGAGTGTACAGGTAACTTGCAATGCCTACTAATTTCAATGAAACCTAAGTCAAGTCAGATGACAACTAATGGGAAGATTCTGACGGGGTTAAAACATTAACCCATATTTACAGAGAGCACATGAAAGGTTTCACCTTTCATGAATGGAAGGCGGGGAGAATGTCATAATCTCCCCTGTAGTTGTGCCGCAGCGTCGTTAACAGCGCCAGGCGAATATTATTTGCCTATCCACAGGTTCGCCAGTGAGCTAGTCTCACCCGACAAGGGTCGAGCCAGTACAGGCTTGACGCATGAAGTTCCCGCAGAGACTCAACCCCCATGGCAAGTACTGAGAGCGGGAACCGTCAGACAGGCTTGGGTCGCCGGACTGAGAGGACGGGTTTGAGAGGAGCTTGTATGACTGCTGTGCCTGAATGCTGACTGATAATTACTCTTGTGAGAGGATGGAAGACTGTGCGGCTGTGGTATAGATCTGTGAGTGTATTCTGTGTATTGATTCATTGTCTACTTGTATTGTTGTATCAACATTGTAATGGCGAGACGCCGGATCTGATTGTGTTGCGTGAGAAGTGTAAATAAAGTGTTAAACTTAGTGTTACCGTGTGTCACGTCAAATCATTCCGTGACTGTGTTTGTCTCACATGTGTTAAGTCATACGAGCCATATTCATTGTTACATGTAAGAACCTAATGTGACACACGGTAACACTAAGTTTAGACCAATCAGCACTCACTGGGTATTTGGTCAGTATCATGCTGGCTGCCTTTACTTCCCAGGATTTGTCCTGGTACCCATTTTAGGCCAGGTTGACCTGGGAGCCCACGTCAATTAAAATAATCCTGCCTTAAAGGGGTTTCAAACACATGACCACCATACTGGCAGGCAAGCATGCTAGTCACTGTGCTCCCATGGCTCCCAGTAATTACACACCTGCTGTAATATAGAGTTTATTTTTAATGACTGTGCAGTGTTTGAAAATATTGCCAGTCCAAGTTTTTTATTCACTCTCTGTAAAGTTCATGCAACATAATAGGTAAATACAAAACTTGGACCGGCAATATTTTCAAACACTGCACAGTCATTAAAAATACACCCTGTATTATGTAAGTAGAACTTTAAATGGAGATGAGAGAGAGAGAGAGAGAGAGTTCTTTAGAGTTGTAGAGAACCAGTTCTAGTGTATGAGAGTCATGTGCTTCTTAAGATGCCTGGTCTATAGCAGACATTGGTTATCATGACTCTTCACTTCTGTGTGTCATCTGATATATTACTGAAGTTAAATTGTTTTTTGTTTTTAATTACTTATACTTTTCATGTCATGTATTGTAACTCACTTCTTCATATAACTCATCATGTTGCAGCAGTTGCTGCTGCCTCTACTGTTTTTCTTTTTATTCTCCTTCCTCATCATGCTTCTTTTTTTCTGTTTCTCCTCCTCCTGCTTCTTCTTCTTCTTCTTCTTCTTCTTCTTCTTCTTCTTCTTCTTCTTCTTCTTCTTCTTCTTCTTCTTCTTCTTCTTCCTCTTCCTCCTCTTCTTCTTCTTCTTCTTCTTCTTCTTCTTCTTCTTCTTCGGCTTCTGTTTTTCTGTTTCTTTTTCTTTTTCTCCTTCTTCTCTTTCTGTTTCTCATTATTTGTCTTTTTCTTCTGCTGCTTCTGTTAGTAGTGCATATTGACTCTCTCTGCAGAATGACAGGTTGCCAAGCTCTCTAGCTCCAACAATAGGAACCACCCTCCCCTCCCTCCCTCTCTCAGAGGTCTCAACAAAATTGCACTCGTATGAACAATACAGTCAGGAAAAGAATGCATGACCTTCAGAGCACACCCCAGATGCCTTGACTACTTCACCATTGTGACCCCCAATGAAAACAAAACAAAAAGAAAATAACAAACAATATTTCAACAACCTTCTTACATATTTTTATTTTTCATGCTAAAATAAATATGTTTTTATATCTTTTAAATTGTTTTTCATTACTTTCATGTTTGGATCATAGAAATACATTTAAGCACATTATGTATAATAATTTTCAGGTGTCAATTATACTTTGGCTCTCATGTATCAAATGTCTGCTCAATTATCATGTTCATGTTTCATTGCATGATGATTTATAAATATGTCAAGTGTTGTCACTTTGCCATCATTGTCCTTGTGTATGATTTATTGAGAATCCTATTTGGATAACCATGACAATTCCAGAGTTGGCACATGCATACCATTCTGTCCGAACTGCTTGTCTCCAAATGATTGTCTTTCTTTGGAACCAGCAGTGCCAAACAAATGAACCAATAAACTTTGTTTGAAAATGGTTACGAATTGGGCTGGCAATTCAACACATCTTATCTTTCATACATTATTTCATTCCTACGTTTCATATAATTGTAATGATACAGAATTCTAAACACATGGAGAGTATACAAAATCAGTTACTGTCATAACTGTCTGTCATTTACTGGCAATATAGTACCTTGCGATGTATGGCAGAAGGGTCTTGAGCCTGAGAGAATTAAGGCCACCTGGCTAGTGCAGTCACCGCGAACTGTGCAGGTTAGAGTTTTCTTTTTGCCCCGACAGAAAAAAACTCCACACCATACCAAGGATTCGAACCCGGGTCTCCCATAAAAAGAATCCAGCATTCTAGCCACTCGGCCAGCCACTCCTCAAATCAGTGACTAAATGACCAAATAATAACAATTATCCTAATATTAATAGTAATACAGATCAGGGAAATATATCGTAGAATAATATAGAAGAGTGCTTTGTTTTATACTATAATGTTTTGAAGGGGCTATGTAATCTGTGCTGAGATAGTTCAAATAGCTTACAAATGTATGCATAATGGTTGGTTATATCTTTGATTTAATTTTGAAGATTATTCTATAGCCGAGCTGTGGAGCACGTTAAACATGTTTTGTATAGGTTTCTAGGTGTGAGCATGTGTCATGTATTTAGGCATAAGCTATGTTTTGCATTATATTAAAACAGCGACTGAGGGTAATTTAAAATACTGAGGGCACTCGAGAGTGAATCAGTGCAACATAGATAAAGCACATATGTTGTGTTATTTGCTCACGGAGAAACGGGAATGTTAACATGTATATGACCAGATCATGACTGCTTCTGATCACCTGACAAGACATAAAGGGTCAATTAGTTTTGTGAACATTCTTTTGAGATCACTATTTCAGTTGCTGTAATGTATATGTCATCTTCTCTCCAGTTTAACAGTCTGCAAAAGGAGATTGATGAACTCAAAGATGAAATTAAAAAGCTGAAATCAGAAGTCTCCAAGATGAGCAATGTCAATCATTCATTAGAAAAAGATATTAAAGCTTTGAAGAAAAACATAAGTGACAGAGATACCAACATTCAACTAAAGGTATACTTTTCTCTCTAACTCATTCTGTGCATGTTATTTAATCATGTTAAATGCATGGGTCTCCCCCGATGGTGTTTCCACCTTGACATGGTGGGGGAGCTTGGGTTTCTCAATGACCCTGAGGGCTATGCAGGCGGTAGCGTAGCTACCAGCAGGGCCTCCCAAGCCAGACAGGTCAAAGGATAGAGAACAGACAAAGAGAAACACCCTGGTCCTCCAGGTTGGGGGTTGAAGCGTGGGGTTAACATCCTCACCTTTGTAAAAAAAACTATTTTGTTACGAAACAGATAATTAAGCCTTGAATTCGGACTGACTTATTTGGACATCGACCTTGGAACGTTAAAGGACTTTTGAGATTTAGAACATGAAATGTACGGACACTATATCGAGCTGGAGCAGCCGAAGAACTAACCCGGGAGCTGGTTGAATATCAAATGGATATAACAGCAATTCAAGAAATAAGGTGGCCAGGAGAGGGTACTCTAGAGCAAAATGGAATGATTGTAATATATGGAGGAAACACCCAAAATAAACATGAATTAGGAACATGATTTGTCATCAAAATAGAGTTATGGGGAAACATCCTAAACTTTAAAGCTGTTAATGACAGGATTAGTAAATTACGAATAAAAGGTAAATGGAAAAATAAAATGATGGTTAATGTACATGCACCTACTGAAGAGAAAGAAGATGATATTAAAGAAGACTTTTATAATGATCTGGAAGATGTCATAGAAGAAACTCCCAAACAGGACATCCTGATTGTGCTGGGAGACCAATGCAAAAATAGGTAGAGAGCAAACTCATAAAAAAGTTGCCGGTATGGAAAGCCTACATACAACTTCAAATGACAATGGATGGAGAGTCATCAACCTAGCAGAAGCCAAAGGACTGCAGATCAGCAGTACCAGACTGGACAAACAAACTTGGAAATCATGTGACAAGAGAACCTATAATCAAATAGATCACATTTTAATTAACAACAAAAATGCATCAAACATACAACAAGTTAGAAGTTATAGAGTAGCTGAGTGCCACACTTCCTCGTTGGAGCAAAATTTTTAATGAAACTTAAGAGAGCTTTCTATGCTAAACTACAAAGGTTACACCCAACATATAACAGAGAAAAACTACAAGAAAGTACAGTCAAAGAGAAATTTGCAGATGAAATAAAATGTAAACTTGAAATTCTACAAAACCTGTTGGAGGAAAGCGTTGACCAAACTTGGTTGAACATCATGAAGACAATTCAAACTACCGCAGAAGAATGTCTCGGTGTGTTAACCATGCATAGAAAGAACAGGTGGTTCAATCAAAAATGTGAAGAAGCAGTCATTAGGAAACAGAATGCCAGACAGTTGTAGTTAAATGACATCAACAACATCCAAACTGAAGAGCAATATAGAACTGAATGTAAAGAGGCTACAAAAATAGTTCTACAGCAGAAGCGAGAATATATGAGCAATATAATCAAAGATATGGAAACTAATCACCAGAAAAACCAATCCAGAAAGTTTTTTAAAGAACTGAAGTCAATGAAACGAGGGCACCAACACAACACATATGTTTTAAAGACAAAAATGGGAATATGATAAATACCAATGAGGAAATGTGTAACCCGTGTAAAGAATACTTTGCTGAATTACTAAATTGTGAAGCTCCAAGTAACACTTTCCCGCAGGAAGCGGTTCTAATGTGTGAACCACAAATTGAAGAACCTACTTTTGAAGAAATCTTATATGTTATAACATGACTTAAAAACAATAAGGCAACTGGGGCTGATGGAATTGCTGCTGAATTTATAAAGGCAGGCGGCCATGCATTACATCTAAAGCTATACGAACTAATAATAAAAATCTGAAGGACAGAAGAACTACCCCATAACTGGAAAGAGTCATTATTGATACCTATCTTTAAGAAAGGAAACAAGTTCCAATGTGAAAATTATAGAGGAATATCACTCCTGTCCACAAGCTATAACAGTGGTTCTCAACCTTTTTTGGCCCGTGCCCCCCTTCACCATATTTTCAGAACGTCATTCCCCCCCCCCTTCCTATAAAAAATGTGGCCCATGCCCCCCTTCACCGTATTTTCAGAACGTCATTCCCCCCTTTTCATATTTCCTATCTAAAATCCCCCACCCCCTACACAATATATGTAAAAATTGAAGGTAAATTTAATAGCATATACTAAAACAAGTCTAGACATCCACATAAAACATGATTTGTGTGCCTACTTACTTTATAAAATGAATTTTAGAAGGATGAGACGTACATAACTGTAAAGTATGAAGGGAAAAACAATATCAAGTAATCGGTTCTTGTATTAACGCAATCTTGAAATGGTCTTCATTCCCCCCCTGGAAACCCTAAAATTCCCCCCTGGGGGGGAATTCCCCACCGGTTGAGAACCACTGAGCTATAAGATACTATCCGCGATATTACTAAATAGACTAAAACTGTATTCAGAAGACATACTAGGTGACTACCAGGCGGGTTTCAGACAAAACAGATCAACAATACTCAGATATTTATCTTACGACAAATAGCCGAGAAAAATTGGGAATATAAAAGAGATCTCCATAACATTTTTGTGGATTTTAAAAAGCTTATGATAGTGTCCATAGGAATAGTCTATGGAACACTATGCAGGAAGTTGGAATGCCAAGGAAGTTAACAACATGACCAGACTATGCATGGAAGATACTTATAATATAGTAACATATAAAGGCAGAAAATCAGACCCCTTCCAAATAACATCTGGCTTGAAACAGGGTGATGCACTATCGCCGCTCCTTTTCAATCTGGCTCTAGAGAAAGTTATAAGGAAGGTAAAGGAGGAATGTGATATTGAAGGAACATCCAAGCTGCTTGGTTATGCAGATGATATAGATATTATAGGGCAAAGTGAACAAAAGACATTGGAAATATTGACTCACTTAAAGGTCAAAGTTCAACAAATGGGGCTGGTTATCAACCAAGATAAGACAGAATATATGGTAATTACAAGAGAAGGAACGGCTAAAAACTCTGGCCACATACAAATAGATAATATGACCATTAGAATGGAAACATACAAAAACCTGGGTACAATCTTCAACTTCTCCAACATAATAAGGGAAGAAATACAAACTAGAATCAACTCTGGAAATAAGATATACTATGCACTACAACATCCACTAAAATCAAAGGCGCTGTCTCATAACACCAAGATCACACTTTAAAAAACACTGATCAGACAAGTTGTGCTGAATGGCTCTGAAACCTGGAGTACAACTAAAGGAGATGAAGCCTTGTTACAAACCTTTGAGAACAAAGTCTTAATACGAATCTTTGGGTCCATTAGAGATACACACAGTGGAGAGTGGAAAAGAAGAAGTAACAAAAACATTTATGATCTAAGTCCCCGCTAATCACTGGTATCATGAAGGCTAATAGACTGCAATGGCTGGGGCATATGAAAGAATGGAAGATAATAGGGAAACAAAACTCTCTTACACTCAAGAAATAAATGACCGTAAACCCCGAGGTAGACCAAGAAGACGGTGGAGAGATAATATACATGCAGACCTACAAGCACTTGAAATCAACGACTGGCAAGAGAAGGTCAACCAGAGAGACAAATGGAGACGGCTTGTATCTGCAGCAAAGAACCTCAATGGCTCAGAATGCTGAAGAAGACGAAGAAATGCATGGGTGATTTTAAAATGATGATTTTGAGGCAACATTTCAGATGTAGTTCTTTCATATCATGTTACAGGGGAAAATCATTAAGTAACAGGAATTGTATTAATAACTTTTTTACAATAATGTGAACCATGAATTTTGTGTGTGTTGGTTCTCAGCATAGTCCCCCTGCCTGGCAACACTTGGTCTACCAGTCCACTGTTAATGCCTTCTAGGTTTTTGGGTGTGGCCTTAAACCAATTTTTGCACCGCCTCCATTACCTCGTGGCCATCTACTAACTTCTGACCCCACAAATGCTCTTTCTAAGTTCCAAACAAGTGAAAGTCTGACTGCACCACGTCTGGGCTGTTTGCTGAATGTTTCAAGACCTCAAATTTCATAGCAAATTGCGTATCCACTTTATGTGTAGCAGTATGAGGGTGGTTGTTGTCGGTGCAGCAACAATACTCGTCTGAGAGAAGTCCCCGGCATTGCGATCGTATAATGGGCTTGAATTTGTCTTCACAGTAGTCTCTGTGGTGAAGTGATCAAGCCATCTGACTCGGACTTCGAAAGTTGTGGGTTCAGTTCCAGTTTACGGATGCATTTTTTTAGACTCCTGAGGTCGTCGCTGGAGCTACGGAGTTTGTGCTTTGTGCAGTGCTTTCCGTGCTGTGGAAAGAGACCAAGCAATACAAGATAAAAACCTGGTGCAATGAAGTCGACTTTTAAGCGACTTTTTAAAATTTGTCTTCAAATTTCTACTCATTCATACACTTTCCCCTAACTCAAACAACTGTTTGAACCCTTGACCACTGGGATGACAGGCAAGCACCCTAGCCACTATTCTGTCATGGCTCCCACTGTTGTAACATTCATCCGTGTTGGGATTTTTTTTTTTTTTTGCTCGCTCACTTTGAACTAAAGCGTAGTCCATTCACACTATTTATAGTAGTGATGGACTGAATTTTGCATGTGGGATAGTTTTCCCTATTAATAGTGTCCCTCGCCATCAGGTGAACCCACTCCGACTTCAGAGGTACTTGTAATTAACCTCCCCAAGTCAAGGATGACAGGTCAACATTTTAGTCCAGCTGTCCATTGTAGGGGTTGAGCCGCTTACCTCGGCATCAGCACACCGGATGTTTAAGAACAAGCATTCTTATCCATTCAGTCATGTGGACTTGCATCCGCATTGGGATTACTCCACTACTTCCCGACTACACTGCAATCTAGTCAGCAGTCTCAAGGAGCACAGGATACCACCAAGGTATCCACATGCTTGACTTTCTATCTGTCTGCTTCTATTTCCAATATTGCATGCAGGAGTATGTGGCAGTAATTATTTCTTTGAATGCTAGATAATAATTATTTTATTTTTTTTTAAACTTATTTTCCTACTAACTTTTCCAGTTGTTACAGTATGTTCCAGTTTTTCTATTTTCATGTAGCTAAGAATATTGAGTCACCTAATGTCTGTGACATTTGACCTTTGTGCCTTGTCCTCTTTTAGAATGGTTAAATGATTTATGTTGGCTGCCCATGGTACTTTTGACATGTTTCTCTAGAACTATATTTCTGTGGCATCAGTGAATTTTCTTGCTTACTTATTAATTGTAAGCAAAATTGACATGCAAACGTGTTTTTTGTAACTTCTCATGGCAAAAAAATTATTTGATAAGATATTCTTCACATGAGAACATGCAATGTGTTTGCTTGTCTTGTCTGTTCATGATATACTGTGGCTTGTTTTAGTTTAGCTTTGGTTAAAGATCACTTTCATTGCACACAGATAACCCCATAAGGGCTCCACCCTTCTCCTGTAGATCACTCAAGAAGAATCTCAGCACAGTACATGTAGCCCATAGCACTAGCAATGGTTGAAATGTGTGTACACTAAAATCACACTTTCTAGAAATATTTTTTATTGTTGCAAGTTTTCTTATTTTTAAATTTAGTTGGGGCATAAGCCCTTACAGCCTGCTCTCTGCCAGAGATTTTTAATGTATGCAAAGTGCATTCCAGTCCTCTGTTTTTCATCATTGTCCGAGCAGGCTAGTTTTCTGCTCCACTACCCAGGGTAAGGGGGTGTATACCACATTTTTTTTTTATTTTGTACAAACCCAAGACAGTTAACACAGTAAATCAAACTTTAGAGGTAGATACCATAACTCTAAACTAGACCCCCCCTCTCCTTCCCTGTATGCAACATCCATATAATCTCTCTCTCTCTCTCTCTCTCTCTCTCTCTCTCTCTCTCTCTCTCTCTCTCTCTCTCTCTCTCTCTCTCTCTCTCTCTCTATCTCTCTCTCTATCTCTCTCTCTCTCTCTCTCTATCTCTATCTCTATCTCTCTCTCTATCTCTCTCTCTATCTCTCTCTCTATCTCTCTCTCTATCTCTATCTCTTTCTCTCTCTCTCTCTCTCTATCTCTCTCTCTATCTCTCTCTCTCTCTCTCTCTCTCTCTCTCTCTCTCTCATGCACTTGCACTCACATACACATACCTGCACACACACAAAGAGAGTGCAAGAGTAATAGTTAACACATAAGAATGAAACTAACAGCAATTATTAAAAAAATAAACACACAACCAGATTATATTCACAACACCCACATTTTAATAAGAGTGCATCAGAACTAATGTGGATATATGAACATAATGTAATAAAAGTAGAACCAAATTATGTGAATAATATTATAGTTCATTAATTATATGCATGACCGTTGTGTTCTTCTGTTCACTCAACATCTCAGAGTTGCTTGAGGCAGTTATTTACTGGTTAGGAGTTCACCTCAGTTGTTTACATTTGCTAGAGGACAAATTCTCAGATAAGTAATCATTATTTTTCCTTCACAGGAAGCCGATATTTTTGTTCTGAAGAGGAAGAACAACGAACTTGAGAAGTTTAGATTTGTGTTGAGTTACAAGATCAAAGAGCTCAGGGAACAGATTGAACCCAGAGAAATGGACATCAAGAAAATGAAGGAGCAAATTCAGGGGGTATTGCAGCATGATGTTAAAACAATCTTATTTTTGCAGCAAGACTGAAACAATCTTTTTTCCCATCCCAGTTTTGCCTTTTAGAATCTGCTATGATGATTAGGGTTCAAGGCAAGAGGATTGAATTCATTGCACTCGGTTCTACCCCATCTGGCTCAGTATCTCTCCACAGAACAGTCGTGATGACACACAGGGGCCTCCTGCAAAATTGCACTTCTGGTATGAACGACACAGTCTACAAATGAATCCATGGTTTTCAGAGTTTGAAGCAGACATGGTGAAGTGGTCAAGCCATCTGGCCCTATGAAAGTCGTGCATTTATTGTCAGTCTACGTCATTCAGATCATGAGAGCTCTGTTTCCAGGGACCCCGGTGGTCATCTCTGGAGCTACTGAGTTTGAGCAATGTTCTCAGCAGGTGGCTTGCCATTTTGTAGCGAGAGACTGATCCATATGGGGTAGAACCTAGTGCAGTGAAGTCAGTTCTCTGATTGAAATCTTTAGTTATGAACTGACATTTGGTGAGAGTTCTGCTGTATGGTTGATGCATACATGGTGATATTTATAGCCTCATATGATCCATCAGTCCATTGTCTGTAGTGGTGACCTTTTGCTGTTTCTGTTGTAGCTAAGTGCTAAACCTTTTTATGGGAGGCTGTCTTGTGATCATCTTGTTTCATGACCAGGTCATCTGATTTGCTGTCTTTTTAATATAGTCTAATACTTGTGGTGTGTCTACTTGCTTTCTGATATCATACTTTTTTTTATTTCATCTTTTTTCATTACATTTAGAATTTGTCACAGAATTTGTCATTTCTTTGTTTACATTTTTCTTTTCCTTGTTGACTGTTCGTGTTTAGTCTGACGTTCTAAACAATATTTGTAAATATTATGTTGAATTGTTTTGTGAGATAGAATGATAGCACACTCACCTGTTACTGTTTGTGGCTGTGGCTTGATAGAACTCACAGGCTCTGTCTGGCAGGTTGGAAGCGATTTGGAAGCAGTCCGCCTTGCATTGATTTTCACAATGGTCTGAGCATTGGTCGTTCAGAGAGGAATGGGATGCCTAGCCAATCACAAACAGCCAAAACATGCTTGGGTTGATTGTACATCCTGTAAAGCTCATGCAACTAACTAACATTTTATGTGAGTCCTATCATCGAGACTATAAATTCCTGATTATATTCTTTATGCCTACAGATGGAGATGGAGTTGGGCAGGTTCCATAAGCAGAATGGTCAGCTCGAGTTCACAATTGCTGAACTGAAGCAAAAACTCAGAGCAGCAGACAGAGAGATGCATCGTGAGAAACAAAAGGTGACATGTTCTTAAGATAGAAGAACAAACACTGCATTATTTCATCCGAAATGCCACTGGATCCCAAACTTGTTTTCTTCTGTGCTTTACTTTCAGAATTACAGTGTGCTCGCTTTGTGACATATTTTTTATCTGTAAACCTTGATACCTTCTTCTTCTTCATTATTTTTTTTTTCAGGAGGAGTGTACTACTCTGACTCAAAAGTCATGTGTCCAACTTCAGCATATACTTGTGTAAGGTTTACTTTCTCTAGATGAATTTTAACCAAGGTTATGGGTTCTAGCTACCAAAACAGACTAAGGTTTCTTTAGCAGTTTTGCCAGAGTAGCAGCTTTATAACCTGCTCTGTTCCAATTTCCAACTGTCATGGAATATTTAATGTGCACAACTTACACACGGAACTTCCTGATTTTATCTTTATCTGAAAAAGGTAAGTATCTAATCCCACTACCCAGAAGATAATGAGGATCTATGTAACAATGGTTCATGTAACAATTCCCAGGCTGATGCTGGGGGTGAATTTGATCACTTCTGAGTCTGAGGCGGACACCGCCATCATTCAGCTATTCTTCTTCTTCTTTCATGTATCCCCCACTGGGACAAATGCTCACAACTAATTCATATAAAGCCTTCCATTTGCTATCTCCTGCAGCTTCTTTATTCACTGGTATTTGTTTAGTTGTCTCTATGGGCGCCATACTGGTGATTCTGTCATGACCTATTCTGTGCAGTGACCAATTAATAAATGTTTGTAGTTTATTAGTAATTATTTTAATTCTCTATTTTTCTGATCAATACAGCAGTACTGATTTAACATTATAGTTAAATTTCCAAATTTTGGTGCCAAGTTTACTTTCCTTTGACTTCCACAAATTTCCTAGCGCCACGAAATCTCCTCCTGCCTTTTGTATTCTCTTTTATTATCTCTGTCTGTTCCCCTGTCTTTGTCTACATTACTACTAAAATATTTGTATGATACCACCTCTTGAAGTGAGGTTTCACCAAGGGAGATTGGGTTATCATTTGCTTGGTTTATTCTCATTATCTTTGTCTTTCCCCTGTGAGTTTTTAGATCTAACCGTAGCCACAAGCGTAAACACTGCAGAGGCCTTAATGGTTCAAATTCCTATCCGCCATGCCGGGGACCGGAACTAACGGCTGACTGACTAACTAATTTTAAATCTAATTGTTGTGACCGTCCATTAAGTGTGTTTAGCTAATTTTTCCTAATGCCTGTGATTTAAATTGCCGCACAGTATCTGATGATTTGTTGAGTTCTTTACATACAAAGTAATATGTTTGCAGTGGCAGATGTCAATATGAAAATCTTTTATATTGGTGGTTAATACGCCTGCTTTCTAGAATGGTTCACACCCAGTCAGTGGTAGGATTCTATTTTTGTGACCAGTACGGCTCAGATCTAAACGTCAAGGAATAATGGTTCATAAATAGCGTGAGGTTGTGGAAATTGTATTACTTTGTCCATGCTAAACACCACAGTGGTTTGTAAAGAGCATGATTGCCAAACTGCCGGTTGCATTAATATAATAACTGTAACAATCCAACGGTTTGCATCTAATTTCTTCTAGCTCAAAGAACTGTACAACAAGCAATTGGAGCCGTAACTCTGAACATGATGGATGAAGTAGACTCTGGACTTTGAATAATAAATAACACTGTTTATTGGTTCCAACGTACACCGGTTGCTTCATCAAACATTACACTTCAATATTCATTAAGAGCCTGTGAGACCAGGGCGGGGCTTAATAATAATTATGCATGAAGATGTATGAATTGAAAACAAACCTGGTTTCTATTCGTCCGCAGACGACCTTCTGTCCATTCCCTCAGTGTTCGTCTCGCCACTCTAAGTACAATCTGTCTAGTTTCTCTGCTTACAGGTTCATTACTTTTGTGGCAATATCTCGTAGCATGTTCGTCACTGCTATTATAAGTCTAGCCACTAGTCTTTATGCCAACACTGATCCATAGCCACGCCAATGTTTCCTCTTAAAATTTGCACTGCCTACTCGGTTCCATGTCCCCGCAAGTCTGCCATTGTTGCCCTAATCACTCTGTGACGTTTTTGTTGTTTCCAATGCGTCCCTTAGTTTTTTATCATATTTTGGCATCGAGGATTTCTCTCTAATTCATATGACGTCATTTTTGTTTGCACTCACTTTATGGCAATGATGATTGCTCAGTGATGACTCAACCTCATCAAATGGATACAGAATACATTTCAAGAATTGTCTGCAAATTCCCTAGGAAGATCTTCCATGGGATAGACATTTTATCATTCATAAGCACATAGCATCAGGATAGAAGCTACTATGTTAACTAGGTTAAGTAAGTTTAGGACCCATTTTTCAGGCCTTAAGTTTTATTGGGTTTATAGTGTAGACCCATATTTTGTGTAGACCAATCAACACCAAAGATGTGTTATGATCAGTATCATGCCTACCACCTTTATTTCCCAGGACATTTACTGGGACGTATTTTAGGCTTCTTGGACCTGGGAACCCTAGGTTAATTTTCAAGATACACCTTGATGCAAATTTTAACCTTCGTCAGCTATGCTGGCTAGCAAGTGTCTAGCCACTACACAATTGTTGCTTCCAGATCAGTGCCATGCCAGATGTTAACTATGAATAAAATTAGTGGAACTGCGATAAAGCTGTGAAAATGTAAACAATATAAAATAACACTCAGCTTTACGGAACAGAATTACGAAAAATACGGGACATTGTGTCAACTAGCCTTCATCAGCAAACAAATACATACACAAAACACAACACCTTTGATTTTTCATTTTCTCTTAATTGTTCTAATTTTTTCATCTTTCCATTCTTCTCATCCCGTTCTTTTGCCTTGATGTAGTCACTGGAGGATCTTCTCCGTGATTATATGTTGTGTTAACAAAGAAGGACTTTATACTTTGATTAGGTGCATGATGTCGAGGCCATTGTGCGTAAATTCAAGACTGAGCTACATAATTGTGTAGGCAACATCCAGGATTCAAAGCTGTTCAAAGAAGGCATCAGAGCTTTATATCGGAAGCATGTCTTGGCGGATAATGTGAGTTTAATTGCTGATTTATTGTATTTTTAAAAAAAAATATAACTGATTATTTTCCTTGCCAATTTTTTTAAAGCATAACAGATTATATTCTTTGCCGATTCTTTCTACAAATTTGCGATATTGTATCATAAATAATAGACATTGATTAAGGTAATTACTACAGGATAAGAGGAGACATCCGGTGCCCAACATGGCGGTTAGGCATTGAACCATCAGTCAGTCCTCTGGCGTGTTTATCCTTGTGGCTACGGTTTACATTCGCATTTTCCTCATGTTGTACTGGTAGTACATGGTTCCGCCACCCTGCTACCGAGTGAGTGCGTGGCGCGACACTGTGAGCTGTGAGTTTCATGTGGAATGCTTTTTCATCTGTCCGCTGTTGTTTGCACTGTGAACTACATGTTCGGAACAATGGCCGGCTGTTGCTGAATTGACTGGTTTGCCTTTTCGGTTCACGAGTGCATTTTTCAGGAGACTCCTAAGATTCGTCGCTGGAGTTACAGAGTTTGTGCTTTGTGCTGCACTTTCAGTGGGTTGCCCTGCGGAAAGAAACCAAGCATTGAGGGAAAAAACCTGGGTCAATGAAGTCTTTCTGGTGACTGCCAATTCCATCGACGATGAACTGTATTTTCCGTGGAGGACTTTTGTGTTGGCATTCTGACGGTGGCATTATGCACAGAGTGCTTGTGTGGGCTGTTGGCTTGCCGAGACTCCTGTCTGTTCCACTTTTCACATTGGGCAAAGAGGAGCATTTTGTGTGATATTCACTGGCACAGGAACGGAGCATAATGGGGCAGACCCGTTGCCGTGAAGTTGAAACCGCGACTAACTAACTAACTAATAGGAGACAATAGTTTTTATAACCTGTTTATGCTATATTCAAAAGGTAAAACTGTTTATACTATATTATAAAGATAAAACTGTTGATGCTATATTCTAAAGACAGAAAAACTGTTTATACTACATTATAAAGATAGAACTGTTTATACTATATTATAAAGATAAAACTGTTGATGCTATATTCTAAAGACAGAAAAACTGTTTATACTACATTATAAAGATAGAACTGTTTATACTATATTATAAAGATAAAACTGTTGATGCTATATTCTAAAGACAGAAAAACTGATTATACTACATTATAAAGATAGAACTGTTTATACTATATTATAAAGATAAAACTGTTGATGCTATATTCTAAAGACAGAAAAACTGTTTATACTACATTATAAAGATAGAACTGTTTATACTATATTATAAAGATAAAACTGTTGATGCTATATTCTAAAGACAGAAAAACTGTTTATACTACATTATAAAGATAGAACTGTTTATACTATATTATAAAGATAAAACTGTTGATGCTATATTCTAAATACAGAAAAACTTTATACTACATTATAAAGATATAACTGTTTATACTATATTCTAAAAGTTTAACTGTTTCTATTTTAAACATTTGTCATTATAAGATAATCATAAGGCCATTATAACACTAACATGTGATACAACAATAGAAATAAACATACTATTACAGAAAGTTCCAGTATTTCCCATCTCATAATGTGGCCAGAGAATGTTGACTGCCTCTTTCTGATATTTGTAATAAATTGTCCTCATATCTTAGCCTCTTCCAAAGCATTTATATTACTAATAATCATTCTTCTGTATAACCCACATTTACTAATTGTCTAGCATTCACAGTCTTATGTTAAAATTGGTTGTGTATAACATGCAAGAGTTCTTTTTCTTGCCATCTTATTTACTTCTTTCTCCTTCTACCACCTTGCCTCTCCCAATGGAGCATAAGTCCTCAACCAATTCACGCCAAGCCCTTTGTAGATTTGTTCATTGGCTGGATTTTATGGCTAAAATCTTCTAGTCATGTAGACAGTCTCAGACCAACCCTCCTTAGTCCCCTCTTATGACATGCATGATAGGTTAGTGTTACCATTCTTTGCTTCCTTTATGGGCTTCTGTAACACATGGGTACCATCTTAATTTTTTTTTTTTTTTTTTTAAATTCGCATATCCTTCACAGGACATCGCTGTCAACAGCAGCATCTTTCAGCTGTCTGTTGATTTCTTGGCAAGACTACGCTCAGTAGTTTGCCATTGCTTTCTGAGTGGCCGGCTCAGTTATCCCGCAAGTCACCAGCGGGGGTAGAACCGCTCCCAGCTCTCGTCCGCTACGAGACTGCGTGATAAACGGAATTACGGAGAGAAAGTGTTGTAACCCCTCGGCCAGAGAGACCAGCACCATCTTAATTTACAGTAACAAAATGTATAGTAACTAGTAGTAGTGTATGTGTTGTTAATCTTTCATCTCCTTCACCATTATTTCATCACTATAAAATAACTTTTTTTCATTCTTTGTTTGTCATGCAGAAAGTAAGCTCCATCACCATATAAGACACGTAACAATTATTGTTCTTGTTCATCAATTTATTTTGAAAATTAACTTTTGTTCTTGTTCATTAGTTTACTTTGAAAATTAACCTTTGCAAGAAATTGAGTTTCCCTTTACATAAACTTTTTTTCTGTTATTAATCTGCACTCATGTTTATTGTATATTTTTAAGGTAAATGTTTTTGTTCATTTTCGTGGTTTACTCATCTTCTAGTTGGATGACATGTTGCAGTTGATTGTTGACTGCTTTTTTTGTGTGTAAAGCTAAAGAACCCTGCTTTCCTGCCACCATGGCATATTGAGGATATTATACATACAACTGGTGGTAAGTTAAATTAAATACATTAGCTGTTTCATCAAGCAGCTTACCGTACATTAATTAGTCACTCCATATATGTTACATTTGTCTGAACTCTTCTGCTCTATTAAGTTGTTACATTAGTTCTCACTAACACAATTGTTACTTTCATTCTCTCTACCCCATAGTGTTGTTATTTTAATTCCTTCATATTCGGACATTTATTACTTTATGTAGCAGCTGTTTGGGATAGAAAAAGTTATAGTAGTATAGTGAGTTGGTGTAATGGTTTGGACATTGAGCTGACAATGACATGTGCATGGTCGGTCAAGGGTTTGATGTCAGTTATCACGATGGGAGGGAAAGATTGGCCATCTATTCCTCCATGCACTCAGGCCTTCAAACAGTCATGGTCTAACAGCAAGTTCCTGCTATGGGACTTGTTTTATGGGAGCTGTGGTAGCAGAGGGTTAGATGGTAGCCTGCCTGCCTGCCTGCCTGCCTGCCTGCCTGCCTGCCTGCCTGCCTGCCTGCCTGCCTGCCTGTCTGCCTGCCTGCCTGCCTGATGGTGATAGGCTCAAATCTGCATCAATGCTCCCAGGTCGACCCAGCCAGAAATGGTTACTAGGAAATGGCGAAGTAAAGTCGTCCGGCAGGATACGTATCACATCCCCCACTGAGTGCCGATTATTTTTTTCTTGTGCATATCGTTTTACAGGGCATCACTGTCAATGCCAGCATTTTACTACTGTTGTTGATGTCTTGGCAAGTTTACAGTAGTTTGCCATTGCTTTCTGAATGACCGGCTCCCATACCAATTCGTTAAAACCCAGCGCAATGCAGTCTGCTGCCAAATCACGTGCGGCCGTGTTTCGATTGTGGGTAAGCGGTATTACAAACCTCGTCCATAACACCTTCACCACGGAGACCGGCTGAATGCCGATTGGTGTACAAAAATATGGATCTAACGCTTTATGCCTATTGTACATCAAGGCAAGTAACAGGGTCCTCTCCTTTACTGAATTATATATGATAGTTTGTATAACTCTGATAAGCATTATAAAACATTTACAGAATGTATATTGGAAGAGTTAATTCAGTTCTGTAATTGTTAAATAGTGAAGAGTTGTTATTGACTTCCTGAATTGTTTTCTTCACTGATCCCAGTCAGAGATTGCAAGTGTTGATGCAGATATTCAGAAGGAATTCACTCGACAGAAGGAGCATCTGGAGCGGTCATTGGCTGTTCTGCGGAAGAAGCTGGAAAAGGATTCAGAGATTCACAAGGCTGACACTGTAAAGATCATGCAGGTTGGCTTTTGGTCAAACAGAATTTTAAGAAATTGTAAATGAAATATTAGGCAGTCAAATAATAAGGCACAACATCGTGTATTGTGGGTATCTGATAACTGGGTAGCAGGATAGGGTGTATCTCCTGTCAAAGGAGAAGTGAGGCACCTCCTTCCCTCCACTAGATTATGGAATACCCCTGGGCAAGGTGGAATACCTGTTTAGGTCTCTAAACAGGGTAATACGAAATCAAGCACACAGGTGATGGATTCAATTTGAGAACAGCCAACAGCTAGTTGTTGGTTATAGTTTCCGTTTTGTGATGGTAGGCAAAGGATCTCTTTATAGAAAACAATAGCTATGGTCACCAACCAATATGATCACTGCCCAGAAGGAAAGCAATGGCAGACTACCACCTTCTTTACAGAAAACAATATGCCAGGCAAACTATAGCAGTCAAATAAATTACGGGGAAAAGCTGTTATGGTGATAATTATGATAAAAATACTAGGAAAGAGCTACAGGAAAGATAATCATTTGATATAATAAAATATAAATGCAGGCATTGATACTAAAAGAATCACCAAACACAAAACATGTGAAATCAATTAGAAACTCGCAGCTTGACTACTTGCATCAGTCAGAAAACTAGAGCTGGCCAATGCCCTCATCAAACTGTGTGTGGTCCTGACAACAGGGTATATCACTGCACTCTGGCCAAGAGGTTTGAGATCAAATAAGGAAGGCAAATTTGGCCCCTGGGAAATGCTCTGCTGAAGCTGGATGTGTCAGATAAAGGGCACAAATGTGGCAGCTTTGTTGTAAACTGACACAGCACAACCAACGTCCTTTTCAGAATGAACGTAAGGATAGAACACTAAAAGAAGACTTGTCAAAACATGTAGGTCATGAACAATATTCAAAATGGTGAGTTGTAGATGACCAAAACAAAAAGATTAGATCATGAACAATATCCTAAATGGTGAGTTGTAGATGACAAAAATAACAAGATTAGATCATGAACAATATCCTAAATGGTGAGTTGTAGGTTACCAAGCGTTTAAGCTTTTTATCTTATTTAGAGATATCGTGTAATGTATATAGTCTGAGCATACCGAAGAGGAGAAATTAAATGATTTTAAATGCGTCTATTTCTGACGTTATTGAAGTGTTTTTATATAAACCATTGCCAGCAGATTTCTTTTGAGTTCGCTAAAAGTTGAACTTCAATTTGCATTGTTGCTGTCATCAAATCAACAAGACGTACTGTAAGATGATGAACACCTACCCATTAACGGTCAGGGGCCATTTGAACGGTCCTCGATTACAACTAAGCTTGTTAGTATAGCGAGCTCGTTGGGCTGTTACACTGTCTTTACCTTACTGGGATTTTTATTCATAGAAAAAGGTAATCTCATGTATTTTGCACAGTCGAACATCCATGCCACTAAAAAGAACATAGTTGATCTTCTTCTTCTTCTTCTTCTTCTTCTTCTTCTTCTTCTTCTTCTTCTTCTGCTTTTATCCCCCATTGGAGCACAGGTCTTCAATCAACGCACACCAAGCCATCCTATCTTTTGCTGTCTCATACCCTCTGTCCAAGTCCTCCCCGTATTATTTGTCTGACTCTAATTCTCTCCCCCATGTGTTTTTAGGTCCCCCACTATTTCAATCGCCTTGTGGATTTCAGACAAGGGAATGATAAGTTATACTATCTCCAGGTTTTCTAAGTATATGTCCTATCCAGCTTCAGTGTCTTTTCCTTACCTCTTGATTCACTTCAATTTGTTTAGTTCTCTCCATGAGCTTTACATTGGTGATTCTGTCATACCATTTTAGTCCCATTATTCTGCGCACTCACCAGTTAATGAATGTTTGTAGTGTATTTGCAAATATTTTAAGCATTCCATGTTTCTGATCCCTACAGTAGTACTGATTTAACACTGGAGTTAACCATTCTAAGTTTGGTGCTATGTTCAATTTCCTTTAATTTCCAGAAATTTCTTAATGCTTTGAGAGCTCCTCTTGCCTTTTGATTCTTATTTTAATATCTGTGTCTATTGCCCATCTTTGTCTACAGTACTTCCCAAATAAGTGTTTTGGCCTCTTGAAGTGAGGCTTCACCAAGTGAGATATGGTTGTTATTAGCTTGGTTTAATCCCATTATCCTTGTCTTTCCCCTATGAATTTTTAGAACTAATTGTTATGAACACAAATCAGGTTGATTGTTGATCTTGCATCTAATTATTCACATAATTTAGGTCATGCATAATGAGGCGGGGTGGCCATTTTCTTCCTCACTTAATTTTCTTCCCAGATAATTCCCATAACATTCTGAAAATTATCTAGAATGCATTTTATAAGGCTGGTTCATATCATAACCATAAAAAAAGTTGGTTGCATATCCTTTACAGAACGTTGCAGTCAACACCAGCATTTTTTTTTTGCTGTTGTGATCTCTTGGCAAGTTTACGTTCAGTAGTTTGCCATTACTTTCTGAACGACCAGCACTCATACCAATTCGTAAAAAAAAACCAATGCAACGCAGTCTGCTGCCAAATCGCTTGCAGCTGTGTTTCTAATGTGGGATCACGAACCACGTCCATAATTCCTTCACCATGGAGCCAGCTATCATAACCATACTGGTTGCAAAAAAGAATCCTACCACTTGGGGATTGGACCCGGGCCACTGTCTTAACAAACCAGCACACTTATTTATGTGCCACTGTGGCTCTGAACTCTTAAAAAAGCAAAAGACCATTTACAAATGCCTATTGGGCATATAATGCTACCCACACATTTGCATAGACCATTCGGCACATACTGTGTCATGCAGTCAGTGGCATGCCACCTGCCTAGACTTCTCCAGATTTTTCCTGCTACCCACATATTTGCAAAGACCAGTGCCGGCTCCCTGGTCTAGAGGTTACACAACTTTCTCCGTAATCTCGTATACTCTTGTGAGTAACGTGACGTTGCGCGAGAAACGGTAGCAGTTCTCTCCGTGTCAGTAACTTACAGGGTATGTGAGCCGGTTGCTCAGAAAGCAATGGCAAACTACTGAGCATAATCTTGCCAAGAAATCAACAATCAGCTGAAGGATGCTGATGTTGACAGCGATGTCCTGTAAAGGATATGCGAAAAAAAAAAAAAAAGAAAGTCGGCACACAATGTGTCATGCAGTCAGTGGCATGACAACTGTCTCGACTTCTCCAGATAGTTCCTGCTACCCATTTTAGTCTGGATGAATCTGAGAGCCAGGTCATGTTTACAAATCTGCTTGGATGCGAGTTCGAATCCCTGACACTGGGCCAGCAGTCAATCATGCTAGCCACTGGGATACTGCACCTACCACACACCGCACTCTTGCTGAGTAGAAAATTAATTACATATTATAGTATTTATTTCCTAAAATACTTCGCCGTTAAACTATTTTCTTAATGTGGATGCATAGGAAAATGTCTCCTTGATCAAAGAGATAAGTGATCTTCGGAAAGAGCTGAAGATCTGCCGGGAACTCATCCATGACATGTCTGCAGCCATCACATTAGAGAGTCACCAGAAGAAAACTAAAGTGCCAGACATTGCTCGCAAACCTCTCAGCCCACTTACGCAAACTGAATTTGAAGAGCAGAAGAAGATTATTGAGATGCAACAGGTTTGTTATGTGACTTGGAGTTTTTGTGGTTGCTTTTGTTGGTGTGGTTATTATTGTTGTGGTTGCTGTTGTCAGTGTGGTTGCTGTTATTATTACTGTTGTGATTGTTGTTGTGGTTGCTGTTGTTGGTGTGGTTATTATAATTGTTGTGGTTGCTATTGTTGGTGTAGTTATTGTAATTGTTGTGTTTGCTGTTGTCAGTGTAGTTATTATAATTGTTGTGGTTGTTGTTGTAGTTGCTATTGTTGGTGTGGTTATTGCAATTGTTGCTGTTGTTGCTATTGTTGTGGTTGCTGTTGTCAGTGTGGTTATTGTAATTGTTGTGGTTGCTGTTGTCAGTATTGTTATTGTTGTGGTTTCTGTTGTTGTGGTTTCTGTTGTTGGTGTGGTTATTGTAATTGTTGTGGTTGCTGTTGTTGTGGTTGCTGTTGTCGGTGTGATTATTGTAATTGTTGTGTTTGCTGTTATCAGTGTGGTTATTGTAGTTGTTGTGGTTGCTGTTGTCAGTGTGTTTGCTGTGTTTTGGTTGCTGTTGTCAGTGTGGTTATTGTAATTGTTGTTGTTGTTGGTGTGGTTATTGTAATTGTTGTGGTTGCTGTTGTCGGTATGGTTATTGTAATTGTTGTGGTTGCTGTTGTTGGTGTGGTTATTTAATTGTTGTGGTTGCTGTTGTTGGTGTGGTTATTGTAATTGTTGTGGTTGCTGTTGTCGGTATGGTTATTGTAATTGTTGTGGTTGCTGTTGTTGGTGTGGTTATTGTAATTGTTGTGGTTGCTGTTGTTGGTGTGGTTATTGTAATTGTTGTGGTTGCTGTTGTTGGTGTGGTTATTGTAATTGTTGTGGATGCTGTTGTTGGTGTAGTTATTGTAATTGTTGTGGTTGATGTGGTTATTGTAGTTGTTGTTGTGGTTGCTGTTGATGCTACTGCTATGGTTGCAGTTATGGCAATTGTTCTTTATCCCAGTGCTGCTAAGCTGTCTACTCTTGGCTATTCTTAGCTTCAGAGACCCAGACTGTTCATATTTGATCCATTGTAAATTGGTCAAGAGTTTTGGACATTTTCTGTGACCTAAAACCAGTAGTTATCATGTGCCATGCTGGCAAACATGGGCAGTCATGGTACACCATGTCACATGACCACCAGAATCTCAGATCAGGTCTGTCTTCTTGTTCCAACCATGCCATGTGGCCAAGCCAACCTGATATTTATCTCTGTCTTTGTCTTGCTCTTGTGTTATTAATATTGCCAGTTGTCACTCATTTTTCACATTTTTGTCTCCTTGTAACATGCTCAACAAATCTTCAGTGTCTGTGTCTAATTTCTCTAATCAATTTATGGTTTTCTTCCGCTTCTTGAAGGAAATGTCAAACGACATATAGGGTACATGGTGCTATTGTCATATTTTTAGACAAAGTGGCACTCAGTGTGTCATGCAGTTAATATCATTCTGGATGCCTTTACTTCCCAGGAGAGTTTTGGTACCTATTTTAAGCATGGGAGCTAAATTTACTGAAGCTAAATTTCTGAAATTAGTCCAAGACACATGGATTTATTTGAATCACACTAGTCCAAGACAGCATAAATTTGATTAAATCAGAATAGTCAAAGATGGCATAAATTTTATTGAATCAGACTAGTCAAAGATGGTATGAATTTGTTTGAATCAGAATAGTCCAAGACAGCACAAATTTATTTGAATCAGAATAGTCCAAGGCAGCATAAATTTGTTTGAATCAGAATAGTCCAAGACAGCACAAATTTATTTGAATCAGAATAGTTTAAGACAGCACAAATTTGTTTGAATCAGAATAGTTTAAGACAGCACAAATTTGTTTGAATCAGAATAGTTTAAGACAGCACAAATTTGTTTGAATCAGAATAGTTTAAGACAGCACAAATTTGTTTGAATCAGACTAGTTTAAGTCTGCATGAATTTGTTTGAATCATATTACTCAAAGAGCAGGTGAAAAGTAGGCACAGGTTGGTAGACAAATGGTGTGCTGCTGCGGCCTCTAACATCTTGGGGGTGACTGCACACCTGAGGGCTTGTCTGGTTCTGTCAGCTGACAACAAAATAATGTATAGACTCCCACAAGTGTTTAGTTTACTTCACATAGTGAACAGGTGGACAGTAAGGGCGTTACTGAAGAATGTTAGAATAGTAAGGTAAACGCCAGTCCACTTATTATTTGTAGGTAAGTAGAGGATCCTTGTTCATGCTGTAAGGTGCATCGGGTCTGTGGTGCTAACCCCATATTTACATAGACCAACCAGAACCCTGTGAGTGATGTGGTTAACATGCCGGCCACCTTTATTTCCCAGGTCATTCCTGGTACCTATTTAGCCAGGGTCAGCCTGATAGCCCAGGTCAATTATAAATAATCTGTCTCCATGTGAATTCAAACCCATGACCAACACAGGCTAGCCACTTCGCTACCGAGGCTCTCACTTTTTATTTGACTGTTTTGAAATTCTTGGATTCGGAGGTCTGCATGGTTAAATTGATTTTTTTTGCAGTCACTCGCTTTGAACTCAAGCATAGTCCATACACACTACTTTTAGTAGTGCTGGACTGAATTTTGAGTGTGAATTAGCTTTCCTTATTAACAGTGTCCCCTTCGCTATCAGGTGAACCCACTCTGACTTCAGAGGTACTTGTAATTTATGCCCCCAAGTCAAGGACGAGAAGTCTACATTTTAGTCAAACTGACCGGTATGGATAAGAGCACTGGTAAGGGGTTCAACCCCTACACCGGACAATTGGACTATAATGTTGATATCTCGTCCTTGACTTGGGGACATAAATTACAAGTATCTCTGAAGTTAAAACGCGTTCGCCAGATTGCGAGGGACACTGGTAATAGGGAAAGCGAACCCACAGGCAAAATTCAGTCCCCTGCTACTAGAAGTAGTGTGTGTGGACTACGTTTGAGTTCAAAGCGAGCGAGCGCAAAATACAAATTCTTGGATTGTAATTCTCTTACTGAGTCTTAGCCTCACCTGCCTTCCCATATTCTCATTGTAATTCTCTTACTGAGTCTTAGCCTCACCTGCCTTCCCATATTCTCATTGTAATTCTCTTACTGAGTCTTAGCCTCACCTGCCTTCCCATATTCTCATTGTAATTCTCTTACTGAGTCTTAGCCTCACCTGCCTTCCCATATTCTCATTGTAATTCTCTTACTGAGTCTTAGCCTCACCTGCCTTCCCATATTCTCATTGTAATTCTCTTACTGAGTTTAGCCTCACCTGCCTTCCCATATTCTCATTGTAATTCTCTTACTGAGTCTTAGCCTCACCTGCCTTCCCATATTCTCATTGTAATTCTCTTACTGAGTCTTAGCCTCACCTGCCTTCCCATATTCTCATTGTAATTCTCTTACTGAGTCTTAGCCTCACCTGCCTTCCCATATTCTCATTGTAATTCTCTTACTGAGTCTTAGCCTCACCTGCCTTCCCATATTCTCATTGTAATTCTCTTACTGAGTCTTAGCCTCACCTGCCTTCCCATATTCTCATTGTAATTCTCTTACTGAGTCTTAGCCTCACCTGCCTTCCCATATTCTCATTGTAATTCTCTTACTGAGTCGTAGCCTCACCTGCCTTCCCATATTCTCATTGTAATTCTCTTACTGAGTCTTAGCCTCACCTGCCTTCCCATATTCTCATTGTAATTCTCTTACTGAGTCTTAGCCTCACCTGCCTTCCCATATTCTCATTGTAATTCTCTTACTGAGTCTTAGCCTCACCTGCCTTCCCATATTCTCATTGTAATTCTCTTACTGAGTCTTAGCCTCACCTGCCCTCCCATATTCTCATTGTAATTCTCTTACTGAGTCGTAGCCTCACCTGCCTTCCCATATTCTCATTTTCAGATGGAACTGAAGAGACTAAGAGATGAAATATATGATCTGGAAATTACACAAGGCTTAAGACGTACTGGACAACTGGCACCACTCGTAGTATAATTTCCCAGCCTTGACTAACAGTGACAGTGACTAAACTCACTATATTGATCATGTGATTTATGACAGCATGTTAAATAACAAATGTTTCACCATCAGCACATTAATTTACCTCATAACCTTTCATTTCTCATCTTGTTATTAGACTGTGACGTAGATGAAAGCTGAATTTGCTTTCGTTTTAATTATGACAGCACTGGGTAATTCACTTGTATGATGTGGTATGTGAATGTGGCATTGTGCACGTGTAAGAATTATCAAAAAATGAGGTCTATTTAGTTTTTTACCCCTATGTTTACAATTGAATACGTGTGGTAGGGCAGTGGTTACTGTACTGGCTTCCTGAAAGTGTTATAACAGGGACTCTGGAAAAAGTAAATGTGACTGGTGTGTATGGGGATGTACGTGTGTATTGTGAGACATAATGTGACATCTACACATAATCATTAACATAACATTAACATTCATTCTGAATAATGATGTGCATTTACGCAAAATTCAGAAACGGCGTGGACATTTACAAATACCAGTGTGTTGTGACCATTTTAAAGAATTGACGTATTGTGACATTTTTGTACTCAGAAAGATATAGTCAACTTTACATGTTGATACAAGACTTGAAACATATTGTGTAGCTTTTGTATGAGGGGACAGTGACTTGGAAACAGAGTGTCTTTTCTTTATGAGGGTGCAGTGATGTGAACACATAAATTGTATGTATTTATGAGGATGCCACATAGGGTGTCGTTTCTTTATGAGGATTCAGTGACTTGAACACAAAGTATACATGTTTATGCAGGTGCATTGACTTGAACACATAAAGTGTACATTTTTGTGGGTGCAATGACTTGAACTAAAGTGTACATCTTTATGTGAATGTAGTGACTTGAACACATAAAGTGTACATTTTTGTGGGTGCAATGACTTGAACTAAAGTGTACATCTTTATGTGAATGTAGTGACTTGAACACACAAAGTGTACATCTTTATGTGGGTGCAGTGACTTGAACTAAAGTGTACATCTTTATGTGAATGTAGTGACTTGAACACATAAAGTGTACATTTTTGTGGGTGCAATGACTTGAACTAAAGTGTACATCTTTATGTGAATGTAGTGACTTGAACACATAAAGTGTACATTTTTATGTGGGTGCAGTGACTTGAACTAAAGTGTACATCTTTATGTGAATGTAGTGACTTGAACACATAAAGTGTACATTTTTGTGGGTGCAATGACTTGAACTAAAGTGTACATCTTTATGTGAATGTAGTGACTTGAACACACAAAGTGTACATCTTTATGTGGGTGCAGTGACTTGAACACAGAAAAAGTATTTTATGACAATGCATAACTTAGACACATAAGGTGTCATTTCCATACGAGGGTGCAGTAATTTGAACACATAAAGTGTACATTTGTATCAGGATACAGTCTGTTGGAAATGCATAATATAAGTAATTTGAGGGTGCAATCACTTGGAACACACAATGTAGGTTTGTATGAGGATGTTGTAACTTGAGCACACATAGGGTATAGTTTTGTGTGAATGTAGACATTGGGGTGTAAACTTTTAGACAGTGTATAATTTGATATAATAGTCTGGACACAAGATCATAGAATGTTATGAGAATGTTGTAATGTGGATATGGGGTTTAAGGTTTCATGAGAACACAGTAACTTTGGCACAGAGTGTAGATTATTAGTGACAGAAAGAGGGGCGGAGAAGAGGGACTGAGGGTGAGAGAGAGAGAGAAGTTTATGCCAAATATTACCACAAAGTTGTGATTTTCTATATGTCCTGGGGTGGAAGAGAATAAATGAAGTCAGTTTACAAAGATGTGCATCTTATATATACATTTACAATGTACTTTTTATATACATTTATAAAACTTATTATAAAATATGTAACAATATAGCAATTTGTTATATATTTTTTTTCATGAGGCATTGGCCTGGAAAATGTACGGTCCTACAATAAGAAAATGGCTAATATAGTTTCTCTTATAGGCTGTCTTTTGTAACAGGCATGTTAGCAAATGTGTGTCACTTATGTTTTTATCTTTCTAAATAGTAGCTTTTCACGAGTTAAGGAATAGAATGGCCATAAGTGTGTGAAGAATGCATGGTTGACTTCTATTGAAAAGAAGTTAGTACAAGTTATGATTTTTGTCAGTACACTTAGTATCTTTTCAACAATCAAGGTATTTATCGGATTAAAAATTTGATGTTTGATAGAAGTGACATGTTTATAGTGCTGTCAATTTGTGTTTTCAAAGTTTTTGACTTTTGATAACCATGGGAATGCATGATGTGGAAGGAACTCATTATCTTTTTCTTCATTCAATAAATTTGACTTTTGACTTGGTAATAGCCGTAGGAATCCATACGAAAGAAACTTCAGAGAGATTCTAACTTCCTGAACATATGTGTGTATATCACATCACCTCTTATTTTATTGAGCACATTTGACTTGGTTATAACCATGACCATGGGAATTCATGCTGTGGAAGAAATTATGAAGTGATTCTGACTTTCCGAACATTTGTGTATGTTAGTCATCCCATTTATTGACAATAAACATATGACAAACACTTGTATAAATCTGTGTTCACTCCAACTATTTTGTTTTAAAGAAAAAAGTAACCACACAGCATGAATATTTTTTTAAAAACCTTTATTTCGTAAGAATAACTTTGGATTTGAATTATAGTAAAACTAACAAAAACGTCATAACTTCAAATAAGTAAAATGCAAGTCAGCAAACATAACAACCTAGTGATGTATCTTTCCTGTACTAGAGTTAATGAAAAATCTAAGACAGCTGCAGTCAGTGATAAACTTCCATTGTATTATGCAAACATGACTGCCTAACTGTTCAAATATAACTTGCCGAAAACCTTAACTGCTTGAGCATCGGCTCTCAACTCATGCCAAACTCACACAATGGACATGATCCAACAATCACAGGATGCATTCTGAACAATCACTGAAATAGCCTCCTTTATATAAGGTGCAATGGGATATAGTATATAGTGCTAGACTCATGTTTTAAAACAGACCAATCAGCACTTGGTGGGTGATGTGGTCGATACCACAATGGCTGCCTTGACTTCCCAAGACATCTCCTGGACCCACTGTAGGCTGGGTCAATGACCCAGGTCAATTTGTAAAACCTGCCCATTGTAGATTTGAACCCATGATCTCGTGGCCAGCAGACAAAGTGCTGTCAGTTATTCTCCTGGCTGGGACTTCCTAGTTTATTATTTATGCAGGATTTTAATTTACTGTAGTCTTTCCACAAGATGTGATCTCTTGCAGCCTGTAGCAGTTTCATCTCTGACCCGTATTTCTTTATGATGCTTCAGTTTTCTTATGTTTGTTCCCATAATTTCTTATTAATCTCACACACTCCAAAATTCTCTTTGCATTGTCTTACACAATTTAAATTACAACAAGTCCATAAAAAAAAAAGCACTTATACAAAATGAAATACCTTTTCTTGTTCCCCATTCGCTACGAATAAAAGCATGAAACACCAACAATATTTTCAGTCTGCATACACAAAACTAGACACAATCAATGGCTTAACATGAGTCTTTGATGACCTAATAGAATGTTTAATACTATAGCTGTTTGATCAAGATTCTAATATAAATACTATATTCTAATACTATATAGCTGTTTTATCAAGATTCTAATATAAGGAGCTTCTCATAAGTCTTTATAGGCGGAGAAAATTGAAATTTGGCACATATATAGCTCATTCAATTTGTAATGGACATATGAATTATGAATTTCCCTCCTCAACTGGTTTTCTGCTGACCAGATCTGCACATCCAACGGTTTGTCAGAACAATGGAGAAATCAGGTATTTACTGTGATAAAATTCTTGTTGTTACAGGGAAAAACACCCACAGAAATACTCAGGGAGATGTAGCCAGTGTTTGAGGAAGTCTGTTCTTCGTATACTTCTGTACACAATAGGTGTTTGAAGTTTAAGTGTGGCCGTTCCCAAGTTGCTGATCTGCCAAGATCAGGACGATCGTCCTCAGAGTGCAATGATGCAAATGCTGCAAAAGTGAAGAAAATCACAGACCAGGATAGGAAAATGACAATTGCAGAGATATCGGGTTCAGCAAAACTGAGTAAGAGTAGTTTTTAGAATTTTACACAACAGACTGAACATGAGAAAAGTGTGTGCCTGCTGGGTCCCGCGCCTGCTGACATGTGAACAGAAACAAACACGGGTTGATTGCTGTGGCCAGTAGCTCAACATGTGGCGGTCGGAAAATATGTTGACGACCATGGTGACAGTAGATGAGACTTGGATTCACCATTATGACCCAGAATCCAAAATTGCCAGCATGCAGTGGAAAACCCCAGGCTCGCCAACACATGTCAAGCCAAGAGCACAAAAATCTGCAAGCAAAGTGATGCTGACTGTTTTTTGGGACATCAAAGGTGTCATATTGAAAGATTACATGCTTCATGGCAACATGGTTAATGGGCAGTACTATGCAGATCTCCTTATCAAACTAAGAAAGGCTGTGACCAGAAAACGAGGGATAGCGTGTGTGCAAATTCTGCCTTTGCTTCAAGACAATGCGGCCTCCCATAAAGCACGGCTTGTGCTGCAAACTGCCAACGATTTGAATATTGAAATTCTTCCACACCCACCATATTCTCCAGATTTGGCTCCATCAGACTTTTTTCTTTTCCCAAATCTTAAATAAACAGCTGAAAGGAAATCGTTTCAGCAGTGAAGAAGTCATACTGGCTTGTGGTCACTGGTTTAGTTCGAAAAATAGGTTATTTTATTCTGAAGGCAAGGTCACGTAGAGATGGCAGAAATGCATAAATTCAGGTGGTGGCTACAATGAGAAGGAATAAGCACTGCCAAATTTCTCTGCCTACTCCTTCATAGTCAGGCTAAAGACTTATGAGAAGCCCCTTGTACTATAGCTGTTTTATCAAGATTCTAATACTATAGCTGTTTTATCAAGATTCTAATACTATATAGCTGTTTTATCAAGATTCTAATACTATAGCTGTTTTATCAAGATTCTAATACTACAGCTGTTTTATCAAGATTCTAATAGTATAGCTGTTTTATCAAGATTCTAATACTATAGCTGTTTTATCAAGATTCTAATACTATAGCTGTTTTATCAAGATTCTAATACTATAGCTGTTTTATCAAGATTCTAACTGTTTAGGGGGTTTATGGAGGACAAGGGACAGAAGAAGAAGACTAATAAATGTATATTATAATGAAATAGTCAATATATTATAATAATGGCCAAGATTACTGCTTTATTGTTGACAAAATGAAGTAACAATGGTGGATCGAAGAATGAGTACCGGCTTTATTAGAATGACAAAGAAAAGAACCACTAATAGGTGACTACAACAAAAAGTCACAATATCCTGCTTGGAATGACAAATCTTCATTAACACAAAATTTCATAAATAAAAAATACCATTCACTACAAATTTAAAAACAAAAGACAATTAATTAAGAACATGCTATTGTCTTAACCATGCAGCAAACAGTTGCAGATCTATAATAATGTTGTTAAAATTAACAAAGAAACCCATTCTGTTAATTTTCATTTGACCATTTTTCTGACAACTTATCTGTGTCACATAACAACAGAGGATGACAGATAAGAAATGGAAATCAAGAAAAGAACTGGAATTGACAAAATTGTATCCTTGCCACAACACAAACATATATCTTTACAGTTAAAACATAATTATCATCAAGTGTTTTGCATATTGTATTGTTATATGTTGCAGACATAAACTATGAAGAAGCAGATGGAAGAAAAGTTAACGACAATGAAATCTAGGTCTATAGAAAAACTGGGTGAATATCATGGAAAGACAAAGTGACAAATAAAGAATTCCTAAGCATATAACGAATGAACAGATTACTATACAAGATCAAGGGTTCAAGAAATAAAATCATCTGAGCACAAAAACTGACATATTATCTGCTGAAAGCCAGTCAAAGGGGAAAGATGGAAGGCAAGTATGCAGGAGGAAGACAAATGGAGAAAAACAAAAGATTAACAGAAAAAAAGGTGTCACTCTGTACCAAATAAGATACAGACAATGCTGGAGATCCACTGAAGTTGACATCTGATGTGAAGAAGGCAAGTGATCTTCTTATGGTTTGTTGTATCAGACTGACATCTGAATAATCTGCACTTAACATCCCTATGTCAGTATCTGTATGGGATTATCTTCACATGTACCCAACCAGCACATGACATTGTCTCCGACAGTAATACATCCCCCAACCAGCACTTCACATTGTCATCTCTGATAGTAATAAATCAAAAGTATTTTCTACACCGGCACTTTGCCATATAAAAATCAGCTCAGATGAAACAGCCATGTTGCCATGTCAAATGAGCAGCTTCCATAAGACAATATTTTCTGGTGAGCATGAATCAAGCAAGTCAGCTCACAGTGGACAGAAAAAGGCAACACAAAGACACAGTGAAAGCCTTAATAAACAACTGCAACATTTACCTAGGAGACAGAGAGCACTGCTACTGATCACCCTGCATGGTGAAGTCTCATTCCTGCTGGTATGGGGACTTTGGAACAGTCTAGCACTGAAAAAGCTACACAGAGGTGTGCCAAGTGAAAATCAAGTCACCTCCCATCTGATAGACTGGATATTCCTCTGCCCATGAAGTAACATGCATTTCCAGAGTCAGATTGGTCTAATTAGCCACTTTCAAGCCCACTCTAGGAGGGCAGATAATGATATGGTCCTCTCTGGAACGATGGACAAACACCAACCAATCAGAAACAGAAGACGACTATTCACTTTGTCACCTGTGATTCTACTTTTAACAGAACTAGAATTTTCATCATTGATTATAATATTGCAGGAACTGTCAGTGCTAGTCTTGTTTTGAAGGCCTAATTCATGTTAAGAAACAAAATTATCTTATATTTTAAGACAGTACATTTTTTTTTAAAACTTCGAATCCTTGTGCCAGATCAATGAAAGTAAAGATAGTGACATGGTAGATACTGTGCTAGGAGTTTGAAGTATTCACATATTCTAGGTAACGGCATCATGCCACACGCTTTTGGTTCCAGATCAATAAAGAGTTAATTAAATACTGATATTAGACATGTATTAACAATGAACACACACATTAACCCCTCAAAAAATGCTAGAACTGAACTGACATAACAATGCAAATCACTCTCTTATACATAAGTTAAAAATCTTCAACACATCTGCTGTCTGCACAGAAGAGATGTCGACGTGACCTACAACACAAATGGAATGATTGCTTTTCTGGAACGTGGGTAGTTCTTGAACTCCTTGATGTAATTCTGATGCTTGCCTTTGGCCCATACAGCCATCTGATAAAAGCCTGCCACCGTGAACAGGGCAGCTGTTGGGTACAAGAAATAAATATGATAATATAAGTGATAACAAGAATACAATTACTGTTATTAAACATTATTTATATATAATCTTTATACATGTATTTGTCCATTTTACCCATCTGATGAGCAACATTTCATCCAAGTTAGTTTTTTACATCAGCAAAATGAAAAGTTATCTTCTTCTTCATCATTTGCTCTCAGCTAACCAGGACTATTTCTGAACTTCAATTTGTTGACGGCGCAGTATTTCTTTCAAGGACACAAATAATGGGCATTGAGAAACTAATCAAATCAGTGCAAGAACAAAGTGGAAAACATTTATATCTCAATGCAACAAAACAACATTTATATCACAATGCAAAAGACAACATTTATGTGCAAAAAACAACATTTATATCTCAATGCAACAAAAAACAAAAATAATGACAATGGATATATTTATCAATGGAGTGAAATTGCAGAAAGTGATCAGTTTTTAATTCTTTGTTTACTACTGACCAGTGATGGAAATGTGACAACAAAAATGAAAAGAACAACAAATATTGCTCTGCCAAAACTACAGCAATTAAAATCTTTATGGATTGGAACACACAGAACAATAAATAATCAGAGTACTAAAAGCATGCATATTTTCTGTGGTAACAAATGGATGTGAAACTCCTGGTGAAAAACTAGCAAACAGCAAATAGGCTGGTTTTATGCAAACAGAATTTGTGTTAAATTTGAAATTGCCCCATATGGATAACAGATGCTCCGCATTCTAATAATACCCGTGACTGTGTGTAATTGTTTTAGCTCAAGTATTATTCATTTATTCACTTGACATGATACATACATCTGCAGTATGCACCTTTTGACAATTTTGTAGGAAGGACAGATGATGGGGAAGGGAACTAGCCATCCTACCTCATAAGATTTAGTCTAGAATTCTACAACCATGGTCAGGCTGCAAGAATAGCAAGTTAAAAGAGGGGTGGCCAAACAAGAACACTATGCTGGAAGCCAAAGAAGATTAATAAACCAACACAGAATTGGTGTCATTAGCCGCTACGCTGCGGGATTTACTGAGGAAGGGATCCGAGCACTTATGGATTGAATGTTTTGAAGTGCAATGAGAATGATCTGTCGGCTAACTAACTAACTAACTAGCCTAGAATATGTGGAGGTCTAACACTTCACACCACCTCAATGGCAGTATCTGCTATGAAACTATCTGCCATTAATATAGCTTCAGTGTAAATCAACACGCTGCAACCAATATCTTTTTGTGAATAAAGAAGACAAGCGGTATTTACACTAAGACTGATAAATATGATTTACACCAAGCACCATCATTCTTGGGGAGCTGCAGTAACTAGTACACTTGCCTGCTGGCCTGGTGGTCATATGTTCGAAACCCCACTGAGACAGATTTTTTTTTAGTGTCTTCTAGGAAGTCACAAAGTAAAGATAATCCCATGGCTGAAACCACCATTGAGGTCTGGAGTGTCAGGCCTTCACATATTCTTAGCCATGGTTTAATAAGTAGGTGTGGCCAGTTCCCTTCTTCGTCGACCTCCAGTCTAAGACAATTATCTACTGACCATTTTAGGAGTAACTTGCCAAGACATTCTTTGTGTTTACTGTCATCCTTCTCTACACCTGGTTCCTTTCAACTCTTTTCAGTTCATTATTCATGTACACACAAAACTTGTGTACTTGCTTATTATTTCTATGCCATACAAGCTATTTTCCTATTTCAGGGCTGGTAATGTAGTAACATATAAAATGATATTTACCTGGCAATGTCTGGGTCATCACAGAGAAGCTCAACCAGGCCAACACCTCGTACGTGTAGTTGGGACAGGAGACCAAAGAAAACAGCCATGTGAAGGGGTTTCTTCCTGCATGTGGGATACGACGTTCTTTTGTGCCTGTTGAAAAGTATTTCATGAAATATATCAACTGCGGTAAAGCTGTGAAAATGGTAAACAACTGTAAAACACTAAGTGTGGGTAAACTTTACAATTACAAGAACAGAGGAAACTGCAGCGATAAGCCTTCATCAACAAACACAAGAGACAAACCACAACAACATACAAACATTGGACATGACAATAAAGTAACTACGCTGTGGCATAATATGGAACTATGTAAAATAAAAACAATAAGCAAGCAGAATGGAATATGTCAGTGGTTTTCAAGCAGAGGGGATCCCCCTCCCCCTCCCCCCAATCCGGTTTAGGGCTTCCAGGGGAAAGGGGGGGGGGGGGGGGGGGAGAGAGAGATTAAGTTTATTTCAAGGTCGCCTTAATACAAGAACCGATTACTTGATATTGTTTTTTGCTCCATACTTTATGGTTCTGCATTTCTCGCTCTTCTGAAATTCGCTTTATAACGTAACTAGACCCGCAAATCATGTTTCATGTAGACGTCTATACTTGTTCTAGTATGTGTTATTAAATTTAGTTTACATTTTTACGTATACTATGTAGGGGCAGGGGGAATTTATAGGGAGGAAATACAAAAAGGGGGAGGGAGGATGACATTCTGAACATATGGTGAAGGGGTGCATGGGCCAAAAAATGATGAGAACAACTGGAATATGTGATATTTAATTCAGAGGTTCCAAACATAAATTAGTTACCAAAAAAAAAAAAAAAACCAGAGGATGTGGCAACGACAAGCCTTCATCAGTAAACAACAAAAGGCGAACCACAACAACACATAAACATCAGAAATGAGACTAAAGTAACTACTTTAAGGCTTAATATTATGGAACTATGTGGAATAAAACTAATAAGCAAGTAGAGTGCTATGAAATATTGTGTCTGTTGAAAAGTTTTACATAAAATATAGAACTCAAGTGATTACAGTTACATGGAATGAGAAACTTGACATATGATACCAATTAAATCACCATGTGCTTAGCTTGTTTTATCAAAACACCTGCAGAGAAAAGTGACCACGGAGTCACCAATGAAAGCAGATGTTTTGCCTAGCTTAGTCTGGTGTCTAAAGGATCACCTCTGTTGCATACAGATATTTATATAAGTGATCCAGCTTCCTCCGTTCATGAAAACCGAAGGACAATCTCAACACATGCACAAACTCCATAGCAATCGCCGGGCTCCAAGAGAACAGCAAAGCTACAACTAATTTCTCAATGACACTGTTCAATGAGTTGTTTAGTATTGGAACATTAAAGTGCAAGGAAGTCTCTGTGTAGGGAGTCTCTGTGGCGAAGTGGTCAAGCCGTTTATCTTGTGCTCCGAAGGTCGTGGGTTCGATTCCGGGCCGCGTCCTTCAGGTTTATGAGTTAAATGTTTCGGAGACTCCTGTGGGTCGTCGCTAAAAGCTACGGAGTTCGTGCTTTGTGCGACGCTTTCCGTGCTGCGGAAAGAGACAGAGCCATATGGGATAAAACCCAGTGCAATGAAGCCGACCCTGTCGACTTTTAATCGACTTTTTTAAGTGCAAGGAAAACAAATCCCTGTACAGTACTAAAGCATAGCATACCCGGCTGTAACCAGCACCCACACAGCAAGTCCAGAATGCTAGCACTGTAACCCACACTGCATGTCATAAGAGCTGACCAAGGAGGGTTGGTGTGAGACTGGTTACCTTGTCCCGCAGAAAACTTTAGCTGCAAACTCCAATCCAGCATGAAGCCACAAGAGGGCTTGGTGTGAGTTGGCAGAGAGCTTGGTGTGATTTGGGGGAGGGCTTGGTGTGAGTTGGCGGTGGGCTTGGTGTGAGTTGGTGGAGGCTTGGTGTGAGTTGGTGGTAGGCCTACGCTCTACTAGAACAAGAAATCAAAGGCAGAAGAAGAAAGCATAAATTCAGCTCTCAAAGCTTACAGGTACAGTGTCTCTCTCAAACTCCAGAAGACTGGGTATGGTTAACGGTATGGATTTTCACAATAGAAGGAACTCAAGAATATTATACTCCTTCCCTGGTCATGTCAGCTCTGTGGCGAAGTGGGTCATGGAAGCAATTCGTAAACACAGCTCGTTTCGAAACACAGTTGCGGCCAATTTGGCAGCAGACCGCCTTGCGTTGATTTTCATACAATGGTATGAGAGGCAGTCATACAGAAAGCAATGGCACATTACTGAACGTAAACTTGCCAAGAAATCACAAACAGCCAACCAAATGCTGGGACAGATTGCAACATCCTGTAAAGGACATGCAACCAACTAATCACTGGTCCTGGGGTAGTGGATCAGATGATGAGCCTTCTCTGACTGAGGTGAATAACTGGGAGGACCTGTGTGCACACTGCACTTGTTAGAAAAGCCTCAACGGTTGGAAATAAAGAAAGAATGGGCTGATATTCAGGCTAAGATTCCAAATTTGAATAAAAAGGGTTAAAGTAGTCTCTTGGCTGAAACTGCCACTGAGGTTTGAAGAGTTAGGTCTTCACATATTCTTTTTTTCTTTTGCATATCCTATTCACAGGACATCACTGTCAACACCAGCATTTTACTGCTGTTGTTGTCTTGGCAAGTTTACGTTAAGTAGTCTGCCATTGCTTTCTGAATGACCGGCTCCCATACCAACTCGTTTTGACCCAACTCGTTACTGCCAAATCGGTCGCAACTGTGTTTTGAATGCACATAAGCGGGCTCACGAATCGCGTCCGCAAGCCCTTAGACACAGAGACTGGCCACATATTCTTAGCCACAGTTTAATCAGTTTGTGTGGCCAGTTCCCTTGTTCATTGACTTAGATTCCAAGACAACTGTCTACTGCCCATTTTATGAGGCTGGATAAATCCCAGAGACATACTGGTCAGAACAAGAATAATAGGGGACTGCTGGGAACTGAACCTGGACTATTGTCTTGGCAGGCAAGCATGCTAACCATCATGTCACCGTGGCTCTTTCATTTGAAAAGTTAATGACAAAAACAATATTCATAATTTATATCTATGCATGCATGTAAAATAAAGTGCGAGGGCTGTGCTGAGATTTTCTAAGATGCTACAACATGAGGTGTCTGTTTGCAAAGAAGGTTATCCATTATAAAAACAAATCAAAACATTTGGGTAAAAAGGCTTTGACCCAAATTTTCAATGACCAAGTGTCACACAAGGTGGAATAATACACATTAATAAGTAGCAGTGCAGACAAAGATTGGGAAACAAATAGATATTAAAACAGAATACCAAAAAAATACAAAAGGTGCTGCCAAAGCACTAGAAAATGTGTGGAAATGAAAAGAAATTAAAACTACTAAACACAGAATATTTAACTCTTAACATGAAATCAGTTCTGATGTATGGAGAAAACTCAAACAATTTAAAATAAACTACGAACATTCATTAACTGGTGACTGCAGAACAGAATGACTAAAATGCTATAACAGATTCGTAATATAGAGCTTAGAGACAAAACTATACAGATTCCAGTAAATGAAGAGGTGAAGACAAGACTGGTTAGGAAATACATTGAGAAAACCTGATGATAGTGTAACTAGAAAGCCCTTTTCTGGAACCCACAGGGCGGGGGGAATGCATTCTTGCTACTACTGGGAGGGAGGGAGAGGAGGAGGAGAGGAGATGGGGTAGCACAAAATTAAAATGTTTACCTGGTGGCCTCAAGTTTCTCAAAGCCAAGTGAATGGAGAAGTTGCCAAGCTCTGCTTGCTGTGAAGAGAAGAATGTATGTATCACTAACCAAGTCACTTTAATTTGTTACTGTTATGTTCTTCTTATTTAATACTCATTACTCTTTTATGATAGAGGTCTGAAAGCCTTAAACAAACATGCTATCTCAGTAATCCTGACAGGGACAATCAAATTACGCAGTGCCTAAAAACCCCTGGTAAATAAATCAACAATGACGGTCAACTACATTTGTTTTATTAGGCTGCTGTGCCCCAAGAGCCACTGGGAAGCATCTTTGTTTATATGTGCAACTGCACCCACAATTTTGGCACGGCATGCAAATTTACAAATAATGACTATCACAACTAATTTGAGTGCACATAATAACATCTTCTACCACATATACACACTCCATGAACTCATTACAAGGAAGGAAAAGAACAGACCAACTGACTGAGCTGGCCAAAGGTTTTAAGCTTCTCATTGCTCAGGCATTCAGTTATTCAGCATGTGTATAATGGCTCAAAGGTTCCATGCGCCATTCGTGTTAACTGCCAAGTAACAGGCTGACATGCAATTACATCTGGTAGCATGATATTACAACAACCCAACACTGTTATACTCATTGAACACAGCATATTTAAGAATTTTTTCAAAATTCAAAGCACTTATTCTTATAGCATGGAATGTTGAGAAACTTCGAAATTGTGTTTAAATTTGTTTGTGTATAATTACACAAACATTTACACATACATACACATACAGTTGTCTGGATTTGTCAAATCAAGGTTAGTGAGTTGTCTCAGGTAGGACTGACCCCCATAATTCCACAGTGATAGGTGGGTGCCTACCACTTCATCATGCAACCAGCCTCGTTCACCTACTCACTATGTAAGATCTGTGTAAACATATGTAGTCTGTCTCATCTGTGCATTAAGCCTTTTATTTTAAAATGTGTTGTTACATTACCAACCTGGACAGCCGATACCACACACATGCTGTGCTGAATCTAACCAGGTTACACTTTAATATGCCTCTCTACAGATGTGAAGATTCTGTACCAGTTTTGCACACCCCGGTGGTTCCAGAGCTTACAGAGGGGAAAGACAACTCTGCAACCCAGTCAGGAGCTGAGTCTCTACAGAAAACCTCACTCCAATAGTGCCAAGTAGCAGAGCAGATGAAATGACGCAAAAGAGAATTAGTGAGAAAATCGCGAACCAAACCTTATGAGAAACTAGGAGGCTGACGTAAAAAGGAGAAGACGTCAGAAAGATTGTCAACAACAAAAAACAGTCAGATCTTAGAGCTTGTATGAGGAGGCAGCACGATTCGATTCTCAGCAAGAAGAGAACTTATATACTGGCTGGACACTTATTCTGATGGCTGACAGATATTCGAAAGAAGGACGAGACTATTAATGCAAGATGTGTATCAGCCTGAAAGCCACGGACAAATGCGACAATATTAGAATGGGACTTAGCAAGTCAATACAGGCGGACACATAGGTAGAATAGTGAAGGACAGAAGTACCGGGACACGATGGTTATAAATATTTAATGTGGTCAACCGTTTACGATTCATATTTAATAATGTTTCTTTACCGTCCCGCCTGGCCATAACAGGCACAGTAATCATAAATCAGAATTCCGGGAAGGTTAACCCAGTCAACAAATGCCCGCAGAAGTCGGATGTGTCGGCCTAACGGCGCAAGAGCGCAGCTCTGCTGTAAACAGGCACAACGCAATCACATCCGGAAAAAAAAACTCCGGATGAAGACAGAAGAAGAAGAAGATAAATCAGAATTGATATATTGGATTGTGATTCTGTAACACGTTGAATGTTGGCAAATAAATATTGCCTCAAGTATTATCTAGACCGGCTTTGAGTCCTTGATTGCTGCATTATCATGTTTCTGGACACTGTTATGCTGGAGAAATCCCTGGACCATTGAACGTTTGATGATGTTCGTATTATTTATTTCAAGTTACCGATGTTCGCATTATTTATTCTAAATCACAGTATAGCAAATAGATGGAAGCCTTTTTCAAGCCTAACGGTGGCCTGAACACCAGTGCATCAGACATTAATAGCTCTGTCTTCCAGAGGATTCACAACCAACCAACATCTCATCATCCGGTGCCTTGCCGGCTGATGTGAGCGATCATGCCTCTCCACAAATTGCGATCTCCGACGGCATTGATCAATTTGTGTGTTGACTCCCTTTCGTGTCATGACACAAGACTGTCAATAATCTTTTCATGCTGTCTTCCTCTATCTCTCTTTCCACAAATCTTTCTGGCCATCACATGTTCCAGTATTTATCATCTCATAACTGACCAAAAAACGTTGACTGCCTCTTTCTGATGTTTGTGTTAAGTTCTTTGCGACTCAGCTTCACTTAAAATGTCCTGTTTGCTCTTTTTTGGCTGTCCAATTAATTTTCAGCACTCTTCTATAAAACCACATCTCCAAAGCTTCCAGGAATTTTTTTCCCTGTTTACTAATTGTCCAGGACTCACAGCCGATGTTAAAACTGGTTCTATGTAACAAGCAAGAATTCTGTTTCTGACTTTCAAGGACAATGGCTTATTGCACAAAAGACCAACATCTAGTCCAAAATATTCTCCATCTCGTGAGCCCATTTGTAGCACTTGCTATTGTTTTTTTTTTTTAATTTGTTTTCTATTCGCATTTGGATAAAGTCACTCAATAAAACTTCAATACAACATGCACAAATGCTGTAAGAATAATCAAATCCACATCATGGAGTAACTAGACAGCAAGTCAGTTAAAATAATCAAGATGAAAGTTAATTATACTTACAAGAAATACAGTCAATGCACCATAGACCTGTTTCATTCCAAACACTGTCAAGCAAAGTAAACGTAGCAAGATCATTCTGAAGTACTTACATTATATACTTATCGTTATATAAAAATGTCCATGTTTATGTTAGTTATGCTGCATGCCAACAACAGAAGTAGGACAGAAAAAAACGGATAAACAGCTTCAAATTAATTATTTGCAAATAAACTACAATAACTACCAGAACAACCAAAACTGGCTTTAGAATGGACTTTACTAACTGCCCCATCCTTAAATATGTAACAGCAAAGATTTACTACTATAATAATGGCCATCGTTTGACCGGAGCAAGACAACAGCCAGTGGGTGTATTAGCATAGTTGATAAGGAGCTCCTTGATAATGTCATAAGCACGGTCAGACAAGGGTTTGACGTCTGTGTTTGTTGTCTCCCTAAGTGAGAAAAAGACTGGCCATCTATTCCTCCATGCATTCAGCTCTACAACATGTGAAGGCCCTTTCACATCACAGACCAACGGCTGGTTCCTGCTTCAGTGGGTTTTTTTCCCCTTAAAAACAACCAGACAAGCAAGCAGACGGACAGGATACTAGCTTCAGTGGACAATGTGGTGTATTTATGCCAGTGAGAAATGAAACAAGGTTAGAATATGACTGTACAGACATTTTTTTTTATCTTTCATCAATTTGGGAGGCGGAGGAGATGATGTACCAGGGATGAGGTTTATACTAAGACTAATATAATGAAGCTGCGGAGGACTCAAACCTTTCATTATTCCTGACTTTAGTCTCTAAATTTTACTTGACACATTCATGTTGGAGCACTGAACAATGTAAAGGCATGTCTCAATTTAAAGCTTGGATACCATGTGACTATCCATTTTTCTGTTATCCTTTTTTTTTTTTTTTTTTTATGTAATGTTTTACTCAGACCTGCATGTAATTACTCGTTGTGATACTGACCACATTGCCTACTGAGTGCTGACTGGTCTACAAAAACATATGTCTAGCACCATATGTCCGATGTGTGTATGGCGTGAAAAAGGATCCTTTACTTTCTACATGTAATTGTGTTATTTTTGTCCCTCAATTCATGTCTTTAAACTCCTACCCGAGCCAGCATCCATGCTATCAACCCTGAACATCATCTCACATATAGTAGTCAGGATGGTCAAACTATGACGGCTCAGTTTCTCAACCAGCTCACTCTGGCACTTATAAAATTGTATACACTCAACATTGACAGAAGGGCTGTGATCCTTCCTCTGAAGCTGACATTCTCTAGATATATTTTACAAACCAAGTCAGCTCTATTACATATGCACAAAACTGAAGTCATCATCATGTGACATGCCTTAAGTGTGAGTGGTCACAGTTTACCATCTCACACTGTCATCAGATTCTTGGATGAGGTCTGTGTTTATGTCCCAATTATGTCATGTGGCCAAGTCATCCAGGCATTTATCTCTTTGCCTACCCCTGGCTCTTTTCCATCAATTTTGCCAATTGACACGAAGTTTTCAAGTTTATTTCTCCTTATTTCTCTTTTATTATTAACAACTTTTGTTTAATTTTTATTATAAATTTTCCAGTCTATTTCTCTTTATTTACAAAAAGTGTAAGGAGTTGAAAACGTAAATGTTACAAATGTGAAAACTTCATACAAAATTCAACTGAACATTTGTACGCATCTCACAACAATCAACATACAAATGTCAATAAGCACACTCACTAGGTGGTGTGTACAGAGGATGGTTTACAAAGTATGCAACAAAGGCAGCAAATCCCCAGTAGTAATTGGAATTCTGTGAAGAAAACAATAATTCATCTCAATGTTTACTATTAAAGGTGTACAAATGAACATCACACTTTCAAAATAATCCAACATGTCATTTTGCATGCATTAGAACAGATTCTTTAACTTAGCATAAACACTGTTCTCTATAGGGAAACCTGTATAACTTAAGACACTTTATCTTCCCTATTTTGATTAAAGAAACTGTCTATTCCAATTATTTGTCAAATCTGGTTGAATCACATCTTCTTCATTTTTGCAATCCGTAAACTCAAATCCTCACACCGATTTTCTAATTGTTTCAGTTCTTTTATAGACGCAATCTTATTTTGAAACAGTGTGCTTCAATGTTGAAAAAAGCAAATAATCCAATTTGTTGCTTTAAAATCTCTTACTAATATAAAATCCAATTTCAAGAACATAAACATCTCCTGAAAATGATCAACTGCGGTCCTGTTTCTAAAGTTACAACATGTAAAAGTATGGTTTCTGAGAATACATTTGAAGAGTTAACGCCGCGTAGGTCAGAAGAACTTGTGATTGTAAAGACAAACTAGACAGTTTTAGAAAAATGATCTTACCTTTATAATGTTGAAGATTGGCATTGTTGAATGGGAGAATCTGTGGACAAATATTGTCTCCAGCAGACGCTTGGCATAATGAAAGGTCCAACAGCCCGCTGCAATGCTGATCAGGACAAGACGTAATTGTATTTTACAAAATCAAGATTCCAGTTATTATATTTCATAATTTTTTACACAAATCATCCTTTCTTTCCTTTCTTTAAATACATGATTCATGTCAGCTCGACCAACTTGTGCCACATCACAAATGACAAAGCTCCCATTAACAATCTAGCCATGTGGACAACAGCATTCAAGCGTGACACTCATCCGCAAACTTTTATCACGGACTCCATGAAATACAGCTTTCTTTGTTAAGTCTCTATTTAAGGGACTAATGATAATATATTTTCATCAAGCAGACAAATGAGCGGACACAATGGTGGAATCGTGAGGAGATTGCGCTAACAACATCATGTGCATGGTCGGACATGGGTTCGATATCTCCGCTCATCATCCACTAAGAGAAGGAAACACTGGCCACCTATTGCTCCAAACATTCAGGCCTACAAAATTGACAGTCCTAGCACTTCATAAACCCATAGCAGGCTCCTGCATGGGCACATTTTAAAATATATATATATATATAATACAGGTAGGGAGTCATGCCAGTGTAGTGGCTACATGCTCACCTGCTGGCCAGGTGGTTATAGGGTCAAATTCCCATCAAGGCAGGAATTTGATTTAATTGACCTTGGCTCTCAGGTTGACCCAGCCTATTTTGGTTACAGGAAATGTCCTGGAGAGTCAAAACGGTTGACATGATATTGACCTCACCAGCCCTTGAGTGCCCATTGGTCGATAAAAATATGTGTCTAGCACCATATGCCCAATACTTTAAGGAGTGTAAACTAGGTCATTGACTTTATTTTTAGAATAGGTGCCCTTGACTGCTTGAACTCAGATCCCTCAATCCTGAGTTTAACTTCTGGACCTTGTTCCAAATGGTTTGGAGATCTGTCTTTTAAATCATGGTCACAGCTAAATACACTTGAGCTTAAAATTCCAGTGCGACGATGATTGGGATCAATCCCTACATCAGTCAGTTGGACTTTAATGTTGCGGATCAATCCCTACACCAGTCAGTTGGACTTCAATGTTGGGGATCAATCTCTACATCAGACAGTTGGACTTCAATGTTGGGGATCAATCCCTACATCAGTCAGTTGGACTTCAATGTTGGGGATCAATCCCTACATCAGTCAGTTGGACTTCAATGTTGGGGAACAATCCCTACACAAGTCAGTTCTACTTTAATGTTGAGGATCAATCCCTACATCAGTCAGTTGGACTTTAATGTTGGGGATCAATCCCTACATCAGTCAGTTGGACTTCAATGTTGGGGATCAATCCCTACATCAGTCAGTTGGACTTTAATGTTGGGGATCAATCCCTACACCAGTCAGTTGGACTTTAATGTTGGGGATCAATCCCTACACCAGTCAGTTGGACTTCAATGTTGGGGATCAATCCCTACATCAGTCAGTTGGACTTTAATGTTGGGGATCAATCCCTACACCAGTCAGTTGGACTTTAATGTTGGGGATCAATCCCTACACCAGTCAGTTGGACTTTAATGTTGGAGATCAATCCCTACACCAGTCAGTTGGACTTTAATGTTGGGGATCAATCCCTACACAAGTCAGTTGGACTTCAATGTTGGGGATCAATCCCTACACAAGTCAGTTGGACTTTAATGTTGGGGATCAATCCCTACATCAGTCAGTTGGACTTTAATGTTGAGGATCAATCCCTACACCAGTCAGTTGGACTTCAATGTTGGGGAACAATCCCTACACCAGTCAGTTGGACTTTAATGTTGGGGATCAATCCCTACACCAGTCAGTTGGACTTTAATGTTGGGGATCAATCCCTACACCAGTCAGTTGGACTTTGATGTTGGGGATCAATCCCTACATCAGTCAGTTGGACTTTAATGTTGGGGATCAATCCCTACATCAGTCAATTGGACTTTAATGTTGGGGATCAATCCCTACACCAGTCAGTTGGACTTCAATATTGGGGAACAATCCCTACGCCAGTCAGTTGGACTTTAATGTTGGGGATCAATCCCTACACCAGTCAGTTGGACTTCAATATTGGGGAACAATCCCTACACCAGTCAGTTGGACTTTAATGTTGGGGATCAATCCCTACATCAGTCAGTTGGACTTTAATGTTGGGGATCAATCCCTACATCAGTCAGTTGGACTTTAATGTTGGGGATCAATCCCTACATCAGTCAGTTGGACTTTAATGTTGGGGATCAATCCCTACACCAGTCAGTTGGACTTCAATATTGGGGAACAATCCCTACGCCAGTCAGTTGGACTTTAATGTTGGGGATCAATCCCTACACCAGTCAGTTGGACTTCAATATTGGGGAACAATCCCTACACCAGTCAGTTGGACTTTAATGTTGGGGATCAATCCCTACATCAGTCAGTTGGACTTTAATGTTGGGGATCAATCCCTACATCAGTCAGTTGGACTTTAATGTTGGGGATCAATCCCTACATCAGTCAGTTGGACTTTAATGTTGGGGATCAATCCCTACACCAGTCAGTTGGACTTCAATATTGGGGAACAATCCCTACACAAGTCAGTTGGACTTTAATGTTGGGGATCAATCCCTACACCAGTCAGTTGGACTTCAATATTGGGGAACAATCCCTACACCAGTCAGTTGGACTTTAATGTTGGGGATCAATCCCTACACCAGTCAGTTGGACTTCAATATTGGGGAACAATCCCTACACAAGTCAGTTGGACTTTAATGTTGGGGATCAATCCCTACACCAGTCAGTTGGACTTCAATGTTGGGGATCAATCCCTACACCAGTCAGTTGGACTTCAATATTGGGGAACAATCCCTACACAAGTCAGTTCTACTTTAATGTTGGGGATCAATCCCTACATCAGTCAGTTGGACTTTAATGTTGAGGATCAATCCCTACACCAGTCAGTTGGACTTCAATATTGGGGAACAATCCCTACACAAGTCAGTTCTACTTTAATGTTGGGGATCAATCCCTACATCAGTCAGTTGGACTTTAATGTTGAGGATCAATCCCTACACCAGTCAGTTGGACTTCAATGTTGGGGAACAATCCCTACACCAGTCAGTTGGACTTTAATGTTGGGGATCAATCCCTACACCAGTCAGTTGGACTTTAATGTTGGGGATCAATCCCTACATCAGTCAGTTGGACTTTAATGTTGGGGATCAATCCCTACATCAGTCAGTTGGACTTTAATGTTGGGGATCAATCCCTACGCCAGTCAGTTGGACTTTAATGTTGGGGATCAATCCCTACACCAGTCAGTTGGACTTCAATATTGGGGAACAATCCCTACACCAGTCAGTTGGACTTTAATGTTGGGGATCAATCCCTACATCAGTCAGTTGGACTTTAATGTTGGGGATCAATCCCTACATCAGTCAGTTGGACTTTAATGTTGGGGATCAATCCCTACATCAGTCAGTTGGACTTTAATGTTGGGGATCAATCCCTACATCAGTCAGTTGGACTTTAATGTTGGGGATCAATCCCTACACCAGTCAGTTGGACTTCAATGTTGGGGATCAATCCCTACACCAGTCAGTTGGACTTTAATGTTGGGGATCAATCCCTACACCAGTCAGTTGGACTTTAATGTTGGGGATCAATCCCTACACCAGTCAGTTGGACTTTAATGTTGGGGATCAATCCCTACACAAGTCAGTTGGACTTTAATGTTGGGGATCAATCCCTACACCAGTCAATTGGACTTCAATGGTGACTCCTCATTAAGAAAGCTAAGGTAACCAACTGAACGTAAACTTGCCTTGTAACAAACTTGGGGTTGAGGTTTATTACAACATCCCGCAAAGGACATGCAAGATTTTTTTAAGAATGCTAAGCTAATGTATGTAGCAGGAAAAAAAACAGCTTATTTAACTGAAGCAAACAAGAAATCTTACTGCACAACTGGGGCATAGGGTTTCAGCGACGCGTCGGCTCCATAAATAATTGCAGGTCGTGTGTAGAAGATCAGATATATAATTAAAGGTCCTGCATATTCTGTCAAAAATACCTGGTGAAGACGAGTAAGAAATCTAAAGTTAAAACATATTTTTGAAAAATAAAAATGTGCTGAAAATAAAGAAACAGTTGCAAACAAGAAAACAATAGAAAATTGCAAATACTAAAACAACAGCAATGGTGAAGGCAAACAACAAAAGCAATAGCTCAAACAAGAAAACAAACAGAAAAATTGCAAACAAATTTAAACAAAAATGTTACAAACAAGAAAACAATTGAAAAGTTGCAAACAAGAACATGACTGTTGCAGTAAGCAGAACCAATACTGAAAATACAAAGTGATTTTTTCCCCAACTGGAGTTTTTTTCCTTTTTGTATTGACCTGGATTTCCAGATCAAACCAGTCTATAATAGGTACCAGGAAAAGCCATAGGAAATTAAGGAAGGCTACATGGAAGTAACGACAAAGTTGAACAGTTCCTGACTGACTGTGAGTTAAATCTCTTTTTGTGCATCAGTCACTAAGTGTGGCATAAATTTTTCAGCAACATGACACATTCAACTTTTATTTTAAAATCATATGGCACTCCCGGGAAGGTAACCCGGCCAACAAATGCCTGAAGAAGTCTGATGTGTCTGCCAAAAGGTGCAAATATCGCTGCTCTGCTGTAAACAGGCACAACGTAATTATGTCTAAAACAATATTCCGGACGAATGCAGAAGAAGAAGAATAAGGCACTCAACTTTTACTACTTCCTCTGATAATGCATGGAAAGTCAGGTGCCAATTTGCACTAATCACAGAACTCACTATCTCAATGTGAAAATCATGGAACGTCATCAAAATGTGTGATCATATGATGTGGAAGTTCTTCCCAATTTGAAATGCTGGTACCATTCATGATATTGTGTACGACTTAAACAGTTGTTCTTGCAGGCCTATTGCAGCATTTGAAAGGTTTCAGTAAAAGTTTTACCTAATTTCAAACAGAACTTGAGGCAAATTCCTTGTTCTTCAAGAACCTTCATTACTGAACATTCTTTTTAAAAACAACAACAATCAGTGCATTACATTTACTGAAAGCAAATCAACGACAAAACATCTAGTGGTTATTCTGCTATAATTAGACTAAAGGTAGAAATCGTTAGTATACACAGTTGTAGTAGACCCAGTTGGAGAAATTTATCCTATCCTCCACTAACAGCGACACAAGCAAATAACATCAATAAAAGATTGATTTTAGCACCCCAGTGTTACAGAGAAGCAGTTAAGCGAAGCCATATTTGTATGCCAGTCAGTTAGAAAACAGTAAAGGACCCCTTTTCACATCACAGGGTGTATTGGGCATATGGTACAGCGTGTATATTTAATGACTGCGCAGTGCTTGAAAATATTGCTGGTCCAAGTTTTGTATTCACCCTTTGTAAAGATCATGCAACATAACAGGTAAATACAAAACCTGGGCCGGCAATATTTTCAAACACTGCAGTCATTAATAATACACCCTATATTAGCCCCAACCGGGACTCGATGGGTGACGGGACAATATCACATGCCTACCTTTACTACCCAGAAAACCTCCTAGTACCCAGTTTAGGCTAGGTCAACATGGGAGAACTTCTTTGTGTGCCAGAACCTAAGGAAATTTCCATAATGCAAAAGGTCAAATAATGTGAACAGACAAACTGATCACAACACCAGGATTTCATTCTGCTCACCGTTGTCCATCCGATCTGTGGTCCTAAATCTTTGAAATAGAGTTTGCTTGATCCAGGCAGCCCTAAGCTCTCCAAGGTATCAGTGTCCTTGAGCATTCTACCCCCTGGGAAAAAGAAAAAAGCAAACTCTGTGACCATTTTAAAAAACTACATATAAACATATAATATATATGGGAGAAAGGTGCCAGCTGGCTACTGTAAAATATTAACATGAATAATCAATTAACTGTAACCGATGGCTGTGTCAACTCTCTTATTTCTGAGACCAACTTTCCTATTTTTTGGTGTTTTCAATCTATATTCTGTTTTTGTTAACCTTTTTCAATGCCAAATAGTAACAACTGCCGCCCAACAGGGTAAATAATAACAAAGTCACTAATGTATTACTGTCACAGGGGCCAAATATTCACACTTTGCAAAAAGCAATTACACAGTCAGATTTCTTTTTCTTTTGAATGGTCTGACTAAATGTAAAAACCACAAATGCACATTGCACGCTGTCTGGTACTCATGATGAACAGCTAATCACACATGAAGCGTTGCTTGGGATAGAAAGAGTTCAGCAAGTAAAGTATTTCTCTATTTCTCTTCACATCTGCTTGCGCGCGCGCGTGTGTGTGCGTGCGTGCGTGTTTTTTTTTTTTTTTGTGGTTTTGTTGTTGTTTTTGCATTCTCACTTTGAACTCAAGCGTAGTCCATACACTACACATGCTACAACTTCTAGTGCACTGGACTGATTTTTGCGTGTGGATTAGTTTTCCCTATTAGAAGTGTCCCTCATCATTAGGTGAACCTGCTCTGACTTCTGAGGTACTTGTAATTTACATCCCTAAGTCAAGGATGAGAAGTCAACATTTGAGTCCAGCTGACCAGTGTAGGGGTTGAGCCGACTATCTCAGCATCAGTACACCAGAAATGTCAGATTTAGCGCTCTTAATTCTTCCGCCATACTAATCTCTGCACTTTCCTGTGATAAACCAGTTTTCACACAAGCAACCCAGCTGCCCCAGGTCTGGCTGGTCAGAACGTCAAAACAATCTCTCATCTACATACTATCATTACAGTATTCTGTACCAAGTCTGCTATCTGTCAGAATTGTTATAAAGGCTGAGATATAATAACCAATTGTCCAGGCAGTTAGCACACAGTGTACAGAGAAAGTTTTTATTTTGCTTCCGGTAGTTTACAAATTCTTTGCCTTACCGTGGATTAAAACCTACATTTCTGAGACTGAATCCAAACAACTCTGCCACATTCTCTTCTCCTCTCAATTACAGTAAGCATTCAATGAAAGAATCACATTAATCTCTAATTTTGTCTATTTAATAACTGCAACAATTTAGCTTCATAAATGATTACATAACCACATGCTACTATGTCAAGTATGCTGTTTAAAACAAAATGTACACAACTGTTAACTCACTTGGATCAACTTTAAGAGCCTGTCGTTCAGGGTAATACTTAGGGTCTGAAAATAATAACAAAGGCATGTTAACAACATAATCAGAACAGCCTGATTGTGGGAGAAATCATTAACAAATCCTAAACAAAGTAAATCACTGTGTAATTCCATATATAACCAAATCACATCATGCATCCATCAATTACTCCCTACTTGATGAAAACTAAGTTTTTATATACCCCTACATGCTGAAAACAACCCATGCATTGATCAGTTAAATATGACCAAAGCATGACAAGAATTGGTCATCTACTCCCTTCATATTAAAACTCACCATGCATTGATAATTATAATCCATACATAATCAAAGAACACCATTTATTCATAAACTTAGCCACTTTAGTAACCGATTACTGAATTTTAACGAAAATATACTTGCGGTTTTGTTTGGCAACTATTTCTTGTGTCTAGTCTAAGCGGTAATTAAACCCGTAAATACAGTTTTATGAGACTTACTACATTGTTATACTATGCATTATTAAATTTAGCATCCATTTTTATGTCTAATTTGTAATTTTGGACCATTTAAGTTGACAATAAATGTCACACTGAAATTATGAAGATCACATGCTGTAGTATTTACTAGTATTTCAATGGCAGGAGATGGCAGTTTTTCTTGTCATACTCCAGCTATGAACATTTAATTAGTTAGTTAGTTAGTTAGTTAGTCGTGGTTCCAACTTCACGGCAACGGGTTGTCCCCATATTGCTCCGTTCCTGTGCCAGTGAATATCACACAAAATGCTCCTCACTGCCAAAAGTGAACAATGGAACAGACAGGAGTATCGGCAAGCCAACAGCCCGCACAGGTACACTGTGCATAATGCCGTCGCCAGAATGCCAACACAAAAGTCCTCCATGAAAAATACAGTTCATCGTCGATGGAAATGGCAGTCACCAGAAAGACTTCATTGACCGGGTTTTAATGGCTCGGAACGCTGAAGAAGAAGAAGAAGCAGGTTCTTTGCCAACCCTCCTTAGTTGTTTCTTACCACATGCATGGTAGGTGTTATTTAGTGCTACTATTCTTTGCCAATCCTCCTTAGTTGTTTCTTACCACATGCATGGTAGGTGTTATTTAGTGCTACTATTCAATGGCTCGGAACGCTGAAGAAGAAGAAGAAGCAAATTCTTTGCCAACCCTCCTTAGTTGTTTCTTACCACATACATGGTAGGTGTTATTTAGTGCTACTATTCTTTGCCAATCCTCCTTAGTTGTTTCTTACCACATGTATGGTAGGTGTTATTTAGTGCTACTATTCAATGGCTCGGAACGCTGAAGAAGAAGAAGAAGAAGAAGCAGATTCTTTGCCAACCCTCCTTAGTTGTTTCTTACCACATGCATGGTAGGTGTTATTTAGTGTTACTATTCTTTGCCAACCCTCCTTAGTTGTTTCTTACCACATGCATTGGTAGGTGTTATTTAGTGCTACTATTCTTTGCTTACTTTATGAGCCCGATAACATGCAGCTCTGAACACAAAAGACTCCAAAACTTGCAAGATATTACACAACATAGTAAAATACAATATTACACCACTGTATAAACATAACATTATAAAAGTTTTATGCATGTGGCATTTCACCATTTAGCGCGTAAGTTAGTTTTTTTTTTTTGTTTCACATCTTTATTTCCTTTCCCTTCCTACAAAAAAAAAATGTTTACAGTACTTTATTCAAACGTCTCTAGTTTACTGTCAGCATTTTTAAAAATTACAAAAACGTTTTTAAAAAATAAGACAAAAATGCATTGAACCTTTCAATTTATGTTTGTGTCTCTGAATGTTATTTAATCAATAGTATGCCAGAAACATATGCAATAAACTGTAGATTACAAATGTTTCTCTTATTTCAGAACAGAACAGTATTTAAAATGTGTTATTGTAACCCAGAGTTGCACATCCATAAATAAACTGCCAATTTTTAAAAAATAATACATGAGGAATTCTGTGATGAACAACAGATGTTAAAAAGCATAATAAAATAGTTGAAATTGTCCACAGAAATAGCCACAGTTAGAGGAAAGACAATTCACATGCAATATGGTAATTATATACAAGGTAAGGGAAAGATTTGTGGAAAGAAAGATATAGGAAAACAGCGTGAGAAAATTCTTGAAAGTCTAGTGTCATGATACTGAAGGGAGTCAACACGAATTGCTCCATGCCGTCAGAAATAACAAATTGTGGAGAAGCATGATCGCCCACGCATAAATAAACACAAGCAATGAACTAGGTTACAAAGATGTCAACATAATGTTGTTTTAACCCTTTTAGGACGGAACAACATTGGGCCAAATTTAGGTTTCCCTCTGAAGAAGACGGAGCCATTTTTTTTGGAATACAGAAATGACTGAAGTGACAATTTTATAAATTCAAAAAAAAATATTAGAACCCTATATAGATATATACAAGTATATATATTCTTAAAGTGGATATAGTAAAGTTTATTTCTGTGTATGATTGAAGTTGTTTTGTTCATGTTTATGCAAATTTGATAACCTCATTTGTATTTTGTGAAAAATAAAATATTTCATACCACTATGTATGAATTGGTACTAAATATTTAAAAACAATGGTACTCACCTAAAATTTCCTCATTGAATACTTACACCACTTTAGAATAATTTTAAACACTTATGGTTAAATAAACAACAACTATGAAGTCCCTATTGACATTTATAATAGGTTGGCTATCAACTGGTGACATGTTTTTTGGTCCGGCCATCGCCATGAAAGGGTATAGATAAAACGATCTTCTTTATTCCCACTACACAAATCTACGGGGACACGAGGTTGAAATCCTCATGGGCACTTTCTGTATCACTAAAGTCATTATCTGACAGTCCTGAACTGACAAAATCACTACTATCAGAGCTAGTCAATGCTAGTACGTCTTCGGGTTCAAAGCTGGCCATTTTAGAAATCACAAATCCACGAAAAACTGCGTATCTGCGTTAAAATTCACAAATTTAAATCCCTTTGTTAGAAACGCGTGCTGTATGCTGTAGTTTCCAAAAGCAAAATGGCTGACGGTTACATGGCAGCATTTGATTGGCCTGTACTATTAAAAGCACACCAATCATAGCAGTTCTTACAAACAGGGCCGATTTTCGGCCTGCCCATCTTTCTCAAAAGAGCAAGATGGTGACTGCAGGGCCAGTATATCGGCCTCACCGGGGTCTAAGGGTTAAAGAACATTAAAATGGTTTTTATTGAAAATATCTTAAATGTGAAGATAAATTGTATACTTCTTTTCAACATGTAGAAATAAGTAAAATAATCATATTGCAGTTAAATACTTACTGGCTTTTGTAATTTCATTCTTGATCTCTGATATAGTAGTCAGTGATGAAAGCTGATAACAAATAAACAATTATATAACATACATTTTTTATGTGCACACATATACACAAAGAATAATAGTACACAGTGCATATTTAAATTAATAACATAGCAATGCTACCAACATATTACAGTAATTATTTTAAGAACAGTTACCTCCAAATAACATACCAAGAATCACTCAATCATACCAAGAATCATTCAATGTTCCAGATGCCAGAGGGCCGGTCACAGCAGAGCAACATGTCGCAGTAAGAATGAAATCTGCCGTTACTGCGCCGATCACCATGCTTTCAATGAGTGTCTGTTGGCCAAGCTGGACACGGACTTCCAAGCACCCAAAAAGAGAAAGTGCACCAACTGCCTGGGCAAGCATGGAGCAAGATACTTGGGCTGCCCGTACCTCCAAAAACACTGAGACGTTCTAAAGATCACCATTACCACAAAGACGCCGTACAAGGAAGCAAGTCAGAGGTGCGAGACAGCCAAGAGTATATCACAAGCTGAAAGAGATCAACTGCAAAACCAGATAGACGAGTTGAAGAAACAAGCCAAGGCACTGCTGACACCGACTCTGACCAGCGACAATGAGAAACTGCTGGCTGAAATAAAGGAGATCCATCAAAACATCAAGCAAGAAGTGGAACATATGGCACTGATAAAGAAGGAGAACAAAGAAATCCTACAAACCATTAAATCAGAGCGAGAACTGCAAAAAGCTGAAATGGAACTTTCCCAAAACAAACCAACAGAAGCCATACAAGAAACCACAAGATGAAAACCAAGAGATCGAGCCTGAACCACAAGCTAAAGCCAGCAGCCCAACCACGACGCCTGAGACATACAAGGTGAAACCAATATCCCGCCAGACATTTGAAGGAAACCGAGATGAGCATCCTGATGACGGCGCGGAGGGGCTCCAGAGACCTACCTTGGAGGAGTGCCTCGAATCGATAAAATTGCAGGCAATTAGACAGGAACTCGGGTACAAGGAATTCAGAATGCGCCGGAGAGAAAAAGAAAAGAAGCCCAAGAAACTTAGGGGGCAACTGATAGAATACCCAGATACACACTATCATTGTGAGTCCGGCTTCGAGTACTATATAGATGACGGAGAGATCATCCCGTGGTTGTCCATGGAGGAAGACCGTGAAAGGAAACATAAACTATTTATCAAAATAGAAAACAGGCGCAAGGAGGAAAATGACAACATCGAAAAGCTTCTATGGACAATACACAAAAAAGGAGACAAACAGACCAAATAAAAAGTCCTTGTATAAGGACTGCACCCAGCCAAGCCAGATGCGCCAGGAGCCTGCACCAACAAAGAAAACCATAATAGGAGACGGGCACAAAGGATAGCCACCGACCGACCACCACCACCACCATCACACCCCCCCCCCCCACCCCACCCGACATCACAGACACAAAAACCGATATAACCAGTTCGGATCAAGACCATCTTGCAAGAGCGCACAAGACAAGAATCAGGGTGAATAAACCCACAGACCTCAACAATAACCACAGCTGAAGGAAGCAGGTTGAACGTGGCCGAATTTGGAATTTTTGTTTTTCAAGTCAAGTCAAGTCAAATAACGTGTACTGCTTATAATTTTTTTTAAACAAGTTTAGTTTACTTTTGTGAGTGTTTTAAAGGGACAATAAAACAGACGTACTACCACATCCTGTCTGATACATGACAAACACTCCAGTATAAATTAGGTTGCACCTTAAAATGTAAGACACCACATAACATCTGTATTACTTCCAGTCAAACTGAGGATCTGGCTGGTAAAGAAAATCAGCTGCTGGTCGGTCTAGTCTGTCTTTTGTTAGTGAAAAAGATGCCTGATGTAATCTTAGAATCTGATATTGCCTGGGGATTTCTCTTATGAGATCTGGAATCTGTTTCTTACCTGGGAATCTATCAGGATACCTGGAAATATGTCTGATTTTACCAATTAGTCAGTCTTAAGTGCCCTAGGCATCTGTCTGGTGTGATATGAAAATCTAATGTGACCTAAAGAAGTGTCTAATGTAACATGAAATTCTGTTTCATACGACCTGCGGATCTGATCTGATCTTTTATCTGGTATGATTTAGGAATCGTATGTGACCATGAAATATGATTTGACCTTAGAATCTGATGTGTCTTGGGAATTTGTCTCATATTACCTGCGACTCTGTCTCATCATGGCCTGGAATATATCTTTGTGACCTCGGAATTTGTTGAGTGTGTTCTGGGAATCTGTCAGATTTGACAGTGTGACCTCAGAATCTGTTGACTGTGGTCTGGGAATCTGTTGACTATGACCTACAAATCTGTTGAGTGTGACCTAGGAATCTGTCAGATTTGACCTGGAAATCTGTCATATTTGACCTGGAAATCTGTCATATTTGACATGGAAATCTGTCCAGTGTGACCTGAAAATCTGTCCAGTGTTACCTGGGAATCTGATGTGACCTCAGAATCTGAACACCTCATAAAAATAGGTACCTTTGCTTCTTGAGGTAATACAGAAAACAATGGTACGAAAAAAAATTATTGTCCACATTTCATATTTGAATATGTGCAGATAACTGACAGAATAATAAGTGATTTTCCAATTGCCAAAAACATACAAAGCAAAATCTCACCCCTTTGAAAGCTGTAATTGCCTTTCCGGATTTGGAATCAACCACGGAAACCTGAAATGCAATTGATAATAACAGTATTACTACTAATTGTTTACTTGTAACTGTCATATTTTTCATCGATTGATTGATTGATTTAGGAACCGACATCACAGCATTTGGGGCATTCCCATAAGCACTCCATCCCCATCCTCAGCAGCCAGCGAAGAGTTCCAACACCAATAGTTCCTGTAGCAATCTGATTATATGTCTGTCTCGCCTTTCCTCTGAGCGTCGAGCATCGGCCAGATACCCTCGTCACTCCTCGCTGCCTCATTTTTGCCAGACTATGGTGATCCATTTGCTCCTCTGAGGTGTACATTTGCTCCTCTGAGGTGTACATTTGCTCCTCTGAGGTGTACACGTGCTCCCACAAGGCTGCAACCACGTCTGCCCTGTCATGCATCAATACTCCACCAAGTTTTGCCGAGCCAGCCAATCTGTCCGCCTGTTCATTCCCCAGCATGCCCAGGAGAAAAGATCCAGGTGATGCTTACCACCCGTGACCACCGAAGCGAAGCAAGCCACTCTGAACAAAGCCTGCCTGTCCTCAACCTCCTCAGCATGCTTTCTGAGTCAGTTACAATCACGATGTCACGATGTGTGTATGTATCATGTTCTCCATCCAGCGGAAAGCTGCTATTTTTCATTTCTGACACTATCTAAATATTTTTTAAACTTAAAAGTATAAAATTATTTTACTTTTTTTTTGACAAAACGCAGACATGTTTAGAATTAAGAACAGGTGAATTTAGGAAAAGACACCATTAAAGCTAACATAAACACCTAAACTAAATTACTGCACAGATTATTTAGCAGAATCTGGGAAACTGAAGAAGTATCAACAGACTGGAGAGAAGAATATCTGGTAAAGATGCCAAAGAAAAGTGATCTACAGGAGTTTGAAAATTATAGAGAAATAATGTTGGGAAGATATTAGGCAGGATCATTCAAGAGAGATTACAAGATGCCATTGACAAACAACTATAGGACTAACAGGCCGGCTTCCGACCAAATAGATACCATATTGATCATATCGTTATAATGTACATAATAATAGAACAAAGCATTGAATTGAACTCACCACTTTACACTGGATTTGTGAATTAAGAAAATGCCTTCGACAGCACTGACAGGGTTTTTGGAAATTGATGAGACATTATAGAATACCACAGTAAATCAATAACTTGGAAAAGGCAACATATATAGTGACATGAAAGGCAGGGTCTTCCATGAGGGGCAACTAACGGAGACATTCAAGATAAGAACAGGAGTGAGGCAGTGTTGTCTCTGTCTCCCTGACTATTCTTACTGATTATAGACTGGATTATGAAGACAACAACAAGCACTGCCAAAAATGGGTTCCCCCTGCACTCACCTAAACAAAACAGCTAAATGATCTGGACTTTGCTAAGGACATTGTCCTCCTGTTTTACACAGAAAATCAGATGCAGGATAAACTAACACTAGACTGGGGGTCACAACAACTAGCTTTAAAATTCATAGAGGAAAGATACAAATAATGAGAATGAATCAAGCAAATAATCTCCTTTGGGGAATCTTCACTTTAAGAGACAGAGTCATATACCTACTTAGGCAGCATTGTAGACAAAGGGGTGGAACAAATAAAGATATCAGAATAAGAATACAGAAAGCTAGAGGAGCTTATATAACACTAGGATATGTTAGTTAGTTAGTCGACAGATCATCCTCATTGCACATTGAACCATTCAGTTCATAAGTGCTCAGATCCCCTCCTCAGTAAATCCTGCAGCATGTAGTGGCTCACGTCTCCAGTTCTGTGTTGGTTTATTAATCTTCTTTGGCTTCCTACATAGTGCTCTTGTCTGGCCATACCTCTTTTAACTTGCTGTTCTCAGTTTGACCATGGTTGTAGATTCACAGTCATCACTTTGGTCTTGCAAACATCTTACTTCTTGTAGAGCATTCTATATATCAGCCTGATCCATGGCTCATCCGCTCTCCATGGTAGCATTACCTGCAAACCTGTCAGCCTGCTCATTCCTTGGACACCCGCATGTCCTGGCACGAAAATAAAACTTATCTTTGCCAGCCGTGGCTGTCCCAGAGAAACCACTATCTTCAGATCCAACCCATCTTTATCTTCCTGAGAATACTCATTGAGTCACTTAGGAAGCATGCTCAAGTGACGGTTTAGGTCTCGAGCCATGTTATTGCTTTACTTACTGCTATGACTTCTATAGTCAGACTACTTGTGGTCAAGGCATAAGCACCAGAATCTTCCTTCACAATTCTCCCTCTAGCCTGAGCCATAATAGCCCACTAACTTCTCATGCGTTGAACGACCGACCCGTCTATGTAAATGACAGCATCAACCTCTAAAGAATTCTCAAAGACCAAAGCCTGTACTTTCGCATCCACAGCTTCATTCTGTATCCTCTCCGTCCTTTCCATCAGCTTATGACTGAGAGTTAGGATCGCCTTTGCATACTCATAAAAATTAAACTTAGCACAAAGTGTAAAATGTTCAATGCTAAAATCAGTACTGCTGTATCATACCGTATGGATCAAAAACATGGAGAACAATTAAAATGATTACAAATAAACTACAAACATGCACTAACTGATGCCTGTACAAAATAGAAGGAATAAAATGGTATGCCAAAATCACCAATGTGAAGCTCATGGAGAAACCTAGATAAATACCAATGAACCACGAGGTGAAGAATAGGTGCTTGTGCTGGATAAAGAACACACTGAGAAAACCTGAGAATGGTTAAACTACAAACTATAAGGGGCATTCATTTGAAATCTGTTCGTGCCGCACAGCGCGTGATTGTGCACGTCGAACATGATCATATCATAGTCATGTGATAAGTACTGACCAATGAATAAAAGAGCAAGTGCTTATTATCCCATGACGCATAAGTTCTGTTTCTGACCGTTGAGAATATCCATCCAAAGAAGCTCAAAGAGCGGTGATTGAGTTTCTTTCATTTGAAGGATGTCGACCAGTGGACAATCATCGAAGAATGCAGGCAGCGTACGGTAACAAATGTGTGTCGAAGACAATAGTGACAGACTGGGCATGAATGTTTCGGAAAGGACGTCAGTTCACGACAGATCTTCGACAGCCGGGTCAAGCGCATATTGTTGCAACAGAAAAAACCATTGCCAAAATTGATGCAGCAGTACAGATGAACCGTTGTCAAAGCATACGTTCGCTAGCGAAAGAATTTGATGTGTCAGTTGGGACAATTCAAAAGGTCGTTCGTAAGAAACTGCAATATCGGAAGGTGTGTTCACAGTGGGTACCACGGATGTTGACCGACCACCAAAAAGAGGAACGCATGGAATGGTGTTTGAACCACTTGCTGCGTTACAGAGTGGAGGGTGATGAATTTCTCTTCCGCATAGTGGCAGGCGATGAATCATGGTGTCACCACTTTGAGCAAAGCAGCAAAAGAGAGAGCATGCAATGGAAGCATGCTGGATCACCAAAAGCCAAAACATACAAGTTACAGGTTTCCGCTGGTAAGGTTGTGCTGAGTGCATTTTTTTTACAATGAAGGGCTATTGTTGGCCGACTTTAAAGAACCTGGTGTCAACATCAACTCTACCCACTACTTGCAAACACTAGACAAGCTGCAAAAAGCCATCAAGAATAAACGACCTGGCATGCTTTCTCGCTGTGTGATTTTGTTGTACAATAATGCTCGTCTGCATGTCGCAAAGATTGTGCAGGAAGCATTAGCAAGGAAGACGTGGGAAATTCTGCAACATCCAGCCTATAGTCCTGATTTGTCACTATGTGATTTTCATTTGTTCGGACCTCTAAAAAAAGCTCTCAAGCGGCAACGATTTCACTCAGATGCAGACGTAATGAACTCGGTAAACACTTGGTTCAGTGAGTAACCACAACCCTTTTTTGCGGACGGCATTCGCCGCCTACCTAAGCAATGGGATGCTTGCCTGAATGCCTACGGTGACTTCTGACCAACCCATGGTGCATAATTCATTCAAAATGAATGCTTTGTTTAATTCTACCACACCTGTTAATGTTTCTTTCATGCTTTTGTAATAAAGCCATTGGCACGGGTTTCAAATGAACGCCCCTAATAGAAAAGCTTGAGTCTGGAATCTACAAGGTAAAGGAAATAAGGGATAAACTAAAAACACATGGAGAAAAGTAGAAACAGAAATGAACATTATGGGAAGGACATTGGCAGAGCAGCATGGGATAGCTACAGATACAGAGGCTTGGAGTGAGTCGGTTGAGGACCTGTGCCCCATTGGAGGATAGAGTGCACAAGAAGAACAACTTAAGTACTTACTAGGTTAGTGTGTATATATAATTAGGTTATTCGATTGTGCCGTGACCTGAACTTAAACCGGAATTGATATACGACGCAACCCCGACCTGACTCATTGTGTCAGGCAAAATGTCTGCTGTAATGACCATTCATGCTTTCTACGTCACTCATTTATTCAAACAGTTTAGTTTAGTTTAGTTGATGGATCAATATCACGGCACACAGATGTAACCCACAAGTGCTCTGTTCTCCTCCTAACTCAAATCTGAGTTTGGAGAAACTCAGCTCAGTGCACGAACTCTGTAGCACCAGCGAGGATCCTGAAATACTTTGGGTAGATCTTTAACTCGAAATTTTGCCCGGGCAGCGCCGTTAGGCACCTATTTTTCTATTTCCAACTGCCAAGGGATTTTTTACGTGCGCAACAATACACATGGGCGTCCGATCTCACTACCCAGAGACCACGGGAAATTGTATTACTAGTTCACGTGAAAAAATCCTGGTCCTCACCGAGGCTTGAACCTGGGACCTCCAGCACTCGAGACGGACACCATACCTTGAGACCATGCAGCCCCCCCCCCCCCCCACCCCTTTTTTATTCAAATATCATGCGACAATAGCAGACGCCATCTTAGGTTGTGCAGAAAAGGTTAGTCTAATATTTCGTGCACAGCAATTGGTTGAAATTATCGTGACCTTTTAAACAAATTGAATTACTTGGCAAAAAGTCAGTAAATTTAAATTCTAGAGCTTGTTTATTTAATATTAAGATATTTCTAAATGGATATTCAAATTCAACACCCATTTTTACAAATATTTAGAGAGTATTATCGCTTATATCACTTTATATGTTGTTTTTAAAAAAAATCTGTCTGCGAGATGTTTGAATGGAACAGCAAGATGGCGGCAGCCAGCCATCGAAAGTTTTAACGCTCAAACCCGCAAGTTGATCTACTAAAGTTAAAGAAAATACAAAGATTACTAATAATTTATTTGTATACTTGTACTATTTATTTATCATTTAACATGATGGAACATATTGATGAAGTCGGATTTCATATCTGTCAATGACCAGTTTGATACAATCTCGGGTGGACCAGAAGCTGAGAAAATCAATTGAGACACAATAAAGAGCCAAAAGTACAAGGAACATGAAATATAATCGAAACTTGTTTTGTCTTCACAAAAATGTGAATATCTCCACAAAGAATCGACATACAGGCATCATTAAGATACCATTAGCATTAGATTGTGTTTTTCAAAGCCTATCTACCTGTGGTGGTCGCATTTGTAAATACTCAATTTTAAAAATCACGATTGACCCTACTAAATAGCCACCACCTCCACTAACCAACGGGAACCCTTGAGTAAGATTAAATACCCGATTAGCCTCTCAAACTTGGTAACGTAAAACCATATATTATAAGCATGTGGCGTTTTGTGCTTACGAGCAACCAGTCACGGGTAGTTGGTTATGGTAAATCATGACCTCAAATTCATGGTTTCTCATGGTAGTCAGAATGAGAGAATTGACATGCATGGATTATGGATGGATGGATCACCTTTGACAAGTACACTACTTCTATGATCTCTGCCAAGAAGGAAAGCAATGGCAGATTATATTTTTTTTTACAGATGCTTAGAAAACTACAGCAGTCAACGAATTAATGAAGAAAGACTTATGGAGGAAAAGTTCTGCACAAGACAAGCCAAAGTGTGCTGAACCTAACAACATCAGACCACGTACCTCCATCTTGATATTTCGTGTATTTCTAAATATACGAATCAAAATTTTTAATGTAATAAAAATATTTATAAAACTAACTAAGTTCAAATTATTCATCTTTTTGTTTTAATTAATTATATTACGTTCCATTAAACAATTTTTGCTAATCGTTAAATTTAATAAGTTTATTAGAAATATATTTTTTCGTCTCTGTTATTCTACTTTTGAAATGAAGATCAGTGGTTCCCAAAGTATACGTGTTCACTTTGAATTCAAGTTACTTCTATCCTGGGCAACAGGTCCCTTCGGGGTCCTGGCTAAAGTCAGTAGGATCGCCGATTCCTCCGAAGTCGGAGAGTGTCTGCCTGTACGGCGAGGTACCACCAGTCTGTACACCAATAAGCCAGACATGGGACAACGGATACTCACGCAAAACTCAAGTCCTGTATGACATCACACTGATGTTGGACAACAGGATTTCTTCATCCGACATACAGGACTTCGCGTTGGAGCTCAAGCAAGCAAGTTACTTCTATTAGTGCTGGACTGAATTTTGCGAGTAGATTTGCTTTCCCTATTACCAGTGTCTCTCGCCATTTGGCGAACCCACTCCGACTTCTGGGGTACTTTTAATTTACGTCCCGTTTCAAGGACGAGAAGTTAATATATTAGTCCAACTGATCGATGTAGGCCGGTCTCTCTGGCCGAGGGGTTACAAAACTTTCTCTCCGTAATCCCGTTTATTACGCAGAGTCTCGTAGCGGGCGCGAGCTGGGAGAGGTTTGACCCCGCTGGTGACTTGCGGGATAACTGAGCCGGCCGCTCAGAAAGCAATAGCAAACTACTAAGCGTAATCTTGCCAAGAAATCAACAGACAGCTGAAAGATGCTGTTGTTGACAGCGATGTCCTGTAAAGGATATGCGAATTAAAAGATCGATGTAGGGGCTTAATCCGCTACCTCGGCATGGGTTGAACTGCAGTCATCATCAACATCATCTTCATCGCATCGTCAAGTGTCGTAGAGAGGAATAGTTGCCGTTGCAGAGCCTAGTGGGTGGCACTGGATAGTGTGATCCAGTGTGACTGTACAATGACGTTGGTGTCGTCAATCTTTTTTTTTTTTTTTTTATCCTCTAGCTCTCGGTGCATTTAGTCTGTAAAAATAAAAGTAAAAGAAGTAAACCAGACTTCTTGTTCAGAAAGCAATGAAAAACTACTAAACGTAATATTGATCAGAAAATCCACATGGGGTTGATCGCAAAGTCCTGCAAAGTACATGCAACATATTTTAACTAATTCAGGGCCAAACAAAAAATAGGTTTGAATCAAACATGCTTCACAATTCTTGAGAAAAGATTATGAACTACTATGGAATCCCGGTTAAGCGAAACACAACTTGGATTTAAGAAAAACAAATCATGCACAGATGCCATTTTTGCTCTTAGACAACTTGTAGAAAAATCAATCGAATTTAATGAAACACTCAACTTAGCCTTTGTCGACCAAAAAAAAAGGCATTTGATAGAGTAGATGAAAACAAGCTGTGAAATAATGTGGAGTGAGTACACATCTAACAAACCTATGTAGAAGCTTATACAACAACAGCGAATGCAGATTGAGAGCAACTAGATGACACTCAGAACCCTTCACCATAATATCCGGAGTACGACAAGGTTGTGTCCTGTCCCCTCTCTTGTTCATAACCTATATAGACAACGTATGTAAAGAAATCAGCCAAACAGAGACAGCAAGAATACCACATGACGAGAACACAGAAGAAGAACCATCTGCAAATTACACCATTAGAGAACTCCTGTTTGCGGATGACCAGGCACTAATAGCAAAATCAGAAGCTGAATTACAAGACCACATGAATAGTCTAAACGAAATGTGTAGGGAACATAACATGAAAATTAGCACAAGTAAAACAGAGGTAGGCCTAATGACTATAACTAAAGAAGAATAAACAACAACAATTCATCTAAACGAACATCCCCTGAAGAGTTTCAAGTACCTAGGAAGTATAATATCATCAAATGGGAAATCAGAAGACGAGATCGAAAGTAGATGCAATAAGGCAAACCAACTCATTGGACAAATGGCAATAATACTAAAGAACAAACATGTGTCAATAGTTACTAAGAAAGCACTTTACAACACAATCTTCCTACCAACTCTTTGCTACCAATGCCAAATCTGGACAATGACAGAAAAAGAGAAAAGACAACTTACAACAAAAACGAGATTCCTGAGAAGAATACTCACTTATCAAGAAGATATAAGCTCAGAAATGAAGAAATCAGGACTACAGTGGTGGTTATAGCAGAGCTAGATTTTGTTAGAAGGCAGCAAGTTAAATGGTTTGGCCATGCAAGTAGGTTACCAACTAACAGTATACCACAAGCAATGATGTACATACCAGATGGAAGCAGAGGAAGAGGCCGACCACGTAAACGATGGACGAAGGGAATAGCAGAGTCCATGGGAATATCGATACATGAAGCCCATAAACGGGCACTGTCCCGCTGTTTATACTTCACCTCGACACCGCAAGTTTCAAGAGAAACATAATGAGATGAGATGAGATGCTTCACAATTAAATGAACAAGTGTAATAATGTAAATTTCTATTCTCTGAGCATCGAAACTGCGAAAGATATTACGAAACAAAACAAATAGCACGATGACTCTGGTATGGCGATATACCGTCCTTCTGTACAAATGCAGTTACATAAAAAATAAACACACGTAGTATTTTTTGGCGCTCACGGAAGAAAAGGAAAGAAGTAGAGACTAGAGGACGCACTAGACAACATAAAATTTGAAAGCTATAGTTACCGACTGGGATTCGAACCTGTCACCTCCAAATGGCGACAGCGGCTCGCTGCAGTGTAGGAACAGGTGTACTTCGACGCATGACCAACTTTTTTTTTTTTATTTGCATATCATTTACAGGACATCGCTGTCAACGCCAGCATCTTTCAGCTGTATGTTGATTTCTTGGCAAGATTACGCTCAGTAGTTTGCCATTGCTTTCTGGGCGGCCGGTTCACATACCCCGTAAGTTACCGATGCGATTCGAACCACTGCTGATTCTCACCGTCATCACGTTACCGACGAGAGTATACGAGATTACGGAGAAAAGTTATAACCTCTAAGCCACGAGGCCGCCCATGACCAACTAGACACTCCAAAAAAATTGTCTTCATTAGTCATGTCTATCATACACACATGAACCTACAACTATGGAATACGGACAGAATTCGTATCAAACCATTTAGATATCATCTAAAAATCATTTAGACTGATTTTCTGTACAAATAGGAGGTCACATGTAGCGGTATATTATTGTGACATTTTGCAATGGAACACCTAACTTGCAGATTGAGAATTAAACTATGATTGGGAACAATCGAGAAAGCACATTCCTACATGCCTATTTTATATTATAGTCAAGACAAACAACGCCCGAGAAATAACAGTTTAAACCCACAGGAAATACCCAGTTCCCATTTAAACAAAGGCCAACAGTTAGACAAAACGGGAAGCTACAGCTAGCAACATCAAAAAGGAAGTCGAACAAGAATGACCTCATGAATAAGAACTATTGTTAGCAGCTCTTAACCCAGCAAAGGAGACAAGGACAGTCATAATAGTTTAATGTGCTAGAACTTTGCCTGGTGTTCCAGAGTTTTTCCAAGAAAGAACATTTGAGATAGTTACAAATGTTAGACAATTAGGAATAAAGATATTGTGTGTATAATGTTTGTTATGTAACATTGAGATGCTCATGGAGTTAACCATTACAAGATACTAATCTTCGACTACTGTGTTATTTAATTTCACCACAGTTACAATTGCATTACAGTGTTCAAATACAGAGTGATAGTGCTACTTCACTTCATTTGACAACAAAATCCAGAGAGCAGGTAGCAGGGATTAAAACTCGCTTTCAGAGTATTTCAGACTAACAAGAGTTCTAACCAGAGTGAGCATTCTCCTCTTCTGAGGGCAAAAAAAAAAATTCCCTGTGCTCTCTAATCCTTCTACAGTACTGGAAAACCTGACATAATACCTTAGTGGAATCTTACCATATGTGTTTGTTCCATTACTAGGGAGTCTTACGGGCCATTTCTGGTTTTCATTTAGTAGTCGGCAACTACGAATTGTGGATATCTATCTCCCATTTCTATTTTACGTACCACAATTATCCGTCGGCACTAAATCGGTTAAATCAACAGAACGGGAAGGTTGGACTTGTCTGCTTGTGGCGAAAGCCTGGCTGCACCCTTCCCTTTTGCTTAGTACTTAGTGTATTATAAAGGCTCTTTAAGATATGCTTACATTATTGTTACGCTTATTTAGTATGTATTTATGATTAATGTAGTAATTTACGTTTGGCTTACTCATCCTGGCCAACTACAAGCCAACAGACAACTGGGCCTGGAAACGGCCACTAGCTAATCCTGGTTCCAATATCGGTCTCACGCTTCCGCGAGAAATCACAGACAACGGTTGGGGCCAATTGAGGTGTTCGAAAGGGGAACCTTTTACAAGTAGATTACTTAAAACAGTAATAGTTCCCACAAAACGTTTAGTCCATTGAACAAGTGCCCCGACCGGTAGTAGTGAGAATCTGATTCTGGAACTAGAGTTGTCGTGGTTCACCCTCAAGAGGCACAATCATCATCAATCAGCACCATCAACGAGTCACCATTTAATTGTGTGACATATACATTAGAACTGACCATTGTGTAGCATGGATACACCCAATGACCGAAGGTAGTACAGTCACCTTGGCCGTCATCATCAAGTGAGAACTGAGGAAGGGCCCGAGAGGAAAGCTGCAGACAACTATCGTGGGAGCTACGGACAAGAGCTAAGTTCTGAGCCATCAATCTGACTCCACAACCCACCACCACATGCTTTGCTGTTCCTCAATGATTCAATGCGTCTTCAATGAACAGCCTTGTTTGCTGTAGTAGCCAAGAACAGTCTTTGATAGGATCCATCCATCCATCCATCCATCATGTGCCATGCCGGTAAGCGTGGGCGGTCATGTTCTGCCATCTCACTCGATCACCAGAGTCGTAGATCAGCTCGGTGTTTCTGTCTCGACCATGCCACAAGGCCAAGCCATCCAGGTACTTGCTTCTAGGTATTCCCCTTGGTCTGTTCCCCTCGATCTTACCAGTTGTCACCAAGTTCTCTAGATCATTTCTTCTCATAACATGCCAAAAAAATTGTGACTGTCTACGTCTAATGTCTCTAATCAGTTTACGATCTTCATTTGTTTCTTGAAGAACTTGTTCATTGGTCCACACAACATGATTTTCTTGGCATCTATAAAGAAGGTAGTTTGCCATTGCTTTCCTTCCTAGCAGTGACCATACTGGTCAGTGACCGTAGCCATTTTCTCCTTAAAAAAAAAAGAGATCCTCTGCCTACCGTCGTGAAGGTGGAGACCATATCCTACACTATCTGTCGGCTTCTCTTCATCTTCATCCACCACCTGCACTCACGTCAACCACGAGAGTATTCGGGATTACGGAGAAAGCTGCTAACCCCTCGGCCAGGGAGCCGGCTAGACTGTTAAATAAGTTATCTAAATAAATGAACATAAATGAAACCCGTAAATTGATTAGAGAAATTAGATGCAGCCGGTCAAGTTTTTTTTTTGAGGGGGGGGGGGGTGGGGGGGCATGCTATGAAAAGAAATAAAGTAGAAAACTTAGTGTATGGGTGAAAAGAGCAAAGGGGGGTGGGGGAGATAAATACCTGGATGGCTTAGCCTCGTGGCATAAACCGGACAAGAACAGAAACCTGGTTCAAGACCAGTGACCATGTGAGATAGTGAACCCCGCTTATCGGCATGGCACAATATTATATATGTGGAAGAGAGACATAGTAAGAATCAACATCGCTTTCTGAACTTAAGCAAAACAAATATGTAGATATGAAAGGTACTGTACGCAGGCAAAACTCACTCCAACAAAGATCACAACTGACAATAAAGAAATGGAAAATGTCATAGACTGTGAATATCTTGGCTTTATGATCACCACCAATGGGGACTGTACAACAGAAGTATGTTGTAGACTGACTATAGTCTATAGCACTGCAGAGAGTCAACAGTATTGACTGAGTCAGTGACAAACATAAACATAAAGTCAGTTTGGACCAACCATGGTACACAATCACATGAACAAGTATTATCATGTAAATTCAGGATAATGTAATAATGAGTATTAGTAATATTCAGGATCCTCGCCGATGCAACGGAGTTCGTGCATTGAGCTGAGTTTCTCCAGACTCAGGTTTGAGTGAGGAGGAAAACGGAGCACTTATGGGTTAAACCGTGTGCCGTGATGTTGATCCAACGACTAAAGTAAAGTAAAGTATAATGTAAATTTCCATTAATTAAGCCCTGAAACCGTGGAAGGTGTGTGTGTGTGTGTGGGGGGGGGGGGGGGGAGATAACACGTTGACATTTTTTTTTGGGGGGGGGCATATCCTTTACAGGACATTGCTGTCAACATCAGCATCTTTCAGCTGATTGTTGATTTCTTGGCAAGATTACGCTCAGTAGTTTGCCATTGCTTTCTGAGCGGCCGGCTCACATACCCTGTAAGTTACCGACCCGATTCGAACCACTGCTGATTCTCACCGTCGTCACGTTACTTACGAGAGTATACGAGATTACGGAGAAAAGTCGCTAATCTCTAGGCCACGAAGCGGGCACGTTGACATTAGTATGGCGATATGTCATTCTGTACAAATCCGAGGTCACATTTGGCGATATAAGAGATGGGCGAACTATCAACCTGACAGAATGTACAGTCAGAGCGAAATACAGTGTTGGAGATCCATGGAGCCAACCTGCATTGTGGAGACGGCGCTTGATTGATTGATATCCGTCGACACTGAATCAGTTAAGAACCTTTGATACAACACAGCAAACAAGTTAGAGTAAAGTTGTTGAGAGAATGCGTCTTCCCAGTGGCAACCTGTGGATGTGGGTCATAGACCATTTTACAATCACTAAAGATGGAAATTGGAGATTCTGAGCTCAAATGTTACGGAACAATTCTTAGAATATCTAAAAGTACTGGAAGGTTTGGGGAAATGCCATCATGGCGCCATAACTCTAGGAAGGGAAAATCCCAGCTGCTCCTCTAAGTGGTGGAGAATGGGAAAGGGGAAACTCGCCATAATGTAGCAAATGCAGCTCTGGGGACCGAGTATCCACCTAGATAAGTGGACAACTCTGCAGATGAGCTGAGCTTGTCTTGACGTTTGGAAAGGGCTGTCAAAGAGGTAAAATAAGTGAATGTTGCAGGCAATTGGAAATAACCACATTATCTTCCCAAGCATGTCATGTATTTCAGATCCAAGTCCTCCGAAGTCGAAGAGTATCTGTCTGTACGGCGAGGAACCACCAGTCTGCACACCAATAAGCCAGACATGGGACAACGGATACTCACGCAAACCTCAGGTCCTGTATGACATGTATAACAGAGCACCAACTCTGTTAGTAGTTTAGGAGATAGATGGTGTGCAATAGAAAAGGGTTTGGGAAATGAATAGGTGGTAAATGATGCACGCGTGAGCACGATTGGACTAGTTGTTAGGGACGCTCACGCGTGACGTAGAAGATAAACATAGTTGAGTTCCAACTCGCCCTGCCAACTAACATGAGGTGTTTTCAATTTGCTGTACATGCTTTTATACCTTGACTAATAAACCGACCTTATTAACCAGGCTATAAAGCTTCTGCTCAGAATATCATAAGAAGAACGAAAAGAAAATACAAATGGAATTTGGTGTTGAACAGTATGAATTTGTGGAAGGAGGGGTACACACAATGCAATGTGTGTGTGTGTGTGTGTGTGTGTGTGTGTGTGTGTGTGTGTGTGTGTGTGTGTGTGTGTGTGTGTGTGTGTGTGTGTGCAGTGGCGTCACTGGGGTTGGTGTCACCCAGTGCGGTAAACTCTTGGTGTCACCCCTCTAGACTTTCACCATGGTCTTCTTCCGAGTGTTCCTGTACCATATATAATCGCATATAGTAATGTTTGTAAAATAAGTCAAAAAGTTAATAAGGACATAAGAAAGAAAAGAAATTGAACAATATAACTTCAATACTTCAGGTAAAACATAAATAAAGAACTTCGACAAACTCGGACAAAGTTAAATTTTTGTTATTTAACATTAAAATTTCTAAAATTAACAATGAACGGTTATGAAACCCGACTAGACAGAGCTATGTCTGCTTTGTCAAATTTGCAATTTTTTTTATTTTGGTGTCACCCCTTGATGGTGTCACCCGGTGCGGCCCGCACCCCCCTAGTGACGCCCCTGTGTGTGTGTGTGTGTGTGTGTGTGTGTGTGTGTGTTCACGTAAAGTTTGTTATGTAGTTGTACTGGTGTGTGTTTGTTGTTTGTGTGATGACGAAAGCTTTGGACGGGACGCAACGTCCATTTTGTCACTTCTGATCATGTTCTAGTAAAGCTTACCAATTCTACTTTTCGTTGTTGTTGTTTTTTTTTTTTTTTTTGGGTGTGATTCTTGTTGAGTAGAGTTGAGCTGAGTTGAGAACCGATATCATTGCACCTAGGATATTCCCATACGTGCTCTGCCCCTTCGTTCAACAGCCAGCGAAGAGTCATACTACTAATCGTTCTCACCACTATCTGATTTAAAGTTCTCCTGGTCTTCCCTCTCAGTTTTGAGATTCTTCCAGAACCCCTGCCGATACCCCGCAATCTCATTCTTTCCGCATACGGGTTCTTAATCTGTTCCCCCGCCTTCTCCACCCTGTCCCATAAGCGCACGACCACCTCCCCCTTGTCCATAGGCAATCTACCACCAAGATGTGCATTCCCTGCCAGACTATCAGTCTGTTCATTCCCCTTCCCCCCGCGCTCCCGCATGACCAGGGCAAAATATTCATACAATTCTCACAATCTGTGACCTCTAAAGCGATGATAGCCATTCCACACGAAACATTCCTTTCTCCATCTTACTAAGCATACTGAACTCTTTGAATCCGTAATTGGACCTCAGAGCCACATATGTTAACCCCGGGACTGCCACAGGGATCCGCAATCTCACCGATGCTCTTTAATGTGTATACGAGCAAGATTACAAACCTAGAACCACCAGGGGTTGGAAGGATACTAACATTTGCATATGATATTTGCGGGGGAGAGATAGGAAGCAAACAGCCCAGGAGCTACAGGCGACAGTAGACAAAGTGATTGACTGTTGCACTGAAATGAGTGCTGTCATCCACCAGGAAAAGACAGCTGTTTTGTGGTGCTCTCTGGACAACAGGATTGTGAGAACTGGTGTCCCAAGAATCACGATAGATGGTAGAAGCGTCAACAGAGAGAACAAACTGAAGTATCTGGGAATCACATTCGACAGGAGCCTGTCCTTCAAGGATCATGTGGAGACGGTTGTGACAAGATCTCAAAAGGGACTCAATGCATTTAAAACTATGGCTGCAATGGACACAGAGCAGAGTCAGTTGGTGAAATTAGACCGCATACAGAACGACGCTATGCGGGTCATTCCGGGATGCACCAGAGACACCCCAGTAGCGTTACATCCTTGGCTTGCCGACTGTTGCTGGTAGGCTCAAGGTGATGCAGGCGAAGGCATACCTCAGAGTAGTTGCTGACACAGATCACCCGTTGCATGAGGCGCTGGACGTAGTTAAGGGTCAGCGACTGATAAGAGGGAAATCATGGATGGCTCAGGCGGAGGATACGATCAGACAGGTGTGCATCTTGGAGAACATTAGGTGAGGAGAGAAGTGGGTCAGAGTGCCAGCGGAGCAGCCAGACTTGTGCAGAATTATAATCACATTGAGCCGGGAGTGCAGGGAGTGGCCAGCAGGGGCCACGGAAGTGGAAATCCAGCAACTAATTCAGGATAATGCTCGCCCGGGCGATGTGATTATATACACGGATGGTTCGGTGTTGAGAGGCAGGAGAAGTGCCTGGGGTGTCTTAGCAAAAGTTAATGGTCGACGTTTGTTGCAGGAGAGCCTGACATATGATACCACAACATCTAGCTTAAGAATGGAGGTGGAGGCGGTCAGTGCAGCTTTCCGCTAGATGGAGAATACGATACACACACACATCGTGATTGTAACTGACCCAGAAAGCATGCTGAGTAGGGTGAAGACTGGCAAGCTTCGTGCAGAGTGGCTTGCTTCGCTTCGGAAGTCACGGGTGACAAGCATCGTCTTGATCTTTTCTCCGCAGTATGCTGGTGTGCTGGGGAAAATTGGCTGGCTCTGCAAATCTTGGTGGAGTATTGATGCATGATAAGGCAGATGTGGTTGCGGCCTTGTGGGAGCACGTGTACACCTCGGAGGAGCAAATGGATCACCATGGTCTGGCAAGAATGCGACAGCGAGGAGTGACGAGAGGATCTGGCCGACGATCGATGCTCAGAGGAAAGGTGAGCCGGACATATAATCAGATTGCTATTGTAAGGCTACTGGTATTAATACTATTAGTGTTGGAACTCTTCGCTGGCTGTTGAGGATGGGGACGGAGCGCTTATGGGAATGCACCGAATGCTGTGATGTCGGTTCCTAAATCAATCAATCATGGATCCGTAATGAATACAACACAACAATCAACATTGTGTGTTGCAGCAGTCTCCTCTAACCAACGTAATGCTGCTGTGACTGCTTCTGCTTGCATCTCCATTCTCACGCTGGAGGTCGTAGTCTCATATGATTCCTTCAATGTATCATTAAAGCTTGTTATAAGCTGGGGAACAGCTAACCCTTTTTTCGATATCAGATCGGCGATTGGTACAGTACTGCAACACAAGGGAGGTAACCGACATATGCGTGATAATCAAAAGATGATTACTTATTTAAACTGTAACCCCTGCATATACAGTATTTACAGCGGCGGACATATTGTAAACGTTGCTATGGTCCCAGCCAATGAAGTGTTAGTTTTATGTCATGTGACTTTGACTTTAGTACATCAGAATGGTGTAACTTACAGTGACTGTAACATGAAAAATTCGTAACATAAATTAACTATGTACTGTGTGTGGTTGATAATGTTAATATTTTATGAGGTACGACATTTTTAGAGTTGTGTATAGAAGACGTTGATACTTCCCATGTAGATAGTCAGTGTCATCAAGAAAGCTACATCAAATAATTAATGTACGTGCCACTCAGTAACTTTTTTAACTTTTGATTTTCATAATTTAAAAAAAATATGTTATTATATGCTATAAATAAATTACATGTTCGGCGGTACATATGCTATTAATAATTTTACTAAAATATGCGGTTAATAAATAGCTACATATTATAAAGTGTTGTAATGTAATAAATAGTGTTTCTACATATAGATTCTTTTTTTTTTAAATCTTGTACATTCACCAACCTATACAGTACAGTATGAGTATGTTAACATTTTGGTCTTCCCATAACAACACTAATACATCATTTGAAAGTCGTTTATATACGTATATAAATATATTCTTGTTCTGTACAGATATCAAGTATTTATGGAACATAATTAAAGCACAGGGGAAACTTTTTCAGCTTTATTTTCATTATTGTGAGTTAACTAGTCTGGATCAAACTATCTACAATGGAGGATGTAACTGCCATGCATTGGAGGTGTTATGAATGTAACATGACTTTCTCCAACCCTGCTCTTTTACGGAAACATAAGGCACGTTTTTGTGTTGGAGGTGGTCTGGGAGATCCTGACCAACTGATGCTGAGGCGAGGGTTCAGATCAGAATTACCTCCAAACAGAGGAGACGCTCCTGAAGATGTAAGTTCTATGTAGTTATTACTGTTCTTTATCATATTTAGCAGTCATTAGACAGTCACTCTTAGTTTAATGCTCTGTAGTGATTTTTGCTCGTGTTGACTTTAACTATACAAGGAATTCTGTGGAGGAAAGAAGCATTTTCCTAACAGTGTGTTTGTCTTCTTCATTTGTCCTTATGTCTAATTTATGTGTATTGGCATATTATTATTTCATCTAAATATTGCTTTGTTGGTAATTATTTCATACTTAAATACGACTTTTAAATTACACATACATGTACACAATGTGTGTGCCATCATGACGAATGGTAAATGGTGCTAGCCATATATTATTAGACCAATCAGTACTCAAAAGGTGATGTGGTCAATCTCACACCTGCTGCCTTTACTTCCCATAACATTTCATGGAACCCATTTTAGGCTGGGTCAACCTGGGAGCCCAGGTCTATTTTAAAGAATCCAAATTCGCCCAGCTGTGGATCAACCCATGACCACCTGGTCAGCATTGCATGTTTACTGTTTAGCCTCTATGCTACTGAGGCTCCCAATACAACCAAACAATACTCAAATACTCTCTTTTAATTGATATAATGGTTATTTCTTAGAATATCTGGCATATTTTTTAACACAGCTTTAGTGATTCCAATTTTCTTCTCAATGTATTCCCCCCCCCCCCCCCCTCCCATATCTGCCATTGTTTGTTGTTGTGCAACCAGGGTTGGAGAAATGTTTTACTTTTTTTTTAGACTTTCTCCATTTATTTCTACTATTTAAGATTGGTTTTTTAACCAATGTCAGCGAACTAAATGAATAATAAGGATTTGACATTTCTGGTTACAAAAGTTTATTCTCTTACAAATAAGCACATAATTTATGAAAAGAAAAGTGTGATAAATCTTCATTTCAGTGAATATATCACCAATCTGCTTCAGTTAAACAGATGTGCAGTTTGCGGCATGAATGTGGATATTTATTATTATTTTTCCGCTCGCTCTCTTTGAACTCAAACGTAGTCCATACACACTGCTTCTAGTAGTGCTGGACTGCATTTTGCGTGTGGATTAGCTTTCCCTATTAACAGTGCCCCGCGCCATCAGGCGAACCCACTCCAACCTCAGAGATACTTGTAATTTACATCACCAAGTCAAGGACGATAGGTCAACATTTTAGTCCAACTGTCCGGTGTAGGGGTTGAACCCCTTACCTTGGCATCAGCACACCGTATGTTTAAGAACATGCATTCTTATCCATTCGGCCATGCTGACCTACATATTTATAATTAATTATGTTGTTGTTGGTGTGCTTGTTGTTGTTGAGTTTTAACTCTTTAAGTCCGACACAGTGCATGCGCTCAGACCACCTGACAAGAGCTTGCAGCTATTGGAGTGAGGTTGTGGTAGAGACTTTGCTCCCAACGCAATACCAAAGGACTATGTAGCTGAGCTCTCCTTTCCCTCTCCAAGTTCAGGAAGAATATTCATGATCAAATATATGAAAGTAATAAAATGTTTTCAGAAAGCACAGTGTAAGATGTTACATAAGTTTAACCATGGTTGTTTTTTTAGATGAGGCAGCAGACTGCACCCAGTTTGTGTTACAGTGTTAAAGTAGTGTATTATGAGTACAAGCATCTAAATTAATATAAATGTTCTTTCTTAGCATTTGACAAGAATCACTACAGGCTCAATAATAGATTGTGCTTATAGTGATATGGTAATAATTGAATATCTATCAGAAATGCACTCAGTTTGCAAGTTATGCCTAAATCAAAGACATTTTTTTACCACCATATAAAATCAATTTTCTGAAGATTGTCTACGTTGTTATTGTGCAGGAATATTTTTGTTTCAGAAGTGAAAGATAAGTCAAACTAAATAATGTTGGGTTTGTATACCTTCTGTCATCCTGAGCTTGAGCCTCAGTGTTCCTTCATTAACATTTAAACCATTGTTAATGGTTTTATTTTAAACTTACTGGTATTCTAGACAACTATCAACTGTTTGTCTTTTAGGTTTCAACAGATATTTCACTCACTCTCTCTCTCTTTCTCTCTCTCTCTCTCTCTCTGTGCGATCGTGTGTGAGTGTTTTTTTTTTTAGAGAGAGAGAGAGAGAGAGAGGGGGGGGGGGGGGGAAGAGAAGAGAAATGTCTAGTTTATATTTTGAAGGTTCTGTTTTTGACACTTTAAATTTTAGCATCACAAGTTAAAGTCATTGTTTTTAACAATTTAAGCTTTAATCTTATAAGTCATTTGTATCTGCATGCTCATTATTTTTTTGTTTATTACATGATATTTGTGACAAACAATTTATCTTGCCTTAGAGAATGTAAGCAGATTACTGGTCATCTAATTAAAGATTGCATTCTTTGTTTAAATAATGACAACCTGTTCAGTTGTTATTGCTTCTTCTTCCAGCACTTGAAATGTATTGTCTATACCTGCAATTTTGCCTCTTGTATAAACTGCACTGTTTAATGTTGTTGTATTTTTATAAGCATTTGTTTTTTTAAAAACCAGAAAAATATCATAATTTTAAGTTGAACATAGAAACAATATGTTCTTTGCAATTTAAGTGTTTTCCTCATGCACTCATGCACACAAAAACACATACACTGGACAACATGTAATACATGTGACAGGATGTTTTCTTGCCCATGTATTACCGAGGTATAAACCAGAAGCAATGAATGCTATAACCTACAATTCATGCCGCAAGTGATGACTAAGGATGGTTGAGTGAGTGCAAGTGTTTACTAAATAAATAAATAAATACTAAAGGTAACAATTACAGGGGGATGACATTTCTGACTAAAGCACCTGGCCAGATAAACTAGACATTCGTGGTAGGTCTTCCTACACACGCGAGTGCCCCACATCTTGTCTTTTGTCTCCCAATAAAATCCCAGTCTCTTCTATCAGGACCATCCCTTTAGACATTCTTCGTTTAACGAGCCAACATGTATAGAAACTGTCGGCTATCTCTTGGGTAGAGTTTCCTGTCTTTTATATTTAGAACTGGCCTAACAGCCAGTAACATTCACAACCATATGCATATGATAGGCAGAATCTCATTGTACACACATTTTAGATCAATATAACACATGCCCAAAAACGATATCTATGAAAACCTATAAATAAAAATAATGGCTAAAATGTCCTGGTACATCATAAACAGCTTTTAAATACTGGGATCAGCGGAGCAGTCAGACTTGTGCAGAGTTATAATCACATTGTGCAGGGAGTGGCCAGCAGGGACCACAGAAGTGGAAATCCAGCAATTAATTCAGGATAATGCTCGTTCAGGTGATGTGATTATCTACACAGATGGTTTGGTGTCGAGAGGTAGGAGAAGTGCCTGGGGGTTCATGGCAAATGCTAATGGCCGACGTTTGGTGCAGGAGAGCCTGGCATATGATACTACAACATCTAGCTTAAGAGTGGAGGCGGTCACTGCAGCTTTCCGCTGGATTGAGAATACGATACACACTCACATCGTGATTGTAACTGACGCAGAAAGCATGCTGGGGAAGGTGAGGACAGGCATGTTTCGTGCAGAGTGGCTTGCTTCGCTTCGGAGGTCACTGGTGGCAAGCATCGCCTTGATCTTTTCTCCAGGGTGTGCTGGGGAATGAACAGGCGGACAGACTGGCTGGCTATGCAAAACTTGGTGGAGTATTGATGCATGACAAGACAGACGTGATTGCGGCCTTGTGGGAGCACGTGTGCACCTCGGAGGTGTAAATGGATCATCATGGTCTGGCAAGAATGAGGCTGCGAGGAGTGACGAGGGAATCTGGCCGACGCTCGACGCTCAGAGGAAAGGCGAGACGGACATATAATCCCCCGGGATGATTAACCCGGTCAACAAATGCCCGCAGAAGTCGGATGTGTCGGCCTAACGGCGCAAGAACGCAGCTTTGCTGTAAACAGGCACAACGCAATCACATCCGGAAAAAAAACTCTGGATGAACGAAGAAGAAGAAGAAGAAGAAGAAGAAGAAGAAGAAGAAGAAGAAGAAGAAGAAGAACATATAATCAGATTGCTACTGATACTATTGGTGTTGGAACTCTTCGCTGGCCGCTGAGGATGGGGACGGAGCGCCTATGGGAATGCCCCGAATGCTGTGATGTCGGTTCCTAGATCAATCGATCGAGCAAATGCTGGGATTGATTTCATCATCTTGTAAAGAACATGCAACTAACATTCATCTAGCCCCTCCAGTCCAACATGTTTGAAACATTATTTGTAGCACTCTCGTGCACAGTTACATACAAATGAATGCTTGACTACATGATAATTTGCTAAAATGTTGACCTCTCGTCCTTGACTTGGGAATGTACATTAGAAGTACCTCCGAAGTCGGAGTGGATTCGCCTGATGGCGAGGGACCCTGGTAATAGTAAAAGCTAAACCAAACGCAAAAAGCAGTCCAGTGCACTAGAAGTAATAGTATGTGTATAGACTACGTTTGAGTTCAAATCAAGCGAGCGCCGAAAAAAGTTATCTATGTTAAATTATACACATAATGAATACTTAACAGTATATAATGTATGCCAACCTGTGCAACTATATAATAGACAGAATCATACTATACCTAAACTATAGGTCAATATAACATATGTTCAGAAACGATATTTATGAAAAATTACATACACAAAGAATTCTATCTGCAACGTATAACTATAATACATATCCCAATTATAACCCACGTGATTGAGCTGGATATTGAAAACCAAAAACAACAAAAAGTTAAGTAAACTGTTAGTTTTCGTACTCGTTACATTCCCCAACACCTACATTCCCCAACACCTGCATGCCAACATGTTTATCACACAACTCCCTGTGGGTGGTTAGTGAACTGGGGACAGTAAGTTGTTGTTATGGATGATTAACCCCATTTCAAACGAATCATTAATTTTCTACTATAAATCTCAACCCTTCTGGAACAATTGATTCTTCGCGTTTTGGTGAACAAGCAATTAGAAAGTCGAATAGAGGCCCTGGCGATGTGGATATACAAAAGTATTTGTCGTGTTTCATTGAAACAAAAAGAATCAAATATAGAGGTTCTAGAAAAACTGGGAATGAAAACAGAGTTGATGAAAGAAATAAAAAGAGAGGCAAGTGAAATATTTCGACCACGTTAAAAAAAAAAAAAGAAGACACTTTTCTAAAAACCATACTGGAGGGTAAGGTTGAAGGCAAGCGAGTAAGAGATGGACAAGGGTGGATACAAGTGGGAAGATAACATCAAGAGGTGGACGAACAGCAGTCTGACAGATTGTGCGCACAGTAAGGGTGAAAGACAGGCAGTGTCGGAGATATTTTGCAGCCAACCTTCATTGTGGAGACGGTACCTGGTTGATTGACTGTGTGAACGATGACTTTCACAACGAGGTACATGGACCTCGGAGGCGTGCATTATATTATATTGCCCTGGGATTACCACAAGGATCTGCAATAACGCCTGTGCTATTTAATGTATACACATGCAAGATTGCAAGCAATGAAGCACCAAGGATTGGAATGATTCTGACATTTGTAGATGATGGCCTTGCATATAAGCAGGGGAGAGACAGGATGAAAATAAAAAAATACAATAGCGCAAGAGTTGCAGGTGACAGTAAACAAAGTGATCGACTGGTGTACAGAGATGGGTAGTGTTATTAACCCAGACAAGGCGTCTGTGTTATAGTGCTCTCTGGACAATAGGATTTGACGTGAAGTTACAACGCATTTCACCAGACGATGTCACAAAAGTTATACGCTCTACGTAAGCACTTGAACGCTCTTTTTTTGCCACGTTTGTCTGCAAGCCCGGTGGTCATATGTTTGAATCTCCCTCTAAGTGGGGATTTGCAAAATCCTATATAAAAATACAGTGCTCGCATCTTATGCTGTACACGCCTCAAGACGTGTAGATTGATTGATTTAGGAACCGACATCACAGCATTCGGGGCATTCCCATAAGCGCTCCATCACCATCCTCAGCAGCCAGCGAAGAGTTCCAACACTAACAGTACCAGTAGCAATCTGATTATATGTCTGTCTTGCCTTTCCTCTGAGAGTCGATCGTCGGCCAGATCCCCTCTTCACCCCTCGCTGTCGCATTCTTGCCAGACCACGGTGATCCATTTGCTCCTCCGAGGTGTACACATGCTCCCACAAGGCCGCAACCACGTCTGCCTTATCATGCATCAATACTCCACGAAGTTTTGCAGAGCCAGCCAATCTATCCGCCTGTTCACATGTAGAGGGGTCCTTTAACTTTACTTACAGTTATGTTCCGTTTAATATTACGTGTGACATAGCACAGCCCGTCACTGGCCATGGTTATTTGTTATAAGTTAAATGGTTTTCATATTCTGAATGGAAAACACTTTAAATATAATTGGCCACTAAAAGCTGCAAATAAAGATTGAGCAATATGGCGCAATAGCAAAAGTTAATATATAGGGGATGAAGTAAAATGCTAATAGTGTGAATTCACTTATTGGTACGCTGAAGTCGCTTATTGAAAAGCAGTAAATATACTGAGAAAAATAGCAAGAATACATCACCTACATACTATGAAATAGCAAAAGTGTAACACCACACATCCTTATGCTGAACTGGCTAAGTTCCCCCAACTTTCCCAAGACTCAATGCCCCATGTCCATCACTTTCTTCTCTCTATATTGGGCCAGTTCGTTACCCTCCTGTGATATTCCGTTTAACCCATGATCCGTTAATTAGATTCCCACGAACATTACATTTTCGATTTTCTTTTGTTACCTTTCTTTTGGCACGTTCTGCTGCTGGTTTATCTTGACGTGTACGTGCCATACTATCCCACTGTCTTGGGGCTAACCTGTTTGCTGAAGATTTTGATTAACCTACCTGGCCCTATGTCTGCCTTACTCTCACCCCACCCCTGCAGTTTCGCTTTGTTACTTCCACTGTTTCTCACACATGTGTCTTGTTTATTTGAGCCCCAACCATTGGATATTGTGTTCTCTTACTTTTACATTTGGCTGGAGCATACTAAAGAAATCTGGCTTCTATGTAGCCACTTCTACTGTGAATTTAGCTTATTTAAAACTTTGCACTCATGATTTTACAAGTGGTTATATCTGAGAGGGGGTGGGGTGGGTGGGATCAGTTGCGAAACCTTGTGGGGCTGAAAGCATTATAATTCAGACCGGGAAGTGGTTTCCATGAAATCTGAAATCACGAATCAACATCATTGCACTCAGGACATTTCCACGCATTAAGGGTGCCAGACGTTCCGGCTTTTCGGGACAGACAGGTTATTTTAATGAAATCATTCACTGTTCCGAATAATTCCTTCAAGGCACCTGTTTGTCTTCCTGTCAAATAAAAGATTTTATTAAACCGAACTGTTTCTCGATGTTCAGTTTGTAGAACCGTTTAATGTGTTACTGAGATTAAGAGCAGAATTTGACAAAAGCTGCAATTCAGTAAATGAGAATTATCTTATGCAAGAAGTCACAATCATTGAATGTCAGAAAGAGAGTATTAACATGTTATATAAAATCTGTTTTGATCTACGCATTGAATCCTAGATCAGAACAGCTTGAAAGCAATAGAGAGTATTCATGAGAAGAGTGTTGCGAATGCGTTGGACTGCCAGACTAACTAACAGCAAGTCTCCGAATTAGGCTAATAAAAGTAGAACATTGTATACAACTGTGCGAAATAAACAAGCAACGTTCTTTGCTCGTGTAATGAGAAAAGACGCACTAGAAAACATTGTGACGGCTGGGAAAATCAATGGGAGAAGCGGCAGAGGCAGGCCGAGAGAAATAATGCTGGTTGAAATGAGGCGTTGACATGCAGGAATATCATAAGCAAAGTTGATCAGGAAAAAAAAACACATCAAGGACAGTGATCTGTGGCGAGACATTAACGCCTACGCCAGTTGGCAGGGCACATGATGATGATGATAATGAGCGACAATATTAATTATTATCTTTGTTCTAAGGTAAACTTCCAGGTTTCTCAATTATGAATCTGGTAACCGTACCACAAATGATCCTCCCCATCTTCAGTATTCAACGAAGAGTTCACACCCTGAGGGTACCAGTGGCAGCGTGACTAAACGTCCATTTGCGTATTCCTTTAGGCGTTGCTTGTCGTTCAGACAGAACTCATCCCCTTTCTACCCCAAACCACTCTCCAGACGTGGGGCCTTTGATTTTGTGCAGCAGCTAGTCTATCAGTCTGTTCATTTTCTCGCACACCCGCATGCCCTGGTCATAAAATACACGACATTCTCTTGACCTTCGAGTTTTCGAACGATTTTCACATGTACGTGACCTCAGTCGGTACCAATTAATAGTGTGGCAATTCGTATGTGAAAACTGTCTTTAGGCAGAGTTCCCTCCACCCGAACATACCGACATTCTCCTCACAACGAGTCGCAAAGATGTAAGAAAAATCCAAAGGGGTTTGCTAATTGACAATTGTCCATGATTCACTTCACTATGTCTATAGACTGGAGAATGGGGCGTTGTTTGTGTGATAATTGACAAGCAGTTAAGACTAAATATGACTGCGGGATTCCACCTGCTGCCCCCAAATGATGCCAGAGCGCCGTGAAGGAACAAATGTTTTCCTACTAAAGTTCAACTAATACGTCACTGTCGTAATGGCAATGCAAGTTGAAAACATCTTGACGTCACAGTGACACGATATTTTAAACCTTATACTCAATACTAACTGTTGTTTGTCTTTTAATGAATATCTGAAGTGTTTATGTACAGTACAGTTTATCAAACGCACATAGATTATTTCCATGCTATTGAGTATTTCTCATAGATTATGAAATGGGAACTACTTCAAACTCGTGTTCCTGCTTGAGATCTCAGTCAGATACAGACAGAATATGAATCTGACACACCTCATTGTTGATTTAGGTCGGTGGTTAAGGGATCGCCTTGTATTGTATCTTACATTTTTCTACTTGAATGGCCTCTATTCATACGAGCAATCTGAATTCTATTCATATTTTGTACGCCAGGTCGATACTGGCCCAGCACTATCACATTAGTAAAATACCGTTGTACCTTATTGCCAGCCCTGTGTTTACCGTCGTCATTGGCAACAACCGACGCGGTGACGTTTTATTAACTTTAACCAGTAGAGAAGGCGGGAAAACTTTACTAATCATTTCTGAGTTAAGGTTGATATAATCCAAGTTATAATATTCTTTTAATCAAAATGCAGTTAATTTGTGATGAAAGTGTTCATATTTTCTTTACGTGGACTGTCAAAACCTGATCCGTTTAGAACTTGTGGACCCATTTTGCAGTTTTATTACTTTTCACGAGTTGACGAGAAATGACATGCTTCGCTACTGAACTGGTTGCTAGCTAAGCTACCTCAGACCTGACCACTATCATAGTGCTATGATCGACTATGCTATCTATGCCTATGGCATATGGTTTATTTTACATGTTTATCACGATGGGAGCTAACAGTGCTAACACTAACAACATCCGTTATTGCCGTTAAGCCTGCAGTTAGGAAGTCTTGCTGGACGTCATAATTATTAATTATTAATAGTTGAACATCAGTGTCTGTGTATAGTATAAAACTTATCTAACGTATCGTTTTTTTTTATTATCGCACTGACTAGGCTGTGTTAACTGTTAATTAATTGAAAGTTACCCAATTGATAATCAGTTGATATTATTACGAATAATTACTAATATCACTACATGATCAGTGATTTAACTAGGTAAATATGGCGAGTGATATCGATGAAGTTAATAATAAAAGTATTAAAAGTCAAGAGACAAAGAGAAGAGTGATCACTAGTACTAGTACTAGGAAAGCACATATACTTCTAGTACTAACAGTTCCAGGACAGTTTCAGATGCTACAGGGTAACTTTTTATACTCCTGAGCAAACATCCTGCGTGATATTTCCACCAGAGCTGCCAGAAATTGAACGACCATCAGCTAGGAAAAGATTAAAACTGCCAGGAAAATACTGCTTTACCTATCGAGTGCTAACTAGTAACTAGTCTATCAAAATATACCACAATTAGGACATAATGTCAAGATCCATACATGTCCATGGAGTACAGAAAATGTTGAATACGAAAAGCTAAATTCCACAGCTGTTGTCATCTTCTTAGCTGACACAAGGCTATGCAGTCATATGTCAGTCTAATAATACTACTACCTCGTTAGTTGTTACCAGTGCCCAATCCAATAGCAACCCCAAGTTAAAATGTCACTTGACGATGCAGTTGAGCAGCTGTGGAAAATGAAGGCCCGACGAAGCCGTCAGAGAGAAATACGTGATTTTGAAGAACGGATGTTATTGGACAACCTTGAGGAAACTGATAGACGACTGAAAGGCTCACCTCTACCAAAACATCAGCGCAGACAGCTGCAGCTATCAAAGGACAAGGCCATTAGAGACATGCAAATTCAGGTAAATTAATTTCTTTATAAACATCTTTTTCATATGGTTTTCATTCTTGTTTACACCAGCGTAATTTTTTTTTTAATTTCTCAAAAACTGTTTATATTATTGATATTATAATGGCCATTTAGTTGGATATGTGCCAGTTATCACTTATACAATTTTTTTGAAAAAAATTGTTCCCTTGGAAAGAGTATATCTTGTATTAGCAGTGTTGCAGGTCAGCATGGTCGAATGGGTAAGAACGTGTGTTCTTAAACATCTGTTGTGTTGATGCCGAGGTAAGCTGAGGAGGGTGAGGACAGGCAGGCTTTGTGCAGAGTGGCTTGTTTCGCTTCGGAGGTCACGGGTAGCAAGCATCACCTGGATCTTTTCTCCGGGGCATGCCGGTGTGCTGGGGAATGAACAGGCGGACAGATTGGCTGGCTCAGCAAAACTTGGTGAAGTATTGATGCATGACAAGGCAGACGTGGCTGCGGCCTTGTGGGAGCATGTGTACACCTCGGAGGAGCAAATGGGTCACCATAGTCTGGTAAGAATGAGGCAGCGAGGTGTGATGAGGGGATCTGGCCGACGCTCGATGCTCAGAGGAAAGGCGAGATGGACATATAATCAGATTGCTACTGGTACTATTAGTGTTGGAACTCTTCGCTGGCTGCTGAGGATGGGGACGGACAGCTTATGGGAATGCCCCGAATGCTGTGATGTCGGTTCCTAAATCAATCAATCAATCAATCAAACCCCTACACCAGACAGCTGGACTAAAATGTTGACCTGTCGTCCTTGACTTGAGGACATAAATTACAAGTACCTCTGAAGTTGGAGTGGATTCGCCTGATGGCGAGGGACACTGGTAATAGGGAAAGCTAATCCACACACAAAATTCAGTCCAGCACTGCTATAAATAGTGTGTATGGACTACGCTTGAGTTCAAAGTGAGCGAGCGCGCACAAAAACAAAAAAATTAGCATTGGTACTTGTATATTGGATATAATTATTAAATTGCATGTTCTTCACAGGACGTAGCAGTCAACCCCAGCATTTTCGCTGTTCGTGATTCCCGGGCAAATTTTACGTTCAGAAGTTTGCCATTGCTTTCTGAACGACCGGCTCCTATACATTTTTCGAAAAAACCTGTGTTTCGAACCTGGGTATACGGGCTCACAAAACGCGTTCGCAAGCCCTTAGCCACAGAGACCGGTATTGGATACAAGACTTATCTATAATGCTTTTCCCATTTCTGAAGCACCTACTATTTGTATTCAGTTAATCCTGTTCTTTCTTGTGGTGTGTAATTTTATAAGTGAGAGAGGGCCTTTGCTTGCTCATCATTTACTCTTTGATGGACATACATTTCCAGCTCAAACAGTATGCTCAAAAGAGAATAAAACAGAATAACATGCTTCAAAGTAATAACAATGGGTTTGTGGCCAGATATTTTATTATATAGCATACTTGATTTTTCAAGCCAAACCAGATTTCTATTTTAAAGAATGGCATTATTCACCTTCTTTAGTTGTAATTGTAAAGTTTTCACATATTCTTAAGAGTTCATGCCATTTGGCATTGGTTGTCATGTTCGTTGACAGCCTTCTGTAACATGTGTTGCCAATAATTTCTGATATAAATGTTTCTCCATGTCATTATATCAATCTCTCTTTGTGTTTTCCCATATTGTTTCCCCTGGAACTTTTTTGTTGTCACATTTTCTAGTTTTACCCATTTTCATGATGATATCCAAAGAATGTGGATTCTCTACTTCTGATATGAGTGCTCATTTCTCTTCATTCTTGTTTCACATCTAAAAAATTTTATAGTGTGTACAATACAGTGTGCATTGGCACAGAGGTAAGTGGACATGCTTACCAAGACTGGTCCAGTTTCAATCTCCAGCATTGGCAGTATTCATTTTTTCGATCATTATAACTCTGAGGCTGACCTTGTCTCAATAAATAGGTATCAGATAACTTAAATAATTTTATGGGATTTATCTGGAAAATAAATGTGATGAGGAAAGGAACTGGCCATTCCACTTCATTAATTATATGGCTTACAATAAATGAAGACCTAACTTCATTGGCAGTATCTACCATGGCATTACCTTTACTTTTGTATAATGCATTGAACATTTTAAAGCTGTAAATGTGGTAAAGGGCCTGTTTCCATTTGTGGCATGATGGGATGATGGTCACATAAAAACAAGTATCCACTCTCATGACTTGAGGCATGTTGGGCATATGGTGCTGGGCTCATATTTTTATAGACTAATTTGCTCTCAGGGGGTGATGTGGCCAAGAAATTTCCTTATACCCATGTTGGGCAGAGTCGACTTGAGAACCCAGGTCAATAAAATATATTTACCTTGATGCGAATTCAGACCTGTGAACATTGGGCCGCAGACTAGCATAGTTGGATGATGATGTTAGACCTATATTTTCTTGACCAATGCAATGGGTGTTATTATCAGTTTTATTAGTATTGATGTTGTATCATTAGGAGAACTACTGCACTATTACGGTTGATTAGGGTTTTATGCTGTGTGGTCGGAAAACTATCAAACTATTAGGAGGGAGCTTTGACAGTGATCATTGGCCCATAAAATACAAGGCTTTACCCCTGAACAGCATTAACAGTTTTTTTCTAAGATATTAATTATTATTATGTGTATAATGGTACTACATGTCCCACTGATCTCTTGGCTAGTGAGATCACAAGCTTAGCTCTCTTGTAGACCGGTGAAAAATAGGAGGCTCTGTGTGCAAGTTGTGTACATTAAAAATCCCACAGCAGCTAGAAATCACAAAGAGCAGGCTTCAGACTACTGTTCTGACAAAATTGTTAAGAAAGAAATTATGCCCAAGGGTTGATAGAATCCATAACCTTCGAAGGAATCTGTCTAGAGGAAGCAAACCTTACACAAATGCATGCTGAAGTAGGACACACTGACCTTTGAGGTACAAAACGAGGTGTGATGCACTCCCCTTGAAAGAGAAACAAAGAAGCAGAAGACGTTTCATACTAGCTTCCGAAAATCTAAGAACATTTTCTGGTACCTATTGTATGTGGTGGGGTCAACTCTGGAACATGTGGTCATAACAACATTTGAAAACCAGGACCAGCAGGTGAGTGCACTAGTCACTACAAATAAATATTATTAATTTTACTTTAGTTTTCTGAATTTGAAATGTGAAATCCAAGTTTATGTTAATTATTTCCTTTCTTTTTCAGTATGAAAGAGCTAGAGAGAGAAAATTTTACGGTGAACCAAAACGAAGATACAAAAAAGAGGTTAGTTGGCAGCTTTTAGCTTCATGCTAAAGTGAATGCCATCTGTCTTATGATGAGGAAGCAAAAGCAGAAGGAATAAAATTGGGTCTTGCTAAAGCTGTGTAAAGAAGAGAGGAGGATATTACTCAAGAATATAAAAAAAAAAACCCATCTATTGTCAGAATAGGCGTGTGAAGTTTGTATAGTTGTTATAACTAGCATTATGGGCTTATTTGCATGTTCTTATTGTTATTTATAGATAAACTACAGTTGTTATATAATGTAGAAAACAGCCTTATTTTTTACACAAATATAAGAAATATTTCTGCTATCATTTATGTTAAGCAGCAACAAATTCTTTAAAAAAAAAACATTTGTGTTGGTTAGTGAATCTCTTAAGGACAGGACTGGTTTTATTGCATTTTTGTTGCTGTGAGGTACAAGGTATGACTGGTTTTATTGCATTTTTATTGCTGTGAGGTACAAGGTATCTCTTTACATGGCAACTTTAATCCCACCTGACATGACTGATTTAAATTACATCACTGTGAATGATTTGGTTTTATTCTGGATATTTTTTCGAAATAAGTTATACTACAGTCTTGGTGGGTGCTCTTGTGTATGAGAAAGAGAGAGAAAAGTGGGGGTGGGGGGGGGGAACTACACAAGTCAGATTGAGATCATATGACCTGGAACTGACACCTGTTTTGAATACTAGTAAAAGTAAGAACTAGGGGACCCTTTTCCATGCCTTGAGACATATTGGGTATATGGTGCTGGTTCCATATTGTATAGATCAATTGACACTTGATGATTGATATGGTCAAAATCAGGTCAACTGCCTTTACTTCCCATAACATTTTCTGGTTCTCATTTTAGGCTGGGTCACCATGGGAGCCCAAATCAGTTTTAAATAATTGCCCACCATGAGGGTGATTCTAGTACATGATCATCAGGCTGACAGGCAAGGCAACTACTGGGCTACAAGCTTTCATTCTAGAGTTGCCATATATTCACTGTTGTTTTGCCATTTGAATTGAACGTATTGTATTCTTATTGATGTTGATTAACTATTTTGGTTAGAGGTTAATCAAATTTGGTCAGACTTCTCAAAGTGGCATTGATATTACAATATGGAGTGCCTTAAGCCGAGGAGAGTTGTTATCTGTTGTTCAACTGAAGCAGAAGAATGTTTTTATCCATTGTTCAAGTTTGCACAGTATAATTTACACTAATTATTAATGCTTTTTGACTTCCAAAATGTCTAAATGGTCAAATACATGTGAGATGAACTAATTGTCAAAACTTTCATGTCCACGTCTAAATGATAAAATACAAGTGAGGCTGAAAACTAATTATGAGCACTTTGATGTCCAAGATGCCTAAACATTAAAATAGAATTAATATTCAGAAAGGAACAAAAGGTGTGGTTTGGTTTGGAAAGGATCATTTTCCTTCCATATGTGTACCTCCATAAGTACTCCAGTTTCCTCCAGCAAACAACACATGGAGAATCTCAGTACATTACAGACACTTTGTAGGCTGGTGAGGATCCAAAATATGTGTATGCCAGAATTATATAGATATAAATATAATTATTTTTTGTGGGTAGGTGTTTACCTTGAAATTTTTCCTGTTCGGCTTGCTTTTATTTTCTTCCAACTGCTGCAGGATTTTTAATACATGCAAACTTGCACATGTTTTGGCGCCCTAGTCATGGAAAACAAGTCATACAATCCACTACTCTGAGGTCTGAGGGTCTATACCATTCTATCCTTATTTTGTTAAAATCTGTATCAACCACATCCAGAATCATGCCATGAGGTGGTTTTGTACCTCTAAGCCATACTGCCTCCAGGAACAGATGAGTCATATCAGCAGATGGGATGTTTTATTTGAAAACAATTTCACTTTAATGTATATTCAAGCATCCACTGTCTTAGATATCAGTGTATTAACATTCATATCAAGGGAAGCAATCAAAAAGAGGAGATCAGGAATTAAAACACCATTTCCTGGGAAGGTTAACCTGGTCAACAAACGCAGAAATCGGATGTGTCAGCCTAAAGGCGTAGTATCGCAGCTCCACTGTAAACAGGCACAACGCAATCACATTTTAAAAAAAACTCTCCAAATGAATGCAGAAAAAGAAGAATAAAACACAATTTTCTGACATTTTGTAAAAACAGTGTATCATATTGTAGATTTAACAGTTTACTCGTAGTATAACTATTTAATAGTTTAGTCATAGTTTGATTAGTTAATAGTTTAGTTCGTAGTTTTAATATTAATCTAAGGTAGATAATATTCTTGTGTTTAATACCTACTCAGCGGGTTAGTTAGCGTAATCACCAGGAGCTTACACTGATAATGCCATGATCACGGTCGGATGGGCCTGCGTTCATCATCCACTCAGTGGAGAAGAGATCCACTAAGTGGAGAAGAGATCATCCACTACGTGGAGAAGAGACAAACCACCTATTCCTCTGGGCATTCAGGCCCACAAAATGTGATGGTCCTAACACTTCACAGACCATAGCAGCTTCCTGCTTTGGGACTTGTGTTTTTATTTTTATTTTCAAAAGATATCTACTCATAAGTGCTAATTATGCCAGTTGCTATACTCTCTGGTTCAGTCAATGATACCAATTTCGAAAAACCGGTGGCTGTAGTATGCATGGGTGCCTCTCGATAGTGCAACCAACCTATGAACACTTTTATAGATACATTGTTCTGGACAGACGCAAGTCCATGGCAGTGAGAGGGCAGATTGATTGGTGTCTAGGGCACCTGTATTGGACAATTTTCAAATGGACAACTCTTCAGTAGTGTAAGTGATCAGGGAAAGACTTATGTGTAAAGATACAGACAACAGTGTGTAGGCTGAGGGGGCATAAAATACAAAGTTTATGACATTGTGGGATGTGTTAGATGTATATCCAACCAGAGTGTGAGAGGGTTAGTTAGCATTTATACACTTCAATATCTGCTGAAGAAGATGGAGTACCAATGAGCATATCCCGAGTGCAGAAACATGGCATCTATTTCAATTGTTATTGCACCAGTTTGTCATCTGATATGTTATTCCTGCTATATTTATTTCTCTTTCTAACTACTGTTTCTTCTTGAAATTTTCCCGGACATATGCTGTCAGCTAATGATTTGTCACTTGGTTTTTTGCCTTTGTCCTTTGTGTCTGATGTGAAGATGAGAGAGAATTGAAAGAGTCTGTGAAGTTTTTACATTTTGGATGAGTCACTTGTTTACGTCATAAGTTCACTTGTTCCAGCTGTAGAGTGCAAAATTTATTCGTTTGATGGTATACTTGAAATATGTTTATAGCATTGTTAAATTTAAAGAAAACTGTTATATTATATATGTCTTGTTAAATGTTAGAAGAACACCATAAGTTTTAAATACAAAACTTGACTAGTGGGTATCTCTGTGAAACCACTTCTGTGACAGTTTTGTTTTGTATGATCTGTTTACATTTAATTGCACGTTGAATATGTTGTGTGAGTCTACTTCAGTGGGTCATTATTTGTATAATCCACACATTTTGTTTCTATATAAAAATGAATCTAGTGAAGTTGATAAGCCTTTATGCCATAATTTCAGTACACTAGTGCAGCAGTAAATTTTGTTTAGTTGCTGACAGTTTTATTGTTTAGACACTAAGATAAAGAATGTTAGAATAAGAAAAGTAAGACAGAGAGTAAACACAAAAACACATTTATCGAGTACAAGAGCCATAATTTACCTTAGAAGAAAAATGCAGCAAACAGTGTAGGTACTCTTTACTGCTTACACACACACACAGGAATTTAATGAAAGTGCAGTTGACATTTTTATTGCTTTGTGTAAATAGAGCGTTTTTGAGAAGGGTGACATGTTTTTTTTTTAAATACAAGTTTCTGCAAAAAATACAGTTGATAGTGTCATACAGTCACATCTCCGCTCACACATACACAGCAGAGATTTTAAATGGATATTTAGACAATCGATGCAGTCACAAATGGCAGTATTAGGAACCTCTGTTGAAAGATTCATCATCATCATCATCTTGTAGCAGTTCCTTTGCAGAAAGCTGCTGTCATCCGGGCCTATCAAAAATATGGTTGATACCCTGCCAGTTCCCCTACCTCATAAATTTTCTGTGTGCTGTGTCCATCTTTGTTCTGGTTGACCCCTGCTTCTTCTTCTAGAAACCATGCCTTTCGTCACTGTATTGAAAGAATTGCAATAAAATACAATCTGATCATTTCTTTTCCTGCTACATTTGTTTGGAAAGTTTTCTTTTATCCTTGCATTATGTCTGTTTAAAGCAGAACTGTGATATTTGTGCCTTTCAGCCAAAACATTTGTTCACTGAGTTAACCTTTCCAGATAGTTTCACAAGACATTCCGCTGTCTCAATGTGATCATGTTATTGTCCATTGCTCTGTGGGCAGATCAAGATCCTCAAAAATTGTCCATTCTTAGAAGTTTAGTTGTTGTCGGTTATTGTTCAAAAGATGTTCTGTCCAAAGTTTATTAAGAAGGGATATAAATAAATACAGCAGTAGAGTTTCGTGTTAACAGCAAGTGTGTAAATTGAACACTGCAGCCTTAGGGTGTCGACATCTGTGGCTTAGGGGTAGTGAGCACAGTTTGACAGTCCAGACATACCTGGTTCACAGTCAGCTGCAAGCTATGTGGGAGCATATCACATTGTGTTGATTTTCACAGTGGTATGAGTGTCGGCCAATCAGAAAGCAATGGTAAACTATTGAACATAAAATTGCCTAGAAAATCACACACAGCCAATAAATGCTGGGGTTGATTGTGACAACATGTAAAGGACATTGTGACATCCTGTAAAGAACATGCAACTAATTTAACAGTATCAGGGTTTATCTTTTATTGAACATCCACAATATAAATGAGCAGTTGTGGCATTTGTTCTTCAACATTCATCTTGCTATCCACAAGTTTTATGTTCTCAACTGAACACTCTGTTGAATCCTTTAACCAGGGGTAATCCGTTACATAGACACAAAAAAACATCACATCATTTATTGATGTCATACTAGTCACATTCTACATTGATGCTGTGCTCTCTAACTATGTATTAATTAATATAATACAGGCTGTATTTTTAATGACTGCAGTGTTTCAAAATATTGCCGGTCCAAGTTTTGTATTTACCAATACCAGAAGGTGAATACAAAACTTGGACCGGCAATATTTTCAAACACTGCACAGTTATTAAAAATATACCCTGTACAATGTCTTGAAGAACTGCAATAGCACAGTGGCTGGGAACTTACCTGCCAATCTTGTAGTCATGTTTTCAAATATCCTTTGTTTAGTCGACTGATCAACATCACGGCACATGGGTGTAACCCATAAGTGCTCCGTTCTACTCCTAACTCAAGCCTGAGTCCGGAGAATCTCAGTTCAGTGCATGAACTCTGTAGCACTGGCAAGGATCCTGAAATACTTTGGGTAGATTTTTAGCTCAAAATTTTGCCCGGCCAGCACAGTTAGGCTACCCCTTTGAGGTGGAGATGTTTTGTTGATGATCTAGGCTCCCATGGTGACCCAGTCTAAAATGAACATCAGGACATTTCCTCAGAATTAGAGGCGGTCGAGGGAGAATTGATCTAAAAATATGGAGCTTGCACCATATACACAATACATCTCATGGTGTGCAGGGTTATTTTACTACTTTACAATGTCTTGGAGTCATCCTTAGCCATTCCACCCACAGAGGATGCACTCCACCAAGCCCATCCAGAAGAGCCGCATGCATGTCATTCAGCTCTGAAGGGAAGTCAGTGGCAAGACCACACAAGGAGACTTCCATTAATGTAGAACCGATACAAGATGCTCTGAATGTAGACTCACCCATGGAATCATCATGTCTTACACATGGGTGCTTAACCTCACTTCCATATATGGTCCTCTGTTCATCACAGGCTGTTTCTTTAGTGATCAACTGGATGCTGTATTCATTGAGACTTTCACAACTGTCTCACAAAGAGCAGTTCGCTTCCTTAGATTGGTAGTAACAGCTCACACAGCATAATGCTTGTTTCCAGAATCAAAGTCTTGGTGAATGGCATATGCATTATTGTTTATGAAGAACAGAGTGCTCAAGGCAGGGCACCAACCCTGGAACAATGTGTGCAGTACTTTTTCCATTGATTTCCTGGAGGGTGTAGGCATATGCTCAGCTAACCATCTATATAGTTAGGGTAGATTTTCTACATCAGAAATGCATAAGAACAACAACTTTCCATTTGATGAATAGCAAGACGTTCATTGTCAGATAGCTGCCTCTAGGTATTCTGTGCAGCAAGTTTGGGACAATCAGGGCCTTTCTTCAAAGTTTGAAAAATGTTCACATTTAGCAAGATTTTCTCAGATAGCATGTCAATAGTTGGACATTTGAACCAGTTTGTCATTTAGTCGGGCATGCACATGATGAACATTTGAACTGATTCATCATTTAGTAGGACACACAGTTGATGGACATAATTGACCTATGATTTGGAAGAGGGTTGAGTATCAGAGACTTTGCCATTTCTTATCTTCCTATCACTGTATCATTGAAAGCCCACTTCTTTTGAAATTCTCTGCCAGTTTGGTTCAGACCTGTGAAGGCCATTTAATCATGCTATATGAAGTATATGTGTATGGCTGAAGTCTTGCAATTGGTTCAGAAAAACAGCAAATAGTCTGCCGGCACTCAGAGTGGGGCACTATTACACTGCCCTGTGGGGCATCCTTTCTCAGCTTTACTGACTTGCTGAGGTAGCTGTCCATTTTTACTATGGCAGACTTATTTCAGTAAGTCTCTGTTCTAAGAGTTTTGTTTACATGATAAAGCTTGTGCAATTGTATGTTTTATGTGAGTGACTGAGTAAATACAAGATAATGATGATGAAGATAATGATGTTGCCATTCAGTGAAGAAAAGTAAAACAAAACATTAACTATTACTCATAGTGCAGAACAGAATCTCCTGTTCTCTCTCTTTCTCTCCCCTGTCCCTCTCTATATTTTCTGTACTACTCTGAGTATCAATAAATGTTCATAGACACATTTATAGACATACACATACTAAATCTGAAACCACACTGGTAGTTTGTAATGGGGTTTCTTTTCTGTTGTTCCATAGCCTGACCCAACCAGATACAACCCACAGTCTGATCCCAAAGTTAGGCAACTGGCAGAAAATCATGGCCGTCAAATGGAGCATTTGCAGAACAGAAACAGAGATTTGGAGCGACAAAGAGAAGGTCTGTTCTTTTGTTATTTTTTTGTTTTACATGTCAGTTGGTTAAAATATGGCTTCATAAAATCATTTAATTTGAACTCTGAGAACTGTGGAGTACCCTGAAACGAGAGAGCTGATCAACTAACTTAGCAATGAGCAATATAAGAACAACCTGGTGTGTCTGTTACATAACACCAAAAGAAAAGAGTGATCAAATCAGTCAGAAAACATGTGGACACCAGCTCAAGATGATTACCACGTTATGGAGAGACCAGAACAAATAATTATTCTTCACCTCAGAACAGGACACAATTCATTATGCAACCACATGTATACAAAATTCAAGACTGGCGAATCATTCATTTGTACATGTGGATTGGTGCTGCAGACAGCAAATCACATTCTCCAAGACACTCCAAAATATGACATATGTAGACAAACCTTTTGGCCCAGAGAAACAACACTGGAAGATAAACTATGGACCTAGGAAGGCATTCAACAAATGCCCGAAGAAGTCGGGTGTGTCAGCCGAAAGGTGCAAATATCGCATCTCTGTTGTAAACAGGCATAATGCAATTAGACCAAAACAACATTCCGGATGAATGCAGAAGAAGAAGAAGACTATGGTCCACTAAGTGACATAAAAAAGACAATGAAGTGCATACAAGAGACAACATTACAGATAAAGACAAATTTCAAAAGGAGAAAAAAAAACTCTTAGTATGTCAAGAACCTTAGTGGGCACATTAGTGTCATCATTCGGAGTTTACATTGACAATAGCATGAGTGCGTTCAGACGAGGATTTGATATGTGCACTCGCTACTCACTACAGGAGGTAGAGACTATCCCTCCATGCATTCAGACCTATAAAATGTGATGGTACTAACATTTCCTATGCCCATATGTTCCTGCTACGGGAGTTTAAAAAAAAATTCATGAACCGCTTACAGTGACAAAAAACAATGCTCCACATTTACCAAATTCCAGTTAATAGCGCCTGCAGTAGTTGAGACTTTACAAGTACATGTTAAATAAAATATATGGCTTCTACTCCATTCCAGTATTTCTGCAAGTCATTTCTGGTAATGTGTGTGTTGACATGTGATGAAAGTTTCACTTGTAAGTCAATCTATAGCAGTGAGCTTCAAATTACTGTTGCCAGTCATGATCCAACATAAGCTTGTAAACATTAGGTTTTGACAGTATAGACTGATAGTTAAACTCGGTCATGGCATACTGCACTTCTTTCCTCTATTATTAGATACCTGCTTTACTTTTAGTTAGGAAAGACTAGAAAGGAAAGTAGTTGTCATCTGCTTACCAAATTTAAAAATTTGCTTTATTTATCAAAAACACAAGAGAATAGAGGCAGAAGTTGTAAACGCTGCATTTCAATGGTTGGAGAGTATTACAGCCTGACATATGTTGGTAACAGCTTCAAATGAATAAAATACCCCCTCAAGAACCAAATGCAAACGTAAATTGATTATAGAAGTTCGATGTTGGCAGTTGAGATATTTTGAGCATGTTACGAGGAGAAATAAACTGGAAAACTTAGTGACAACTGGCAAAATTGACAGGAAAAGAACAAAATAAAAGGCAAAAAGATAAGTAAGTACCTGGATTACTTGACATATGGCATAATCGGGACAAGAACTTGATCCAAGACTGGTAAATGTGTGAGATGGCGAACCGTGGCCTTCCATGCCTATTGGCATGACACATAATGATGATGATAGAACCACAGTTAGGGGGCTGAGTGGTCTCGAGGTATGGTGTCCGCCTCGAGTGCTGGACTAGACTAAGCTAAACTAAGAACTACAGTTATTGCAGTCACTTTCATGACAGAATCGTGTGTACCTTGATAATAACAGATGGAAGATGTATTAAAGAATATAAATGCAGAATAGCCCAAGCAAAACCAGCATTTCTCATGATGGAGAATAATTTGTGCAAGTAACTAGTTCCCTTTTGAATAACAAGTTCTCTTTTTTTGAGTTAACTTATTAAAGTTTCTCAAATGACCATCTTCTATTGACATTATTGATTCTGTTTTATAAAATGATCTTGATAAAATAGTATTACTGGTGTAACCTTCTCATTTACTCTCAAACTATAGTAACAGGTTTGTTTATATGTTGTCAGAGTTGAAAATGTCCTTGACTGTGCAACATACAGTGCCAAATTGTGTCTTTTGCTTAAGAAATCAACTTCTGAAACATAAACCTTGCTTTAGAAAGTATATGGTGACATTGCAAGAAACAAACGCAAGCATTTGAGTGGCACTAGTATTTCCTTGTAGGTAGTGTTAATATTGATGACCATCTATGTGGTGGATGACCTTACACGTTGATCCCTTCTAGTGAAGCAGTACCTCGCAGCACACAATTTGACCACTCTGCTACATCCTCTATATTTTCCACACCAGTTATCATATGATTTTATTTTCTTGTTCCCTTGCCTTAAATTGACACTGAAAGGGCCAGGCTTCAAGGATGTTGAGGACTATCTCCAAGGTGACAATGTTGCTGATAGAAGTTTGATAGAAGATGCCCAAAGACTGGGTTCAAAGGATGTTTCAGACAGCTGTATGAACATTGGCACAAGTTTGTAATTGCCGAGGGGATCTACTTGAAGGAAGCATAGTGTAAATGATTATATTGTTACAGGTTTTTATCTAGAAAACAAATTCCAGAAACTTTTTTGAATCTGCCTGGTATATTTCTACTTATTAAAATTGGTTATGTTGCAAACTTGATTTGTTGTAGTTGGCGAGGGGATCTACTTGAAGGAAGCATAGTGTAAATGATTATATTGTTACAGGTTTTTATCTAGAAAACAAATTCCAGAAACTTTTTTGAATCTGCCTGGTATATTTCTACTTATTAAAATTGGTTATGTTGCAAACTTGATTTGCCTTTTTGAGGATTCTTATAGTGATTTGTTGATGTTTGAAGTTCAAAGTATTTTAAACAGTCTTGTTTAAAAAAAGGTCAAAGTATCCCATTTCCATTCATTTTTGGCATATTTAGGATATAGTATTTTTTAAACAAATAGTACTTAATGGGTGATGTGGTCATTATCACACCAGCCCACTGAACATTTTTCTGGTGCCCATTTTATGAGGCTGGGTTGACCCTAGAGCCATTTGGCCAGGGGAAAATTCCATCATGATGGAAATTTGAACACAAGATCATGGAAACAGCATGTGAGGCACAAGCAACTACTATGTCAACTCCATACATAGCTTTGAAAGCAACGGAAAAACTTCTTCTTCATCCTCTTCAGCGTTCCGAGCCATTGAGGTTCTTTGCTGCAGATACAATCCGTCTCCATTCGTCTCTCTGGTTGACCTTCTCTTGCCAGTCGTTGATTTCAAGTGCTTGTAGGTCTGTATATATATGATCTCTCCACCGTCTTCTTGGTCTACCTCGGTGTCTACGGTCATTTATTTCATGAGTGTAAGCGAGTTTTGTTTCCCTATTATCTTCCATTCTTTCTATATGCCCAAGCCATTGTAGTCTATTAGCCTTCATGATACCAGTGATTAGCGGGGACTTAAACAGATCATAAATGTCTTTGTTACTTCTTCTTTTCCACTCTCCACTTTGTGTATCCCTAATGGGTCCAAAGATGCGTCTTAAAACTTTGTTCTCAAAGGTTTGTAACAAGGCTTCGTCTCCTTTCGTTGTACTCCAGGTTATTATATTATTATATAAAAATTTATTATATAAAAATTTTACACTTGTAGTACAATGATAGCATTTCTATTAACAGAAATTAGACGAAGGTTAGAAGATTTAGGCCGCAGACCAATTAAAGATGATGACTCAATGAATGCATTGTTGCAAGAATTGAAAGACCAAGAGGCTCGAAATCAGAGGATGCTGGAAGAGCTGCGGCGAATCTTAGCTGCCCAGAATATGTAAGTGGATGCAAGTTTATCTTTGTGTGAATAAATGAATATATAGATGTGAAAATAAAATGAAGATGCTGTGAGACTTTGATCAGTTTTAACTAAAGTCCCAAACAGTTTCTAGTTATGAACTACCTTTGTCCAAGAAAACTATTAGTTTAATCTGCTCCATCTCAGATGCATTTTAAACTTGTTCTATCCCAAACTGTTATTAAACATCTTCTTAACGAGACAATTGCTACTTTAACACGTTGTCAGGAGCTATGAGACTCCACACATTTTTTATCCACAATGTCGACACCGTGCACTAACAGACAGACATTAGAAAAAACTGTTTAAAAGAGCTGTAAGCTACTGTAATCTAATCAAGCTTTTTGAAATGCCACAGGAAAGAGTCTTTCCTATCTCTGAATTGATTAATGTAGTGTAAATTTTGTTGATAAATATTGTATTTCACTTCAAAATAACATCACCAAGCTGCCTACTGTTTATTATGGCAGCCAGTGAAAATTTACTAAAACCATTAAAATGTTTCATTTAACTACAGAACAGTCTAATAAATTGTTCAGAGGTGGATCTGGAATATTATAAAATAGAGTCAACAGTATCCCACATGCATTTTAAATATGTTTTTTTAATGAACTATATAAATAAATGAAAACTCGTGAATCTATTAGTTCTTGGATAATTTCAATTTACAATTGGATATACTACAGATATTACAGCAATAACAGTATGAGAACATTTGGACTTGGCTACATAAACATATTTTAATATCTTTAGCGATTTAAACAGGATAATTTTAAATACTTAGGGGCAATTATAACAGATGGAAGAAGCACAACAGAGATTAAGAATAGAATTTTGTTTGTTTGTTTTTTTTTGTTCGCATATCCTTTACAGAATAGAAGATAATAGGGAAACAAAACTCACGTACACTCAGGAAATAAATGACCGTAGACCCCGAGGTAGACCAAGAAGACGGTGGAGAGATAATATATATACAGACCTACAAGCACTTGGAATCAACGACTGGCAAGAGAAGGTCAACCAGAGAGACGAATGGAGACGGATTGTATCTGCAGTATCTTCGTGCTGTATAACAGTGAATCTCGGAATATAAATGTACAAATTAGGAAGAACTTGGAAGCAACAGAGATGTGGTTCCTGAGACAAATGTTGCGAATTCCTTGAACCACCAGAGTAACTAACAACAATTGCGTGAAAGAAGCTAATGAAAATAGAACATTATGTACAACAATAAGAATGAGACAAACAGCTTTCTTTGATCATGTGATGAGAAGAGAGGCATTGGAGAACATTGTGACAACTGGAAAGATCAAAGGGAGGAGAGACAAGAACACTGAGCTTTTCCACGACTCTGGTGATCACGTGAGATGGTGAAACATGACTGCCCATGCTTATCGACATGGCACATGATGATGATGAGAGTTTTTGTAATTAAGTTTTACTTTATGTTAAATGTGTCATTCTATCATGTATGACTCACATGATTTCTGTTATGCCATCTTAAACAGACACATTCCTGTGGTGGAGACAAAAAAGCATCAGTACATCTACCCTATCTATTATGGAAACTCTCTTGTGGCAGAAATCATTGCAGTAAGGCAAGCTTACCTACAAAATGGAGGCAACGATCCAGATATTCTTCAGCAGCTGGCTCAGATGCAAGCAGAAGCACAAGCAATAGATGACTCGTTACGTAATAGACCACCTCCAAAACAGAAAGGTTAGTTTAGGTTAATTCTTTGTAACAATATACTTAGCGAGTCTACGTGGTGAAGTGATTAAGCTGTCTGCCTTATGTTCTGAAGGTCACGGGTTCTGTTTGGACTGCGTTGTTCACTCCGGTTGCATTGCTCTTGGCATGTGATTTGCTATTCTATACTAGAGGCCAAGCTAGATGGGGTAAAACACAGTACAATGAAGTTGATCCTCTTGACTGTTTTAAAGATTTACTTAATCTTCCTTTTTCTTACATCCTATCCAGCTTTGTGAGAAAGAACATTTATTTATGTGTTTTGTGTATGAGAGTAAAAAGATTTGTGGAATTTAATGCAGAAAAGTCCTTAGTCTCATCTCATCATGTTCCTCTTGTACTTTGCGGTGTCAAGGTGAAGTATAAACTTCGTGAGAGTGCCCGATTATGGGCTTCATATATCGATATTCCCATGGACTCTGCTATTCCCTCCGTCCAATGTTTACGTGTTCGGCCTCTTCCTCTGTTTCCATCTGGTCTGTACATCATTGCTTGTTGTGGTATGCTGTTGACTGGTAACCTACGTGCATGGCCAAACCATTTGACTTGCTGCTTTCTAATAAAATCTAGTGCTGCTTTAACCTCCACTTTAGTCCTGATTTCTTCATTTCTGATCTTATCTCTTCTTGATACGTTGAGTATTCTTCTCAGGAACCTCATTTCTGTGTGATTTTTCTTCTCTTTTTTCTGTCATTGTCCAGGTTTGGCATTGGTAGCATAGAGTTGGTAGGAAGATTGTGTTGTAAAGTGCTTTCTTAGTAGTTATTGATACATGTTTGTTCTTTAGTATTGATGTCATTTGTCCAATGAGTTGATTTGCCTTATTGCACCTATTTTCGATCTCGTCTTTTGATCTGCCATTTGATGATAATATACTTCCTAGGTACTTGAAACTCTTTACTTGTTTCAAGGGATGTTCGTTTAGGTGAATTGTTGTTGTTTGTTCTTCTTTAGTTATAGTCATTACCTCTGTTTTGCTGGTGCTAATTTTCATGTTATGTTCCCTACACATTTCGTTTAGACTATTCATGTGGGCTTGTAATTCAGCTTCTGATGTTGCTATTAGTGCTTGGTCGTCCGCAAACAGGAGTTGTCTAATGGTTAGATTTGCAGATAGTTCTTCTTCTGTGTTCTCGTCATGCGGTATTCTTGCTGTCTCTGCTTGGCTGGTTTCTTTACAATATGTTGTCTATATATGTTATGAACAAGAGAGGGGACAGGACACAACCTTGTCGTACTCCAGATCTTATGGTGAAGGGTTCTGAGTGTCCTCCAGTTGCTCTCACTATGCATTCACTGTTGTTTATACTTCTACATAGGTTTGTTAGATGTGTACTCACTCCATATTGTTTAAGGATTTCCCACAGCTTGTTTCTATCTACTTTATCGAATGCCTTTTGTTTGTCGACAAAGGCTAAGTAGAGTGTTTCATTGAATTCGATTGATTTTTCTATAAGTTGTCTAAGAGCAAAAATGGCATCTGTGCATCCTTTTGTTTTTCCTAAATCCAAGTTGTGTTTCACTTAGCTGGGGTTCTAAATTAGTTCGTAATCTTGTTTCAAGAATTTTGCAAAATATTTTCCCAGTATGACTCAACAGTGAAATGCCTCTGTATTGCGTGCAGTCTCTTTTGCTGCCTTTGTTTTTCCAAATTGGGATAATTATGACGTTTCCCCAATCTCATGGTGTCTGTTGTTCTACCCAAACGTGGTTGAATAGTCTATGTAGCCATGTTATTCCTACTTCTCTTGCTGCTTTAATTAGTTCATTTGGTATTTCATCTTGTCCTGGTGATTTGTTCAATGGGGCTAATCTGATGGCTTCTATAATTTCTTCTTTTAGTATGTCTGGTTCTAGTTCTTTGGTGACATCTGTGTAGGTCTCTTGAATTCCTGTGACTTCTGATGGGATGTTGAGAAGTTGTTCGAAATACTGCTTCCATCTTATTAGAATTTGTTTTTGTTCACTTATTGGTTCTCCATTTTCGCTGTTAATTATTTCAGTTGGGTCAAAGGGTTCTCCTCTGGTTTGCATTGCACCTATCTTTTTTGTAGAAGTTTCTAGTTGCCTCCTTGTAGTTTTTATTTAGGGTTTCTCCATACTCTTCCCAGTCTTTTTGTTTTTCCCTCTTTACTATTCTGCTCACATGTCTTCTCGCTATTCTATATTCTATGTAATCACATTCCTGTTTGCTCTTCGACTACTTTTTATATTTTTCCTTTTTGTCTTTTACCGCCTTCTTTACTTCTGCGTTTCACCAACTTGTTATTTTCTTTATCCGTGTTTTGCGTTTTTTCGTGGTTCCACATGTTATTTTTGCAGTATTTAAAATGCTTGATTTGAACATCTCCCATTCTTCTTCCACTGTTTTTCTTTCTGTAGGTAATTTTACAAAGAGTTCAGTTAGTTTTGTCTCATAATTTTCCCTTACTGCCTCGTCTTTAAAGTTTTTTAAGTTTACTGATTCACATGGCATGTGTTTTCCTGCTCTTTGTTTTCTTCTTCCGATGGTTCTATTTTTTGAATCACTGATCTATCTCGTAGTCCATTAACATTGCCGGGTCGATATCCGTTTGGGTCAGTCCGTTTATACTTCTTAGTTTTTCTACGAGCAGTATGAAGATCCCCTGCCGGCTTGCTAGGCCAGTCGCAGGTTTAGGACACTAATCTGACCACAGGGAGTCCATCCCCTATGGCGAGCCATAGCCCCGTTAGCCCATGACCTCCTTAGTGTTGTCCCATAAATACTGAAGGAACAAAAACAAAGCTAAGAGCTAAAACAAGCAGAAAATATATTGTAGACAAATTGGAACCAGTGAAAATAATTATACATTGTAGGCAGAAATGGGATTTTCTTCATTGACCTGGCCTCCTAGGTTAATCCAGCCTGAAATAGATACCAGGAAAATCTGGCACGTACTTCTGGCAAGTAAAGGCGTGATATGTCTAAAAATATGGAACTAGCGCCATACACCTCATGTCGTGAAAAGGGGTCCTTTTTATTTTTATTTTGGGGAAAATAATTGTATGATTATAACATCATAATAGCACTTAATAATAGGTCTTAGCCAGATATGACTGAGCTACTGAATGACAGTAGACAGTACTACCTGCTTCTGTTAGCGCCGAATGTTGGGTGGTGTTTACCAAACCCAACACTCCACATTGTGCCAACGGCTTCGGGCGGAGGAGCGCCCTAAGCCTTGGTTGGCAATTGGTCTAGGATGAAAGCTCTGACAGGCGGAAGTTAGAGCATTGCTTTGCTGATCCAGCAGCTTCTGCAGCTTGTCTTGTTCCAGACATATTGGTGTTACTTTTTCTCTGGAGTAAACTAGACAGGCTGAGAGAGGGATCATGCTTCATGGGCAACACATGGTCTCTAAATTCAACCCAGGTTTGTGTTATGGAGAGATACAACTCCATTTTACAAACTATCATCTGTCAAGACAGCAAGGTGCCAGTCAATCATAAAGCACTTGAAAAATAGAATAGAAGATTTTGTCCTCTTCATTTAGTTATGCCTTGTGAATTTACTGCATGTAACAAATAATTATTGTACATTTCACATTTTAATTGGGAGCCATTGTAGGCAGTGGCTGACATGCTTAGCTGCGAACCTGAAGGTCGTGTGTTTGCATCCACCCATTCAAGGTGGATATTGAACTGAGCTGCCAGGTCGATCTAGCCTAAAACTGGTACTAGGAAATGTCCTTGGAAGCAAAGGCCACCAGCGTATATTGAGCACATCACACATTGAGTACCCATTGGTCTATACAAATATTAGTGCTAGCACCATGTGTTCACTGCACCTCATTGTATGTAAAAGGTTCCTTTACTATCTACTTCTCATTCTACATTTTAATTGTAATAATAAATACATCAGTGTTTTTCATTCCAACACTCATGATCATCTGTTAGTAACATCATCAAATCATACTTGTTATGATGGCTAGACTATGTTGAATAAATGAAGTCGTGCAGTAACTTAACCCTTTACAGGGCAGACGCTTGTCCATTTTGTAGCCCTGAACGGGCAAGATTTTTTCAGGTTCGGTAAAATTTCGGGTTGCGTTAGTAAAAACATCACAAATAAGGTGTTAGTCAACCGATTTTAGTTAAATAAACAACACAATGAAGGGAAAAGCATGCAGAATATGTTACTCACGTGATTGTTGTCGGTAATCCATATATGAACACAAATATTTACGAAATACGGCATGTTGTTTGTGATTTTCCGTCATCTATACGGCAATTTACAAACACATTTTCAGAATCATAATCACTTTCTTTAAAGTCCGACTCAGACTGCTAATGCAAAGTAACGCTTTGCACTGATATCTAGCTCCGATTAATAGTCAACTTCGTGCCCTTAATGTCACTTAAATTGAACAGAGCGAAATCTCGGCTATCACTTGAAGAATCGCCGAAATCCGTTTTGAAAAACAGCGTAAAAACCCCGAAAACTATCCAAAAAAAGTCCGTAAAAGTCCGTTCAAATTCTTAGTACGCGCTTTACAAATGGCGGCCATGTTGTCAAGCTATCGGCAAAAGCGAAAGTAGCCGTCGGAAGTATCGGAAAGCCGAGAGATCGCATTTTTACAATGCATAATAGTATCGGCCGGTTTGAGACGTTTTGCCCGTTTATGGTATCGGATGGAAATGGCCGGTCCACCCTGTAAAGGGTTAACAGACATCTGCTGAGCAAATCTAATTTACAAGACGTAAGATGTGGTTCAAAAAGAATCTGGAAGGACAGTACAGAACTAGGACAAAAAGCAGCTTGGTAGTGATGACTGGTCTCCCTGGTGTAGGGGTTAACGTCTTTCACCATAATCCCTTATATTCTCGTGAGTAACACAGCTGCGCAAGAAACGGCACTATGCTGTTAACTAATGGGGATATGTGAGCCAGTCGCTCAGAAAGCAATTGCAAACTACTGAGCGTAATCTTGCCTAGTACATCAACAGCAGCTGAAAAATGTTGGTGTTGACTGCAACGTCCTGTAAGAGATATGCAACATAAAAGAAAAAGAAAAAAAGTGATGACTGGCAGAAGGTTATTGGGATTGTGAATAGTGGTAACAAACACAATATTTGCTGAGAGAACAAAAATGATGTTCTTTTAGTAAAATACAAAATGAATTCTGCTTTGTTTCTTAAATATTGTGTGACATCTGTGAGACGTTAAATTGTATACGCTTATCCAAGAGTCTACATCTGCTTAAAGAGCTGCTAAAAATTATTTTCACTTGTATATTTATATTGCCCCTTTTTTCAGATAAGCAGAATCCAAATCACTCTTTATTGACCTTGGAGCTAGAAAATGAGCGATTGCAGCGACAGCTTTTGTTGATACAGGAACAGAACCTTCAAGCCAAGCACAGACGAAAGGATGACAGAGAAGGTATGAATAGGGCCAGGGCTATCCTTTATCACTCTGTCCCAAAGGAAAGAGCCAAGACTATAAGCCATATTAAACCTCTGGATATCACAACAGATTTTATCAATGAGAAGAAAAGGTCAAAAACAACAGATAGGTCATTTATGCGAGAACAATGGATGACCAGGATTGATCCCTTTAAAGAAAAGATTGATAGTGATGTGCAGAATAAATTTGGGTATGACTATGGAGCAAACAGGTTTCTTTTAACACAGCCATCAATGCCAGCAGAAAAAAAGTCTCGGGGTGATGTTCTCTTGTCTACTTTGTTGTCTGAAGTAACTCAAGATGTTGTTCCAGTGAAACCTACACAGACTGTGCAGCCCAAAGTTGTGCATGATATTGATAGAAAGGAAACTCCATACTTTAGAAACCATCTAACATCTCAAAGACTGAACAGAGTGGAAACAGATTTACGAAATAATTATAGTCGATTGTCACAAGCAAATGTTGGAAAGGAGGAGTTAGAACGTTTCGAGATGTATCATCAGAGAAAACAGGCGTCCATGGCCAGTGGTTATAACACTGAAGTAAATCAAAGTAACAATGATTCATATCGTGATAATATTAATCACCAAAACACACACAGGCCAACAACATTTGAGGATGAGTTTTTCATGAACACAGCGCGTACAGAAACAAATGAAGATGACAGTAAAATTAAGTCAACACGCAGGCCACCCCGTTCACGCCCCAAACAGCTGTCAGACAACAATTCTTTTAGAAAGAGATTTTTGAAGTTGTTTACCTGAAGTTATTTGGTGTACTTGATTCTTTGCTGAGTAGTTTTCTGCAGATTTTCTGCAGCTGAAATCATAGACAACAATTGCTTGTGACACAATACATATTACAGTTTCATTAGTTTGATATGGAGTATGTAGATTGGAATGGTTTGTTCTTCTTGTATATAGAAATCTGTCCATGTCATATTATACAGCATAGAAACATGTGTTCAAGGAACTGAAAGTGTTAGTGGGAGCAGAGTTGCTCAGAGGTTATGAAGTCCGCGTTTGGCTCTTGCAAGACCTGGTTCAGTTCCTGCATCGACTGAGGGTTTTTACACATGAGAAAAGAATGGTGTACAACCCCTTGAATTTGATGTAGTTTCACAGAAATCTAGCCTTCTCAGACAAGAGAGAAAAACTTTATGAAGCTTGTGCTCATGGTGCATGTTAAAAATTCCTCAGCAGTTAAAAATCTAAAAGAGCAGGCCGAATTGACTATTTCAATAGCAAAATTTCTAAATTAGAAAACCTACTTGTGAACATAAGAAATTGGATTATCGTGAGAGATATGTTCCAACACATTTGATCCAGTTAGTGATCTGTTATTATATCATGAGCAACAAGCAACTGCCAAAGTAGTCAGTGAATCATCAAACTGTTTTGAGGTACAAAAGGGAATAAGACAAGGCTGCATTATTTTCTCATACCTTTTCAACATCTATGGTTATAATCTATTGAGAAACATCAAAAGTGATTAGATCAATTTTGATCCATTCATAAATGGTGGAAATCCAATTCTAGAACTCAGATATGCAAATAACACTGTCCTCCTCTCAAATAGTGCTAAGGGATTTAAAGAGTTAATCCTGTATGTCAAAAGATACTGTGAAAATCAAAATGTTTTTATTTTTAACTTAAACAAGAATAATGTCCACGGTCATTACATGTTTGACAACTACATGTTAACCAAAAATCAAAGTCAACAATGAAGAAATGGAAAATGTTACAGACTTTGAATATCTTGGCTCCATAATCACCAATAATGGGGATTTTTCTACAGAAGTTTGATGCAGGTTGGCCATAGCAATGCAGACGATTGTAAACAATATTAGAAAACTATGTTACAACACCAGCAAACATGTTAAAGTAGTTTTTGAGAACATGCATCCTTCCTGTGTTGACATATGGATGTGAGCATGGATCTTTTTGCAGTTACTGAAGAAGAAAATCAGTGCTTTTGAAATGTTACAGAATAGTTTTTAGAACACCATGGACCAAGAAGAAAATTTTGGATCTTTTACAAGATGTGAGCACTGAAGAAAACCTACTCACATACACATCATCATGGTTAAAAACCGAAATAGTTTGGTCATGTTTAACATCACAATAGTTTAGACAGAAAAGTGATGGAAGAAGAGACAGGGGTCAACCAATACAAAGATTGAAACAGGACATTGAAGACACCATGGGGATGAAAGTGCATGAGGTAAGAAACTGCCAAAGGATCAAGAATCTTTCAGCGGCCTTGATGAGAGCAGCAACATTCTTTAAACGGCTTGCTACATGATGACCAACAAATTAATATTCCTACAAATGAATATTCCTACAAATGAATACTTCCAACATATCCGATTCTGTACTGAAAGATTTGTGTTTTGCCGGCTCTGTGGAGTTCATGCACAGTGCTGAGTGTCCTTTGTGTGATCTGTGTGAGGAAACCAAAACACTTACAGTGATATTCATGTCCAATGAAAGTGATCCTTGATCAAAACCAAACCATGTTCTAGTGTTAAAGCTGCATGCCTTAAAGACATTTGAAAAAAATATGTAATTTAAAATACTCACTCAAGGATGGTTTGTTAGCAAAGAGCCTATGGACAAGGGGGAGGTAGAGAAGGCAGAGGAACAGATTGAGAACCCATATGTGGAAAGAATGAGATTGCGGGGGATCGACAGGGGTTCTGGAAGAATCTCAAAACTGAGAGGGAAGACCAGGAGAACTTTTAATCGGATAGCGGTGGGAACGATTAGTAGTATGACTCTTCACTGGCTGTTGAACGAGGGGACGGAGCACGTATGGGAATGTCCTGAGTGCAGTGATGTCGGTTCTTAACTCAAATCAACTCAACTCAACTGTTAGCAAAGAAAGGTCACACACATTTCATCTTACAACTACCATTTATTTTTTTCAATAGATTTTTGTTGAAAGACCTAAATTATTCAGTTTCTTTTGTCTGAATCTCTGCTTAATGTTATATAATTTAGGCCATAATGCTGTGTCTATATTTCGTGTTAAGCAAATTTAGTAATACTAAATCATAATGTTTGTCAGGAACCCTGGATTTGTTTGCATGTGTGTTTGTGAATTATATCACACATCCAAATTGTTTTATTTGTGTTAATAGCTTCAATCTGTCTTACTCATCTCATCTCATGTTCCTCTTGTACTTTGCAGTGTTGAGGTGAAGTATAAACAGTGGAAGAGTGCCTGCTTATGGGCTTCATGTATGAATATTCCCAAGGACTCTGTTATTCCCTGCGTCCATCGTTTACGTGGTCGGCCTCTTCCTCTGCTTCCATCTGGTCTATACATCATTGCTTGTTGTGGTATACTGTTGGTAACCTACTTGCATGGCCAAACCATTTGACTTGCTGCTTTCTAATAAAATCTAGTGCAGCTATAACCCCCACTTTAGTCCTGATTTCTTCATTTCTGATCTTATCTCTTCTTGATACATTGAGTATTCTTCTCAGGAATCTCATTTCTGTTGTTGTGATTTTTATCTGTCTTACTTATGATTAAAAAAATCTCTTCCATATTAAATCAGGTATGGATAATTTTTGAGGCAATAATATTTGTATACTTCAATTTGCTTTCATTTTCACCTTTTGTGTTTGCTGGAAAAAAAGTAAAATTATGGTTGTGGTTTAGGGTAAAAAATTAAACATTATATCATTTTAAAAATCAGTTAAAGAAACTTGAACTTATGTGTCAGTTGTAATGCATGACGGTAGCACTGATTTTGGAGTTGTAGTGGTTTACTGAGATTCTATATAATTGGAACATCAAGAAAACTGGTTCATAAAAATATCATGTCTCAGAAACTCAAACATTTGGGCCATATTAAACAGCACAGTGATGAGAGCAAAACATTTGGGCCATATTAAACAGCACAGTGATGAGAGCAAAACATTTGGGCCATATTAAACAGCACAGTGGCTTGGAAAGAACAAATGAGAGAAGTGATGAGAGCAAACTTTTCCAATGAAACTTCTACATGATGAAGTGGTTGACCAGCACATTGATTTGAGGTTCAGTCTCCATTTGTGATAGGATTGGATATTTCCCTGCCCTGTACAGCACTGGAATCTTATGCTTTTATAAAATGTTGACAGTTGTGTTTCATTAAAATGTTTCGGTCTCTCAGTCTGGCTTGAGGCTAAGAACCCAGGTTAAATCACAAATACTTTGATATTTTAGCCACACTGGTGTACAGTTCTGTTCTATAATTAGAACATGGCAGCTATTTATGGGGTTGTCTTGTGTAAAGCATTTATTTCACATTTTATAGTTTCTTATGTGAAATTTTTTAAGCAAATGATGCTAATATTTCATGTAAGTCAACCTTGTACAGTTCTTGAAAAGAGATATTCTGAAATGGGTATCATAAAGTGTGCATCGTAAAGTAAGCACTTGTAAAGTAATTATATGCTTATGATTGCATCACTTTGAATATTTTTAATAATCATCTTTCGCTTGAGCAAAGTGATACAAAGCTTTTAATTTTCTTGCTTTTGCTAATTATAATTACATTATTGAGAAAGCTGAAGATATAAATGGGCACACTATTCAGTAATAGATTTTCTCAGTTTGGAAGTAATGGTTTGAGGCAGTGTTCAAATTAATCTCAGATTCAGCAATTTGTTTCATAGTAAAATATATTATAGAGTGGTTAAATGCTTTGAAAATATTGTCAAGGGTGTTGAAGGTAATAAAAAGCCACCATATAAGTTTCCCAAGAATAAACGTATGGACAGTTAAAAAGCCAGATTTATTGTAGAGTGACATGTTCAGTATTCTTAGAATATTGTTGACCAAGTTCAGAAAAATACTGATACTCTATAAGATGTGAAAATCAAAGAAAACTTGCTCATAAATGGCATTATGTCTCAGAAACTGAAATACTCTGGCCAATTTAAACATTACATTGGCTTGGAAAAAAAACAGTGCTGGAAGTCATGGTTACTGGAAGAAGAGACAAGTTGACCAGCATGAAGATGGACACACAATATTGTAGAAACCTGGAGCGTGAGATGCCATGGGGCAGAAAAAATGGCCAGACTTTTCAGCAGGCCAGGATGAGAGCAACATTCTGCAAAGTACCTGGTGCATGATGATGAGGATATGTTCAAAACACTTCAGACTGAACAATTTCACATTGACACAGTTAAGGAGTCTTTATCATGGTTAAATAGGTTAAAGAAGCATACATTAGCATTATGCCTATAGTGAATTTGAATAATGAAGACACAAACAATAGACTACAGGATGTATTGCCTGGCATATTTCGCTGCATCTCTTCAGGTACATACTGCAGAATTCACACAACATAAAGTAAAATAACTAGATACATTCTTCAAGCTGAAATATACACATGTTCACACAGTGATGTCAGTTGTCTGCCACTGTAATTTTTAACTGACTATCATGTCTTTCTGTTTGCACAAAACTGGTTTATGTAGATTAATCATGATGGCTTCTGCAAACCTTAACAAGCGACTATTTTGTGTATTAAACAACATATGAAATGCACTGTCTCTATCAATCACATGACCAGTTTCCAAAACGTGTTGTGCAATAAACAATTATATTTACATTACTCTGTGAACAAGTGTATATTTCAGCTTGAAGGATGTATCTAGTCATTTTACTTTATGTTGTGTGAATTTTGCAGTATGTACTTGACGAGATGCAGCAAAATATGCCAGGCAATAAATCGTGTAATCTATTGTTTGTGTCTTCGTTATTCAAATTATCATTATGGTAAAATAAAGTGCCGAATATAGCAAATAATAATATGTGTAAGTCCTATATATAACATATTTTGATAATTGAAAAATATGTACATCAAGGAAATAAACGACTGTTTCTACCAAATCTGAGTATTATTATTTGTTTATTGTCTTTAGTTGGTCTGCATGTGTGTGCCACACTGTAACAGGCTTCTTGTGATCACTTTGCTCAAAGCTGCTTATCTCATTTCAATTTACACTTGAGTTGACAGATTTGTTGCCTGCCTTCTTCAGAGTATTTTTTTTTTTAAATTTACCATTACAGACACCTTGGGCACTTGAGTTTTAGAACTAATACATCGATTGTCTGTCAATTCAAAAGTTGTCCATTGAAAACATGTTTTCACACCTTCTGTTAGCACCTATTATATTACTTTCTTATTGTTAGTGGTCTAATTGTTGTTGTTTTTTTTAAATTCTCATTTTCCAAAATGTTTTTTCCTATTTATCATTATTGAAAAAAAGCTATTTTACATATATCAAAGCTATTTCCACACATTCTCCACCAACCAACTCCCAATACAGTGATAATTGTATTACTATTAATGTGACAAAATCACTTTCAGCTTTCTTTTTATTTTTCAGTTCCGGACAACTATTACTTTTAACTGTTTTCCTGTAGTTGTCACTTCAAATGTTTCTGTCCTGACTGTTTAAATTATTATGTCTCACATAGTTATTACTTTTACTAATTCCTTCTGACGCAGAGAATTATTTTAACATAATAATCGCCTGAAGTAGAAAAAGTTAGCATGGCTGCCAGTGGAAAAAAAGAGGGAAACTATTGCTCTGCAGATGATACTGAACTTTTATCAGCTGAATGAGCATCTCTTGCTTATGTTGACAATGCCGGAAGAATACCATAAAATAATACCAGTATTTAAACACAAACTTAAACTTATTGCTTCTGGAGAAAATAGAGAGAGGAAAAAATAAAACATCAGCGCAGTCATCATCATCATCATCATCATCATCGTCTTCCACTTTTGCCGTCAAGCGTCGTGGGGAGGAATAATTTGCATTCCAGCGCCCGGTGAGCGGCACTGGATAGTGTCATTCCGTGTGGTTGTACAATGTCTCTGATGTCGTCAATCCATTTTCTTCTTGGACGTCCTCTTGGTCTCATCGCAGATGATCTTTGATGTAAGGCCAGTGATGGTAGTTGTTGATGTTGCATTCTAATGACATGGCCAAACCACTTGATCTTCTGTCTTTCAATAAATGTGGCACAAGGTGTTGATCCCAGAGTCTGTCTGATAATAGCATTTCTTATTCGGTCTCGGATTGTTAAGTTGGCAGCTCTCCTCAGGCATCTCGTTTCGCAGGTGTTGATTTTGCGAAGGTGTAATTTGGATAAAGTCCAGGTTTGAGATTGGTAGCATAGGGTTGGTGTGAATATGCTGTTTATTATTTGTCATTTTGCGGACATGGGTATGTTTGGATGTTTCAGTAAGGGTGATAGTTGATATGTAAGTGCACTAGCTTTTTGACATCTGATTTCAATTTCTCTGTCCAATCTGCCATCTTCTGTGATCATACTTCCAAGGTATTTGAATTCTTTAACTTGTTTCAGAGTTGTGTTATTTATCTGTATATTTAGTGGGCCTGGCGATCTGCTAACTTGTATTACTTCGGTTTTGGCTGTGTCTCTACTCATATTGTATCTGCTGCAGGTTGAACTCAGATTAATAATATGATTTTGTAGTCTGCCCTCATCGCTGTAAAACAGGCACTGATCATCTGCAAATAGAAGTTCATTTATTCTCTGTGGGTCAGTTGTTTCATCTGGAGTAAAGAGTTCTAAATTTTCTGAATCTGTTCTGTCGAGACTTGCTTCTTTGGAGATTCTGTCCATGTAGATATTGAATAGCAGGGGAGAGAGCACACATCCCTGCCTCACTCCTGTATTGACTGTGAACATATCTGATATACCTTCTTGTGTTCTTACTGCACTTCGGCTCAAGTGGTACATGGCTATGATGTTTTCTAGCAGTTGCCCTTGTATCCCAAAGTCTTCAAGGATGGTCCATAATTTGTATCTGTCTACTCTATCGAAAGCCTTTTCCTGATCTACAAACACAATATTCTGCTGGTCACTATATTCGATAGTTTTTTCACATATTTGTCTAAGTGTAAATAATGCATCAGTGCAACTTTTACCTTTCCGAAAACCAAATTGTGCTTTGCTTAATTGTTGTTCAACTATTGGTCTAGCTCTTTGTTCCAAAAGTTTTGCATACATTTTCCCTATATGGCTCAGGAGTGATATACCTCTGTATGTTTCGCACTCTCTCATATTGCCTTTCTTTTTCCATATTGGTACTATTAGCCTGTAGCCAATCACCTGGGACTTTTCTTTCTTCCCATGCTATATTAAAAAGTCTTGTTAGCCATTTAACTACGGTTTCCCCACAGGCCTGAATAGCTTCTGTGGTTATTCCATCTGGACCAGGTGATTTGTTTTTAGGACTTTTCTGTATAACTGCTTTGACTTCTGCAGGTAGGAAATTTGGTTCTTGCTGTCCCTGGCATTTAGGCACAAAAGTGAGGTTTTCTATGTTATATGTGGGGTTAAGTAGTTCTTGAAAGTATTCTGCCCACCTTGCTAGTCTTTGTTGTGGTCAGCACAGTCAACTGTCCAGAAATCTTTATAAGATATTGTCAGACCAGCTGTAAACTGGAATATTAAGGAAATGTGGAAGGAAAGGAGAACAATGAAACTTTGAGAGATGCAGCATTAGAAAAGATCATAGCAACTGGTCCTCTGTAGGCAGATCTATTTAACATTGACATGAGTATGAGTGTATAATGCATAAGGTCACCACCAGTATACATTCAAATAAACCTGAATGGCTTAAAGAGGATTACAATTGTCTTTAATAATATTAATGTCTGAAGATGTACACCCAATCAACGACTGCAGTTGTTTCTTTGCAATAAGAAATGAAGGTGAACAAAAACTTTCTTATATTGCTGATACATTTATCTCTTTAATTGCTATGATTTCAAGTTTCATGTTTCTAGAAATTCTATGTTAGACATGATCATCATTTATCAGGTCATTGCAGAACATTGCTCTCGTCATGGCCTGCTAAAAGTTTTCTCGATCCACTGCCAGTTCTCAGGCATACTCATGTCCAAGGCGTCTGCAATGTCCTGTATCCTTTGCACTGTTCAACACATGCCTCTTACAGGAACCGTGCCTTGTGATGTTTAATATTGTCAAAGTATTTCAGAAATATTTTCAGAAATGTAGCAGTTATGAAAGGAATCATCACTGGGGGACGTAACATCAATAACATTAGATATACAGATGATACAGTATTGATTGCAGACAATAAGTAGGATCTGCAACATTTAGTAGATGCAGTTGTTGCACACAGTGAACAACTAGGGTTAGAATAAATTGTACCATACCAAAATGTAATATAGAAGTAAAATATAGTAGAATTTTCTTAAACAAGTGAATCAGTACATTTATCTCGGAACAATCATAACATCTGATGGGAGATGCCTTGAAGAGATTAGAACAAGAATTGCCATGATGAAGGTAGCCTTTTGCAAGATTAAAAACATACTGACTAATAAAATGATGTCAATTGCAACGAGAAAAAGAGTTGAGGTGCTACATAGAACCTGTACTTTTGTATGGATATGAAGTGTGGACAATGAGCAGACAAGCTGAAAAACATCTGATGGCTGTGGAAATGTGGTTTCTGAGGAGTATGCAAAGAATACCATGGACAGACAGTTAAACTAATGACCAAGTCCTACAAGAAACAAATGAAAATTGTTCACTGAGTAGAGAAATTAGATGTAGACAGTCAAAATTATTTGGTTATATTATGAGAATAAATAAATTGGTGAAATTGATGACAAGTGGCAAGATCGAGGGAAAGATAACAAGGAGAAGGCAGAGAAGTAAATACCTGGATGGTCGAGATAAGAACACTGAGGTGATCCATGACTCTAGTGATCAAGTGAGATGGCGAATCGTGACCGCCCACACTTATCGCCATGGCACATGATGAATGAATTTTAGGTTTGGAGACAAGATGCTGCTTGTGAGCCAGTTTTCTTCAGTTCTTGTAGTATGTCAGTATTTTTCTTCTTGGTATACTAAGAACATTTTTGTAACATTTGAGTTCAACATCCCCAATTGTTATCTTTAGATATTGCAAAATGGTCTCTGATTCACATTCATATCATGCCACAGAAAAGATGCATATTCTTAAAAATTCTTCTTTGAGTTATTTGCTGGCCATAGATTCTTAATACTGCTTAAACCCTGCAGTGCTATGGCCGATCTATATCTAACTTCTTTTAAGCAATTCTCATTTGATATTTATTATGAAGCCAAGATATTCAAACAGATTTTTTGCGTTTTCAATTTCTTCATTGTTGGTTGTGATTTTTGTTTGGCATGTAGTCTTGTCTGTAGAAATTGTGTTTGTGTTTTTCTTGTATGTTTACTTCATAAAAAGTATTTTGCTTTTCATTGTGTCTCTTGATAGGCAGAATCAATTCTTCTAATCCCTTAGCATTATTTGAAAGGGGGACTAGCGTTTGCATATCTTAGTTTGGCATTGGATTTCCACCTGTTATGAGTGGATTACAATTGTCACTGACTACTCTTACAGCTGCCTGCTGATCGTGACATTTTTGTGTGTGTGCATATCCTTTACAGGACATCGCTGTCAACAGCATTTTACTGCTATTGTGATCTCTTGAAAAGTTTACATTCAGTAGTTTGCCTTCGCCACGGAGACCGGCGTTTATGATATAATGATTCAATTAAGTGAATCAAATATGCTGGAAATCACATACCTTTCATGATGTTGGGAACTTCTTAGGTTTAATAGAACTGAAGACCTTACTGTAGTCTTTGAAACAAGTATGTATTCTGCATTTCTCAAAAATGGTTTTCATGTTTAAGATATAATCCCTGGTTCCACCTGAAAGCTTCCTGTAATTCACATTCTAATTTACTTTCAATCCTCTTTACTGTGATTTGCAGGAGGATTTTACTAGCATGACTTAATGCGATACTCCTGTAGTTGGTGCACAGTTTTAAGTTTTCTTTCGTTGAGAGAGAAATGTTGATTGTTCTCTTCATGGTTTGAGCCAAACAGCACTATTCCAGATCTTCACACATAGTTTGAAGTGCATAATGCAGTGAATAAATCAACAAACATTAACAGTGGAGTTACTCAGCTTTACAAGAGTATAATCACAAGTGGCAGAATGGATGTTATGGCTAGAAAGTTTTCACCAGCGCACAAAAACAAAACGACATTAAAATAATTTTAAAAACCCACTTAATTGAGTTCCTGGAGATGTCGAAAATGATTGACAACACAAAAATTAGGAGGCTGTGGACAAACATTACAACCAATATTATACAGCATTGGCTATAAAAAATAAAAAGAACAAGAAACAAATGTGGTATTACCAGACTACTATACATGGAAGAGTTTACCTTATGAATTGTTTAATTGGAGTTTAATTTAAGATTGAAGTCAGTCTTACTTTTTCAGAGATCACAAAGTAGCAATACACATGAACTAAGTTCCATATTTGTCAGACTGAAAGTTCACTTAAAAGAAAACCTGAAGCAAATTTAAAGTAGTTCATGTAAATCATGGCTACTAGAAACAACCAATGTAAGACATGGATATGTATGTGTGCTTATACTGGGTGTTTGTGGAGTCTCAATACACTTTGTATGTAGAACAAATGAAGTACATGACGTCGTCAAAAAAATTTGCTAATAATTAATAAACTTAGTTACATTAGTCACTGCTATGATCTAACACAGTTTTGGGGAAGCTGGAAAGTACCAATAATGTATTCATTATAACCTATTCAACAAATTTCTAACTGCTGCGATGAGGAGGTTGTTTATCAGGAATTCTTGCTATAAATCTTTGAAGAACTGTCCGTGTGTATCGACCGCCATTTCAAAACACTTGTTCAACCAAACCAATTGTTTCTTTTGTTGATAACACTATTCTGTTTGGAGTGCAAAGAATTTCTCCAGCAGACGACAGCCATTCGCTGCATATTGCTTCACAATGGACTGTGGACCACATTTTCTTATTTCGTCATGTACTTAATTTGTTACATTTGCTGTACATACAAAGTGTAGTGAGACTTTACTAATAGCCTGTAGCAGAATGGAATTACAAAATGAAAAGCTTACTAAGTGTTTTAGGATTGAACATCATCAAAAATATACAAAGAAAATAGCGACAAGCCATTAATTTTAAAAAAAAAAGTTTAAAAAAAAAAAAAACAAATCCTGTAATGAAATTATGTTGTTAATGTGAATGTAAACTATTTTTAGATAAATAGGATATATTTTGGTCAGCTAAATTCTGTAAAACAGAAACATGTCCTTTCCATATAGTCCATCTCTTTTTTAAATTCTCTTCTCCATGTGTTGTTAGATCTCCCTCTTATTTGTTCTTCTTGTGGGTACCAGACAAGGGAGTTTCTAGTTATACTATCCTCAGACTTTCTCAATGTGTGTCCCATCCAGTGCCAGTGTCTTTACCTTACCTCTTGATTCACTGGAATTTGTTTAGTTCTCTCCATGAGCTCTACATTGGTGATTCTGTCATACCATTTTAGTCTCACTATTCTGATTGATTAGAGAAATTAGACGTAGACAGTCAAAATTTTTTGGACATGTTATGAGAAGAAATGGACTGGAGAACTTAGTGACAGCTGGCAAGATCGAAGGGAACAGACCAAGAGGCAGACCGAGAGGAAAATATCTGGATGGCTTGGCCACATGGCATGGACGAGACAGGAACACTGAGCTGATCCACGACTCTGGTGATCGAGTGAAATGGCGAATCATGACCGCCCACGCTTTCCGGCATGGCACATGATTGATTGATTGATTCTGCACAGGCATCAATTAGTGAATATTTGTAGTTTATTAGTGGTTCTTGTAGTTGTTCTCCATGTTTTTGATCCATAAAATAGTACCAATTTAACATAATGTTAAATATTCTAAGTTTGCTGCTAAGTTTCTTCTTCTTCTTCTATGTACATCCAGAGTGATTTTTCAGACGTAATTGCGTTGTGTCCGGTTATGCGCCCTTAGGCCAACACATCCAACTTCGGCAGGCGGTTGTTGGCCGGATTAGCCTTCCTGGGTGCTGCTAAGTTTAATTTCCTTTGTGGATTTTGTGGTTGAATTTCTCTATGTGGTGGAGTAGCCTGCACTAGGCTCAGCCCTTGTCAGCTACCTCTTACGTCATGCTTGAAAGGGTAGCAGTGTTACTATTTTTTGCTTCACTTGCGAGTCCTGGCAACACATGGGCATTCTTTCTAGTTACATACAGGTAATTTGGTTTTTACCTGTGGGTATGGCCGGCTCTGTGGTGAAGGGATTATGAATGCAATTTGTAATCCCGCATACCACATTCGAAACACCACTGTGGGAAATTTAGAAGCAATCCACCTTGCGTTGATTTCCATATAATGGTATGAGTGCAGGTCGTTCAGAAATCAATGGCAAACTACTGAACGTAAACTTGCCCAGAAATCACAAACAGCTAAAAAATGCTGAGTTGACTGCTATGTCCTGTAAAAGATACACAACTAACTTTTTTTTTTAACTGTGAGTGTAGGAGAGATAACCTTAAATATTAATATTGATAAAAGATATTATTTGAAAGTTTGAAGGTATTGATTTTCTACTCTTGTTTCTACAGATGAGCTTGAGAGAGACCTCAAACGAATGCAGCAAGATCACCTGCGTAAAATGCACGAGCTACAGAGAGAAATTGAGAAGTTGCGTCATGAAAGTATGATTCTGAGGATTCATGATAAACCATCCCAAATTGTTGTACACCAACCACCACCAGTCCAGATCACATCTCCTGCACCTCTGCCTGTGGTACGTGGCATTTTTTCACCTTTTCTTTTAAGTAATGTTCTTTTTGTGTAAGTTGGTTTAAGTATTGTTGTTATGTAATTAACATAATGTAGCAGGTTCTTTGTAGAAAGTTGCTCTCACTACATCCCGCCAAATAGTCTCCTGATCTGTTGCCAGTACCCTGCCTCATGCACCATTGTGCCCAAGATGTTTGTATTGTCCCTTGTCCATTTTCATGCTGGCCAACTGCTGCCTCATCTTCCAGGAAACACACCTTCCATCACTGTTCTTTCCAAGCTACTTTGACGTTTAATATGACCGAAGTATTTCAGTTTCCAAGACATCATGCTCTTTATGAGCCAGCTATCTTCAATGTCAGATCTTGTAGAATGTCGAATGTTATATAATGCCCTTATTACTGTACATATTTAAATACCGGGTGTTTCTAATGTCTCACTACACTTTGTATGTAGAACAAATTTGAAAAATGAGTGTCATCATCATCATATTCATGTGCCATTCTGATAATTGTGGATGTCCATGGTTCACCATCTTACACGACCAACACTTTTGGAGAAGAGAATTAGAGACAGAGATGAATAATATAGGGTGAACAAAACATAGAGGGGGCTGAAGACATAGCAAAGGATAGGAGGACTTGGTGCACGCTTCTATGGGGAATAAAGATCAGAAGAAGAAGACGACGTAACTATGAATGAATCACTTAAAAAGTATAGCATCAAATCTATGCCCCAGTGCATCCAGTTTCTTGTGGATTTTTCCACCGTAGATGTTAAGCTTACAAGAGCATCAGTGTGGTCAGACAAGGATGCAGTGCCAACCCTCGTCACTCGCTACAGGCCATCTTTCCTCCGTGCGCTCAGGCTTACACAAATGTGATGGTCCTAACACTTCACATAACCACAGCAGCTTCCTGTTATGGGGCTTGTTTTTCTGTCTTCCCTGGCCTGTGATTGTCCCCTGTCCATCTACAAGCCAGGAGGTGTGTATGTCTCTCTTCATGTTGTCCTTAATCTGTCTGGCATTGGAGACTTTCCTATCAAAAGTTAAGTAATCTTCTAATCCAGTCATCACTGTTCTTTCCTCATTGTAACGGACCCTTCCAGGCTCATTGAGGTCTAATCAGTCTCTCTGAACCCACTCTGGTAATAACAGTTTGACATGTTTAACAATGATGGACCAACAACATACCAGTGAAGGGGAAGCATGCAAGATGGTTATAACATTATGTGTGCATAGACAACATTATGTGATGAATGGTGAAGAAGCCTATATGAGTTCACCCTAAGGACACAGGACAGTGTTAGAGACTCAGAACCAACCTTCATTGTGGAGATGGCACTTAATGATAATGATGATGTATATGTGTGTGCACACACTTCTACTGTTAATATTTCCATATATAAGGCTTTGTTGTCATTCCCCAATTCAGAAGACCAAGTTTTTATCCATATATAAACTAATGTTTTTATTATTCCCCAATTCAGAAGACCAATTTTGTATCCATATGTAAGCCTTTGTTATTATTCCTCAATTCAGCAAACCCAGTTTGTGGAAGTTGACCGGCTAGCACCCTATGACTACAGGTAAGCATTACATAATCTCATTTTGTGCTTAGAACATCATTTGCTTCTCTAATGAATTATTATTCCTCTGGCTGTGCCATTAGAACAGTGATTATGTAATAATGATATGAAGAGGATGGTTATGATCATCATCAAGTACCTTGCCAACTGGTATGGACGATCACACCTCTCCACAACTCTGCTGCACAAGCAGTAAATAGCTATTCATGTGCTGATATCTTCCCATGTCAGTTATGTGGAAGCTGCAGAAATGTGGTTTTGTAGAAGAATGATGAGAATATGGTGAACGGATAAGAGCAATGAAGATATCTTCAAAGAAGTTAACTCACAGAGAGAACTGGTTACTGGCATCAGAAGAAGGCAATCCATATTATTTGGACACATGAGACGGGGAAATCTGGAGTATGTCATGACAATGGGAAAGTTGGAAGGAAAGAAAGGCAGGGGAGACCAAGAGAGAAAGTACTAAACCAGCGGTTCTCAGCCAGTGGGGAAATCCCCCCCCCCCCCCAAGGGGGGAATTTTAGGGTTTTGGGGGGGGGGGGGGGAATTAAGATTATTTCAAGATCGTGTTAATACAAAAACCGATTACTTGATATTGTTTTCCCTCCATACTTTACAGTTCTGTACTTTTTGCCCTTCTGAAATTCGTTTTATAACATAAGTAGACCCGCACATCATGTTTTATTTAGACGTCTAGACTTGTTCTAGTATGTGTTATTAAATTTAGCTTCCATTTTTATGTATATTTTGTAGTGGCCGGGGGGGGGGGGGGGGGGGGGGGATTTATAGGGAGAAAATATTAAGGAGGGGATGACATTCTGAACATATGGTGAAGGGGTGCAATGGTCAAAAAAGGTTGAGAACCACTGTACTAGACAGTTTGGTATCATGGCAAGGAGGAATATCTGTATCAGAAAGTAATGTCAGTATGCGATACAGGAAGCTGTGGACAGTCATGACCAACACCACCTGTCATAGACTAAAAAAAACAAGATGTTTCTATGCCACGATGTAAGACTGTTAAAATTTTCTGTCTCTACTTTCCTCTATCTCTATATCCACTAGTTTTGCCAGTTTTTATAATTGTTTCAGTTTTTATTTTCTCATAATGTGGCCAAAAATGTTGACTGTTTATTCTGTCTGTGATAAATCATTATGCAGATGAAGGTTATTGTTTTTCTATTGTTATTGTAACTTCCTCTTCGGGTGCCTGGGGCAGGCATCAGTGGTCATGACTCTCCAGCCCTCTCTGTCATCTGATATTTTGATGACGTTAATGCCAGACTTTCCACATAATCTTGATCTGTCTTCTTATGCCTCTCTTGCTCAGCATTTTCCCATGTAAGACTAATTTTTATATTCCACCTCATCTGTTGATTTGCTTCATTATGGGTTTGTTCAATAATGCTTATAACCCTAGCAGATCTCAACACCTCAGCGTTTAAAAAAAATTCTTTGTCTACAATTGATATTCACAGCATTCTTCTCAAACCCACATTTACATCCTCCAGTTTCTTCACCTTGTCATTACTCATTGTCCCCAGCATTTTCATCCAAATAGAAGATCAGGCTGCACATAACTTTTCATTAATGATTTTATTGCCTGTGATATTTTTGTTAGCGCTACAGAAATTGACATTGACAAGTTAAAAACTATACCTGCATTGAAGATGTTGTACTTTGTATATTTCTTTTCAATATTGTATTTATACTACTGATCTTATGAGGGTGTTTTTGTAAAGAAACATTGGATCTAAAAATTTGGAAAGCATTTTGCATCAGCAGTGTCTCTTTTTAATCTACTCGATTGCTAAAAAGATGTGTTTATAGTTCTTATTTTCTGGACTAATGCGTATTCTTGCAAGTTCCGCGTGTTGCCGTTTCAGCCCTCGTCAGCCGTATGCACATACGTGGGCAAAAACTCATTATCGTCAGGATGTCAACACTGACCCATTCTATGAGCTACATCTTTAATTTTTCTTGGAGTTTTCAGGTAAGATGTCATGTTTTAGGTTGTTAGTATTAGATAGTTGTGTCGTTTGCTTTCTTCTATGGTCATTTTATGTGTGGACATATTATATTAACTCTTCAAGGTTGGCCAGAATTTGGGGGCTGATATATCCAAGATTTCATCATGGGAAGTTAGTAATAGTGACTAACTTTCACCAAATGTTTTATTTTGGCCTGGTTATTATTTTCTATAATTATTCCTTTTACAACCATTTAAAACATGTATTTGGTTTTGAAGATAAAAAATTACAAAACAAACATGGAAACTTAGGTAGAGAAAGAGAGAAATCATGCACCAAAGATGGGGAAACCCTGACAGCCATGAAGAGTTGTATTAAAAATGAAGAGTTCTTATAAGCATGGCCTAAAATTTAAGTAACATGTTATTGTATTTTATCGAGCTTGTGCTCAGTACATGTGATTTTTACAGGCATTTCGTTTGGGTATGCCTTCCCTAGCCTTTGACAGTCCCCAGTCTACTTGCTATGCAGAAAGTTTTTTGTGTCTTAATTTGTTTGGTGCCTACCCATCAACTTGTCAGACTTGGGAGCCTGTCGGCAAAGCTTCGGGTGTCAGTAGGACATGCAAGCCTTTTACAAGATGGAGACACAGAAGAGGGGCTGTATAGGGTTCACTTCCCAGTGGTGACAAGATTTTATTTTGTTTTTCAATTAATAAAGCTCTGGGATTGGATCCTGCTTCATCGGAGATATTTAGAGCGGAAAGGAGTTGATTACCCCAACTCATTACTGAGTGACAAAGTATAGATTAAGTCCTAACACTTCACACCCATATGGCAATATTTACCATGAAATTGTCTGTACTAATGTTTATCTTACTGCATGTAAAAAATCTTTTCTCACAGGGGCATCTGATTATGTTTTAGGTTACTGTAGCTAATATTCTTCTTCTTCAGGCGCCATGTCTGAAGCAGGCATATGTGATCATGACCCCCCCAACCTTTGTGTCCTCTGATATTTTGATGAATTTGGTGTTGCTTGTACTATTATTTGTTGCCCAGCTGTTCCAGCTTTTAGCATACATCTTTTCCTGTTTTTCTCTGTCTCTGTTGCCTGCAGTTAATATTACTGAGTTTTACTTCAGCATGAACACACACACAAACACACACAGACACAAAGACAATACTCAAAGCTAAATTTACTGACAGCTTGGAAAACTGTAAAAACAATGAAAATGTTAATTGTTAAACGTTTCTTAAATCAAATATTAGGATAAAAAGTAAGTTGTACCCCCTTCTTTGGTCCCTGGTTTTTGAAGTAGATGCCTAATCTTCTTAGATAAGGGTGAAAAATAGGTTCTGTGTGAGGGCTGTACACATAAAATATCTCTAAGCTGTTGGAAAATATGAAGAGCAAGCAGGAGCTGGCAGAATTTTAAAAATTAGATAAGCTACCCTCAAGAAAATATTTATGGCCTGTAAATCTCTTATGTACTCAGAAAAGCTAACCTGGTCAATAAATGCTGGGCAGACATCACATTTGTTGTCAAAAGGGCACAAATATCACAGCTCTGCTGTAAACAGGTGCAATGCAAATACTGTTGAAAAAAAAGTACTGCATCAATGCAGAAGAAAAAGAATCTGTCATATAGATGTGGACAGCAAGGGGATTGAGTGTATGGGCAGTCAGAGGCTAGGTTTATGGTGGAATTGCAAGCTCAGGAAACTTCACAGGTCTGTGGTGTGACATGATTTAGGTGTTTAGTGATTGAATTTATGGTTATTTTTGTTAGAGGAAAATATAGGCTTATCACATAATTTTAGCGTAAGGAAACAGATACTGTCTTCATCTTGTGGGCCAAAACAGTATGGTTCCTGACAGGAGTGGTTAGAACTCTGGTTGGCAGCAGGATAGCCTGCTATCACACAACCATAGAGAAATTATATAATTTCATTAATATAATAATTGTATTTATATTTTATAATTTTTGTGTGTGGAGCGGCAATGGTATAGTGCTTAGTGAATTTGCTTTTCAAGGCAGTAATAATCAAGTTTATTTCCCAAAAATGACAAGATTATTTTTTCTGGCCAGTTTGGCTCTGGAGCCTCCTAAGCCTCTTGAAATGATTACCTAATAATTTTTAGAACTTCCTCTGAATTGTCTGGGAAGGAAAGTGGTGAGGAAAAGAACTGGTTCTCTTTTATTTATTTTGGACCTACTTACATTTGCATACATATTCTTTAGATTAAAATATAAATGTCCACCTTCTTGGCATGCAACATTCAGTGAAATGTTTATTAATTCTAATTTGACTAACCGCATTATTATTTACAATAAAATATGTAGCACTGCTCACGCTAAGTGCTTATTTGTGCACATATATATCTTAATGTATTCTTTCACTTAAGTGCGCAAAGGGATATTTTGTTTGAGCCGGTATATAATTTAATTTCAGTTACCATTGAAAAAAATCAAATTAACCTATAACTCATGCATAGGCTGTAGTGTACCACATTGGAGACACAGTGAATCTAACCAGTATAGTATTTCCAGTGGCAAGTGATCCACTGGCTGTGCTCATCCAAGTATAGTATTCAACTGTAGGTGGATTTTCTCATTTTTGAAATTTAGTGTAGACCACAACTTATTCAGTTGATACATTAAGCATTGCAGGACATTCAAAATGGAAGCCGCTAAAACATCTCAAAGATTTTATGTAGAGGCCTCAAGGTCAAGCAGATAATTTACATAATCTCAAAGATTTTATGTAGAGGCCTCAAGGTCAAGCAGATAATTTACAAACTGGGAAAAAACCAATGGTGAAGAAATTATGGATAGTAGAGATGACGTCAATAAACCTGACGGTACCACTGTGGAAAGCTCTGTCTCTTGCACTAAAGAAGAAATTGGGAATTTGGAATGTCACAAGTTTATATCTAGGCAAACACATTATGATTAGTGAGCAATTAGCAAGAAACAACATTGGAAAAAGCAGGGGTCAAACAATATTAAGAGGGACACAGAACATTGAAGACACCTTTGGCATGAGGGTACATAAGGCGAGAGAAATGGAAAGTGATAGAGAAACTATTCACCCTGCCATAATGTGAGCGACATTCTGCAAGTAGCCTGCTACATGATGAGTAGCTTATTCAACCTACATCTTGCGATTTCTAACAGTCGAGATATTTTTAATATGCACATATGCACAAAGATATTCTTATTTTTTCACCCCTGACTGAGAAAATTAAGTGACTGAGAAAATTAAGTGTCTCTGATGAGAGAATATAACATCCTCCAGTTTTTTGTTAAAATCTTTTTTTCATGGATTCCCATCAAACGAGAGAGAAGCCAAAAGGCTAAGAAAAAGTGAATCACTGAAGAAATATTAATGTTGATGGCCAAAAGAAAAAAGAGTAAAAATGATAAGCATGTATATAAAAATCTGTCATCTGTCATTTACTGCCAATATAGTACCTTGCGGTGTATGGCAGAGGGGTCTTTGAGCCTGAGTATATAATGAGATAAATAAAGAAATAAGAAATAATTGTGTGAAGGCAAAAAAAAGTTGGTTAAATGAACAGTGCAAGAAAATTGAATTAAATTCTATTAAAGATACAAAAAATATGCACAAACAAATCAGTGAGCTTAAAGGAAGAAAAATAATAAATACAGGTTGTTTAAAATCAAAAACAGGAAATAAATTATTGGAGGAAGATGCTATAATGAAGAGGTGGAATGAGTATATAAGAGACTTATATGATGGAGAAAGGGCAGAATTAACAGAAGAAAGTATCTTAGAAGGTCCACCTCCTTAGAAGGTCCTTAGAAGTCTAAAAGAAGAAGTTGATTACTCTATCAAGCATATGAAGAAAGGAAAATCAGCTGGGCCAGATGGAATCACAATAGAAGAATTAGAAGTATTGGAAGAATTTAGAGTAGATATATTAACCAAAATGTTGAATGATATTTATAGCAGTGGATATATACCAAGCAATATGTTTAAATCTGTATTTATAGCTATACCAAAAAGACCAGGAACAATTGAATGCGAAGATTTTCGTACGATTAACCTCATAAATCATGTCACTAAGCTTCTACTCAGAATTATAATGAGAAGAACAAGGAAGAAAATAAAAATGGAAATTGGCGAAGAACAGTATGGATTTCTGGAAGGAAAAGGTACAAGGTACCATTGCAAGACCAATGCAAAATACACATTACGAACACTATTAGAAAGATGAGTAGAGACAAAGCAAGACATATATTTGTGCTTCATAGATTATACTAAGGCATTTGATAAAGTAAAACATGATGAACTGATTAAAATGTTGGAAGCTATTAACATTGATGAGAAAGATCTCAGAATAATAAAAAAAATATTTACTGGAACCAAACAGCAGTAATTAAAATGGGAAATAAAGAAGGAAATTATGAACACATAAAGTTGGGAGTAAGATAGGGATGTGTTTTGTCACCAGATCTCTTCTCCCTCTGTAGTGAAGAAATAATGAGAGAGATCAAAGAAAAGCCAGGAATAATATTTGGAGGTTATAATATAATTTATGCTATGCAGATGACACAGTATTGATAGCGGATAATGCAAATGATCTACAACAATTGTTGGACATTGTAGTAACAGAGACTGCAAAGAAAGGACTCTCCTTAAATATCAAGAAAATAGTAAAAAGGTGATATCAAAGAAACAGATAATACCCAAATGTGAAATAGATATAGAAGGAAAAATTCTTCACCATGTGGATAGTTTTAAATATCTAGGGACATTTATAACAACATTTATTTTAAGCAAAGGCTGCATTTCAGAAAATGAAGAATATCTTATGCAATAAGTCACTATCATTGAATGTAAAAAAGAGAGTGCTGAAGAGCTATATAGAACCTGTTTTGCTGCATGGCTGTGAATCTTGGAATATAAATGAACAAATTATGAAGAGATTGGAAGCAACAGAGATGTGGTTCCCTAGACGAATGTTGCGAATTCCTTGGACTGCCAAAGTAACTAACAATGAATGCCTTAAAGAGGCTAACAAAACTAGAACATTATATACAACAATAAGAAAGAGACAAACAGCTTTTTTTTGGGTCATGTGATGAGAAGAGAGGCGCTGGAGAACATCGTGACAACTGGAAAGATCGAGGGGAAGAGAAGCAGAGACAGACCACGAGAAATGGTGGATGCTGGATGGATTGCGACGTTGGCATGGAGGAATATCAACGGCAGAGTTGATCCAGAAAACCAAAGACCGAGATCTGTGGAGAGTCATGAATGCCTTTGCCAGTCGGCACGGCACTTGATGATGATGAGCTTTCAAGTCACAGACCGTTTAGACCAATGGTTCTCAACCAGTGGGGAATAACATGGCTCCCCCAAACACTATATACGTTATTATTTCATCTCACACATGTAGTATTATTATGTGTGAGATGTCACTTGTTAAAATTTGCAGAAGCCATCATGATTAATGTACATAGGCCAGTTTTGTGCAAACAGAAAGACAAGATAGTCAGTTTAAAATTACTGTGGTAGACAATTGACATTACTGTGCGAACATGTGTATATTTCAGCTTGAAGGATTTATCTAGTTATTTTACTTTATGTTGTGTGACTTCTGCAGTATGTACCTGACGAGATGCAGAAAAATATGCCACGCAATAAATCGTGCAGTCTATAGTTTGTGTTTTCATTATTCAAATTCACTACAGGAAAACATTGTTTTGATAAAGAATTATGTCATTTAATCTTACACACAGTAAACAACAGACAGTACCATACCATTTAATCCCATACATACTAAGCAACAAACAGTGCTGTATCATTTAATCTTACATACAATAAAAGTTGACAGTATTATATCATTTCATCTCACATGCATTAAACAAAATACAGAATGATATCATTTTATCTCTCACACAACATATATTACCATTTAATTTCATGCACATCAAAAAACAGACAGTGTCATGTCATTTAATCTCACACAAATTAAACAGACAGTACTGTAAAATTCAATAAGCCTGGCTTTAGTGTTCATTGTTTTATTTATCCCTTGTGGGCCTACACTTTTTTCTGTCCTGTTGTCTAGTTGCTTAACAGAATTTCTTGAAAGAAAGTCTGTCAATTTGGGCTCTCTGACATTTTCATAGTTGTCTTGTGAAAGAATCAGTGTTGACCAAAAGCACTACCTGTGTTGTTTATATACTGGACACACATGCAGCATATGTATAGCTGTCAGTTCATCAATTTTTAAGTTCATCAGTAGCTCATATCTTTAACTTGTTGAACTGATGCTGTTCCAGTCTGTTATGCCAGTACTTCTAAGGAGTCTTGAGATTATTAAAAAGTTAAAGGACTATAAAATATTGGAGAAAACAAAAGGTCCTGTATCAGATAGATGCTGTGGGTATGTGAAGTGTTAGGACCATCACGCTTTTGTATGTCTGAGTGCACGGGGGAATAGGTAGTCAATCTTTCCCTGCCATAGCAAACGATAGAGCTGGCATCGAACCCTTGCCTGATCATGCTCATGCCACTGTTAGCGTAATTTCATAACCGTTACACCAAGACGCCCGACTAAAACATTGAAGTATTAATATTATTGCTTATATTTCTTAGATTTCAGCATTCTATTAATATAATTTCTTGACTCAAACACAAAGCAGCTGATTCTTATATTTGTTGCAATGCTCTTACTGATTCTTAATGATTTGTAAGCTCTAGACCAGTGGTTCTTAACTGGTGGGGACTTTCCCCACCCCCCTCCCACACCCCCTCCCCCACCCCCCTCCCCCACCCCGGAATTTTAGGGTTTGGGGGGGGGGGGAGAATTAAGATTATTTAAAGATCGCGTTAATACAAGAACCGATTACTTTATATTGTTTTCCCTTCCATACTTTACAGTTCTGTACTTCTCACCTGAAATTCCTTTTATAACGTAAGTAGGTCCGCAAATTACGTTTTATGTAGACGTCTAGACTTGTTCTAGTATGTGTTATTAAATTTAGCTTCCATTTTTACGTATACTTTGTAGGGGTGGGGGAGGGGGGGAATTTATAGGGAGGAAATACAAAAGGGGGGGGGGGGAATGACTTTCTGAAAATATGGTGAAGGGGTGCACAGGCTAAAAAAAGGTTGAGAACCACTACTCTAGACCTTTAAATTAATTTTATGTATGTGTTTACAGTATACATTTTCTAATTTTTTTTTCATGTGTGGCTTTGTTTGCAGGGTTAGAGGTCTGTGCAAACCACAAGAAGATTTTATGGAATGCCATTTGCTCAAGTTTGATAGATACATAATTCCTTGAGACTGTGATAAAATTTTACTAGCCTCGCTATTTGCTTATTGAGATATGTTTTATGTGTATTGATGAACCTGAATGTTTTTATAAAAGAATGTATAATATGCTGCATAGAGCAATTCTGACTGTATTACTGGGACCTATAAGGAACGCAAAGATTAGTAACACTGTAACCTGCCATTCATGTTGTAAGAGATAACTAAGGAGGGTTAACACGAGATTGGCTACCTTAGCCTGCATACAGTTTTAGATACAAAATGCAAGCAATCATGAACAAGTCAATAAAGAAAAGAATAACCAACCAAGATTTTTCTTGGGCACTCACTCGCTTTAAACTGAAGAGTAGTCCATACACAATACTTCTAGTAGTGCTGGACTGAATTTTACATGTGGATTAGCTTTACCTATTAACAGTTAGTTAGTTAGTTAGTTAGTCACGGTTCCAACTTCACAGCAACGGGTCATCCCCATTATGCTCCGTTCCTGTGCCAGTGAATATCACACAAAACGCTCCCCACTGCCCAATGTGAAAAGTGGAAAAGACAGGAGTCTCGACAAACAACAGCCCACACAGATACACTGTGCATAATGTCGCCGCCAGAATGTCAACACAATAGTCCCCCACGAAACATCCAGTTTATCTCTGGTGGAATCGGCAGTCATTTTCCCATCTGGATGTTTCCTAGATTTTCACCCACACAGTCCACGAAAATACAGTTCATCGTCGATGAACCTATTAACAGTGTCCCTCGCCGTCAGGCGAACCCACTTCAACTCATCTCTTAGTTTTTCTACGAGCAGTATGAAGATCCCCTGCCCGCTTCCTAGGCCAGTTGCAGGTTTAGGACAAATCTGACCACAGGGAGTCCATCCCCTATGGCGAGTCATAGCCCTGTTAGCCCATGACCTACTTCAACTTCAGAGGTATTTGTAATTTATGTTCGCAAGTCAAGAACAATAGGTCAACATTTTAGTCCAACTGTCTGGTGTAGGGGTTGAACCCCTTACCTTGGCATCAGCACACCGGATGTTTAAGAACATGCGTTCTTATTCATTCGGCCATGCTGACCTACACCAACCAAGATGAAAGAAGGATCTTCTTCTAGAAGAAGTATGACACGATGTGGAGAAAAAGTAAAAAATATGGGGAGTACATGAAAGAAGCTGCAGGAGGCAGCAAAATATAGGAGATCATATGTTTCCTTTAGGAATTTAGGCAGCCATGGTGGTGAAGTGGCTAACACACTTCCCTGCCGACCCATTAATCAGATGTTTGAATCCCCTTTGAGGCAGGGATGTTATTTTTATTGACTCAATCTAAAATGGGTGCCAGAAAATGTCATGGGAAGTAAAGGCAGCTTGTGTGATATTGACCACTTCAACCACAAAGTGACTATTGGTCTGGGAAGATGTGGCCACCACCATATGCCCAATATGTCTTGTGGCTTGAAAATGGGCCCATTACCTATTTACATTATTATTAAATTAGTGATCATCTCTAGGATCCCACAGTGTCTCATCAGTTTCCAAAGAGATTCCCTGTCAGTGCTGTCATAGACTATTTCTTAGTCCACAAATGCAATAATCTAATTTTTTGCTTTTTTGTTATTTAGGATATGTTTCGTTGGTAGCCTTCCTGTTCATCCCTTAGTTGTTTTTCAGTGGCAACTCTTAATCTCTCCAGAATGATCCTGCTTAATATCTTCCCAGCATTATTCCTCTATAATTGTCAGACTCCTGTTGGTCCCCTTTCTTTGGCATCATCACCAAATATCCTTCTCTCCAGTCTGGTGGTATGTCTTGTGATTGACAGTAATATTATTCCTCTGTAATTTTTACACTCTAACAGATACCCATTCTTTGGCAGCTTCACTCCAGTTTTCTGGTATTTCCACAGACTCATGGAAGTAATTTGTGCAGTAGTTCAGTTGAGGTGTTTATATTGGCTGTAATACCATCTGGATCAGCAGCTTCTTATCTTGTGCATTCTTGAAACAATACATCACTATATAATGTTTGACAAGAAAATAATGAGTCAGTCTGCCATCTTAGTGATGTGACAGAACTTTAGACATTCTGAAACAATAAAGAAATATATAATAAATTGTATTGCCAGCTTTTTATGTCTATCAGCTTCAAGTATTGCACACAGTATGACTAACCTGTAAGGAATATGGTCCAAGAGTTAACAATTTTGCTGGAATTTGACAATTATTTTAATGTTTAAAGTTTATAAACATTAATATTTTAAATATATTTCAGATCTACTTCAGTGTTTATGCCATTTGATAGTAAGAAATAATGTTTTTAAGAATGTTGTACTCCAGAATCTTTATCAATATATAACCATCTGATATACTCAGTAAAATTTAAAAAAAAAAAACGAAATTAAAAGTTATTAAATCATGTCTTTTTTATAATATTGTACTCCAGAATCTTTATCTGTTTCTAAGCATCTGATATACCCAAAACATTTTTTAGAAAGGAAATTAAAAGTTATTATTTGGAATCGCAGTAACGCAGCGTCATTCAAGCTTGCTTGCCAACCTGGTCGTCATCCTCATTGAGGCAGGATGTTTATTTACCTGATCTCCTAAGTCAGTCCAGTCTGACATGAGTACAGGAAATGTTCTGGGTTGTAAAAAAGGCCAGTATTATGTAGACCACATCACCCTCAAATGATGATTTGTTTATAAAAATATGGGGCAAGTACCATTTAAGCAATATACATCAAGACATGAAAATGGGTTCTTTACTTACTAAAAGTTTAATGCCCCACTTAACACTATGTGATTTTTATTATTTATACTTTGGCTAACTGTCAGGTCTTTGTCAGATATGACGGAGCTACCGTATGATAGTAGATGGTATGACCTCCTTTCTGTTAGCGGCGAATGTTGGGCCACTCTCACCATACCCGACACCCCACATTATGCCAACGGCTTCGGTCGGAAGAGCGCAATTGGGAGGGTACAAGCCTTATCCTGGTGCAAGGAAATGCAACCTAAAGACTCAATTTCATGGCAGGGCAGACCAGGCTCTAAGCCTTGATTGGCAATTGGTCTGGGATCAAGGTTCTGACAGGTGGAGAGTTAAGATCATTGCTTTGCTGATCAGACAGCTTCTCCAGCTTGTCTTGTTCCAGATGTATTGGTGTTACCATTCCTCTGGAGTAAACTAGGCAGCCCAAGAGAGGGATCATGCTGCAGGGGCAACACATGGTCTCTGGAGTAAACTAGACAGCCCAAGAGAGGGGTCATGCTGCAGGGGCAACATATAATCTCTACAATTTAACCCAGGCTTTCTGCTATGGAGAGGTATAATTTCATCCCATGGGTTGTAGTTATTATGCCTTTTTTGAAGCACAATGTAACAAACTATTGTCTGTCAAGACAGCAAGGCGCCAGTACAGTACATTACTTTGGCTAACTTAATTTTTCTTAACACATTAACTTTTTTGCACAATCCCTAATTACTAACTGGTATAAAATGCCATGCACACTCTCAGAAACCACATTTTTACAATCCCATGTTTAGGAGTAAAGCGTAGGTGATGATTGGTAAGTCATTTGAAGCTCATTGCTTCAAATTGATGTATAATTAAAAACTCCACTATATATCAACACAGATTACCAGAATTAACTTGTAAAATACTGATTTGGAATATGAGTTCCCAGGACCCCAAGGAGAAGCAAAGAGTCATTAGACACTGTAGCGTACCACACATGTTGTAAGAGGCAAATAAGGAGGGTTTCCACCCATGTGTTACCAGAACCCTTAAGAGAAGCAAAGAATAGTAACACATTGCAGACTACATTACAGGTTGTAAGTGGCGATGGAAAGGGTTGGATGTGGGGCTGGCTTCCCCATTACATAGACACACTTCAGCTGCAAAATTCAACTAATCATGAACAAGTCTATGGATAATATGAGCCATCTAATTTACTTAATCTGGATTTGTTGAGGCTCATAATTTTCATAATTGGAGGTATCATAATTGGAGTTTGGCATTTGGGCAATTTTTCAACCACTTTGGGTGGCCTGTACAATACTAAGAGTTAAATTATAAATAATTGATGGTGCTGTATAGTGCTACAGAACAGACATGAAGGTAGACAATGGATACTTCTTCTTTCCCTTCTTATGCACCTTATTCCCCCATTGGGGAATAGGCGCTCAACCATCTCACTCCAGGTTGTTTTATCCTTAGCTTTCCCATACGGTACTGCCAATTCCATCCCCATATTTAATCATTTCTTCTTTTCTATTCTGCATGTGTTTATATTTTTTTCCTGCATCTATCCTTTACCGTTGATTTATTTGAATTTTTTAAGTTCTGTCTGTGAGCTCCACATTGGTGATTCTGCCATATCATTTTGGTTCTTTTATTTTGCATCAACACCACTTAATGAACGTTTTTAGTTTATTATAAATCTTGCTGTTTTTCATGTTTCTAATCCATTCAGTAGTACTGATTTCATGTTAAAATGGAATATTCTAAGTTTGGTGCTAACATAATTTATACAACAGACACTACTGCGTATAAAATAATGGTTGGACAGTAATCCTGTTGTTGTGTTTTTATTTCAGAATACCTGTATAAACAGATTACTATAGTTTGTTTTGGGGAGAAGGGAGCACTGTATTTGTGTTTATTATAATTCTTATCAGTGTTTGATTTTTGTTTAAAGTAAACGTCTTTTCATTTATATCAGTAATATGCTTAATGTTGTTAATACGATGGGAAGTCAATAAGTAAGTCACAAATGGCTGTAGAAAAATAATTAAATATGATAACAACTTGAAACCAGTTTATTTGTATACATACATTGTCTCTTTATTTCTCAACATAATTTCTACCAACATTGATGCACTTATCCCATCGTTTTATCAGTCCTCCCAAACCGGCTGCATAGAACTGCGTGCTCTGTTTTCTAAACCACGTTTTCACTTGACATTCAACTTCGGCGTCATTCGCGAATGTCAGTCGATCATGCATTATGCTGAACCATGTGAGCATCCTATTACAGATGCTACAGAGTCTATCATTACTCGCCTGCCACCTCTAATCATCTCCTCCACCCACTGCATGGATGCTTCTGTTGCAATCTCAACAGGACGACCAGATCGGATTTCGTCAACAATTTTAGAGCGTACCTGAGAAAATTTTTCTACCCAGCTATGCACCGCTTTACGGGACAAACATTTGTCAGCATAAACAGGAAGCATTTCCCTATGAATGTCCTTTGCAGGCAGTCATTTTGCCCACAAAAAATGCACAACAGCATGTTGCTCTTTGATTGTACACTCTGTAAGTACAGTCGCCATTTTGTTTATGCGCTGCGCATGTGCATGTGCATGAGACACCTAGCGCCACCTGACGAACGGAAATATAGAGTTTGATGTTGCTGTCACCTAATGTCACCTTTAGAAAACACCAACTACATTTACCTGCCATCCCACAGAACTATTTAACTTACGTATTGACTCGCCCTCGTATCTTGGACCAAAATTAGATTCAAGTTGAGCTACTTGTTTGAAAGAAGAATAAATTCAGCTTTTTTTATCAACTTATATTTTTAATCAGATTATAAAAAGTCAAATTAACATACATATTTTTGTTTAAATAACCCTAGTCAGCAAACACCAAAATTGTATTTCACTCATAAGAACAACTGAACTGGGTTAAAAGTTTGCCATGTTGACTCTGCATGTAAAAAAAAAAAACTGAAGTGGTGAACACACAGAACTGTAAGAGCTAAAAGCTTACAATATAATTGTTACAGATTACAAGACTGGCACTGGCATCTGTTATGATATTTATAATTAAAGTACTTTCATTTGGTGATTCTTATTTTCTTATTTGTTAAATTGCCAGTGGTTTTGGGTACATAGACAGTTCACAACACTCAAATGCTACTTGCATAGAAGCCAAGAATCTGGGGTGAACTCTCAAATGACAAATATGATTGATTGTAAGAGACAGATATTTCCAGAAATCTGCAATGCATTAAAGTTATATTAACATTCAAGAAACAGCTGTTTTCACTTTCACTGTGTTTCCTAGAATAATTACTCACTACACGTTTTAAAAATAAAATATTACAATTTAAAACATTTATAACTGTTTAAATAGATGCCTTGTGATTTTCTCCTATAAATTAACTCTGTTACAATAATTTCAAGAATTCTTTAAATAAACATTTCAAATTTCTCTGAATTTGTTTTTATTTGCTTTGTTGTTGTTTTCCGTCTATTTTAGTATTTTGTTTAATAATCATTGTTTTTAATGCTGAGTAAATATATTTTTTAAAGTTTCAATAAGTTTAGTTTATTCGATGGATCAACATCACGGCACACGGGTGTAACCCATAAGTGCCCCATTCTCCTCCTAACTCAAACCTGAGTCTGGAGAAACTCAGTTCAGTGCACGAACTCTGTAGCACCGGCGAGGATCCTGAAATACTTTGGGTAGATTTTTAACCTGAAATTTTTCCCAGGCAGCGCCGTTAGGCTACTCTTTTTCGATTTCCAACAGCCAAGGGATTTTTTACGTACGCAACAATACACACGGGCATTCGATCTCACTACCTAGAGACCATGGGAAATTTTATTACTAGAAGTCCACGTGAAAATAATCCCGGTCCTCACCGGGGCTTGAACCCGGGACCTCCAGCACTCGAGGCGGACACGCAGCCACCCCCCCCCCCCTAGTTTCAATAGGAATACTGATTTCAGCACAAATTAACATTGAAACATTGCATGGTGGAAATAAAGACGTTTCTTTTGTAACAATTTCATTGGTTAAGTTCCTTACAGTCGTACTCTATTCCATATTTATTTCAAACTTGGCCAAGGTTGCCCATCTCCACTCTTTCATACAGGATGAGCCATCTGCTTAAGGTGTACTATTTTCTTGACAACTTCCTTAGTTTAAGTGTTTGAAATCACTTATCATCTATTTTTGCAATCTCTTCATAGATCTTTAGTTGCTGGGGAGTTGAACACATTTATTTTATTTTTATGGCCGATACTGTTGGAATTTTCTTTGAATATTAAACAAAGACAATAGAAATGTTTCTATTTTACTTTTCTATGTGGATATAAATTTGATTGTCTTTGTTTTTAATGTTATAAGACAGTCAAATACTCTCGCTGCATTAATTTTTTTATAATACCAAGTCCTCAACTTCTAGCTGTTCTGCCTTTTCATATCAAGTTCTTTGTTTCATGTATGTCATTTTGCATTTCTTCATTTTAAAAAATCAAGGTCTTGATAGTTAATTAATTTAATGTCCTTTACAGGATGCCAGCTCTGTGGTGAAGGCGTTAGGATGCAATTCGTATCCTGAATACCATGTTCAAAACATAGATGCAGGCAATTTGGTAGCAGACCACCATGCATTGGTTTTTATAAAATGGTATGTGTGCTGGTCGCTCAGAAAGAAATGGCTTACTACTGAACATAAACTTGCCAAGAAATCATAAACTGCCAAAATATTTTGGGTTGTCTGTGACGTCCTGTAAAGGATATGCAACCAACTTAACTACATACAGGGATATGCAACCAACTTAACTACATACAGGGATATGCAACCAACTTAACTAACATACAGGAAGTCATCATATACTTCAGCATTTATTGGCTGTTTGTGATTTTCTAGTAAATTTTACATTCAGTACTTTGTCGATGCTCTCATGAAAATCAATGCGAAGCGGTCTGCTCCCAATTGCCTGCTGCTGATTTTGAACCCATGATATCGCAATTATGAAACTGCTTTCACTACCCATAAGTCACAGATGTTGACTTTTAACTTTATAAAAATTTGTTTATTAGCCAGATTGATGGGCAGGTTATGAAAGCTCTTCCTTAGCTTTAACAATCTTTCACTAAAGAAACTCTTACATACTTGATAATTATCTGGGATTATTTCTTGTTATCTCTAGTGCTGGATTTGTCATTTTCTATGACTTCGTTCTGAATCTGGATCCTCGAATAGGAGCCATACGACTTATAGTGGGACTTCACAATAGTCAAGCCAAACTTGGAGAACCAACAATCCTTCCACTTGTGTACACTGAGCCGTCTGACAAGCAAACTTCATACAGTACAGCAGTAAATGCTGTCATAGGAGCCAGGCAGCCAGTCCCCAGGTAAGTTGTACATTTGGTGAAAAACTACTTTGGTTTGGTTTGTAACAGATCACTTTCATTGCACACAGATATCTTCAGTAGTGCTCATGTCCTTCTATAAAATACTAAAATAAGAATCTCAACACAGTACACAAACTCGATAGCAGTGGTGAGCATAGTAGGTAAACCAAAGAAAATAATGGAACCTTTTACATGCGATGAGATTTATTTGAAATAAGGTAAAAGTAAGTACATAAAGAAACCTTTTTCTTTTTACATGCCTTGAGTCATATTAGGCACATGGTGTGAGCACCATATTTTTATTGACCATGAGTGATGTAGTCTATATCATGCCAAACACCTTGATTTCCCACATTTCTTGGTACCTATTTCCTACAAGAAACAAATGAAAACCGTAAACTGATTAGAGGCATTAGACATGGACAGTCAAAATGTTTTGGGCATGTTATGAGAAGAAATGAATTGGAGAACTTGGTGACAACTGGCAAGATCGAGGGGAAGAGACCAAAGCGAAGGCTGAGAAACAAATACCTGGATGGCTTGGCCACATGGCGGGGTCAAGACAGGAACACGGAACTGATCCACGACTCTGGTGATCGAGTGAGATGGTGAAACATGACCGCCCACGCTTATTGGCATGGCATATGATGAATGGATTTTAGGATAGGTTGACTTGGGAGCCCTGGTCAAATGTCTTTTGTAAGTAGGTTTTTTTATTTTAAATTTAGCATGGGCAGCGACCTATTTGGAATGCTTTTTCTATTTCCATAAACCCAGATATTTTAAATGCGCACTTTGAACCTTCCTAGTTCTTCATCTGTATCCAAGAAGGCTTGATATCAGATCCACTACCTCAGGGTCAGAGAGTTTTCTTATTGTGTAAAAAATGCATCTGTCCACTGTGAAAAGTACCAGGGATCTTTAAGTTAGAAACAGATATTGCTTTTCTAAACCTATCTGCTATCTTAAAAACTGTAACAAAAAGTTAACTCTTTACGTTCTGTTCAATTGTTACATTAATTGTTACAAAATTGTTAAATTTTGCATAAGGCAAAAAACCAGTCACTTCTGCGACACAACCACCCGCCATACATGCAGATATTTCTAGATGTTGTTGTTCCATTTCTAGATGTTTTCTAGCCTGCTACGCCATTTTTCAAGTATTCAGTTCACTCCACAACACCTCGGACAGATATAATAAAGCTTTACACTGTACATAATGCCGTCTCCAGAATGCCAAAACAACAGTCCTCCATGAAAACACAGCTTGTAATTATCAACAAAAACTGTTTTGTTGTTTGAGAGAAAGACATTTGTTGAAATTCTGATCAATGTCCACCAGGTGTCCGCCTCAACCTGATCTTGGTATAGTTGTGGAACTACAAGCAGCAGGATCTGTGCCAGGCTCAGAACATGATCAATCCCGACTGATCACCAAGGCATGGACCAAGATTCCTCTCTTTGACAGCCAGGAGAGGCTGATGGCAGGGCGTCATAGAATGCCTCTTCGGGCTGTTCCAATAAAACCATACATCCCCATGCAAGAGCTGAGTTCAATTCCTCAGGTAAGATCAGTTAGGGATTATAATCCCCATGGTTTTCTGCTTCCTATATCTCCACCTTGCAGCAGTATGTGGACTCCCATGTCTCAATGATACTAAAACCTCTGTTGATGGTAGTCTAGCCTATGGGCAGGGCCTCCAGTGTTGGACAGGTCCAAGGAATCATAAAACATCTGAATCTTCTTTTCCTGACTGTCTTGGGCAAGAAATTATTGCATAGAATGTTCTTTACCTAATGAAATGCTGCCTTTGCTTGGGTTATTCTGTGTGTTATCTCAATGTTGCCTTTTTCATCAGCTTTAAGAAAGTCAGACAGTTCTTCGTAAGATTGAATGTCTTCTTCTCCTCTTCTTCTTCTTCTTCTTTCTCCTCCCTCTTCTTATTCATCCTCTTCTTCTTCCTCCTCTTTTTCCTCATCTTCTTCCTTCTCTTCTTCTTCTCTTCTTCTTCTCCTCCTCCTTCTCTTCTTCTTCCTCCTCCCTCTTCATATTTCGCCTCCCCTACTTCCTTCTTCTCATCTTCCTCCTCCTCTTCTTCCTTCTCTTCTACATCCTCTTCTCCTCACCCTTCTACTTCTTCCTTTCATCTCCCAATGGAACATAAGCCCTCAACCAAATCATGCCAAGCTCTCTGCAGATTTCTTATGATTTTCAACCCATTTCTCAATTAGTGGTCCTAGAATGTCTTTCATTCTTTTTGCTCTTTTCCAGAACAAATTCACACTGTGGCTTGCCTATTTCAGGTTTTATTTTCTTTTTTATTCTTTTCATAATAATTTTTAATATTTTTATTACAAGACTTAAATGGTGATTTGATTGGTGTTCTTCCTAATACATTTGATTTGTTTTATCTGGAATAGATATAACAGATTTTATCAGTCTTCACGGATGTGCCCATTTGTGTGTATGTGTTTACAAGATTTAAAATGATTTCAATATCAATTTCCCCAAAGATGTGTAATTTTGCTACTGTTATCTTGCCTGGTCCTGAGTCTTTCCATTATGTTATTTGATGCATTGCCCCTCTAACTTCTGCTGCCAAAACAGACTGTCCTTCTATGTTGTTGCTGAAGTTATTTATGGCATGCATTATTGTAATGTTCTCTAATATATTCTGCCCATTTGACAATTTTTATTATTCATTGATCTGAATATTTTTCCTGCATATAACTTTAGACACCCAGTGGTTTGTGTATGTGTGCATGTATATGTGCATGTGTGTGTGTGAATTATGTTATCCTTACCGCTTTTCTCAATTTTCTTTTGCAATTTTGCACAAATGTCTGATACCTCCCCTCATATTATTACATCAGTTTATGTCATTTTCACACTTTCTTATTTTACCCTCTCACAAAATCAGTCCTGTGCACTCACTTGTAAAGCATCAAGTAATAGTAGTAACAGGTGTGTAGACTATGCTTAAGTTAAAAAAATAAGTGAAAAAAAGAGTATATTTTTTGTAATGCACTTCCTGTATTCCATACTTCAAGAGATGAATATTGAAGATGGCTGCATATTTAAGACGATAAAACAAAGAAAATTGAAATATTTTGGTCGCTTGAAACGCCATGAAAGTTTGGAGAGAACAATAATGGAGGGGGTATATGCCAGAGAAAAGGGGAAGAGGAAGGCCAAAGAGAAGATGGGTGCAGGATGTGGCGGATAATCTCCGGATGGGTGTATCGGATGCGGGACATATTGCTTATGATCGAAAGGTTTTCCGGAAGGTTGTTATGGGAGCGAGGTTTTGCAAAGGACATGCTACTGAATGAATGAATGAATGAATGAACTTCCTGTATATTGTAAGTAATATTTCTTCCCTAGCTGAATAGAAAAGTTTCATTTAGCTTCAAACATAAATGCAGCATTGGTGGTTACATAGTAGAAACTATTTATTTTCAAGTATGGAGAGGCAGAACTGTACTATCGTATAGTGAACATGCGAGATGCTCCCAGTCAGTCTATGGCCACAATAGCTGCAGTCAATCAAGACATGTACCAGGTGGCACCAGTGGTAAGTACCACCAATAATACATTCTCGGTTGTTTCTCTTCTGTTAACCTCTGTTTTCTAAATTGTTATTGTTTAAACTAATGGCTTTAAAAGATTCCTATGTGTAGCTGGATCTTTTACTGTCATTAAAACACTGATTATGGCCATAGATGAAAATGTTGCCTGCACATAAAGAAAATATTGTATATAAATAACATGATGAAGCTTTGCTTTAAAAATATAATATATCTTGAAATTACAATGATGTAATTTTGTATGTCTTGATATAATCTTCAAGACTATAATATCTTTATACATTTTCAGAAATAAGAAATTATTTATTAGATTATTTGACATTAATGTTTTATTAATGCTTTGAAATCTGAAGAGCAAGTATATTGTATTTTTTATAAATTAATCTAAGATGAACTGCTAATTTGTGAATAAACTTCCATATCTTTCTGTATTATAAGTTTGTCATCATTTAAAATATAAAGTGTCTGTGATTTTTCTTTTTGGTTATTAAAATTATGTTTGAAATTATATTTTAGTAGACCTCACCTGAAGTTAGATAAAATAGTGTTTTGTGTACTGATAATAAAACTTATTTCATTATGTAGATTTTACATGTTTTTTAAAACCATGCTTGCTTTCTATCTATTCACTTCTTTTGTTTAACTGCTGGTCTGCTGGTGTTGCTATATGTTTTAGTTTTATGTTTTTATCACTGAAATTTTAAGTGATTATAATAAATTCTTGAGCTGTTACGATTTTCAGAATTTCTGTACAATATATGCTAACATTTTTCTATGAAATGCTGCAAAACTAATTCATTTATGGTTTAAGACATACACAATTGTAAAAAGTGCATTTGTCAACATCATAATACACCTTGTGTCACAGAAAGTTGTTTATTTTTAGTCTGTAAGTTTCCAATACCAAAATTAAATCTAAGTTTTTATTTTCAAAATAAAGTTAAATTAGTTACAGATTTACTATTTCACAAAACATAATGTGTATGAAACAAGGAACATCTGTACCACACGTAATTTAGAATTACTACACTCATATAGAGAATTTTGTCAAAAGAAACTTTTAAAACACATATAGACAACAAAACAAGCAAAATTTTGTGTATGTATATATATTATAATTTCGGTCTCCATGGCCAAAGGCTTGCGAACGCTGTTCGTGAGCCGGGTACCAGGCGTTCGAAACTCAGCTGCGACCGATTTGTGCAGCAGACCGTGTTGTGTTGTGTTATAACTTGCTGGTATGGGAGCCGGTCGTTCAGAAAGCAATGGCAAACTACTGAACGTAACACTTGCCTAGTATATCAACAGCAGCTGAAAAATGCTGGTGTTGACTGCAACGTCCCGTAAGGGATACGCAACAAATTTGTATTATTAGCTGCAACCGATTTAGCAGCAGACCGCGTCACGCTAGATTTTAATGTGTTGGCATACAGGGTTGTGAGTTCAATCTACACACTGGTCAGTCAGTTGGACTTAAATATTGACTTCTTGTTCAGAAAGCAATGGCAAATTACTGAATTCAAAATTGCGTAGAAAATCAACCTGGTGTTGTGGTTGATCACAGCAATTATCTGTTTCTGTTAGCGCCGAATCTTGGGTGGCGCTTAGCAAACCCGACACTCCACATTGTGATAACAGCTTCGGGCGGAGGAGCGCAATTGGGAGGATACAAGCCTTATCCTAATGTGAGGAAATGCAACCTAAAGACTAAATGTCATGGCAGGGCAGATCAGGCCCAAAGCCTTGGTTGGCAATTGGTTTAGAATCGAAGCTCTGACAGGTGGACAGCTAGAGCATTGCTTTGCGGATCCAGCAGCTTCTGCAGCTTGACTTGTTCCAGATGTTGGTGTTACCTTTCCTTTGGAGTAAACTAAGCAGCCCGAGAGAGGGGTTCTGCTGCATGGGCAACACATGGTCTATACAATTCAGCCCAAGCTTTGTGGTATGGAGAGGCATCCCTGGCATCTGTCATGGGTTGTAGTTATTATGCCTTTTTTAAGCACAATGTAACAAATCATCATCTGTACTCATTGTGTCAGTGAGTATATATTTACATACACACAATTTTTGAAAAGTGTAATTACATAGAATCTCAAACTTGGTCAAGTGGGGAAAAACCACTGACCCGTTCTGTCCCCTCTGTACAAAAGTCCAAATAGTCCAGACAGCGGAACGCGTACTGTCCGGATGTAAGGTCGCCCTTACCCAAGTCCGATTTATGTGGCGGCATAACAAAGTCCTTACTGAGTTGACTGCTATAGTGGATGTAGCCAGAATGAAAGCGAACAGACAAGGGTACAGGCTGAGGCAGAAGGAGATTTCCTTCGTCCGAGAAGAGCGCAAAGAAGGCAAAGCTGACGACCAGACACTTGCTACCATTTTCGACGGTGCGAGGACTGGGAACTGACCATAGATCTAAAGGGCTGTGGCAATTACCCTGAGGTGATCCGAAGGTTTGGCTTGCGACCTGACATTGTACTTAGCTCCTTGTCAGCCAAGCAGCTAATGCTGATTGAGCTGACTGTCCCTTACGAATCAAATATGGAGGAGCAGCATCTGTACAAGTTAGAGAAGTACAATGACATAGTCTCAAGTCTTAGGCGGGAGGAGTACACTATCAGGTTATCTGCCGTCGAGGTAGGCGCTAGGGGTCTAGTCACCCACTCTGTGTTTGATGTGCAGAAGTGAATGGGCATGAAAGAACAAGCAAGAACTCGGGCCCAGAAACAACTGTCTGAGGCAGCCGAAAAGGCCTTGTGCTGGCTATGGAATTGTCGGAACCTAGAGTGGAATGAGTCTCGAAACTAGTATGGTTAGAAGCGGTAACTGTAGTACCAACAATCTCTCAACCAAGACCACGAACTTACAACGTCTCGTGTCAGCTCTTTAGCCTTTCCTCCGAAGTAAGCGGTGAATCTTATTGCAGTCAAACCATGACTGAACGTCTCCACAGCAGGGGTAAGACGCCCGGAGTCATGACCGCCCCCAGAGAGTATTAAGAGCTTAAAGGTCAAAAATACTCGGGGAAGGGGGTACTCTTCTGATGATCAGAAGCCTCTGCCGTGTTTGCTCCGCGGCGGCGTTTTTACGATTAATTATCTCCTGGAATGAAGTAATGTTTTGCTGAATTAACATCACCTTGAGTAACATTTCTGCATTAAAACAGTTGCATCTCATTGGGTGTCCTGTTTTTGTACAATGGACCTTTCAGACATGTGGTGTCATACTTTATGTCCTTCACAAACTTTTCTAAGAAATGTTTTAAAATGTTTATCTGTTACAGTAGTTATGCTTTGAAAAAAAAAAATCTCAGAAACATTCAAAATGCTCGTATTTAAGCATGATGTGAATCATCAGCTTGAAAATCTCAGAAATAATACCTATGGGAAAAGAATATTTAATTGTTTCTTCTTCCTGAAACAAAACATGCAATATAGTGTTATTTCCAGAAAAATCAGGTTGCATAGCATAAGGAAAGTATATATGGTTTATTAGTGTGTATTACATTACCATTTATGTTTGTAAATCCAAAATGCAGTATAAACATTTAAAAAATCATAATCAGTCTTGTATAAAGTCAGCATAAAAGGTACAATGAGATGTGTTAAGATAATATCTCAACCCCAAGCAAGGGAAATAATAATACATTAACAGGATAAGCACTCTTATGTGCTAAATATGTTTAAAACATTGTTGTAGAACATAGCATAGATTAAACCCATGCAGGCTTTCTTTGCTATTTAAACATCTGTATTGGAAAGAGGGGAGCAATTATTTATTGTTTATTCCAACTATTATTATTGTAAGGAAGCTTTGTAAATATAAAGGCAGTAATATTTGTCTATTTCCCTCACATTTATTTACAGGGTGGAGTTGTCCTTACTCAGGTGGCTATTACTCCTCCCCCTCCTTCCGCATCCCCACCCGGGTCTCCAAAGGATCACTCCCATAGAGTGAGGTAGGAACAAATAATGTATACATGCTGAGCATTTCATAATTTATCATATTATCTCTGAGAATTTCTTATTAAATGCAAAATGGGACATTTAATGTAAAACTGGAAAATTTTAAGTAGCTTTTGAAATAAATAACTATTTTGGGTTGAGATTGTTAAACATAAAAAGCTTGTGTTGCTTAATTACTAGTAACAGGTATAATTTTTCATAGTTTTTCATGTTGTTAATTGTTTTAGCAGCCCTAACATATTTAGTGCACAAGTTACTGCTGCAAAAGCTTCATTATTAATGCAGTATTCTAGAAGACAAATTATAGTGGTCGCTGCATGTTCTTTTATCCGTTCATGTCCATTTTTTTATTACTTATTGCTCAAGAACTAATACTTTATGGTATTTGTGTTTCTTTACATTTTTTTGTTTGTTCACTCCTATGTAGTCCATATTAAAACAAAAATACTGTGCTTCAGTTATAACAAATGAAGAGAGAGAAACGTAGTTATAGAATATACATAAGATTGTACAAGTAAACTAAAATTTAAAAATGCAAGAACTTTAAAATACCCATAGTTATAGCAAGTTTATTTTTAATGGTGATAACCTTACATTGCTTTATCTGCCAGAAATTAAGTCTGTGTGTTGCTTGCCTACTGGAATAGAACTAAGTTATCACCAGTTCCTTGTTACCAGGAAATGTCTTGGAAAATAAAGGTGGACAGCATAACACTAACAACACATGACACTGACCACACATGACACTGACCACACATGACACTTGCCACACATGACAATGACCATACATGACACTGACCACACTTGACACTGACCACACCTGACACTGACCACACCTGACACTGACCACACCTGACACTGACCACATAACACTGACCACACATGACACTGGCCACATCATCCATGATTGCTGATTGGTCTATAAACAAATGTGTCCAGCAACATATGCACAATGTGCCTTAAGGCGTGTAAAGGGTCCTTTCTTTTTTCTTTTGTTTTAAACTGAGGAGATAATGCACATTTCCAATTCTTATATGTAATGACAAATAGTGATCTTTTAGTAGTAATACTATATGTTATAGTGTATTCTGGAATATTCAGTAATATTTTAGCATTGAGAATGATTATGACAATAATTTCAGATAAATAAAATAATGCTTTATATTATTTTTAGATGAGTTAACAATTTTAAGATGAAATGTTACACTAACCTTGAACACAAAAGCGAATATAAAAAGTATTTAGACAACAGAGAAAACAATAGAAAAGTATTGACAAGTTATTGTTTTATAACCCCATAGATTTAAGTTGTTCAAGATTCAAAATCACTCTTGTATGATTTGAAAAATTAGGAACTGGTGAAGACTTAGTTCTATTGCATAAGGCAAGCAGTACACTCATTCTGAGCATGCTCATGAGCATTCCAAATGGTGAATGCAAGATGTGTGTGCCGATTTTCTGTCAACATTGTGGGGAATTGCTGGAATTCTCATGCATGTACACAGAGTTTGCAGTCCACAACAGGCTTCATTACAGAGAAAAACATGGTTGATTCTCTCTTTGTTAGACTAGTCTGTCCAGGATGCCCCACATGGAGGTGAAGAGAGGTCATGGCCACTTTAAACCCAGACCCTGGCACATCAACCACATATATAGTTAATGGCAAATTCTTAACAAAATTTCTCAGTAGTTGCTACATGATATAGATTTTTTAAATTTCAAATGTACACATTTTAGACACTAATTTGCATTTTTAATAAATTCAGGATAGTGTGGATCATTGATGTAAATTTTTTTGTTACTTTTGATGTTACATTTCTTTCTAGACGATGTAATATGTTGATATTATGATTAGACTGGCGAGAGATTACCAGGGCAAGGACGTAAAATCACTTAAGTTAATTTCCAGTAGCACAGGGAGCAACTAAAATGTTATCACTAGATCAGTATCTAAAGATACTGGCCACTTGACTCGCATGCCAGATCACAGGCTCCCTAAACAAAGTTTTTACAGTGGGCTATGCTGTGGTAAACACTCCCAAGGTTGCCAGAGGAACACTCTGAAGACACTCTGAAGATATCACTAAAAGTTTATGGAATTCATCACGGCACTTGGAAGACTGCTACCAAAGACCAAAATTTATGGCCTGCATCATTACACAAGGGTGTAGTCACTTGTGAAGCAAACAGGACTGCAAGAGCTGCGAAAAAATGGCTGGACAAAAAAAAAAACGCTGCAGGATATCCTCCCTCCTGGAATGTCAAGCATTCTTTTCCCACATTGTCAAAGAACATTTCGATCCAAAATAGGCCTTACCAGCCATCTTAGAACTCACGGCTCCAAACTTTCAACCCCACTGGATGAAATGAATGATCATCATCATTCTTGATGGACAAACAACATCTAAAGATATTTAAAGCTGAGTTTTAAGACACGTGACGTTAAGTTGATATTATGAGAGAAAACCATGGCAAGGGTAGCTAAGTTAGATCAATCAAGTTTATTACCAATAGCAGAGATAGCAACTAGAACGTTTGTCTAGATCAATCAGTGTCAAAATGGAGTTACTAAAGATATTTAAAGGGAAGTTTTTAGATGCATAATGTTATGTTAATATTGTAAATAGACTAATGACCAGGATTAAGGACAGTTAAGTTTTCAGAAAGATCATTCAAAGTTTGTTACCAGTAGCACAGAAGGCTAACTAGAATTTTATCACTGGATCAATCATTTTATAAATCAACCCACTAAACATTCAGAATACAATGTTTCATTAGAGAGATCTTTGGAAATGAAAGTGACATCTGTGGCATACATTTGTGTTATATTATTGTCAGTTTTCTTTTTTGTTTTCTAGTAACAGAAGAGCAAATCTTGACTCTGCCACATTGCATTTAGGCTCTTGTCAGGAAGCCATAACCAGTGCATTTCAAAAGCCTGGGTCTGGGTTTTTTCATGATAGTCTTGTCACCGTATAACTCATTTAGAGCTAAAAACATTTTTGGACATGTTACTAGAAGAAATAAATTAGAGAACTTCGTGACAGTTGGCAATATCAAGGGGAAGACAGAGAAATAAACACGTGGCATGGTCAAGACAAGAACAATAAACTGATCCACGATTCTGGTGATCGAGTGAAATGATGAATCATGACCGCCCATGCTTACCGGCAAGGCACATGATGGATGGAGAAAAAAAATTTAGTTGCATGTCCTTCACAGGGCGTAGCTGTCAACCCCAGCATTTTTGCTGTTCGTGATTCCTGGGCAAATTTTACGTTCAGTAGTTTGCCATTGCTTTCTGAACGACCAGCACCTATACCTTTTTCGAAAAAACCAGCACCGCTGTTTTTATGGATGGAGAGCTAAAGGCTAATTGTATACAAATTATATAAATTACTTAATTTACCATATATACAAACAATTTTCTTTTTAATTTTGATGTAATATAGTTTAAATATAATTACAAATGTTTGATATGGTAATATTTTCACATATTTAATTTATTTTATGTGTTTTATGCCATAGTTTTCAAAACAAAAGAAGTTTTTTGCATTAAAGAATATAATTTCTATATATGTATTTATTATTAAAGGAACTTGAACAAGCCCCTGATCCAGAACTCGAGTACGACTTCGGACCCGATTATCGGCTTCCAAGTCGACCGGGTGAAACACGCAGAGCTTGGTGAGGGAAAAGTCAGACTTACAGCATACTATCATTCTAGTGGGAAGGTAAGATGGAAAAATGTTTTCATCAGAACTAAACAAGCTCATATAAAAACAGATAAGCATGTGTTTAAGAATAAAATTTTTGTAATACATTCATCAGACACTGAGATGAAACCTTTTAAGAGCAGTAATCAAACAAATTACCTGCTCTATTTGAAGATAAACTCTGTGTAGTTGTCAACAAGCTCAAGTTGACCGCTGCTTGCTTTGGATATATCCATAATGACATCTGAAGGCGTAAGAAGAAGAAGAAACAAAATACCCAGTGATATATAACCTCTTTTTATCTATAAAGAACCAGCTCCATGGCAAAGAGGTTACAGGCGCAATTCGTAATCTCACATACCCACGTTCAAAACACAGCTGTGGGCGATTTGGCAGCAGACCTCCTTGCATTAGTTTATTACAAAGTGGTATGGGTGCTGGTCATTCAGAAAGCAATGACAAACTACTGAACGAAAACTTGCCAAGAGACCACAACAGGAAAACATGCTGGTGTTGACTGTGACATCCTGTAAAGGATATGCAACTAACTTTATCTGTACAGAATAGGTATAATACCATGGAAATAATACAGGCTATCAGTAAATAGTTTTTTCCGTAAAGGATATGCAACTAACTTTATCTGTACAGAATAGGTATAATACCATGGAAATAATACAGGCTATCAGTAAATAGTTTTCTCCGTAATCCCGTTAACTCTCGTGAGTGATGTGATGTGCGTGAGAATTTGTAGCGGTTTTCGCAGCATCTGTAACTTACGGGGTATGTGAGCCGGTCGCTCAGAAAGCAATGGCAAACTACTAAGCGTAATTTTGACTAGTACATCAACAGCAGCTGAAAAATGCTGGTGTTGAATGCAACTCCTGTAAGGGATATGCAACACGCAAAAAAAAAATCAGTAAATAGTAGGATATGTTACGTGAATCACTACATAAACATTGAAAGAAATCATTCCTTGCATGCATAGAATTGCAATAAAAGAAATGGATGACAAATGAAATTCTGCAGATGATGATTGAAAGAAGAAAGAGAAAGTGTGATAAGGAAGGATATAATAGAGTGTGTACAGAAATAGTAATTAGAGGCTAAAGAAACCTGGCTACAGCAGAAATGCACAGTGATTAAGAAAAATCATTGTAGAGTCTCACATTCTATGTGACCAACAAATTAATATCTTAACAGTTAGGAAAACATGAAATACCATAGAATGTCTAAAATCAAAGAATGGAGCAATATTAATGGGATAAAATACATACAATTAATAGATGGGCAGAATATTAACTGATTCAGTACCAAACAAGAAGTAGGTTTGAACTAGACATGGTGCATGTCAATTTCCTTTCACTGGGCATTGAAATTGTGGAAGGTACCATGAAACACAATAAATAACATGATGACCTTAGTATGGCAATATTTCATCCTTCTGTCCAAATAAGGGGTCACATTTGGTGATATATTATCCTTCGGCACTGGATCATTTCTTCTTCTTCTTCGTTCATCCGGAGTTTTTTTTCGGACGTGATTGCATTGTGCCTGTTTACAGCAGAGCTGCGTTCTTGCGCCGTTAGGCCGACACATCCGACTTCTGCGGGCATTTGTTGACCGGGTTAACCTTCTCGGGGGGTTTCTTAGGACGTTAGACTCTCACTATTGTGGTGTTATCTCCCATCCCAGCTGGCCCATATAGAACAGCCAAAGGCATCCTGGTCGGCCCTCAAGGGAAGGCAGGGGCAGACCATGGGCATTCCCCGCCATCCAAGGAGGCTTCCATAATTGCAGAGCCATCACACAGCGCTCTGGTACTGGGCTCACCCAAGGAATCGTCACGTCCTGGACATGGCTGCTTAGCCTCACTTCCGTATATTGGGCCTTCCGTTCACCATAGGCTGTTCTTCCAGAAGCCAGAAGAATGCAGTTTGCAGATGACATCCACACAGTGAGCTTTTGATTCGGACTTTCCACGTAATGGATTTGCTATCCAAGCAATATTCCATTTTGTGCCACTAGGACACTTTTTCCACCTTTTATGAAGCCCACACAGTGAGCTTTCGATTCAGACTTTCCACGTAATGGATTTGCTATCCAAGCAATATTCCATTTCATGCCTCTGGGAGGCTTGTGTAACCGACATGCCTGTGGTATGAAGTGTGGCAGTCTAAATACTTCTTCATGTACATTTAAATGTCAACCTGAATACAGTTAAAGTAAGCTGCAGTCGACTTGAGCTTGTTGATATCTCCATAGAGCTTGTCCTCGAATGAAGCAGGTGTGGGCCAAAATATCTTTCTCTGTTCTGCATATATTGGGCACTCTTGCAGCAAATGTTTAGCTGTCATTTTACCAGTTCCACAATTACATTCATCTGTGTCTCCTATCTTTAGTTTGTTGAACAAGTGGTATTTCAGCCTGTTATGTCCTGTGCGGTGTCTGAAGATTGCTACTTGTTCTCTTCGGTCGAGTTTGTAATATGCATCATCCTTCTGGTGGCCTGGATGCTCTGATTCCCATTTGGTTCTATAAGTGCTTTTTATCAACCTCTTTGCCTCATTATAGGTTATGTCTATGTCGTGCTGTGGTAGTCGTCCGCCCTCTTTTGCCAGTCTGTCAGCCTCTTCATTTCCAGGTATACTGCAATGTGATGGGATCCACTGTATTACAACTTTTTTGGATTTCTGACATAGACCATGGAGTGCTGCTCTTAGGTCAGCTAGTTCTGTGCTGTTTTTGCTCTTCAGTATTGAGACAGCTGACTTTGCATCTGTAAAGATAGCTATTTGCGTCTCTTTATTTTCCTCCATCAAGAGCATTTCTGCTGCAGTTTTCAGAGCCTCTACCTCCGCTTTGAAGTTACTTGAGAACTTTCCAGTTGCCACTGAATGTGTTTTTTTCACTCCATTTTTTAAATTTAGGAGAATTCCTCCTCCTCCATTCTCTACTGAATTTTTGGCTGATCCATCTGTATATGCATGGGTCCAATTGCTGCTTGGGTAATGTTCTTTTATGTAGTTGAGGGTTATTTCTCTTCTTTCGGTTTCATGCTGAGTGTTCTTTTTCTCAATACCAGGAATGTTTTCTATCATCTCAGGCAGTTGCTGCTGTCTCCAAGCTGGGAACTTGTCTGCATTGTAGATGGGTTTGACTGTTGATATGTTAAGTATGGGATCTGCCCTAATCTTTCGTTTTGCAGTTTCTACAAAGTTGCTACGCTTCAGTCTTCCCTTTCCAAAACCACTAAACCTTTTATACATAGGGTGGTCTGTCAATCTTCTAAATTTTTCTGCTTGTTGCTGGGCTCTGCTATCTCTTCTATCCTGCATTGGTTGTAAACAAGTGATCTTTTCTAATTCATTAATAGGCGTTGTCTTCAGGCTTCCAGTTATGATTCGCATTCCTTGATTTTGGACTCTACTTATTTTGTTAAAGTTTGACTTAGCTGCTGTTGCCCAAGCTGCAATGCCATATTCCAGTACTGGCCTCACCCGTCCAGTATATAACTTCTTGAGAACTTTCTCATCTGCTCCCCACGTTGTACCAGCAAGCTTTTTCATGATTGCCATTCTTTGCCTTGCTCTTGTTCGATTTTTCTCAACCTGTGTCTTCCATGTCAGGCGACGATCAAAGGTGACTCCTAGATAGTTTGGATTTTCTTCATGGCGCAATATTTTTCCATTCAATACCAGCTTAGGTTGCTGAGTTTTAGTTGAGAGGGAGAACACTGTGCATGTTGTTTTCTCCTCACTTATCTTCACTAGCCATGATTTTGACCAGTCCTCTAGCGCTAATAGGGCTTGCTGTATTCTGCTGTTAGCTGTACTAATATATTCTTCAGATGTCCATATGGCTAGGTCATCTGCAAAGGATGATGTGTGTACTCTGGCTGGAGAATTTTCCGTGATGTCGTTTATATATGCTAGGAATAGTGTTGGTGAAAGAACTCCTCCTTGGGGGACACATTGCTCCAATAGCATCATTTTGCTGGTTTGTCCTTGTACTTTTGTCCTGGCAGTTCTGTTCTCAAGGTAGTGGCTGATCCATTTGTACATTTTCCCACAAACATGCATTTTTTGCAGTTTTACTTTCAGTCCTTCCTTCCATACTTTATCAAATGCTTTTTCTAAATCTATCCAGACCGCTAGTGTGTGCTTTTTCTCTTGGAAGGCATCCTCTATTTCCTGAGCTATATAGGTTATTTGATCTTCAGTGGATCTGTACTTTCTGAATCCTGCTTGGTGAGGTGTTAAGAGTTGGTTTTCTTCCAGATGCCATGTTAGCCTGCCATTGATAATGCGTTCCATTAGTTTTCCTACACAGCTAAGAAGACTGATAGGTCGATAGCCATTTGGTTCTTCCAGGTCTTTTCCTTTCTTTGGGACTGGTATTAGTATAGCTTCCTTCCATGCCTGTGGGACTATTCCCCTCTTCCAGCTGTAATTTAGGACTGCTAACAGTTTCTTTTTTGCCTTAGTGCCTAGTCCTATTAGCATTTCATTTGTGATTCCATCCTTTCCTGGTGATGTCTTCTTTTTTAGGGTATTCATTGCCTGTTCCATTTCTTCCATTGTTAGATTTGCCATCATATATTCTGCTGCTGTCTCTGTATATCTATGATGTATCTGATTATCTTTGATTGCTTTCTTCTGTTCGGTTGTAATATCAATGTGGTTTGCACTGGCATAGTGTTCCATTAGTGCATTTGCAGCCTTTTTTCCTGTAAGCAAGGCATTTCCTTGTTTAATTGTTATTTGTTTGTTTCTAGGTCCTTCATTGTTCATGGCTTTCACTAGTTTCCATAGTTTGTTTCCATCCCTGTCAAAATTTAGGTTTTCTGTTTTTTTCCTCCAACAATCTCTTGTTGTTTGATTTACTGTTCTTTTATATTTTGCTGAGATGGCTTTGAGAGAGATGTTCGCTTCAGTTGTTTGTTCTCTCTCTGCGGTCTTCCTAGCATCTTCAACTTTGTCCTCCAAAATTTGTAGTTCTTCAGTCCAGTATGGTTTGTAATTTTTCCTCGCTCCTCTTGGAATAGACTCAGTGGCCGCCTGTATTATTGCTCTGTTTAGACTTTCCACCATTTGCTTCATGTTTCCATATCGTGTATTTATGTTTTCACAATATTTATCTGTTAGTATGGCAAATCTGTCCCAATCTGCTCGTTTGTAATTCCAACGGGGCAAAGGCTTTTGCTCCTGTGGAACATACTCCATATTTATTACAAGCTTGATTGGTCTGTGGTCACTACCTGCTAATTGGTCAAGCACATGGCGATCGATTTTGTGGAGGATGTCTCCTGTGCAGAAAGCTAAGTCTGGAGTAGAAGTGGTAATCCATCTTCTGGAGTAGAAGCTCGGTGTGTCATCCGCTTTGTTGAGTAGATGGAGATTTGAGTCTATTTCCCAGTCCTCCACTTCATCTCCTCTTTTGTCAGTATCTGGGTATCCCCATCTTTCTGAACGGCTATTAAAGTCTCCGACAACAATGCAATTTGTGTCAGTTATTTCCATGTTTGAGAGTCTAAGATCCTTATCTGCCGGGCTATACAGATTGTAAATTCTTATTTTCACGTCCTTTATCATTATATCAACACCTATAATTTCCGTTTGGTTGTCAGAGATCACAGATACTTCGCTGCAGGGTATTGTATTTCGTGTAAGTATTACAACTCCTCCTTTGTGTCCTTCGCGGTCGAAACATGTGGCCTGATATCCCTCGACTGAAAATGTGCGATTGGCATTGAGGTGTGTTTCTTGAATGCATGCCACATCTATTCTATATTTATGAAGACCCTGTGTTAGGGAGGCTTTCTTGTTATAGACTCCTTCTGCATTCCATTGTAGTATGTTGAGTGTCCGGGGTGTTTGGTCAATAGCTCTTAACCTACTCCTCTGTGCCTTGACTCCACAGCACAGGGGAAGGTGACCACCAGTAGTCATGGGTGGACCCCCTCGAGGCAGGGGGCCCGGCACTATCACCGCCTGATGGGACTTCACGAGATTAGCACCATAACGATTAATTTTCATCTCTGGCATCATGAAATGATAAAGTTACGTTGCACTTCTTTGTCAAGCCTGTGGCTCAGTACATCCGATTTCGACAAGCATGTGTTCGGGATGCTTTCCCTAGCCTTTGACTGTCCCCAGTCTACCTACAAGGCAGCAGGTTTGTACGTCTCTTCGTCTGGTCCCTCTCCCTTGACCTGTCCGACATGGGTGACCCTACCAGTAGCTGTGCTACCGTCGGCATAGCTCTTGGGGTCATTGGAACGCGCAAGCCCCTCTACCTCGTCAAGGTGGACGCACGGCAGAGGGGACTGGATCATTTAAGAATAGAAAGGCACCCAGACCAGACAGCATTATGTTAGTGGAAACTGTTACCCTGGCAGATTTTGGGATTAAATTAATAATATTTCTAAATGACATCTTTAATAGTGGGTGCATCCCTAATGACCATGTAAAATATATAGTTATAGTTTTGCCAAAGAAACCAGGTGCTTTAGAATGTGAAGGTCATCACACAATAAGTTTTATGAATCATATGACAAATTTATTACTGAGAATAATTACGAGAGAAGTAAGAAACAAGATTAAGTGAGAAATCAGTGATGAACAATGTGAATTTGTAGAGGGCAAGGGCATAAATACAGTACCCATACATTACTAGAAAGAGCTATAGAAGTAAATGCAGATCTGTACTTATTCTTCTTCATCATCATCTTTTGCCCTGTCAAATGGCGTGGGCATTTATGTATCTTCACAAATCTCAGTCCTTGGTGTCCTGGATCTCTAACTTCACATGTTAGATTTGGCTCACTATTTCTATTGTTCAAAACTTAATAGACTACACAAAGGCCTTTGACCAAGTGACAGAGCCAGCACAGTGGTAGTAGAAACTGAAAAAAAGGCCTCAGTTTGAATAAGAAGGCAGAAGTATTTGTAATATCAAAGGAAAGGATCATGCCCAAGCGTACAGTTCAAGTTATTTTATTAAGTTGAAGCAAATACTGAAATTCAAGTCTTAAAGTCTTAAAAAAGTACTGGATAGCATTGGATGGGAGGTGTATCACAGAAATAAAGAACAGAGTGGGACAAGCAAATGTATACCACCTTGCTCTCAAGCCTACAAAATGTGACGGCACTATCATATCACAGACCCATGGCAGAAAATTGCCTTGGAACTACTTTTTAAAAAATGAGTACTGCCTTGGAACTACATTTTTAAAAAATGAGAACTGGAACAGACTATAACATCTGGAAAGCTTTCTGAAAAGAGAGACTGACGAAGACAGAGAAGACATAATTGAAAGCCTTTCATCATGACATGGAGAAATGTCAGCATATGAATTTATACATTCTCTGGGAGAATGTGAGATACGGAGAAGCATGATCGCCCATTCCAGTCAGCAAGGCACCTGATGGTGATGATGGTGTGACTATCCCTCCCTGTTCTTTAATTTGTTGGAGGTGAATGTCTTTATAATTTTGAAGATTTGTTTCAAAATATTTTTTGCTTTTATTTATATACTAGTTATTTTCTGTTTATTTACAACCAAAAGGTTTTAGTTTAGATTATCCAAAAAAATTCTTCAGATTTATAATCTTCTAATTTTGTTTTAATTGCTGATGTGATCACGTAGTCAATAATTTAACTGAAGTTTCACAAACAAATCTGTTTAATCAATGCTGTTTATATTCTAGATTGTCCAGTCCGCCACCAGCCCTGTTACATGCAGCACAACATCTGTCCGCTCCAACTTTAAGTTCAACTACCATGTTTTTGGCCAGCAAGAAGCTTCATTTCAGGATGTGAAGATGGGAGGAGACATGCTTCTCATTGTGCGCTTCTATCTCAAGCGACAGCTTAGTTTGCAGACAGATGATGTATACCCAGCTGATGGAGCAGGGCTTCAGTATGGGGATGAGACTCTTGTTGCATGGGCAGCTATTCCACTAGTGCTGTCCCTGCAAGGAGGTAACAAAAGTCACTTTTTCTTCTTCCTCTTCTTCTTTTTCCTTCTTCTCTTCCTCCTTCTTTTCATCTTCCCCCTCTCCCTCATCTTCATTTCTTCTTCCTCTTCTTCTTCCTCTTCTTCTACTTCTTCTTTTGTCTTCTCCCCATCCTCCTTCTTATCCTCCTCTTCCTCCTTCTCGCCCTCCTCCTTCTCTTCTTTTTCTTCTTCTTCTTCCTCCTCTTCTTCTTTCTCCCCTTCTTCTTCCTCTTCCTGTTCTTCTACTTCTTCTTTTGTCTTCTTCTCCTTATTCTCCTTCTTAACCTCCTCCTCCTCCTCCTTCTCATCCTCTGTCTACACAAGAAGTCTTGTATTCAACACAGTGTATTACCTTAGTGAACGTAAACACAGATGCCACAAACAATAGGTTGCATGATTTATTGCCTGGCATATTTCACTGCATGTCATCAGTTGCATACTGCAGAAACTTTACATGATGATAGCCATAGCTTTATGGACTATAATGATTAGTTCCCTTCCCCACCATCATTGCACTTCTTTAGAACATGGCTACCACATATTTCTGAAAGGTGAGTTTGTGCGCAACTTTATTTTTGTTTAAAGCAAATTCATCTTTCACAAGCAATAGGCTATCTCACCACTGTCACTTACCTACTATATAATCTAATTTCAACTCTTCAGTTAGCGAACAGAGAAGTAAAAACATAGAAGAATGTAACAGATACAATGAAAATGACAAAGCAAGAAATAAGAATACAAATATTTAAAATATTGTAAAAGAAATAGATTTAGTAAGGCAAGAACATTTAAAACATAGGAGAAATTGCAGGCCAGCATGACCGTATGGATAAGAACGCTGAGGTAAGGGGTTCAACCACTACACCGGACAGTTGGACTAAAAATGTTGACCTATCGTCCTTGACTTGGGTACGTAAATTACCTCTGAAGTTGGAGTCGGATCGCCTGATGGCGAGGGACACTGTTAATAGGGAACGCTAATCCACACGCAAAATTCAGTCCAGCACTACTATAAGTAATGTGTATGGACTACGCTTGAGTTCAAGCAAGCGAGCACCAAAAAGAATAAATAGAAGTTGAAAGGGTGAAATAGATTAATAAAAGAGTCAATCAAAGTTAGGGATATCAAAAAGTGAAGTTATTATATTTTTATCAAATTTGAAAATTACTATAATAGCTTCTTATACAATTTTATTTAGAAATGGTTGTTTGTTTTTCCTTTGCAGACCTCTCATCCCGTGAAAGACGAGAATTTAATCCTAGCATTATGAAAATCAACACAGGCACACACACACTCAAACTCTTTGAACCACCCGTCCCAGAACCCACAAACATTCCGCTGGATTCCTACCACAAACAGCAGAACTATAAACGTTATGGAAATGCCAGTGTACGAATACATATCTTCCATGGTCAACCTCGTCCAGGCTCACTGACTCCCAGTGAATTAACTGATGAAGAGGATGATGTTTTACCAGAGGTAAAAACTTAAAGATTTTGACATTTTAAAACCATATCAATGAAGTAGAAACAGTTGTTAACTCATGTTTGTTTTACTTGCAGCAAACATTCTTTTATAGAATCTTTTGGCTGGCTAGTTGGCTGGCTGGCTGGTTAATTGGTTGGTGAATCTTCTAGAAGGCTGAGTTTTAAGTTTTTTTTTTTTATTTTGCGCTCGCTTGCTTCGAACTCAAGCGTAGTCCATACACACTACTCCTAGTAGTGCTGGACTGAATTTTGCAAGTGGATTAGCTTTCCTTATTAACAGTGTCCCTCACCATCAGGCGAACCCACTCTGACTTCAAAGATACTTGTAATTTACGTCCCCAAGTCAAGGACGAGAGGTCAACATTTTAGTCCAACTGTCCGGTGTAGAGGTTGAACCCCCTTACCTCGGCATCAGCAAACCAGATGTTTAAGAACATGCGTTTTTATCCATTCGGCCATGCTGACTTACGTTTTAAGTTTGAAGTCCAATGTGTTGGCATTCAGGTCATTAGAGCCTGTAAATGACTTGCATCTATCAGAGTGAGTTTGGTGTAGAGACTTTCCTCCAGACTTTTATCTATCAAAGTGATTTTGGTGTAGAGACTTTCCTCCAGGCTAGCATCTATCAGAGTGAGTTTGGTGTGGAGACTTTCCTCCAGGCTAGCATCTATCAGAGTGAGTTTGGTGTAGAGACTTTCCTCCAGACTTGCATCTATCAGAGTGAGTTTGGTGTAGAGACTTGACTCCAGACTTGCATCTATCAGAGTGAGTTTGGTGTAGAGACTTTCCTCCAGGCTAGCATCTGTCAGAGTGAGTTTGGTGTGGAGACTTTCCTCCAGGCTTGCATCTATCAGAGCGAGTTTGGTGTAGAGACTTTCCTCCAGACTTGCATCTATCAGAGTGAGTTTGGTGTAGAGAGTTTCCTCCAGACTTGCATCTATCAGAGTGAGTTTGGTGTAGAGAGTTTCCTCCAGACTTACGTCTATTAGAGTGAGTTTGGTGTAGAGACTTTCCTCCAGACTTGCATCTATCAGAGTGAGTTTGGTGTAGAGAGTTTCCTCCAAACTTGCATCTATCAGAGTGAGTTTGGTGTAGAGAGTTTCCTCCAGACTTGCATCTATCAGAGTGAGTTTGGTGTAGAGAGTTTCCTCCAGACTTGCATCTATCAGAGTGAGTTTGGTGTAGAGAGTTTCCTCCAGACTTGCATCTATCAGAGTGAGTTTGGTGTAGAGAGTTTCCTCCAGACTTGCATCTATCAGAGTGAGTTTGGTGTAGAGAGTTTCCTCCAGACTTGCATCTATCAGAGTGAGTTTGGTGTAGAGAGTTTCCTCCAGACTTGCATCTATCAGAGTGAGTTTGGTGTAGAGACTTTCCTCCAGACTTGCATCTATCAGAGTGAGTTTGGTGTAGAGAGTTTCCTCCAGACTTGCATCTATCAGAGTGAGTTTGGTGTAGAGAGTTTCCTCCAGACTTGCATCTATCAGAGTGAGTTTGGTGTAGAGAGTTTCCTCCAGACTTGCATCTATCAGAGTGAGTTTGGTGTAGAGACTTGACTCCAGACTTGCATCTATCAGAGTGAGTTTGGTGTAGAGACTTTCCTCCAGACTTGCATCTATCAGAGTGAGTTTGATGTAGAGAGTTTCCTCCAGACTTGCATCTATCAGAGTGAGTTTGGTATAGAGACTTTCCTCCGGACTTGCGTCTATCAGAGTGAGTTTGGTGTAGAGACTTTCCTCCAGACTTGCATCTATCAGAGTGAGTTTGGTGTAGAGACTTGACTCTAGACTTGCATCTATCAGAGTGAGTTTGGTGTAGAGACTTTCCTCCAGACTCACTACCAAAGTGCCATATCCAGGGTACTGTGTTGCAGAGTTCTCCTTCCCCTCTCTAACCTCAGAACCAGCAGGACATACAAGACTGGTACTTGAACTCCAGATCTTCCCCTCTCTACCTCAGAACCAGTAGGGTATGTAAGACTGGTACTTGAACTCCACATCTACAGAGAGGCATATTAGAATGTAACCAGGCCAGGATTAATCAAAGCACATGCGGACTGAGATTAGCCCTAGGCTGATAATGTTTCCTCCACAAATTTTAAGAAAATGTTGAATGGAGGTGTTGTCTTTTATGGAAAAATACTTGGCAAGTGAGGCAGAGGAAAACAGGGAAAGATGTACAGGGAAAACTTAAAGTGGTGTCAAAAAATAATGTTATAAGCACCACCAACTTCATTAAAATATAAGATTGGACAGTCATGATTGCCGATGTCTGCTCCAGGCCAGGTACCGGAAGAAGAAGAAGTGTACCTTTCACTCCTGAAGGCCTTGTTTATTCACTTGATGTTGAGCTTTTATAGATTTCTAAATCTGTTGGTTTTTTTTGGTTCAATGATGTTGGTTCTAAGTATTAATGGTAGTTTCTTGTTTGAACGTATGAACAAAAAACTTTATTTTCAAAGGGTTAAGAATTGGGCACACATTATATTGTTGGTAGTTACTTTCTCTGACTGACTGAATCTCCTGCATTTTTGTGAATTCATGGGGACTAAGAAATATATTACACTTAGATACAGTTAAACAGAGTATACTTTAAAACTAGCACATGTGATAATTAGGTATTGAATTTACCCAGAAAGTCAAGTAGAGTATGCATTTTTATGCCAGAGAATCTCACAGTTCATCATGCCTAATAAACATGGATGTGGTAATATTCTTGGATAATTATAGACCAGGGGAGCCACATTAGTGCAGTGGCTAGCGTGCTTGCCTGCTGGTCATGGGTTAAAATTTGCATCGAGTCTGCTTTTCGCAATTGACCTTGGCTTCTAGGTCAACCCAGCCAAAAATGAGTACCAGGAAATGTCTCGGCATTGACCACATAACCTTCCGAGTGCTGATTGGTCTATACAAATATGGACGTGCACCATGTGCCCAATGTACCTCAAGGCACGTAAAATGGGACCTTTACTATTAATTATTATTATTATTATTATTATTATTATTATTATTATTATTATTATTACAGACCAGATGTAGGCCCAATCAAGGAAGCATAAAAGAAAGCATCAGTAGATCAGAAATAATACGTCGTTATGTCAACATTAAGACTGTAGAACAGTCTCTGATATTTTGTTTTGTTTTAGTGTATTTTGCTGTAGCAGTGATTAATGTAATAGTTAGGATGTTACACTGACAATGGCATGAGCATGGTTGGATGAGGGTTCAGTGTCAGTTCTTGACACTTGCTATGGGAGGGAAAGTCTGACCTATGACCCCGTGCACTCAGGTCTACAACATGTAATGGTTACATGCCCACAGCAGATCCTGCTATGGTTTTTTTTTTTTTGTGGTGGTTTCTTTTTTTTAAAACTTGCTATGGTTTTAGTGTTGGTCATTTGTTTTATTGCACAGTATGCATGGCTTCCGTTTGAACGAAAGTCTCCACCAGTAGAACCATTTGCAGCAGGTGATGGATTTGACATTTACATAGATGGATGCCGTTTTCTGCCAGACTCTGTAACCTACTCCAGGGTTAGTATTGTTTGAATTCTTCTTCTTCCAAATCTTTAAACGGAAACTAGACCTTAAACCAACTCTCGCCAAGTCCTTGGAAGACTTGTTCATGATTTGCTGGATTTTGCAGATACATTTTTCCACTGGATGAGGTAGCCAGTCGTACATACTATTCTCTTCCCTTATGTGTCCCAGCAATGCACAGGTAATTGTTTAAATTAGTTATGAGATATTTCTTCTTCTTCAAGTGTCTGCCTGGAGCATACATCAGTGATCATGATTCTCTAACCTTCTCTGTCATCTCATATTTTAGTGACGTTGATGTTGCTTATATTTGTATTTGCTGCTTGGCTGTTTAAGCTTTCCACATACATTTTTCTCTGTCTTCCTGTATCTATCTTGCCCACTATTTACCAAAAAAAGATTAATTTCTCTTTTTCACCACTTCTATTGATATTGCCCCATACTTCCTCTTCTTCTGCGTTCATCTGGAGAGTTTTTTCCGGCGTGATTGCGTTGTGCCTGTTTACAGCAGAGCTGCATTTTTGTGCCGTTAGGCCAACACATCTGACTTCTGCGGGCATTTGTTGACCGGATTAACTTTCCCGGATGTTTCGAAGGACATTTGACTCTCACTTGGACATAGTTGCATTGTGCCTGTTTATAGCAGAGCTGCATTGTGCCTGTTTACAGCAGAGCTGCGTTCTTATGCCGTTAGGTCGACACATCCGACTTCTGCTGGCATTTGTTGACCGGGTTAGCCTTTCCCAGGTATATGCCCCATACATTTCATTTGTCATTTTCTTATAGCTTGTAACTAATAACGCCTGCAGTTGTCAATACCTCAGTGTTTATTTTCTTCCCTTTCCATGATATTCTCAACATTCTTCTTAGAAACATCTTCACCGCCTCCAGTTTCCCCATCATTTCATCACTCATTGTCCAGAATATGACCTATTTATGTCCATCATAAATTATGCTACACTGCCTTCACTTCCCAGGACATTTCCTGATGCTCATTTTAGACGGGTCAACCTGGCAGCCCAAGTCAGTTTAACTGATTTAGTGCCATGAGATGATTAATCATCTCAAGCGACTTCCCGTACCTGCCATGGACTTATATATCGCCGAAATGTTGCCATTGCATTATAATACAATATGTCTGCTACCATATTAACAACTTTTAAGTCATAACTGTGACACATTCCTACTTCCCATTTTCCACCATCCATTTTTGTTCGGTCCAAACCTACTTTTTGTTTGGCACTGAATCTGTTAATGATAAAATATTTCCTAGAAGGGGATTTCAACACATGATCACTGGGCTGATGGACAAGCATCATTTGTGGTAGAGTTTACTAATATGAAAATAAGCCTGGCCAGCAGCAGCTTGATTGGTCTGTAATTTTCAATTTCCAACTGCTGAACGTGCACAGGGTCCTTAGATTTTCATCCAAGATTACTAGATGTCCAATCCACTACCTCAGGATAACAAGGGAGTCTGAAGTCTCTTATTTTTGTAAAACAAAAAAACAAAACCTTACCTTCCACAACATGAGTTGTACAAGCTCTGTTCCAGTTAGAGGCAGATGCTGTACTCTCTAACCCACTCTGTCCCAACAGTTATTCTACTTCAGAATTATGCACTGGTAATTTACATTCCAGTCTATAGGGCTATTCATTTGTTTAAGTTGTTTGTGGTGTTTGTTTATAATAGATTAAACAGCGTGGCAACAAATATTGATATACAGCTAGTGCTCGACTTACGACCTATGCAACTTACGACCATTCGACTTTACGACCACAATAACTAGCCATATTAGATGTTTTTGTTTGTTTGGAGAAAGATATTCCTTTCAAGATTTTATTGCTACTTGATAACGTGCCTGGACACCCACCATATCTAGGCGATCTCCATCCAGATGTAAAATTTGTTTTTCTTCCGCCAAACACAACTCCACTCATCCAGCCTATGGACCAAGGTTTGATTACGACCGTAAAAGCCAACTATCTCCGAACCACCTTCGTTCAAACAATATCCGCAATAGATGCTGACACAGAACTAACATTGCGAGATTTTTGGAAACACTACAACATTTTAATGTGTATCAAGAATATCGCTACCGCCTGGGAGGCTGTGACGACAAAGTGCATGAATGCCATCTGGAAAAATTGTATTAAGCGCTATGTTAATGATTTTCATGGATTTGACAGTGAACATGAACTTGAAACGATTCGGGAAAAAATAGTAAAAAGTAAAACTCGCCAAAGACCTTTCTTTGGAGTGTGAAATTGAAGATGTCGAAGAGTTGCTAGACAAAGAATCCAGAGAACTTACAAATGAAGAACTGGAAGAAGAAAGAGTGGCGGAAGAAGAAAGAAGAGAAGCCAAGAAAGAAGAGGATGAGCCAGAAAGAAAGTTCACCACTAAGGGATTATCAGAAGGTTTATCTATACTGAATAAACTTCTTATACATTTCGAAGCAATGGACCCAAACATCGAACAATTTGCAAGAATTGAACGGATGGCACACAATATGTTTCGTCCATATCGTGAACTTTATGATGAAAAAAAAAAGAAACATACAATTCAGACAAAGCTCACCATGTTTATGAAAAAGCCAACTCCGGTACTCCCAACTGCTGCCTTAGATGACGACATTAATGATCTGCAGCCAAGCACCAGTGGCCAATAAAATGTTTCGTACATGTTTATATATTTTGATGTTAATGACAATTTGATGTGTTTTGCGATTGGGAAAATGTTTCCTATAGTATTTTCCACACCTGTATTTTGTTTGTTTTGCAAATATTAAATCAGTTGTACATGTACAGTTAATGCAGTGTTTTTCTTAAACCTGACGATGTAAAAATAAGAAACAAAATGGTGTAGAGATGATACAAATGGCACAAAATGAACATCGAAAATTATGATTTATAACAATAATAAAAGAAACATATAATTTAACTTAAATATTTTTATAACATCACTTCACATTACTGTACACATAGCGTACTCAACTTACGACTAAATCGAGTTACGACTGGTCTGTCGGAACCGATCGTGGTCGTAAGTTGAGCACTAGCTGTAATCAACATTCACTTCATTTAAAACGCTGACTGAGACGAATTGAGAGTCATGGTCTGTAATGTCTGTTTCTGACCAGACAGCTGAGGAAGTATATAACAGTGATTTGTTTGTATAGGCATAAGAAACTAATTTTTACCATCTACAACTCCAGGTTGCTGCTCGAATTTTGGATCGCAAATATGAAGTTTATGGCAAAGATATATCAACAAGTGTTAAAATCGACAGTGAAATTTACAATCCAGTTTATGAACATAAATCTGAGTTTAGGGAAGCTCTGATTCCACCATCTGCCACATTGCTGTTCAAGGTAAGACAACTACTGAAGTATTACTTAGCAAATTTATTTGACTCTGGCAAATAGACACTTGTTCTCTACTGTAGGAAGAAAAAGATGAAAATAAAGTAATCAAATCTGTGTTGTTGTTGTTGTTGTTGTTGTTGTTATTGTTGTTGTTGTTGCTATTGTTATTCAAACCATGTAGTATTGAGTTGTTCACTGTTTTTTCATAATAGTAATATGTTTACATCTTTGTAGAACATGTCCCTCACTTTTGTTCTGATGTTAATTACATGTTTGGACAGTCTTGGAACACATGTTTTATTGTACGAGGGCGAGTCAATAAGTAAGTCACGCAGTTCTGTGGGATGGCAGGTAAATGTAGTTGGTGTTTTCTACAGGTGTCAGCAACATCGAACTTTATATTCCCATTCATCAGGTGGCGCTAGGTGTCTTATGCACATGCGCAGTGCATAAACAAAATGGCGACTGTACTTACGGAGTGTACAACCAAAGAGCAGCGTGCTGATGTGCGTTTTTTGTGAACAAAAAGACTGCCTGCAAAGGATATTTATAAGAAAATGCTTCCTGTTTATGCTGACAAATGTTTGTCCCGTAAAGCGGTGCATAGCTGGGTAGAACAATTTTCTCAAGGACGCTCTAAAATTGATGAAATCCGATCTGGTCGTCCTGTTGAGATTGCAACAGAAGCATCCATGCAGCGGGTGGAGGAGATGATTAGAGGTGACAGGCGAGTAACGATAGACTCTATGGCATCTGCAATAGGGTGCTCACATGGTTCAGCATACAGCATAATGCATGATCGATTGAAATTTCCAGGACTGCTGACTAGAGGAGTGTTGCTTCTTCATGACAATGCCAGACCACATACGGCTCGATTAACTCAGGAGAAAATTAACCAACTAAGGTGGGAAGTTCTGGAACATCCACCTTACAGCCCTGACTTAGCCCCTAGTGATTTCCACCTTTTTAGTCCACTGAAAACCAACCTTGACGGGAGAATTTCGCGAATGACGCTGAAGTTGAATGTGAAGTGAAAACGTGGTTTAGAAAACAGAGCACACAGTTCTGAGCAGCCAGTTTGGGAAGACTGATAAAACGATGGGATAAGTACATCAATGTTGGTGGAAATTATGTTGAGAAATAAAGGGACAATGTATGTATAAAAATAAATTGGTTTCAAGTTGTTATCATATTTAATTATTTTTCTACCACCATTTCTGACTTACTTATTGACTTCCCCTCGTATGTTTGTCTTTCATACAGATATATATCTTTACAACCATGAGAAACATTTTTGAGTCTGTTCCATTATTACAAACAAAGTGAAGGTATAAACCATCTAATAGCTTTCATAGTTTATTATGTAAGCTCTGGGACAATCCATTATATAATTATAAGAGATATTTTTTATAAGGGCTCACGGTACCCAAGGGGCAAGAGCCGCCCCATAAGGTTCCACATCCCTGTGTGTCATTCGGATGACTGCCTCTGCTGGTGGCCCTGGCAAGATCTTAACCAAAATATAATAATATAATTATAAGAGACATTCTGGCCCTTTTTAAACATAATGAACAAACTAAATAATTTTTACTTTTCAAGGAAATTCCTATTCTATGCATCATATTCACAATATAGAAATAAATTAAGAAATGTGCTTATTCATTAATAGTTGTGGTTTGTAATGGTTTCTATTTTGTGGGTGTGAAGAAAAGACTAGAAATATCCTTTAAACTACCCATCATTAAATTTTTTCATTGTCACACAATAAGTCACAGTTTAATATATGTTGTAATTTAGAAAGATTCAGTAGTGAGCAGTTAGGTTACTGATTTCTCTCAGATTTGTAGGCAAGAGTTCTCATCCCTAGTAATGTTTTTATTTTTAGGAAGCAAGATTAAATACTCCGCCTACACACTGCAAGGTGTAAGAAGCAACATTTATCATGAACCCTGGAATTACTGTGTGGACACCAGTGCAGTGTATAAATTCCATTCAGACAATTAAGAAGTAAAATATAATTCATTGCCTAATACATACTGTTGTCATCATTTGCTATTTTCAGGTATATACAATAGACAACTTTTACAGAAAACTAATAGTTGTTGGATATGCTTGTCTGAACGTCTTTGTAGAGTCAGGAACAGAAAGGCAGCCTCTTGCAGACAAGGCTGGCTTCCAGGTGAACTTACTTTAGATCCCCATATCTCAGATAGTTTAAATGACTTGGGAGTAAGAATCGGCACGGCCAAGTGCGAGAGGTACATTGGGAAAATGAGGTGCCTCGTCAACCAACACAGAACTGGCACTATTAGCCACCGGACGCTGATGCATATGCTAAGGGGAGGATCTGAGCACCTATGGACCTGTCCGGAGTGCAATGAAGATACCCCAACTGATAACTGTTTAAAGATATGTGTTTAAAATGTATTTATATATTGTTCAAGTTAATTCTGTAATTTTTTGTCAATCGAGGTGAAAATTACAGTTCTTATGAGCTATATCAAACCAATCCTGATGTATGGAAATGAATCATTGACAACCAGCAGGTTAGTAAGGAATTATATGGAGGCTGCAGAGATGGGTTTTATAGAAGAATAATGAGAACAGAATGGACAAATTAAAAACATACATAAGATATCTTGAAAGATGTTGACTGATAGAGAGAACTTGTAACTTGCTTCAGAAGAAGTCATTCCACGATTTTGGAGTACATCATGAGAAGGAGGAAATTTAAATCCATCACAACAATAGGAAAGTTGGAGGGGATGAGGAGCAGAAGAGATCAAGAGAGAGTTTGACATCATGGCATGGAGGAACATCTGTGTCAGAAATCATCAGCAATTCACAAGAGAGAAGGCTGTGGAAAGAATTATTACTAATGGCACATGGAAACAACTTGAAAATGATAAGTTGTTTGGATTAGATTAAATCAACACAATCAATTCCTTTTGATTATTGTCATTGTTCAATGTAATTGTTACAGCATGAGCTTCAACTTATCTATATACTATGACTTAGGTGTCTCTTAATGAGGGAGCGCATCAGCTACGTATATACAGTCAAGGTCCTAATGGAGTTGACCCATTTACAGAAAAGTGCTTAAGAGATACAAATGTGCGCTACATTCCTTGTGCATCGCTGCTTGTTAGATTGACAAAAGTCCCCAAGGGGCCCAAAGGAAAACCACTTGAGGTAAGATCTTTGTGCACGTGCATTTTAGGTCATCAACTACACAAACATGTTCATTAGATTATATTGTGTTCATGCTTAGAACGGATTCAATCAATCAATCAGGTGCCATCTCCACAATGAAGGTTGGCAGTAATGGATCTCCAACATTGTCTGTCTCTCACCCTGACTGTACACTCTATCAGCTGGTGTTCATCCATCTCTTGATGTTATCTTCCCACTTGTATTGTAGTCTACCCCTTGCTCGCTTGCTCTCAACCTTGCCCTCCAGTATAGTTATTATAAGAGTATTATATCTTTTAACACGGATTATGTACTTTTATATGTATAAGACTCTCATCAATTAGAAACAGAAGACATTAACACAAATGTAAATTTAAAAAATTTTTGAAAGCAAAAGTCCCTTTTATACAGTGAATTTGGGATTTGTTGCTAAATATATATTTGTATAGACCAATCGGCACTTGTGGCTGATGTGGTCAGTGTTAAACTGGCCATATTTACCTCCCAAGACATTTCCTGGTATCCATTTTAAGCTGGGTCGACTTGGGAGCCCAGGTCAGTTTAACAAATTTGAAATGACCCTACTGTGGCTCGAACCCCTGACCACCACTGAGGCCGGAGAGAGTCTAGCCACTGCGTTTCCACAACTCCATAATTTCAATAGGGATTTTATAAAAACCTTTCAAAATAACGCAGAACAGTATATGTATGATATGGTCTCACTTGATGTAGCAGTGTGTATATGTGTGAGCTTGTGTATGTTTGCTTTATGTTCTGTTAATGTCTCTGCTGTCTTGTTTGATATGTTTAATTATTGTGTGATATATTTGCAACGACTGGCAAGAGAAGGTCCACCAGAGAGACGAATGGAGACGGATTGTATTTGCAGCAAAGAACCTCAATGGCTCGGAACGCTGAAGAAGAAGAAGAAGATATTTGCATTTACCTCAGTCGAAAATAAGAAATAAATTGAGGAAGGAAGTTATTAACAAAATCATTATTAGGTACACAGTTTTTTAACTGATTTAGTGCCAAGCAAAAAGTAGGTTTGGACTAAATATGATACACAATCAAATGATCAAGTATTATAATGTAAATTTCCATTCACTGAGCATTAAAAATGCAGAAGATACCATGAAATGAAATAAATAACACGATGACCTTAGTATGGCGATATATCGTCCTTCTGTCTGCTAGAGAAGTCACATTTGATGATATATTAGCCTTCTACACTGAATCAGTTAACACATCACAGGTATAGAAATACATTCAAATCTGGCTGGAATTGAAGCTTTGTTTGAAAAGGAAGATATGATGGCAGCAAAAAATACCAAGACAAACTATATACATTATATACAAGGAAACAGATGATCTTTGTGATTCAGTGTTTCTGGAAACATTGAATGAATGAACAAAAATAAGAAGTAGAATCAGTCAGCTTTACTAGAACACAGTCACAAGTGACAAAATGGATGTTGCAGCTAAAGCCTTTGTCAGCAAATACATAACAAATACAGACTGATACAACTAGATTTTTAAAATCTACATTTAAATATAAATAAAGGTTACTAAGCTGCCATGCTGTGGGCTCGACATGTGTGTTCAATGTGCCTCGTGTTTAGGTGGAAACATTGAAGGCAATATAAATACATTAAGTATATATTTTTCAGCTTTTTTAACAAGTCAAGAAATGCATATGTATTTATGTAAAGAGCAGTAGATTTTATTATTGTAATAAACAACAAATCATTAATACTGATTTTTAACAATTTTAATAACAATTTTAGGGAGCCACTGCAGCACAGTGGCTAGCACGTTTGCCTGCCGGCCCGGTAGTCATGTGAACAAATCCACATAAGGGTGCAGGTTTTTAAAAAATTGTCTAGGGCTCCCACGTTGGCCTAGTCTAAAATGGGTCCCAGGATATGTTCAGGGAAGTAATGGTGGCTGACATGATATTGACCACATCACTCATTTAGTGCTGATTGGCTAAAACATTATAAGGCTTTCACCATAATACCCAGTATGCCTTAGGGTGTGGGAAAGGGTCCTTTGTTTTTATTTAACTTATTCATTTAATGTTGTGACAACCTTTGATCATTGTTATTGTCAGTAAACGCTTGACAGGTAAAGTAATATACCTCATATGTCAAATTTAGCTGTGAAATCCAGCCAGTCATGAACAAGTCTGCTGAAAAGAAAAGAAAAGTAACTCAGCCAACCAAGATGGAGGGAGGCTTTTCTCTTAAAAGATTGAGACCTAAAAAAAAATACATAGAGAAGAGAATTGGAGACAGATTAATAATTTGACGAGGAAGTGAAGGGAGCTGCTAGAGATAGCAAAGGTATAAACATTTGGTTGAGTTGGTTGAGTGCCTATACTCCAAGGGTGATAAAAAGCGGGAGAAGAAAAATATGTGTTAAAAGGTTTTGTTTTGCTAATCTTTTTGGGTTTTTTTAAACAGTCAAGCAAAGTATCAAAATCTGATTGGGCAAGACTGGGGCTTTGGTATCCAATGCCAAAATACTCGGACAGAGTGTATTTATCCAAGCAGTGTGTACCCACACAAGGAGAGTCCAAACTATTTCATTCTATGATAATGAGACCACGTTCAACCATACGTGATGCAGTTGCTGCTACAACCAATGCTAAAGAGAGTTTTCTAAAATCAGAGAAGAATATTGAACAGTATATTCGGGTAAGCTTCATATATAATATATATGTTTTAAGTTTTTTAATCACTCTTATGGCATCATAAATTATAATGTGCAGTAAATAATGTGGAATGTCCTTGAGCCCAAGCAAAAGCAACATTTCACAAGATTAAGAATATTCTCAGCAATTTATCTTTGTCAATCAGCACGAGAAAAACAGTTCTAAAGAGCTATATTTAGCCAATCCTGATGTATGGAAGTGAATCATGGATAATTAGCAGACAAAGAAGGATTATGTGGGAGTTGCAAAGATGTCGCTTTATAGAAGAACTAGCTGACCCGGCCCAGCTTCGCCCAACCCCTCTGGCGGGGATCTATCTATCTGTCTGTCTGTCTGTCTGCTTGTCTGTCTGTCTGTCTGTCTGACCCGGCCCGGCTTTGCCCAGCTCCTGGTGGGGAGCATCTCATTTAATTCATATAAGTAGTCATATAAGCTCCCGTTCTCGTTCCCGACTATCTGTCTGTCTGACCCGGCCCAACTTCGCCCAGGCCCTGATGGGGAGCATCTCATTTAATTCATATAAGTAGTCATATAAGCTTCCGTTCCCGACTATCTGTCTGTCTGTCTGACCCGGCCCGGCTTCACCCAGCCTCTGGTGGGGAGCATCTCATTTAATTCATATAAGTAGTCATATAAGCTCCCATTCCCGACTATCTGTCTGTCTGTCTATCTATCTGACCCGGCGCGGCTTCGCCCAGCTCCTGGCGGGGAGCATCTCATTAAATTCATATTACAAAAAAAAATTAACTTAAGAATGTCCTTCCACACACCATCCATTATTTTTAATGAAAACTGTTTTTAATCACCTACATGACTGTAGATAACTTCTTTAAACATAAAAAGATGCGTTAGAAAATTTTCACTATTTAAATAGATGCATTATTTTTATGAAAACTTTGAAAATGCCTTAAAGATTATATAATTATTTATTATAACGCATATGCCTGTAAATAACTGTAGACAAAGAGTTTATAAACCTTTGAAAACAATGCAACAATCTATATATAAAATATATAGCAATGCTATTAAAAGTTATGCCCCTTGAAATAACTTTTCTTAAGTTAAATCCCCTCGCTATATATAAATGATAATGTAAATTAAAATATTAAATTTTAGTAAGTAAATAGCTGATTGTACACTAACAAACTATGACAGTTCGCTGCACGGGAATGAAAAGAAAACATGTAGAAAATGTCATCTCAATCGGATGGAACGTTATCGAACGCATCAAATACATCCCTACATACATTGTCTTTTATATATATAGATGATGAGAACACTTTCAATGGATAGAAAGAGTATGAAGATATCTTGAAAGAAGTTTACTTTCAAAGAGAAAGACATTTTTTTGGGCACATCACTAGAAGGGAAAATTTGTTAATGTCGTCACAATGGGAAAGTGTGTGTGTGTGTGTGTGGGGGGGGGGGGGGGGGGGGTAAATGCAACTTCCTTCTTCGATGATGAAACCATCAACTGCCTTCCTCAAGTTCCCACTAATGATACACTTGATGACCTGCCAACCATAATAAGCCATCCAGCAACTCTCCAGTGGTAAGGCGCCTGGTCCTGACACCATCCGTGCAGAGATATACAAGGCAGGTGGGCCGGTCCTATTAGAGCAGCTTCACCAAGTCTATACAAACATATGGGTGAACGAGACCATGCCACAAGATTTCAAGGACCCGTCAACAGTCCACCTAGACAACCACCTTGCTCTCAATTGCAGGGAAGATACTCGCCAGAATTATTCTCAGTCGCCTCACGGCCCATCTCAATCAAGGTCTTCTTCCTGAGAGTCAATGTGGCTTCAGAAAAGAATGAGGAACTGTTGACATGATTTTCGCTGTAAGGCAGCTGCAAGAGAAATGTCAGGAACGGAACTCCGAAATGTTCTCCACTTTCATTGACCTTACCAAGGCTTTTGATACAGTCAGTAGAGAAGGTCAGTGGAAGATTATTTCAAAATATGGCTGTCCACAAAAGTTTGTCCAAGTAGTGCGACTATTTCATGATGGTATGCAGGATGGTACAGGAAAATGGTGAACTGTCTTAGCCTTTTCCTGTCACCAATGGAGTGAAGCAAGGATGCGTCCTGGCACCAACACTATTCAGCCTCATATTTTCAGCTGTGTTGACGAATGCCTTCAAGAACAATGACATTGGAATAGACATCAAGTAACGCATGGATGGAAAGTTGTTCGATCTCAGAAGGCTGAAAGCTAAAACCAAAACTAACAGCGACACCGTCAGCAAGCTCCTGTTTGCTGATGATTGCACTCTATATGCCAACTCAGAGGCAGACATGCAACACGTTTCAACTTTTTCATATGCCTGTGCCAACTTTGGGCTCAATATCAACTTGGAGAAGACTGTAGTTATGTACCAGCCAGCTCCAGGGAATAATCACACTGTGCCGAATATCAAAGTGAATGGTCATAGACTAAGTGTTGTGGACAAATTCACCTATCTTGGCAACACTGTGTCACAGGTGCCACAATTGATGACGAAGTGAATGCAAGAATCTCCAAGGCCAGTGTGGCCTTTGGCAGACTGTACAAGAATGTATTGGACAGAAATGGAATAAGCCTGCAAAGGTCTACAAAGCAGTTGTATTATCCACACTACTATATGCATGTGAAACCTGGACACTAGGAAATTAAACCACTTCCACACAGTCTGCCTTAGGAAGCTATTGAAGATAAAATATCAAGATAAGATTCCAGACTCTGAAGTCCTAGAAAGAGCCCAGTATCCACACTCTACTAATGAAGAATTAGATTCGCTGGGCTGGTCACTTAACTCGCATGCCAGATCACAGGCTCCCTAAAAAAAAATTTTATGTTAAGCTGCATTGTGGTAAATGCTCCCGAGGCGGCCAGAGGGAACGCTTTAAAGACAATCTGAAAATCTCACTGAAAGCTTTTGGAATTCATCTTGACACATGGGAGACTGCTGCCAAAGACTGAAATTCGTGGCGTACGTCTTTATGCAAGGGTGCAGTCAAGTGTGAAGCAACCAGGACTGCAAGAGCTGTGAAGAAAAGACTGGACAGAAAAACCACCGCTGGAGATCCTGCTCCTGGAACTTCAAGCATTCTTTGCCCACATTGTCACAGAACATTTCGAGCCAAAATAGCCATATCAGCCATCTTAGAACTCATGGCTCCATACTTTCAACCCCACTGGATGAAATGAATGGTCATCATCATTCTTGATGGACAAACAACATTTATAATGTAGTCTGAATAAAGCCACAAACTATGACTAGAAAGCTCAACAAAAGGAAAAACACACACAGATACAGGCAAAGGTTTTTTTACCGAAGTCGTTATCAGCGAACAAGAGAATCAAAACAACAAAATACAGACTTGAAAAAATACTGAGCTCGAGATCTGAAAAGTAATCTAATCCATAAAAAGTAGGAATAATGTGTGCCTTACAACTTAATAAATGTTGCCTCACTATTTTTTATGTGTGCAACTTTTATATCCTACTTCATATCCGTGCATTCATTACAGCTCTTTGTTGTAGAAGCTCCTTGGATGTAGCAAACAGCTGTGAATCTAAATCTCTTTGTGTAAATACACCTTGTTTATTCAAAATGATACTGAAACTTGCTGTTTAATGTTTTTGTGTCTGCATTTTTTTTTTTACATCTGGGCACTGGGCTGGAATCTGTTGACAATGAAGTACCTAAAACCCCTGGAGGTCCGTGCCCAACATGGCCGAATCCCAGCCCATGACGTATGTGCTGTTCCGAATCATGACCTGGTTACATCCTAATATACCTCTTCACAAATGTGAAGTTTCAGTGTTGACCTTGCTCAGGCCACTGGTTCCTGAGCTTGGCGAGAAGAAAGAAAGCTCCGCAATGCAGTCCTCACGGAGGTGGTACTTTGGTACGGGGTCAGGATAAACATCTGTACGCCAACCTCAGCCTGACAGATGAAAGCCATTTTCAGGGCCCAGGTGAACTGAAAGCCAAGGTATAAGATGACAGTTCACAATCTTCAAAGAGATTCACAACTAACCCACTTTGTATATATAGTCTATAGTGCAGACAGTGTGTACAATGGTCTGAACAACCTGTCCCACAATTGTCTGTTATATTGTTTCATCTGAGAGATTAGCATGGCTTAATGAGCTTGCACTTAAACTTCCGGTTCGCTGACAGCGGGTACAGACTTCATTCCCTATACAAGTCACTTGGACTTCAGTGTTGACTTCTCATTCAGAAAGCCATGGGAAAACTACTGAACATAAAAGTGCCCAGTAAATCAACCTGAGGTTGGGGCTAATCGCAACATCCTGCAAGGGACATGCACAATTATGTTTTATTTTCTCATCTTATTTTCGCAGAACCAGCTAACTAAGTCAATGGATGCCAAGCCTCTGGACCAAGACTTGAATTTTATTTGCCAGTACAGTCCAAAACATGGTATCAAGGTTAGATTATGTCATTTATGTCCAGTATTTTATTTTCATGCTAAAGTGTTCTTACAGTTGTTAGCTGTAATACACTGACTGGTAACAGTACTCATAGTAAATATAATAGAAAAACATTTGTAAAAATTAATAGAAATGTAGTATGTGAAAATATATAACACTGTTTTGTTCTTTCCTTCTTATTTTGTTTTTATTCTGGTATAATGTGGCCATTCAAACATTATTTTACATTGAATCTTGTATTATTTACTGCAGGATGCCTGTCTCTTTAATATCTGAATGATTGATGTTTCTTGATATTGGTTTTGTTGCTATTGTCCTTGTTTTGTGTGTATTTACTTGTAAAATACCTGTGTATTTCACCTTAATTGGATTTCCCCTTCTGATCATTTCAACAATTAATTTAAAATATATTATGACAGGAATGAAATTTGTCATACATATATGTTAAACATTATTTTTTAAAGATGATTCAAAGTCAAATAGAGATTGTGCTATACTAGGGGTCACAGATGCATAGTCAATAATGCACTGGCTTGCCAGAAATGTGGTGCAAGTTCATTCCATATTTGAAAATGTATTTCTTGTCCCTACATAAAGCTCTAGGATCATCCCATCTTAAACAGCGATATCAGATTATTCTCGAGGAAGAAAAGGAGATGAGTAAGAGAGTTGGTCACTGAATCTCACCCTAGTGAAAGCGAAGTCCTTTCCTCTTCAAACCCAGATACACTATCTACCACGAGGATTACTTTCATATTTTAACTACTACTGTTTCACAAGAATATCTTTTAGCACACTTCTAAACTATTTTAAAGAAACTTAATGCAACCATTGCTTATATGATGGAATATCCTTAACCTCACAAGATGGTAACAAGTAACTTCAGTAGTATACCACTCAGCCAGCAATAATCTTTCATGATTTTATTTTCAGCTTGCGCTAGATAGTGCAGTGAATCTGCCATGGACCAACTTCACACATGCCCATATATGTCTGAACCCACCAGGTGCCTTCTACATGGTAAATGACTGCAGTGTGTACTTTTTTTCACATTTTTTTTTCACTTGAGGGCTGTCGAATGTCAGTCATGTGGCTTCACAATCACAAAACTGGGTCTGTGTAACATGTAAGAATTATTTTTTCTAATATCAAAGCGTTGGGTTTATATTTACCTTATGCAGTGCAGAAATTAAAAGTTTGTTGCATATCCTTTTTCAGTCAACCCCAATTGTTTTGGCTTTTTGTGATTTCTTGGCAAGTTCATGTTCAGTAGTTTGCCATTGCTTTCTGAATGACGGGCACTTTGTATGGAAACCTACACAAGGTGGTCTGCTTCCAAATTGCCCGCGGCTGTGTCTTGAGCACTGTATGCAAGATTACGAATTGCATTCGTAACGCCTTCACCACAGAGCAGCAAAAGTTAACATTGATTTTTCTTTAACTTGTTTTATTTCACAGACAATGCTAGGAGAAAAATCACAGATAATATAATTTTACAGTTAAAATTTGTGAATCCTAGATTCAAAATGATTGGATGTTTAAATACACTGAACCTCTTCACATCAAATAGATGTTAGTTTTGCTTATAATAAAGTTTGTTTTTCTGTACAGGTTTTGTAATGACAAACATTCAGTGTATTATTCTGTAAAAGTTTTGGAAACACAAATTTATTGTGTGCGTTTTGTTTCTTACTACAGGGTACACCACATGCTGCATATGACAAACTGACCTTCACGGAAATTCTTGACCCTTACAGTACACACACTTCACCAGTTTGGAAAGATGGATTCAAGGTATGAGGCACAGACACATTTGTAATTATTGGAGGGAGAGAGAGATGTTATTGAGTATTTGTATACAGTTTTAAGTAATAGTAAAATGCATTTTAAAAAACCTATTTCGCACAATGAGGAATGTTGGGTATATGTTGCTAGCTCCATGTTTTTACAAATTAATCAATCGGCACTCGATGAGTGATGTGGTCAGTATCATGCCGGCCGCTGTTACTTTCCAGAAATTTTACTGGCACCCATTTTAGGCTGCGTCAACCTAGTACCCAAGGTCAATTTGTAAAAATTCCTGTTTTGAAAGGGATTTGAACATGTGATCAGAGCTAGCAGGCAAGCATGCTAGTCACTGTGCTCCCTTTTGCAACATAGTTACCTCTTAATGTTAACAAAAAGACAATCAATCATTCCTCTCAAATTCTGATTTGAATGTGGAAATGGTTAGCACGTCTGCATTATAATAATTTTAATTTTGATGGGACAAATGGTGATTAACATCTGTGTCTGACAGTCAGTGATTATAGTGAAATAAATATTGAGTTTATATAATAATTGTAAATGGCTTTTGTTGACTTGTAAAGGGGTTATTCTTCTTCTTCTTCCACTCTTTATCCCCCACTGGGGTATAGGTTCTCAACCAACTCACTCTGAGTCCTCCCATCCCTAGCTATCCCATGCAGCCCCATCTGTTTCCTCTCCATATTATTCATTTTTGTTTCTATGTCTCTTATCTTATTTTTTTTTTAGGGGGGGGGGGGGGGGGGGGGGGTCTGAAGATTCTAAACAAGTCTTTCTAGATATACTATTCACTATTCTCAGGTTTTCTCAACCAGCGTCTTTCCTTCACCTCTTGGTTCACTGTCATTTGTCTACTCTCCATTAACTCCACATTGATGATTCTGTCATACCATTTTATTCTTTCTATTTTTCACAAACACTAATTGGTGAATGTAGTTTCTTTGTAATAATTGTTGTTGTTCTCTGTGTTTTGATCCATACAGCAGTAATGATTTAACGTTATAATTGAATGTTCTAAGTTTGGTGTTAAGTTTAATTTCTTTTGACTTCCACATATTTCCTAGTGCTATAAAAACGATTTTAATTGAATTGAGTTAAGCCCAAGAACTGACATTACTGCACTCAGGACATTCCCATAATTACTCCATCCCCTTGTTCAACAGCCAGTGAAGAATCATACTACTAATCATTTCTACCACTATCTGATTAAAAGTCCTCCTGGTCTTCCCTCTCAGTTTTGAGATTCTTCCAGAACCCCTGCTGATCCCCCGCAATCTCATTCTTTCCACATACAGGCTCTCAATCGGTTTTAATTTTGATGGAATAAGTAGTGATTACCATCTGCGTCTGACAATCAGTGATAATAATGAAATGAATAAATAAACTTCCAGCGTCATCCATTGCACGTCATGTCTTGGAAACTGGTCATGTAATTGATAGGAAAGTTTGCAGAGGCTATAATGATCAATCTACATAGGCCAATTTTGTGCAAACAGAAAGACATGATAGTCCATTTAAAATTACCATGGTAAACAATTGATATTACTGTGCGAACATGTGTATATGTCAGCTTGAATGATGAATCTAGTTATTTTACTCTACGTTGTGTGACTTCTGCAGTATGTACCTGACGAGATGCAGCGAAATATGCCAGGCAATAAATCATACAATTTATGGTTTGTGTCTTCGTTATTCAAATTCACTACGGGAAAACATTGTTTGAATATTCAGTTTCATGGAAACATTGTAAATGGGTTTTTTGACTTGTAAAGTGGTTATTGGCATGCATCTTATAGTTCCAGGAGGTGACAGTACAATAAATAAGCTAAGGACTCTTTTACACGCCTTGAGGCTTAGTCTGCCAGGGTTCTGAAGGGTTATAATGTTCGGGTTTTATCCCAGCGCTCAAACGTATATTGCTGTTTATATTGTGGCGCATATACTACTCGGGCGCTGGTGCCGATACCTGGACTTTTAGTGTGGCGATAAATATACATTTTTTGCTGCTGTGGTCACATTTCTGTGCCAGTGCCTTTCTGCCTGGCGATGCTGTGTTCTTCTCACTGAAGCCATCTCCGTTATTATATTATTATGTTATGGTTAAACTCTTCCACTCTGCATAATCCATAACAACTCACGACTTAGAACACAACTCGACATTTCCTCAAGGACACAACATTGGCGATGTTTTCACTCTTCTATTGACTCTTAAGTATTATACAGTTTACATTATCACTTATAAAACACGTTAGTCAATCTTACACAATACTTAGAGCCTATAATCACTATACAATCTAAGTAATAATGTAGTGGCACATTGTGTAGCCATCACTACTTGAAATGAGAACCAGGTCCACACTTAATTGTGGCTCAAGCCCAACTGATCTTGAAGATGACACTATGTCCCTTTCACGGAGCGTCCCTAGCCCTTTTCACGCTCTTGATACCAACGCTCGTGGCGGGTCACTTTGCACGGTCTCTTCGTACAGACCGCACTTTTTCCCAAACCATGCCATGATCTATAACTCTATAAACTCAATTGTGGCAGCATATAGTGCCAACCCATATTTTATGGACAAATAGGCACTCGAGAGGTGATGTGGTCGATATCATGTCGGTTGCTTTTACTTCTTGAAACATTTCCTAGTTCCCATTTTAGGCTGGGTTGACCTGGGTTCCCAGGTCGATTCGAACAATTTGCCTCAGTGGGAATTTCAACCTTGACCTCTATGTTCTGTCTGGGGTAGCATAGTGACTACCAGCAGAAGACTACAGTTCTTTAAAAATATATTCAAAGATGACTGATCTTGTTTTATTTTTCAGCATTTTCCTAGAAGGTCTTACCATCGTTTCCTTGTGGCAGTGATCCACCTACAAGAGATATTTGTTAGTATAAGCAAAGATAACTACAAGTATGGGCTGCTAGAACAGGTCAGTTTCTCATTTGTTTTCCAGGACTAGGATAATTAGGACAGCTCAGATAACGTGCTGTTTTTAACCTCAGAGTTTATGAATTTTTGTTTGCCTCATGCATTTATAAGACAAATTGGCTACAAATTTTCTGATGTTCACACTAGTAATTTTATTTAAAAGAAGTTGTATGTCCTTTACAGGATGTCACTATCAACCCCTTAATTTCTTGGCTGTTTGGATTTTCTAGGTAATTTTATGTTCAGGGTTGTATAATAACATTGGGCTGAGAGTGTAGGAGGTAGCCAGGAGGCGTTATGGAAGCAGAACTTCAGCAATTAATTCATAGCTACTCTCATCCTAGTGATGTTATTATCTATACCGATGGCTCTGTGTTAAGAGGCAAAAAAATGTGCCTGGGGATTGATAGCAAAAGAAAATGGCCGATGTTTATTAAAGGAGAGCTTGGCGTATGACACCACAACCTGAAGTCTGAGAATGGAGGTGGAGGCGGTTACTGCAGCTTTCCGCTGGTTGCAGAACAAACCGTATATGCATATTGTGATTGTAACTGATTCACAAAGCATGCTGACAAAAGTTAAAACTGGCATGCTTCATGCAGAATGCCATGCATCGATTCAGAGATCATGGGTTGTGAGCATTCACTGGATCTTTTCTCTAGGACATTCTGGTGTGGTTGGAAATTAACAAGCAGACAGACTGGTTGGTGCTGCATCATAAAGGGGTGATTTGATGCATAAGGCAGATGTGGTGAAGGCCCTCTGGGAGAATATGAAGAATGCAGAAGAACAGACAGACTATCATGGTCTAAAAATAACAAAGTTAGAAAAACTACCCACAAAAAAAAAAGGAGCTGTTGTAGCATAAAGGTTAGTTCACTTGCCTACCAAGACTGTGGTTCAGCTTCAGTTCCCCGTAGAGGCAGAATTACTTTTTTTCCAACCAGTACAGATTTGAGGTCAACCCAGCCTCATAAAAATGGCCACCAGATAAATTTAATGGCTTAGAATATGTCATGGCCTAACACATCACAAACAAGTACTTTGATGTAACAGTGATGCTGACAGTGACAAGTGCACGGTTGAATGAAGGTTTGATGTCAGTTCTTTATCTTCATCAAGGGTGGGAAGGCTGGCCACCTATTCCTCCGTGCACTCAGACCTATAATGTATATATATATATTTCTAGTGACTGCTGCTTCCATAGGCGATGAACTGTATTTTCCGTGGAGGACTTTTGTGTTGGCACTCTGACGACGGCATTATGCACATTGTACCTGTGCGGGCTGTTGGCTTTAAAGTTGTTGTTTTTTTTACACTTTACACCCAATGGTGGTATCTGCTATGGCCATGCCTTTACCTTTTTACCTACAAAAAGAATATTTATAGCCTGTGTGATTCTGGCATACAGACCCATTTGGATCCTGGCCGCTGCTGCGGAGTCCATGCACTGTGTGTGTTGCGATTCTCCTAGTATGATCTGTGAGAAGATATGGAAGCACTTATGGAACTGCCTGTGTACAATGAAGATGATCATTTACAAACCAAAGCTTCCTATTAAAGTTAGTTGCATGTTGTGCACAGAACGTTGTAACCAACCCCAGGATTGATTGGCTGTTTGTGATTTAGTGGGCAATTTTACTTTCAGTAGTTTGTCATTGCTTTCAGAATGGCGACCCTCATACCATTGTGAAAAGAAATCAAAAGTGATCTGTTCCCAAATAACCTGTGACTGACTTTGAACATGGTCTGTTGTGATTGTGAAACTATTCACTACCTCTATGAGACAGACGCTGACTGTACTCCTAAATAGCTTCACAAATGTGATATTTCTTTAGAAAGAATTAGAAGCATGTTGGGACTGTGTAACTCAAAGATTTTGTTCACCCTGGCTACCGCAGACCAATTTATTCAGCTATAATCTCTCACTAAGAGATCGCAGTGAATTGGTCATGCCATCTGTCTCGTGCTTTCAAGGTCATGGGTTTATTTTCAAACCTCTCATCATTCAGACAGCAAGCATAATTTTTCCTGGAGATCCCCATAGCAATGAAGTTCATGCTTTTTGTGATGCTCTCAGCGAGAGACATCAAGCCAGATGAAGTAAAATCCTGCACAGGAAGTCGATCCTCTGACCTTTAACCTTTATTTCTCACCTTATTCCAGGCGTGGACTGTCGTGCAGATATTCAAGGACAAATACTGCTACACAGAGGCTTTCCAGCTTCCATTGTTTCATGGTGCTCCAAATCAAGAGATGTTAAAGCAGCTGGCAAGAGAACCATGCAAGGAATGGATGGAGCGGAACATTCGCAATAAAACTGTAACTTTTTTTTTACTGTATAAAAATTAATTTAGTTTTCTTACATGTTGATTTCTTTGTTGATATGTCCAAGTTGTATTTTTGTTAAGTTTGTTTTATTTATGTATAGCTTTGAATATTGAAGAAAACTGGCTCATAAACAGCTTCAGGTCTCATAAACTGAAATACTGTGGCCATATTGCATGTCACAGTGGCTTGGACTGAACAGTAATGAAAATACATGAGGCCATATATACAGACATACAAACATATATACGTACACACACACATGTATACATACATACATCTGTACACATGTGAAGTATAATAGTATAGAGCAGCTGAAGCATATGGTTAGTGCATTTTCCTGCCAAGACAGCGGTATATATTTTTTTTTTTTTTTGCGTATCCCTTACGGGATGTTGCAGTCAACACCAGCATTTTCAGCTGCTGTTGATGTACTAGGCAAGTGTTACGTTCAGTAGTTTGCTTTTTGATGTGTTTATAGGAAAGTGTGTTGCAGATGGGTCCCAAGACAGCTTTTTGATGATCCCAATTTATGTCATGGAGGTGGTGCAAAATTGGTTTAAGATCACGCTCAGACAGTTTTTCCTAGAAGGCAACAACAAGCTAGTGGACAGGTGGATCAAATATGTTGCCAGGCAGGGCAATTATGTTTAGAAATAACACGCACAAAATATCTGGTTCACTCTAATGTAAAATGTAAAGAAGTTATTTGTAAAATTGCTGTTACTTAATTACTTCCCTGACACACACACACATGCATGCATGCACACACACACACACACACACACACAGAGCTAACTTTTTCTGTAGACAGTGTAACAAAGAATATTAATTGATTGTGACACAGGTGAAATTACTAGATGGTGCATCAGTATTCATCCGTCTTTGTGATGCTCGCAGGGATGATGAATTAATGTACGACATTCCCTCATCAAAACTTGTGAGTTCATTTTCATCTTACTTTATTTCAGTGTTGTAATCATTAGACTACCTCCTAACTATATTCTTTAAACTGAGTCTTTGTTATGCTCGCAGGGATGATGAATTAATGTGCGACATTCCCTCATCTAAACTAGTGAGTTCAATTTTCATGTTGCTTTATTGCAGTGCTGTAATCATTAGACTGCATCCTAACTGTATTATTTAAACTGAGTATTTTACTCTTCTGAAATAACTGTAAAAAATAACTCTTAGTATACATACTAATGGAGCCCAGATGACGAAGTGACTAGCACACTTGCCTGTCAATCCAATGCTTATGTGTGGAAATCCCAATTGAAGCAGTTTTTTAAAATGATTTGGCATTGACTCTTAGGTTGACTCAGCCTAAACTGGGTGCCAGGAATTGTCCTGGGGAGTCAAGGCAACTGGTGTGATGTTGACCACATCACTCATCAAGTTTAGATTGGTCTATACAAAAATATGGGGCTAGCACCATTCACCCAATGCGTATGCGTTAAGGTATGAAAAATGGCCCTTTACTTGCTTGCTTACTACCATATACCTGGTATGTCTCGAGATACGTAAAAGGATAATTTTCTAATGGATACTACAGATGATAGGTTTTCATGTTGGCTTGTTTATTTAAAGTTGTTATTGCAGTTAGTAACCTTTCCAAGTGTTTATTCATGAAAAATATTGAGCTGAATCCAGAACAATTTTACATTATGTTCAGTATTGAAAACACATACTTTACATGTAAAAGCCACCGGAAATGATGTTTGAGTGACACATCATACTGAGAGCATATTCTATTGCATTTCAGCCAGTTGGTTGGTTCATTTCTTGATTCTTTTTACGTCTGCCCCTTATCCAAGGGCCCTCAACTAAATTATGCCAAGTTGTCCTACCTTTTGCTATGTCCTCATACTTGTTTCCCTATCTTTAGACTTATTCTTGGTTGGTTGGATTTTGCAATTAGTTTCCTAAAAGACGGGATAGTCATCCCCAAGACCAATCCTCCTTTGGTACCTGATACAACAGGCATGGTAGGTTACAGTGTTACTCTTCTTTGCTTCCCCTAAGAGCCCCTGTTATACTACACAGGTCTTTTTTTTTTTTTTTTACTGTAGATAGATTTTCAGAGAGTGAGGACAACACAAGAAACGAATGTACTCAGAAACCCATAGCTTGACTGCGTACATCAGTGTGAGCAAACTAGTGGAAACCAAAATAATTATGGTTTTGGAAACAGGCTGCATGACTGCAGTCAGGTCAAAAGAGTTCCCTCTGGACATTGATTGTCTATTGAGAATGCAATACCTAATTCCTGTGTAGCAAACATGACCAACATTGATGCACTTATCCCATCGTTTTATCGGGCCTCCCAAACCGGCTGCATAGAACTGAGTGCTTTGTTTTCATTTACCTGCCATCCCACAGAACTGTATGACTTTCTTATTGACTCGCCCTCGTAACGTTTTCTACCCAGCTATGCACCGCTTTACGGGATAAACATTTGTCAGCATAAACACTGAAAACCCACCTTGGTGGGAGACATTTCGCGAATGACGCCGAAATTGAATGTGAATTGACAACGTGGTTTAGAAAACAGAACACGCAGTTCTATGCAGCCGGTTTGGGAGGACTGATAAAACGATGGGATAAGTGCATCAATGTTGGTGGAAATTATGTTGAGAAATAAAGGGACAATGTATGTATAAAAATAAACTGGTTTCAAGTTATTATCATATTTAGTTATTTTTCTACACCCATTTGTGACTTACTTATTAACTTACCCTCGTACTTTGGTACCTGATTGGAGGAAGAGTCTCTACACCAACCTCAGTCCAATAGATACAAATCTTTTGCAGAGTTCAGATGACCTGAACACCAATGCATTGGATTTAAGAGTTAACACTCAATCTTCCAGAGGATTCACTACCGACCAACCAAACAACCACCAACCAAACAACCACCAACCAACCAGCATAGCTGAGAGAGTAGAGATTGAAAAGTATAAGCAAGCCAGATCCATAAAATATTCTGCTGAAACCAGATGCAGTAGCTGACAGGGGAAAGTACCTTTGCTGTGAACACAAATAATGGCCTTGTCAAGGTGAATAAGAGAGAAAAAGGAAATGCCTTATGCATTAGTAGTAGTAGTAGTAATACTGTTCCAATTTAATAGTAGCAGATTGCTCCATAATTGCTCCATTTCTGTGCCAGCGAAAACCACACAAAATGCTCATCATTGTCCCGTGTAAACTCGTGAAGTAAACAAGGCATCCTTCACATGAAAATGCAGGTAATTGTCGAAGAAGACATCCTTCCTTGCAAACCTCAGCAGCCAGCATAAGCATTATTACTTATGGCAGTTGTCAAAGTGCTGGCAGTTAGCTGTCTGCCAGTTTCTGAATCTGCACTTCACAACAAAATTAGGCACAGACAAAAAGCATTCTGAAAGAAATTCACAGATCACAGTGTCACACGAAGTACTCAATGAAGTAGCTGATAACAAAACTGGATCCTACAAGTCCAAATGTGGGGAAAATGCACCAGCAAACTGTGCCTGGAGACAATTAGCTCTCAAAGGTCTTACCGGCTCGCCTAACTATTCGCTATGTTGGCCAGACAGTCCCAGGTAATTCCGCCTTTTGCACTGACCTTGTAAACATTTTAAATTACTATGAAAAGACATTTTTCCTTTCTTTGCCTTCAATCTTTCATTCCAGGTCCATGTGAACCTGGATTACATTCCTCGAGGACTAGAAGAGATGTATTCTCAAGAAAAAGCTGGACGCCCTTTGGCCGCTCTCGTGCCCCATGGAAAGTTAACAGAGCAGTTTATGGAGGGTCTTAAAGTCAAGTTCAAAAGTGTAAGGACTAATATGCAAGTCAGTTACAGTCAGTTTCTGGAGCTGCAGTAGTGCAGTGGCTAGCATGCATGCCTGTCAGCCTCGTGGTCATGTGTTCGAATCCCCATCAAGCCAGATTTTTAAAAACTGACCTGGACTCCCAGGTTGACCCAACCTAAAATGTGTACCAGGGAATGTCCTGAGAAGTAAAGGTGATGGCATGACACTGACCTTCGAGGTAGTGGGATCATCCCCTACACCGGTCAGTTGTACTAAAATATTGATTTCTCATATTTAACTTGGAGACGTAAATTACAAGTACCTCAGAAGTCGGAATGGGTTTGCCTGATGGTGAGGGACACTGGTAATAGGGAAAGCTAATCCACACACAAAAATCAGTCTGGTGCACTAGAATTAGTAGCACATGTATGGACTACGCTCGAGTTCAAAGCGAGCAAATGCCCCCCAAAAAATGATATTGACCACATCACCAATTGGTCTATAAAAATATGAAAATACAACCATATACCCAATGCACCTCAATGTGTATAAAAGTGTCATTTTCTTTTTTTAATAGTCGGTTTTCTTTGGTAGATAACTCAAGATTGTCATGTATGTTGTTTTTTTGTGTGTGTAGACATCGACCTGGTCAAAATGATAAGAGCACTCGCACTTCAACTTCTGCTACTCTGATGGCAAGGTCGACGGTTCAACCCTACATTGACATTAAGTTGGACTAAAAATTGACTTCTCGTTCAGAAAGCATTGGCAAACTACTGAACGTATAATTGTATAGAAAACCAACCTGGGGTTGATCACAACATCCTGAAAAACGACATGCAACATTTTTCAAATACTTTTTAATAATATTAGCAAAATACTTATGATAAAATACACAGCTTACACATAAACTAGGTATGCGGATTTTGTCCCTGGTTGCTGTTCTTTCCATTGTTTCCTCTCTGTGTAGCCATTTCGTCATTTGTCTTATCTTTCTGGTAAAACACTGGAAATATTGATGAGAATGAAATGAAGGCATGTCACAATAAAGAATGAAGCCACTAAATAGAGATGCTTGATCAATTCAATTATATATATTTATATGACATGAAAAAGTCTCGTACAATGTCATAAACAGAAAGAAAGAGAATCACGTATGAAGAAGTAAAGCAAAGATTCACTGCCTTCAGGGAATGAAGAAGTAAAGCAAAAATTCACTGCCTTCAGGGAATGAAGAAATAAAGCAAAGATTCACTGCCTTCAGGGAATGAAGAAATAAAGCAAAGATTCACTGCCTTCAGGGAATGAAGAAATAAAGCAAAGATTCACTGCCTTCAGGGAATGAAGAAATAAAGCAAAGATTCACTGCCTTCAGGGAATGAAGAAATAAAGCAAAAATTCACTGCCTTCAGGGAATGAAGAAATAAAGCAAAGATTCACTGCCTTCAGGGAATGAAGAAGTAAAGCAAAAATTCACTGCCTTCAGGGAATGAAGAAATAAAGCAAAGATTCACTGCCTTCAGGGAATGAAGAAATAAAGCAAAGATTCACTGCCTTCAGGGAATGAAGAAATAAAGCAAAGATTCACTGCCTTCAGGGAATGAAGAAATAAAGCAAAGATTCACTGCCTTCAGGGAATGAAGAAATAAAGCAAAAATTCACTGCCTTCAGGGAATGAAGAAATAAAGCAAAGATTCACTGCCTTCAGGGAATGAAGAAGTAAAGCAAAAATTCACTGCCTTCAGGGAATGAAGAAATAAAGCAAAGATTCACTGCCTTCAGGGAATGAAGAAATAAAGCAAAGATTCACTGCCTTCAGGGAATGAAGAAATAAAGCAAAGATTCACTGCCTTCAGGGAATGAAGAAATAAAGCAAAGATTTACTGCCTTCAGGAAATGAAGAAATAAAGCAAAGATTCACTGCCTTCAGGGAATGAAGAAATAAAGCAAAGATTTACTGCCTTCAGGGAATGAAGAAATAAAGCAAAGATTTACTGCCTTCAGGGAATGAAGAAATAAAGCAAAGATTCACTGCCTTCAGGGAATGAAGAAATAAAGCAAAGATTTACTGCCTTCAGGGAATGAAGAAATAAAGCAAAAATTCACTGCCTTCAGGGAATGAAGAAATAAAGCAAAGATTCACTGCCTTCAGGGAATGAAGAAGTAAAGCAAAAATTCACTGCCTTCAGGGAATGAAGAAATAAAGCAAAGATTCACTGCCTTCAGGGAATGAAGAAATAAAGCAAAGATTCACTGCCTTCAGGGAATGAAGAAATAAAGCAAAGATTCACTGCCTTCAGGGAATGAAGAAATAAAGCAAAGATTCACTGCCTTCAGGGAATGAAGAAATAAAGCAAAGATTTACTGCCTTCAGGAAATGAAGAAATAAAGCAAAGATTCACTGCCTTCAGGGAATGAAGAAATAAAGCAAAGATTGACTGCCTTCAGGGAATGAAGAAATAAAGCAAAGATTTACTGCCTTCAGGGAATGAAGAAATAAAGCAAAGATTCACTGCCTTCAGGGAATGAAGAAATAAAGCAAAGATTCACTGCCTTCAGGGAATAAAGAAGTAAAGCAAAGATTCACTGCCTTCAGGGAATGAAGAAATAAAGCAAAGATTCACTGCCTTCAGGAAATGAAGAAATAAAGCAAAAAGGTTGACCCAGCCTAAAATGAGCACCAAGAAATGTCCAAGAAGTAAAGAAGGCTCGAGTGATATTCATCACATCACACATTGAGTGCCAATTGCTCTCTAAATTAATATGGGCCTAGCAAAATATAGGCATTTGCTTCAAGGCATGTTAAAGAGTTTTTTTAAAACCTTTTCTGATATCCTTTCCTAGGAATAAAATATGAGAAATGTATGTTTTCTTACCTGAAAATAATATTAATTGTTTAAATATAACAGTTTCTAAATATGTTTTCTTTTCAGTTGGTGTACAAGCTTTATGAAGAAGGAAATATGTCCAACAATTAAAACACCTTGAGTGGAGAATCCTGCATCCAACATCTGTGCTACATTTTTCAATGTTGGTCCTAAAAGACTGCATAGTAAAGTTCCCTAGAGAACGTATAATCAAGAACAGTCATTTGTTTGACTAACCAGGGACCGAGATCTGTGGAGAGCCATGAACGCCTATGCCAGCTGGCAGGTCACTTGATGATGATGACCAGATTGATGCATAAAATCTTTCTAAGGACACAGACTACATGGACAGCTAAGAAGAAGGACAATGGGGCACTGACAAAGCCTGCATGAAAGACAAGAGTATTGCCATAATGACAAAAAAAAAGAGTAGCCCTCGTATCAACTGGCATATTTAAAACAATGGTAAATAAAACGTAGCACAATAAGTTGTTGACAAAAGAAAGTGAGACTTACAGACAGAAATTGCTAATAATAAGAAACAAGGCATGAAAAAACAAATCATAAGATGGCCAGATTAGCTGATAGTGATCTGGGTGTTGTGCAGATTAGCAACATCAGTCAAGTTTCTATCAGAGATGCCAGTCTGACAAACCTCCCAAGATCTGCAGCATAAAAATAGCAACACAGATGTGGCTGATGTTTAAGATACTTCTTGACAGTCAGCCTTCAAATATTGCTACAGTTGTGGCATCAGCAGACTTCATGTAAAGTGTGGCAAGCTGAAGAACATGTTTGATACACAAACTATAAACTGTGCATGTTTAAGGTGTTCCATTTATTCTGTTATACAGACATCACCTACAAATGCTAATTTACAAGCAAGCTGGAAAATATGAGTTCACAAGTTTATGTGACACAGATAAGGACATTTGTATAATAATGTCAGTGACAAACTGAAGAACAAAACAGTTGATGCACAAACTAAAACAGTGCACATTTATACTTTTACATTTATCCTGTGATGGAAACATTATGAACTACTGCCCACATATTCTAATTGACATGCACATGCTGGACAATGTAGTAACACAGTTTTTCAAAGTGAATTACCAGGAAAATCCGACAAATTTACTTGAGTAAACTTGTTAATATTTGCCATATAAACTTCAAATGTTGGCAAATAATTTCCCTGTCTTCAGAAGTTTCAAACGTGTAATTCGCTGGCTAAAATACTTCTGTGCTACTGCAATATTATTTGCAAAGAACGTGATCAAGAAAGTATAATTGGCAAATCTGCCATATGTGGATTGGCACCACAGATAGCAGATCACATACTCCAAGACTGCCCCAAATATGACATATCTAGGCAAACTTTCTGGCCTAGAGAAACAACAATGGAAGATAAACTTTAAGGACCACTGAGTGAAGTTTGTGCAAGAGACAATATTGCAGATACAGACAATCAATTTCAAGCAAACGAAAGAAGACGAAGAAAATGAACTATGGTGGTGTAGTTGTTAATGCACTGGCTAACCAGACAGTGGTCCAGCTTTCAATCCAGAGGTCTAAGGATTGCTTTCTGACAAATACAGCTCTGAGACCCATAGTTCAGTTATGAATTTCATGAAAACAACTTTTTCTGCCCCAAGGATTGCTCCATGCATAATCAGCTATCACCTGTGTGTATAAAGCAACATATCATGTGTTATAACAACTTTTGCATTTGGTCTGAACATGGTAAAAAAATCTGGCAAAATATATTAAAACATGCAGCATGGTTTATATTGTGCTTTTAAAAATATTACCCTCATTGTGGTTATTCCGCAATGGGTATCTGCAGTGAAGTCTTTTTAGACTGAAAGAGTGAATATTGATTCAGTGAATGTTTCAAGCTATTTATTTCTTCACATATGGAGAACACTAGGTGAGGAGAGGAGTGGGTCAGAGTGCCAGCGGAGCAGTTAGACTTGTGCAGAGTTATAATCACATTGAGCAGGGAGTGGCCAGCAGGGGCCACGGAAGTGGAAATCCAGCAACTAATTCAGGATAATGCTCGCCCGGGTGATGTGATTATCTACACAGATGGTTCGGTGTTGAGAGGTAGTAGAAGTGCCTGGGGGTTCTTGACAAAGGCTAATGGTCGACGTTTGGTGCAGGAGAGCCTGGCCTATGATACCACAACATCTAGCTTAAGAATGGAGGTGGAGGCAGTCAGTGCAGCTTTCCACTGGATGGAGAATATGATACACACACACATCATGATTGTAACTGACTCAGAAGGCATGCTAAGTAGGGTGAGGATAGGCAAGCTTTGCGCAGAGTGGCTTGCTTCGCTTCGGAAGTCACGGGTGGCAAGCATCGTCTGGATCTTTTCTCCGGGGCACGCTGGTGTGCTGGGGAATGACCAGGCAGACAGATTGGCTGGCTCTGCAAAACTTGGTGGATCATTGATGCATGATTAGGCAGACGTGGTTGCGGCCTTGTGGGGGCACATGTACACCTCAGAGGAGCAAATGGATCACCATGGTCTGGCAAGAATGCGACAGCGAGGAGTGACGAGGGGATCTGGCCGATGCTCGATGCTTAGAGGAAAGGCGAGACGCACATATAATCAGATTGCTACTGGTACTATTGGGATTGGAACTCTTCGCTGGCTTCTGAGGATGGGGATGGAGCGCTTATGGGAATGCCCCGAATGCTGTGAAGGCGGTTCCTAAATCAATCAATCACATATGACACTGAATATTTGAAGTTGACACTCACAGCTACTCATTCCTTCACATTTGACACAGTGAATGTTTCAAGCTGCCATTACAGCTACTCATTTCCTCACATTTGACACAGTTAATTTTTCAAATTAACAATTACAACTACGCATTCCCTCCCATTTGACACATTAACTGTTTTAAGCTAAAAATTACACTACTCAAGCCCTCACATTTGATACAGTGAATGTTTCAAGTTACCAATTACACTACTCATTCCCTCATATTTGATACACATGTATCTTTCAAGTTAACACTTACAGCTAATCATTCCTTTACATTTGACACAGTGAATGTTTCAAGCTGACACTCACAGCTACTCATTCCTTCACATTTGACACAGTGAATGTTTCAAGCTGGCACTCACAGCTGCTCATTCCTTCACATTTGACACAGTGAATGTTTCAAGATAACAAATACAGCTACTTATTTTATATGTGTATTTGATGAGAAAACAATAATTATAATTTAACATGTTGTGACAGACCTATTGATTGGTCAGTATGAACCTCACATGACTGGACAATCTTCCAACTGCTAAGATAGTAAGCTGTGGACAACTTTTTTATGTTGTCAAGTCTGATAAACAATATGTCTAAACTTTGTATACAGATAATGTTGCTTCATTTTTAAATATACTTCTTTATACGCATACTTGCTTACAGATAAATATTTTGTCTTTATGTTTGTGTGTGTGTGTGAGAGAGAGAGAGAGAGAGAGAGAGAGAGAGAGAGAGAGAAATCCGGGGTTTAGTAGTGTTATTCTTATGCAGGCTATTTTAATTTGTAAATGTTAATGGATAAAAAGTGTTACAGTGAATGTGCAGACAATGTATACAGAAATACAGACAGTATTTGTGTTTTGTTTTGCACAAATGAACACAAAATAATTATTTTACATTTATCATATATCTTGCTCTGACTTTTGATAAAATGTATATGAATATTGGTTGATTGTCATTAATCTTCTTCTTCAGCGTTCCGAGCCATTGAGGTTCTTTGCTGCAGATACAATCTGTCTCCATTGCTCTTTTAATTAAATTATTTCTTTTCATTCTTTGCACTATTGATATACATGCTTTTTATAATGAATTCACCAATGTCATGCCCCTAAATTATTAGAGCAAGCTTAAACTACAAGGTTCATAACAACCAATATAAACTGATAAAACCTAGCTATTCACAGAATAAATTACTATGATTGCTTTGAGAGAAAATGAAGAATTTCATTGTCTTTTCTGCGTTCGGCTGCGAACTGACATCTGAACACTGTTTGTATCTATTATTGCATGTTACTAGTTTAATTTTTGAATGCGGCTTGAATTAAGGACATCTGTCCTGTTGCATTATATATATTAAGATAACGAAAAATTTTAATGAAGCATTCAAGATGTGATAGAAGCACTTAAAATTTGGTGTTTTCAAAGAATGAAAAGAACTAGCTGGATTTACAAATTTACAGTCAAACAAGTTGTGAAAAATTTACTACAACAAAGAATGATAGTTAAAGTAATTACAAAAGTTAAAGCTTTCATGGTTTGGCCACATTATAAGTCGTGAAGAAACTCAAAAGAGAGTTATAGAAGGCAGATACTGGGCATGAGGGGAAGAAGTAGGCCAAGCAACACATGTATAAAGCTGACAAGCTCAGATGTGCTCATTTCAACATCATCATCATGTACCTTGCAAAGTGGCATAGACATTCATGTCTCTCCACGGATCTTGGTCTTTGGTGTTCTGGATCATTTCTATTGATTAACTTCCTCCATGTAATTATCTTAGAACATTCACCGCTGATCTTTCCTGTTGTCATGATGTTCTCCAATGCCTCTATTTTCATTATATGACCAAAGAACGCAGTCTTCTTCTTATAATTGTGTATAATGTTCTTTCATTAGCCTCCAAACTCTTCCTAGTTTGTTCGTTCACATTCCAAGACTCACATGGAATTAAAAAGTGGCGCAAGAACAAACACCGATGGAATGGAACAACCAGAAAGCTTCGTAACAAGCCCAAGGGCTGAAATACTTCAACATGATGAACTCCATTTTGCCACTAAATAATATGTTTTGTCTACATTTTTCTCATCATTAAACAATTCCCTCTGAAATGAATTCCATAAATTGATCAGAGAAATTAGAAGTATAAAGTCATGATTGTTTGGGGACATTATGGGGAGAAACCAGCTCTGTAGCGAAGGAGTTACGGACGCAATTTGTAATCCTACATAATGCATTCGAAACATAACTGTGAGTGATTTGACAGCTGGCTTCCTTGCGCTGGTCTTCATACAATGGTATGAGTGCCGGTCGTTCAGAAAACAATGGCAAACTACTGAACATAAACTTGCAAAGAAATCAAAACTCAAAAATGCTGGGGTTGACTGCAACTTCCTGTAAAGGATATGTGACTAACTTTTATGAGGAGAAACAAAATTAGTGACACTGGCAAATTTAATCAGAAAAGAACTAGGGAAAAACAAAGAGATAATATCTGGGTGACTTGGCCACATGACATAGCCAGGACAAGAACAGAGACCTGATCCAAAACTCTGGTGATTGAGTGAGATGGCAACCCATGATTTCCCACACTTTTTAGCAAGAAACATGATGATGATGAAACATAAAAAGTACATCACAAATGATTGTTGACTGGTACATATTAGGAATAGCCAAGCCGTACGTGACACATTGCTTGAGACATAACGAGTTAATGTACAGATTTTGTCTGTCCTTTTCCCTTCATTAAATAGTATTTTTTTGTCTTAACGTTTTCCTCTACTAACAAGATTTGTTTACTTGTCTCTTGTTCATACAAGTAAAATGCATAATAAAGATATTTTTAATGACTCACACAGAGAAATGATTATGTGAGTCAGAAGAAGCAAACTCCCATTATTTGGGTACATCATGAGAAGGAAAAAACTGGAGTATGTAGTGACAATAAGAAAGTTGGGAGGCGATGAAAGAGCAGATACTAGACAATTTGAAATCATGGCATGGAGGAACATGTGTATCAGAAATTATTGGCAGTATAACAGGCAGAAGACTGTGGACAAAAATGATAACCAACACCACAAGGCATGGAAAAACAAGAAAACAAACTGTTCCCAAATGTGAAATGACACCTGTACAGCCTGTTGTGAATAATGAGGTTATACAGACAAATAATCTCTTAAGACTGAGTGAATCCTCTGCCCAGGTCTTCAGGGTTCCAAGGTCATGAGCGAGCTGATTCACCAGCTGCATGGACATCAATAGAGAGGCTCCTGAGAATGGACGCGACATAAGAAAACTCAGGTTGCTACAGAGAGATAAAAGGGTTGACACAAATAAAGACTTGTTTTTAGCATCATGTGTAGTGGTAGCAGACGTGATCTAGGGAGCAAAACCAGTAAAATAAGGACCCTTTTTACACACATGGAGGCATATTGAGCATATGGTGCGAGACTCAAAGACCAATCAGCACTTGGGGATGATGTGATCAGTATCATGATGGCCTCTTTTACTTCCCAAGACATTTCCTCCTACCTGTGTTATTTCCTCCTACCTGTGTTAGTTCCTCCTACCTATGTTATTTCCTCCAACTTGTGTTATTTCCTCCTACCTGTGTTATTTCCTCCAACCTGTGTTAGTTCCTCCAACCTGTGTTAGTTCCTCCTACCTATGTTATCTCCTCCTACCCGTGTTATTCCCTCCTACCTGTGTTAGTTCCTCCTACCTGTGTTATTCCCTCCTACCTGTGTTATTCCCTCCTACCTGTGTTATTCCCTCCTACCTATGTTATTTCCTCCTACCTGTGTTAGTTCCTCCTACCTATGTTATTTCCTCCTACCTGTGTTAGTTCCTCCTACCTATGTTATTCCCTCCTACCTATGTTATTTCCTCCTACCTATGTTATTTCCTCCTACCTGTGTTATTTCCTCCTACCTGTGTTATTTCCTCCTACCTAGGTTATTCCCTCCTACCTGTGTTATTTCCTCCTACCTATGTTATTTCCTCCAACTTGTGTTATTTCCTCCTACCTGTGTTATTTCCTCCTACCTGTGTTATTCCCTCCTACCTGTGTTATTTCCTCCTACCTAAGTTATTTCCTCCTACCTGTGTTATTTCCTCCTACCTAAGTTATTTCCCCCTACCCGTGTTATTTCCCCCTACCCGTGTTATTCCCTCCTACCCGTGTTATTCCCTCCTACCTATATTATTTCCTCCTACCCATGTTATTTCCTCCTACCCATGTTATTTCCTCCTACCTATGTTATTCCCTCCTACCTGTGTTACTCCCTCCTACCTGTGTTATTTCCTCCTGCCTATGTTATTTCCTCCTGCCTGTTTAAAAAAGTTGCTTAAAAGTCGACAGGGTTGACTTCATTGCACCGGGTGTTATCCCATATAGCTCAGTCTCCGCAGCGCGGAAAGCGTCGCACCAAGCACGAACTCCATAACTCTAGCGACGACCCACAGGCGCAGCCTGGAATCGAACTCACAACCTTCGGAGCCCGAGTCAAACAGCTTGTTATTCCCTCCTACCTATGTTAGACTGGGTTGACCTGGAAGCTCAGTAAAAATTCAAACCCATGTCATGGAATACTGACATCAAACACACTGGTGATGTCTGTGTATGGCATCACTGCAGTGTCTTCTACTTCCAGCAATAGCACGAGATCACTTTCACTGCACACTGATATCTCCAGAAGTGCTCCAGTCTCCTCCTATAGATCACACAGGGAGAATCTCAGTGTATGCACAAACTCCATAGCACCAACAAGGATGCAAATGTGTGTATAACAAAATGACAAATGCTATAAATATCATTTTATGAGTATCTTTTCTCATTTGAAATTATCCTGGGGCTATTCAGCTTGCTCTTTACAATTCCTGGGGGATCTACAGTATAACATGCTCAACATGCTTTTTTTAAATCCTTGTCTGAGAAGGCTAGATGTCCAATCTACAATCCCAAGATCAAGGAGGGAGTATACAATCCTTTCCTTATTTTGTAAAAATCTAGTCCATACAAGAAATGAACCAGGACTGCACTAGGCAGTGGTGACATTCGGAGCCTCTGAGCCACTCCATCCCCTGCTATTGGCACTGCTGCTGAGTGTGGACTCATAGAGAATTCTGGTAAGCTAGTGCACGGTTCATTAACCAGTGCCTGCGCAGAATAGTGGGACTAAACAAGTATGACGGAATCACCAGAGTAGAGATTATGGTAAGAACTAAACAAATTGAAGTGAACCAAGAGGTGAGGAAAAATAGCTGGCACTAGATACGATATACATTTAGAAAACCTGAGAATAAATAGACTCTCCCTTGTCTAGAATCCACAGAGTGAACAAAATAGGAGGAGACCTAAAAGCCACATGGAAAAGAAAATTGAAGAGATGAAATATACAAGGAGAACACGGACAGAGCTGCATGAGACAGCAAAGATACGACAGCTTGAGAGCCCATGCCCCGTGGAGGATAAAGGCAAACAAAGAAGTTAGTTTTGTGATGAAATGCACAAGAAGAAGTTAGTTGTGTGACCAAACCATCTTGCTTTAGTTGTGTGACCAGACCATCTTGCTTTAGTTGTGTGACCAGACCATCTTGCTTTAGTTGTGTGACCAGAGCATCTTGCTTTAGTTGTGTGACCAGACCATCTTGCTTTAGTTGTGTGACCAGACCATCTTGCTTTAGTTGTGTGACCAGACCATCTTGCTTTAGTTGTGTGACCAGACCATCTTGCTTTAGTTGGGTGACCAGAGCATCTTGCTTTAGTTGTCTGACTGGAGCATCTTGCTTTAGTTGCGTGACCAGACCATCTTGCTTTAGTTGTGTGACCAGAGCATCTTGCTTTAGTTGTGTGACCAGAGCATCTTGCTTTAGTTGTGTGACCAGACCATCTTGCTTTAGTTGTGTGACCAGAGCATCTTGCTTTAGTTGTCTGACCATTCCATCTTACTTTAGTTCTGTAACCAGACCATCTTGCTCGCTTCCTTTTTCTTTCCCAACTCATGTATCTATTTTTAAAGAAGACACTAGTAAGTAACATTGACAGGAAATGATACACTGAACATAACTCACATTAATTCAGTATTTATTGGTGGCAACATTTTCAGTTTATGATGCTTACACATTGAGAACTGATTACTCTAGTGACAAATATAACTGAAATATTATTTACTTTGTTATATTTGCAAAACGTGTACATTTTCATTCAGTATCACCTGCTACAAGTTACCACTTGATTTAGATACAGTCTCTGAGTATGCCAATAATCTAACACACCTGAGTATGTATACGAAAAATCTGGCCTGTTAAGTCACAATAAGGTCAACTAAATATTAGCTGCCTGAAAAAAAGATGAATTTCCTAGTTCTTTCATTGCAGCTTAACAAGCCAGCATTTTATCTACACATAGATAATGTACCAGTCACAAATATTTCATAATCATTAATCTATGACATCATATCACATACTGAGGAGCTCACAGGAGCAAGGAAGTTGAAGGTTTAATTGATCTCTCTCTCTCTCTGTAGAATGACAGGCCGCCTGCCCGAGGGCATCACACAAAGTATGAGCTTCATGGCTCCAGAATTCTGAACATGAACCTACAACCTTCAGAACATGAGACAGACACCTTGACTACTTTGCATTGAAGACACCCCCCCCCCCCCCCCAATGAACTTATCAGCTTCATTCACTGTCTGAGTCTGCATAGTTGCTTATCAAAGCTTGCAGACCTGTGTTATTAGTATGTAATTTATCAACAGATGCAGTTTTGCTCAGTTCACAATTTCCTGTGAATGATTCAGCAGAAATGTCACTTTCTTTAGCTCCATCTGTGGAGTCTGGCTCTTGGCAATCATTGGCTAGTGGTGCCCTGTTCATCTCGTGAAGTCTATCTTTCTCAGCAGTTAGAATCTGTAAGTCTGTAAGTGGTGATGCTAATGTATTCATTTGTGTGCTGGTGGTGTTCAAAGAGACATCCAAACACTCTGGCTCAGAATGTGCAGAATCCAACACTGCTGTGACAGCATCTGATGTCACTGAAGCTGAAGAAGGAACGTTAGAGATGTTTCTCATCTCAAGGCTGTACATACTACTACTAGAATCTTCTTCTTCTTGCTGGGCAGTCTTTACCGAAACATCAGCTTTGGCACCATTCTTCTTTTGCATCAATAATGGTGATCTTAATGTGCTGTTTTTAGAATACTTCAGTTTTATACCAAGTCGAGAGCGGTCAGTTATTGAGAAAGAAGTTGCTAGTTTTTCACTTTTTCTTACAGACTTGAAAGGGTCATTGTACGTTGTTTGCAGAACTCTACTAAGCTTGCTTTTCACATCCCCATTATTCTGTGCAGCTGGTGTGTGTCTTGGAATTGGTGAAGTGTGAGACGACGAAGCTGGGGAAGATACTGATGTGGATGTTGGTGACAGGGGATGCCCTGAGTCAAAGATTGGTCGTTGCTCAATACTCTTTCTTCTGTCCTTCTGTTTATCTTCAAATGCTGAAACATAAAAGAAACAAGGATTTCAGTATGTGCTGACTGAAATGCTCTGTGCATGCCCATTAAGATAACATATACTAATAACAATTTAATTATCACTGTTTTGAATAAAAGAAAATCTCCATATAAAATGATCATAAAACCTGCAGTGGGTTTGTCAAGTGTTAGACCATCACATTCTGTAAGCCTCAGTGCACAGAGGAATGGGTGGCCAGTCTTTCATTACCATAGTTAACAATGAGTGCCAGTATCGAACCCTTGTCCAACTGTGCTCATGCATTGTCAGCATAATATCATAACCAGTTCACCAATGCACCCACTTGAAATAATCACGTAAGAACAGACAGGTTTTTTAAAGGATGCACTTACAAAATTCAATCACATAAATGATATGATATTCTTAGTATTTTTTTGTTGCTGCTTAATTTATGCAATCGGAACAACTGTACACAGACACTTTGTTCTCACAAAACAGCAGGCAACAGAGTTGAAAGGAATAAACAGCATCAATAAAATCAATGTCCACTAACTGTTGCATTAACTGAATGATGACTGGTTGCAAATAGAGACCTTTGAGATGACTGCATGTAACTTCATAGATATGTTGTATAGGTCAGCATGGCCAAATGGATAAGAACATGTGTTCTTAAACATCATGTGTGCTGATGCTGAGGTAAGGGGTTCAATCCCTACACTGGACAGTTGGACTAAAATGCTGACCTATTGTCCTTGACTTGGGGGCATAAATTACAAGTACCTCTGAAGTTGGAGTGGGTTCGCCTGATGGCAAGGGACACTGTTAATAGGGAAAGCTAACCCGCACACAAAATTCAGTCCAGCACTACTAGAAATAGTGTGTATGGGCTACGCTTGAGTGTGTGCAACAACAAAAATTAAAAGAAATATGTTGTGAGAATTTGCAGCTAATTAGAGAAGAGCAGCCACTAGAATGGAAGATTCATGTGGCAAAGATAAGCAGAAACACAAGCTTGTTTAGAACAGCTGTGGTTTCAGAGTTGATTGACTGATGACTTTCTGATCACAGCATAGTGGGTTCATTCCCCACACCGGTCAGATGGACTTAAATTTTTACTTATTGTCCTTGACTTGGGGACATAAATCAGGGGTTCACCTGATAGTGGAGAACACTGGTAATAGGGAAAGCTAACCCTCACACAAAATCTATCCAGCGCACTCACTAGTAGTATTAATTAGCAGTAGCATGAGTGTAGACTACGACTGAGTTCAAAGCAAGCAAATACAATACAAAACTAAAACACACACATATTTACAATATCAAATATAAATGATACACATATGCAATCAAAATGAACTTACATGACGTCACAGAGTATTTCATTAATCCAGCAAGTCTTTTATCTTCCTCTGACTCCTCAACCAGATTAATGCTCAAAGATGCTCTTTCCAGAATTGCTCGATCAGCATCAGCAGCTTCTTTCAGCTGCTTTTTCTCTGTCTGCAACAATTTCAACAGTAAAGCTCACATATCATTAAAGCAAATTGAAGATGTGTGTTTGCCTGCCAATCTAGTGGTCATGAGTTTGAATTTGCTTCGAGGCAGATGCTTTAAATTGACCTGGGTTCCCAGGTTGACCCAGACTAACGTGGGTACCAGGAAATGTCTTGGGAAGTCAAGGTGGCCGGTGTGATACTGACCCAATCACATAGAGTCTATAAAACAATATTGGGCTAGTAACATATGTTCGCTGGTCTAGGGGTTACATGACTTTCTCCGTAATACCATATACTCTCGTGAGTAACGTGACGCGCGAGAATTGGTAGTAATTCTCTCCGCGTTGGTAACTTACGGGGTATGTGAGTCGGTCGCTCAGAAAGTAATGGTAATCTACTGAGCGTAATCTTGCCAAGAGATCAACAATCAGCTGAAAGATGCTGATGTTGACAGTTATGTCCTGTAAAGGATATGCGAACAAAAAAAAAGCATATGCTCATCACATCAAGGCTTGTAATAAGGGTCCTTATGTTGAAGCTGTGGTAGACCCATGTTTGTTTCAGTGTCTCTACATCACATTATAGTTGATAAGATTAGTGCCACCTCTACCTTTTGAGAGAAATCTCTGACCTATTTCACAAGGTTGGGTTGACCACAGTTTGGTCAGAATAACAATGACATCACCACAGAGCAGTGAATTCCAGGATTATTGACTCTGCTAGCCAGGCACCAGTACCATGCCACCACAGCTCATAAACAGTGCCATGATTACAGAAATCTTCTTCTTATGCGTTCGTCCGGAATGTTGTGTTAGGCATAATTGTGTTGTGCCTGTTTGCAGCAGAGCTGTAATATTTGCACCTTTCGTCCAACACATCCAACTTCTTCAGGCATTTGTTGGCTGGGTTACCTACCCTGTGATTACAGTAATGAGACTGACTGAACCGCAGTAAACTGTAAAATTACAATAAGCAAATCAACAAAAATGATAAGTGGAATTTGTCAGCTTAACAAGAACACAATCACAAGTGACAGAAGGTATGGTGTGGTTAGAAAGCCTTCATTAGCACACAAACAACAAACACTTTATAGTTATACAGTTATAATTATAAACTGGATGTACTTGGAGGAAAAAAGAGAAGTCAAGAAACAGATTTAGTCACCTATCCATCAGAATGGACGTTATACCCTTACAATGGATACCTTCACGTTGTGACATATATGGAAATGAAATAGCAGATCAGTTTATCGATCATGACACTAAATAACTTCAAAATCTTTACATAAATTATGTAAGAATCAAAACAGTAACAAAAAATATCTAACAAAGAAAAATGGGTCAAAGAAAACATTTCACTCATTCAGATTTATAGTTAGATACAACTTAGAAAGATATAAACATGTAATCATGTTTACACCAAAGACAAGTCACTGCAAACTTTATCTGGATCAATAATTCAAAATGAGAAATAGTCATCAATGAATATGTAAACAGCCTATGATGACAGCAGAGTATATATTTTTTTTAATTTCCCGTTCGCGTGTTTTGAAACCAAGCATAGTCCATACATTGCTACAACTTTTAGTACACTGGACTTATTTTTGAATGTGGAATAGCTTTCCGTTACCAGTGTCCCTCGCCATCAGGTGAACCCACAGCGACTCCTCAGATACTTGTAATTTACATTCCCAAGTCAAGAATGAGAAATAAACATGTTAGTCCAATTGACCAGTATAGGGGTTGAACCCGCTACCTCTGCATCAGCAAACGCTCTTATCCATTTGGCCACGCTGACCTCAGAGTATATTTTTTAATAGGAATGTGATCAACTCAGAACTCTCAGAACATATTTCTGGTTCTCAATCGGTACAAATTTGGAGATCACAAAACCCTCAAACAAATCAGCCACTTAAGATGAAACAATTCTAAATATCAAACTCTAGGGAAGACCTGTCGTTCATGCAGAAAACAAAATTGTAGATATAGGCAGTATCCAAGTAAATGAAAAGAAGAACAACCAGTTCATATCCAAAACTAGAAATGAAGTCTGAGAAAGAATGCAAGAAGAAAAAGGTGCAGTGTACTGTCAGCTAACTTGTTGTGGTCCAGTCAGTTAAATGTGGATCACCATGGAATTAAAATTCACCAGCCAGCCTTTCCTGCAGCACATAAACATATTTTCAGTTTAAGAAAGATATCAATATCAAACAAATAAAGATGTAGTCCAGCAACACTCCAAAATAACATAAATCCATCTAAACTTACTCTAAATTTATCTCTGGCCAGGCGATTGAGAATGTAATCATCCAGCATGGACATTCTACTTTCCTCAATTTGTGCCAAACTCATCACTCTTGCTTTCCCTTTCTGTTGGTCGTCTGACCCATGTTCCAGTTTGTACATTGGATCTGTCGCCAGCTTCTTCTGAGTGGCTTTATCTAAGCACAGAAAAGTTAAATTGTTAGCAACTTTTGATTTATTTTAAATGACATTCAATGGTAAATGAAAGTGTGAATAAATAATGAAAATACCACAGAAATATGTACATGGTTCTCAGATGGCATACTGGCTAAGCAACTGAGCCCAGTTCATTTATTATTTCCAGCAAACAGTGTGACTTGTTATCATCATCATCATGTCCCCTGCCAAATGGTGTTGACATGCATGTCTCTCCACGGATCTTGATGCTCTGGATCAATTCAACAGCTGACACCCCCCCCCCCCCCACAGAGCCAGTGTCTTAGACCATCCAGCACCATTTCTCTCTGTCTCTGCCACTTCTGCCACTGATCTTTCCAATCGTGACAATGTTCTCCAATGCCTCTTCTCATATGACCACAGAACACTGTCACTTTCTTATCATCATCATCATTCAGTGCCTTGCCGCATGGCATGGGTGATCATGCCTCTCCACAAATTATTATCTCCGATGTCATGGATCAATTTGTGTGTTGACTCCCTTCCCTGCCATGACACAAAACTATCAAGAATCTTCTCACGCTGACTTCCTCTATCTCTCTTTCCGCAAAATCTTTCCAGTTTTCACAACACAGTCTTCTCATAACATGGCCAAAAAACCATGACTGCCTCTTTCTGTTTGTGATAAGTTGTCTTTGCGACTCAGCTTCCCTCTTGATTGTTCATTTTGGCTGTCCAATTTTTTCAGCATTCTTCTATAATACATCTCCATAGCTTCCATGGATTTTTTTCACCTGTGTATTAATTGTTCAGGATTTGCAACTGGATGTTAAATCTGGTTCTATGTAACATGCAAGAACTCTTTTTCTAACTCTCAAGGACAGTGACTCATTGCACAAAATGTTCATTTGACAGATTGCAGTCGCCGTTTGCCCTACTCTGTCCTCTATCCCAGTGATGCACCCTCCATCTAATGCAATCCATGGGTCCATATATATGAACCTCTACACTTGCCCAAAATAATGTCCTGTACTTCGACTGCACTCCTAGGCACAATCTGCTTCTTTCTTACAGCTGTGTGTAATGGTCTACTTTCATTAGCCTCTTCCAGGTCATTGTTGGCGAAGTGAATAAGATGCCTGCCTCGCGCTTCGAGGGTTGTAGATTCGATTCTGGACGCCGTCATTCGGTTCACGAGTGCAATTTTCTCAGATACTCACAGGGTCGTCGCTGGAGCTACAGAGTTTGTGCTTCATGTGACGTTTCAGCAGGCTCCCCTGCGGAATGAGACTAAGCCATATGGGATAAAACCTGGTGCAATGAAATCAGTCCTTTCAGCTTTCAACCCAGTCGGGTATTCATTGTTAGTTACCCTGGCCATTACAAGTATTCACAACATTCATCTCAGAAACCACATCTTTCCTGTCCCCAAGTACTTCCTAATTTGCCTGTTCACATTCCAAGGTTCACTACCAAACAGTAGCACAGGTTCCATGTAACATTTCAGTTCTCTCTTTCCTGCATACCTTTGCCAAAATAGATCAAGTCTTTTTTTTTCCCCAGTGCATTTCATTAATTTCAATCCTGAGTAATTTAAATTTCAGGATTCAATATTTATGTTGTTAGATGGCACCTGGTCTCAAGTTCTGAGCTTTGGTTACTAAACTGTTGTTACTCTGGGGTTTGCCTTCAGAATTAATACAGAAATATCAATAGGGGAACCTTCTGAGGCCACTAAGATAGTTCATAAAGAAACACACATGTACTGTTGGGCACTCAGAGAAGTAGAAGAAAGAAGTAGACATTTGGAGGTGACAGTTTGAATCCTGCTTGATAACTATAGCTTTTAATTTGTATGTTGTCTAGTGCATCCTTAAATCCCTACTTCTTTATTCTACGCTTTCAGCTCTTTCTTTTAATACAAGGTAACCTTCTTCTTCATACACCTGCAGATGTCAATCTGATTATATTTAAACAAAGCAGCAGTCAAAAACGCTTTTTGACATCTCCATAGAGAATGTCCTCAAATGTAGGCCAAAATAATTTTCTCTGTTCTGCATATACAAGACAATTTAATTACAAAACCAATGTAATGAATTTAAAAATCAATATCATACAAATATAGTAAACCATTGGTATCAACATTATTCTATCAAAAAACAATAAACATGCATATATTCACCTTCAGGCACCACTTGTTCATTCGCCACAGGATCCCACCTCTGCTCCTTTCTTCTGGCTCCCGACAGGATGACATAGTCATGATTCTGCAGTTTGAAACACAAGATTTGCATATTTGTCTCACTTCACTGTATGTGAGAATTTATATACATAACATCAATGAGAGGCAAGTGCTGCGACTTAAAACAGAAATGAATGACAAAAGATCATGCTTTTTTTGCTCTCGCTCGCTTTGAACTCAAGCGAAGTCAATACACACTACTTCTTGTGGTGCTGGACTGAATTCTGCGTGTGGATTAGCTTCCCCTATTAACAGTGTTCCTCGCCATCAGGTGAACTCACTCCGACTTCAGAGGTACTTGTAATTTATGTCTCCAAGTCAAGGACAATAGGTCAACATTTTAGTTCAACTGTCCGGTGTAGGGGTTGAACACTGGATGTTTAACACACTTACTTATCCATTCGGCCATGCTGACCTACAGATAATGCTTTAAAATGAATGTTAATGGGGGGAGAATAAAGTCAATGTAGCATGATCATCGCCTGTGTGTTACTGGGGCCCTAAAGGGGAAGTAAAGAGCAGTAACACTGTAAACCTCATGAGTACATCGTAAAAGGCGAATAAAGAGGACTCGTCTGAGATTGGCTATCTCACACTGTAAAACAACAAAAATCAGACAACATCCATCCAACCATGAGATGGCTACAAAGGACGTCGCATGCGTAATAATGCAGCTTTACAGAACACAATTACACAAAACACAGGACGCTAAGGCGACTAGCCTTCATCAGCAAACAAATACACAAAACACAACATATAATCACGGAGAAGACCCTCCGATGACTACATTAAGGCATGAGAAGAATGAAAAGATGAAAAACTGAGAACAATGCAAAGAACAAGAAAATTTTTTTTAAATGTTTGCTACTTATCTCAGAATCCCAGGCAGTAATACAAACATGAATTCCATCTTGACCTTATATAGACAGCCACGGCAGTATGTGGTGTCTAGGAGACCGTGGCAGGGGATGCCCAAGTCAATTGTAAAACAATCCTTATTGATGGCGATTCGAGCACCACTGGACTGGCAGACAAGCATGCTAGCCATTGTTCTAACATGGTTCCCAATTTCAGGTATACAGGGTGTGTTTTTAATGACTGCAGTGTTTAAAACTATTGCCGGTCCAAGTTTTTTATTTACCTATTATGTTGCATGAACTTTACAGACGGTGAATACAAAACTTGGACCTGCAATATTTTCAAACACAGCACAGTCATTAAAAAATACACCTTGTACTTTGCCAATTTTTACATTATGTAATGTGGTGTTTGAAAGATGTAAATGGTTGGCTGGTTGTGAATATTCTGGAAAGACTGAGTTTTAACTCTTAAGTCTGATGCACAACCCTGAAAAGGATTACATCTACCAGAATGAGGTTGGTGTAGAGACTTTCCTCCCAGCCCAATACCAAAGTAGCATCTCCATGGAGATTGTATTGCTGAGATTACCTTCCCCTTTCCAGCAGGGTACTGGAACTTTACATCTGTGGAGAGGCACTTGGACTAAAAATATGGTTTATTTATAATTCTTTATTCCAACTGGTAAGTCTAGTATTGTCAGTGGCCGATGAAAGTAATGAGTCAGAGATAGTCAGATTGATATCCGAAAGTATACAATGAAGATAGTTAGTTAGTTAGTCGAGGTTCCAACTTCACGGCAACGGGTTGTCCCCATTATGCTCCATTCCCGCGCCAACGAATATCACACAAAATGCTCCCCACTGTCAAATGTGAAAAGTGGAACAGACAGGAGTCTCGGCAATCCAACAGCCTGCACAGGTACACTGTGCATAATGCCGCCGTCAGAATGTCAACACAAAAGACCTCCACGAAGAATACAATTCATCGTCGATGGAATCGGCAGTCACCAGAAAGACCTCATTGACCCGGGTTTTCTCACATACAATGAAGAAGAATAACATAATCAAAAACACATATCTCCATCAACACTCACCTTGGGATCTGTTTGTATCTCAAAATAATTGTCACACAGATGGCACTTCATGCGGAACTTATAAATTGGAGTGGTGTAATAGTTTCCTACTTTTGACTTCTCAGCATTGTAGCGGACACCCATTCCAATATGGCTGCCACAGCCACCACACCATATATTATATGGTAACTCAAATCTAAAATTGAAAAACAAAATCTCACAGTTAACAGTCGATTAAGCCAATGTGTAATTATTGCAAAATTCCTATTGTAAGCATGCAAAAATACAGTATAATAAAGGGGTGCTTGCAACATCCAGCAAGAGACATGCAACCTATTTATTTATATTTCAGCTTGAAGGATGTATCTCTTTGCTTTAATTTATGTTGTGTGACTTCTGCAGTAAGTACCTGATGAGATGTAGCGAAATATGCCAGGCAATAAATTATACAATCTAGTGTTTGTGTCTTCTTTATTCAAATTCACTACGGGAAAACACTTCTTTGAAAGTCATTTCTGTCTGGTATGTAGTTAAATGCTTTCTCAGCACAAACATTACTAATTCCATGGCAGACAGATTTGAAAGGTTGTGAAATGACAAGGACTTCATGTACACTATCAATTTATGAGGTGAGGTGTGCAGCTCCTTCACGCATTACTTGTTTCTTCACTAACAGATAGTTTCTTGTTGTTTGTGAGTCCTCTGAAATCCAGTGGTCTTCAGGTCACCTAAGCCCTGAAACAGGCTAGTGAGGTTTGGGTTGGTGTAGCGACTTCTCCCAACCTTATACCAATGTAGCATCTATTCAAGTGGGGTTTGAGTTGGTGGACAGCTGGACTAAAATGTTGACCTGATGTCCTTGACTTTGGGATGTAAATTAAAAGTACCTCTGAAGTCAGAGTGGGTTCGCCTGATGGCGAGGGACACTGGTAATAGGGAAAGCTAGCCCACACACAAAATTCAGTCCAGTAGACTAGAAGTAGTGTGTATGGACTATGTTTGAGTTAAAGCAAGCGAGCGCCCAAATAAACAAATTTAAAAAAATTAGGATGTAATTAGGTCATGATTCAGCACTGCAGATACAGGCTGGCTGGGATTAGGCCGGGGTAGGTCATGTTTCCTCCACAAGTTTTGGGATTTCATTGTCCAGAGAATTCAACCCAGAGCCAAGTGGGAAAGTAAATCTCTCAAAGTTTGTGTTTATTTTACACTGCAGAAATGCTGTCACCATATTAAGATTCATTGATTTCTCTAGTCTGTGTGGATTTGTTTCATCAATCAGAATATAGGAAAACTTTTAGGTGTGCATTAGCACGAGACACTTGATCTGACATGAATGATGAAAGGATTGATTAGTCCTTGTTTTCTTGTTTGGGAGGGGGCGGGGGTGTTAAAATTTTCCACTGAAATAATATAATTTGTATCTGTATTTTAAATAAAACCTTACAAACTTTATATAAGAGCTACATCACCAAGTGCCATGCCTAAAGCATGGGCAGTTATGTTTTGCCATCTCACATGACCATCGGAGTCGTGGATCAGCTCAGTGTTCTTGTCTCCACCATACTACATGCCCAAACCATCCAGGTATTTACTTCTCTGCCTTCCCCTTGTTCTTTTCCCCTAAATCTTGCCAGTTGTCACCAAGTTCTCCAATTTATTTCTTCTCATAACGTGTCCAAAAAATTGTGACTGTCTGTGCCTAATTTCTCTAATCAGTTTCCAGTTTTCATTTATTTTTCTATTTTCTTCTTCTTCTGCGTTCATTTGGAATGTTGTTTTAGATGTAACTGTGTTGGGCCTGTTTACAGCAGAGCTGCAATATTTGCACCTTTTGGCCGACACAACATTTGTTGGCCGGGTTACCTCCCCGGTTTCTGTATATAAAAGCTTAAATTTGAGATAACTGCAAAAATCCTTACATAGTAAAGCCTAACCTTACCTTAAAAGTTAATTAGGCTGATAATGTCGCGAGTGCTGACCGTGTGCTAAGAGAGGGAAAGAATGGCCACCTATTCCTCCGTGCGTCCTATAAAATGTCACGGTCCTAGCACTTCACTGATCCATAGCAGCTTCCTGCTTCAGGACTTTTTTAAACCTTAAAGTTGGATTGGATGAAATGTCAAAATCCCTATTCCTATTTTACCTTTACTCTAAAAAAACAATGGAGGTCTTTCCTTTTACCTGATTACTAGAATGCCTTGGCTAAGTTTCTTGGCTCTGTCTCTTAAGGGATGCTGCCCCACTCGCTTGTTGGCAGAACCTTTTCTGGGATCCCAGTCAGGTGGGTAATATTTATTCACCGCCTTTCTTTCAGCCTACAGAAACAAATTATGGATTACATTTTTGAAGAAAAGATATTGTCATCATGACGAGTACATTAATATATAAAAGTGTATACATTACCACAGGAAACACATTTTTTTGACGGTTAGACATAAACACACAAGTCACATTCAATTAATTTTGTTTAAACAGAAGTAATGTTCTTCTTCTGCTGTGTTCATCCTGAGAGTTTTTTTGGGACGTAATTGCGCTGTGCCTATTTACAACAGAGCTGTGATACTTGCACCTTTAGGTTGACACATCCGACTTCTGCAGGCATTTGTTGACCAGGTTAACCTTCCCGGGTGTATTGTATAGTTATAGTGCAGTAATAGTAGAAATAAGTAGTAGTAGTTGTAGTACCTGCAAGCAGTAACAGCAGCATCAAGTAGCAGTAGTAGTTGTTGTAGTGGCAATGGTAATAGTGGGGGTAGAAAATAGAAATAGTAGTAGCAGTAGGAACAGCGACGGCGGCGGCGGCGGCTGTGGTGGTGGTGGCGGCGGCAGCAACAATAGAACTAGCAGTATCAGTTAACATGTATAGTAGCAGTAGTGGTAGTTACAAGTTACAGTAGTAGTAACTTGTTGTGGTAATACAATTCTCTACCGATCGATGGATGCAATAAATGTTTTCTGGATGTTTTCTGGGCCCGGAGGGCCCTCACTGTTGTCGGAGTGTATATCTATATTTTGTAAGTACATATTTCCACATATAACTGATAGGTATACACTCCGACGACAGTGAGGGTGCTCCAGGGCCAGGAAACATTGACTGCATCCATCGATCGGTCTAGCAGTCCACCAAACTCTCAATAACTGTACATAATAAAATAACGGTCCCAAATTATTTACTGTACGTACGTATTTCCACATATAACTGTCAAATATTATTTGTGCATATTTCGATTTTCTCAGTTCTATAGTTTAGTTCGTAGTGTTTCTTTTTTTTTTTATTATATCACCCAATGAGGCCTTGCAAGGGATAATTTTGACAATAAATAATTTGGGACAGTTATTCGGAGTGCCCAATTTTTTAATATGGATTTTTTTCTTTTTTAATTACTCCGTGTAGCATTGACATATAGGAATCGTTGAGGTACCATTAGATTTGGTTTTTCAAGGGCCATCTATCTATCTATGGTGATTTCATGAGTAAATATACTCAATGTGAAAATCACGACTAGAATACCTAACATATAATAACAACATACATTAACAAGGTTGAAGGACAACGAAATCAACCGAACGTCTTGCACGGCAGGGGAAAAACGCCCAGAATCGTGACCTGGACGGGCCCGCCCTATAGATTGTCAAGTAAGTCAAAGGGCCGAAACATTCGGGGAAGGGAAAAACTTCTGACGATCTGAGGTGTTTGCTTTGCGGCGGAATTTTTATTTTCAATTTTATTTTATCATTGTTTTTATTAAATTTTAAAAAAAAATGACTATTTTATTTTTTGTGATTACTTACCATTATATTGTATAACGTAAAGTGTTACGTTTCAACTTAATAACCTCAGTTCTCATCAACTGTCAGTTCAATCATCCAAGTGACCCAACATCAACAAACGTACGTATGATGTTACGTATCAATTGTTTATTATTGGCGAACTCCAAAGCCAAATAGCGAAACATGAACTCGCGAATTTTTCTGTCTCCACAAATGTGAGATGCGGTCTGGAAAACGTGGATGGGATTTTTTTTTCATCATCATCAAGTGCCACGCCGACTGACGTGGACGTCATATGAATCCACAGTGTAATATCTCCTTATTTGTTTTCAGTGTACAGTGAATATATATAGGGTGTTTGTAAAGTCTCACTACACTTTGCATGTAGAGCAAATTTGAAAAATGAAGTACATGACGTCATCAAAAAGTGTGCTAAACAGTCCAACGTTAAGCAATATGCAGCGAATGGCTGTTGCCTGCTGGAGTAATTGTTTGCACTCCAAACAGATGGTGTTAATGTTATCAACGGAAGAAAGAGTTGATTAACAAGTGTTTCGAAATGGCGGTCGATACACACATATGGTTGTTCAAAGATTTATAGCAAGTTTTCCTGATAAACAACTCCTCATCGTGTATCCGTCCTGTCATCGTTAGAAATGTGTTTAATACGTTTCTTGCTACGGGAAATATGGAAGATGCTCCTCGATCTCGTAGGGCTGCTGTGTCTGAAGGAAAATGTCTACATATCCCAGAAAGAATCCTGAAACGTCTAAGAAAATATTTAAGGAAAAAGTCGCAACAAGTGAACGTATCAGTATCAGTAAGCACAGTGCACAAAATTCTTAAACAACGATTAAATTTTCATCCATACAGGATTTCTGTTGTGTCCGAACTAAAAGATTGTGATAATGAATCCAGAGTCAACTACTTTACGCGGTTTCAAGCATTTTTAGCTCAAGAAAACAGTCAATTCTCGATGTAGCATTCTTCTCTGATCAGGCGTAGCTTCATCTATCTGGATGGGACCCAGAGGTGTTTCCAAGGCACCAGGGCCGGGTTATATACTGGCCAAGACCTATTGACGCGTCCTCGTCGAGCGTCCTGGGCAACAGGTCCCTTCGGGGTCCTGGCTAAAGTCAGTAGGATCGCCGATTCCTCCGAAGTCGGAGAGTGTCTGCCTGTACGGCGAAGAACCATCAGTCTGCACACCAATAAGCCAGACATGGGACAAAGGATACTCATGCAAACCTCAGGTCCTGTATGACATCACACTGATGTTGGACAACAGGATGCCTTCATCCGACATACAGGACTTCGCGTTGGAGCTCAAGCCAACGAACACAAGCAAGCAAGCAAGCATCTATCTGGATACGTTAATAGCCAAAATAATTGTATTTGGAGCACTTTTAATCCCAATGCATTTCAATTTAGTTAGTTAGTTCGTTCGTTAGTTAGTTAGTTAGTTAGTTAGTTGGTTGGTTGGTTGGTTGGTTGGTTGGTTGGTTGGTTGGTTGGTGGGTGGGTGGGTGGGTTCGTTGGTTGGTTGGTTGGTTGGTTGGTTGGTTAGTCAGTTAGTCGACAGATCAACCTCATTGCACATCGAACCATTCAGTCCATAAGTGCTCGGATCTCCTTCTCAGTAGATCCCGCAGCGTGTAGTGGCTAACGACACCAGTTCTGTGTTGGTTTATCAATCTTCTTTGGATTCCTGCGTAGTGTTCTTGCTTGGTCACACTTCTTTTAACTTGCTGTTCTCGCAGTCTCACCATGATTGTAGATTCACAGTCGTCACTTGGTTCTCGCAAATGTCTTACTTCTTGTAGAACATTCAGTATATCAGCCTGGTATATGGCTCGTCCGCCCTCCAAAGTTGCCTTACCCGCTAGCTCATAAAGCCTAATTTCCTTGTACACACGCATGCCCTGGCACGAAAATGAAACTAATCTTTGTCAGCTGTGACCGCCCCAAAGACACCAAGCACTGTCTACTGATCCAACCCATGTCTATCTTCCTGCGCGTACTCATTAGTCACCAAGGAAGCATGCCCGAATGAGTGCATTGGATTAACCCAGTGAGGGCATTGCCATGGGGCAGGTACCCGCTATTGACGTCAACAAAAACATGGAGAGAATCCTGAAACCCAAAAGCGTACGGAATCTAGGATACAAGTTGTGAACGCAGAAACGTCACTCTGACGTTACTAGACTACAGGGAGTCTTTTGTTGGAGTTCGCAATGGCAAATTGTGTGTACACATTCGAATCAATTGTGGCAAGGACAAGGTGGTGGATAACAGTGTTTTGATAGAAGATCAGTGGATGAATGACACGGACAGGAAAAGGGATGAAGCAATGATGATGTCACGGAATGTCGCCGTCGACTGAAAACCCGTTGGGCACAGATTACCTAGACAGATTGATCGGACAGCGTCACAAATGATGGAGAGATGGAAGGGAAGAATGAAGGTGACTAATGACTGAGAAGGAAATAGGGTTAGTATGTTAACATGTTAGATATTTATTAATTAACTCTATCGCCGGCTTGGCAACACAGGCTCTTTAGAGAAAATATCAAGATTGTGACTGTAACCTTGGGCTGTGAAATAAAGCAGCGATTTATTTCTGATGTTTAGCAAGAGTCTACATCAGTGTTTCCCAACGTGGGGCCCACGCCCCACAGGGGGACAATATGACTGTTAAGGGGGGCAATTCGAAAATGGAAGAAATCGGCTGAATATAACAAAACGGGGAGACTTGAGACTGAAGTTAACTAAATTGGAACCTGACATAAGATCTCTTTGCAGCAAGCATCAAGTGCAAGGATCTCACTAAATTTAAATAATAAATAATTACTAATAATTAAAATAATATAGAAAAATCTTTCATTAAAATTATTTTGTACTTGAATTTCAGTTCTCCATTATATGTTTTGAAAATTTACTTACTGTGTTTGCTCAATAATTACCTAGTGATTTCTTCCTAAAACCTATCATTCAAGTTTCTTTAGTGAACATTTCAATTTTTGAATATTAAAAATAATGTATATGTTGAGGGGGGGGGCGTGGGGCGGGGGAGGGGGGCAATATGAATTTTAGAAAGGCTTAAGTGGGGCATGGCACAAAAAAGGTTGGGAAACACTGGTCTACATTGTCATTCATTACCCGTTCCGGCTCCAGTTCATTTGTGGTTTGCTGTTGATCCTTTGAGCCGTGAAATTGACTTACCGTTGATTCTTTCATGTTAAGCTGCAGAATCGCGGTATGGCAGGCATGCTTCCTTGGCGACTCAATGACTTTGCTCAGGAAGATAGAGATATGTTGGATCAGAAGACAGTGGTTGATGTCATTGGGGAGGTCACGGCTGACAAAGATTAGTTTCATTTACTGAGCCATGTTATTGCTTTGCTTACTGCCCTGACCTCCATAATCAGACTCCTTGTGTTCAAGGAAAATGCACCAGAATCTTCCTTCACAATTCTCCCTCCAGCCTGAGCCGTAAAAGCCCACGAACTTCTCACGCGTCGAACGACAGAACCATCCGTGTAGATGACATCGCCCTCTAAAGAGTTCTCGAAGATCAAAGCCTATACTTCCGTCTTCACGACAGCCGAATGTTCTTGTCTACATTTTCTTTCTAGTTGAATGCAATCTTAAAAGGACGTATAAAAATCTATGGACACTTGTACCCACGTCTCGCCAGATTCTAAGTCCTCAAGTGAATACACCTGTTGAAGAATGTCTTCGGCTTGACTCTTTTTAATCTGCCACCCTTTACCTTCTTAATTTCACTGTACAGTAGATGTTGCGTTGACTCTGAGGTAGACGCGTGCTCGGCAAATTTGTTTCTGTCCTCCTTGGTTGGAAAAACAAGAAGGTAGCGCATCGTCCTGCGTGCTTATCTCTTGTACACCTAAGTATAATATGCATAGCTTCATTCTGTATCCTCTCCATTCTTTCCATCTGCTTGTGGCTGAGAGTCAGGATCCCCATGGCATCGCATACTCAAAAAAAAAAAAAAAGGACCAGACACTCCTATAGAAAACATAGATGGCGCTGCTTCAGTTTGCCGTCGCCATCACCCTCATCGCAGTCAAATCCCGCTTTTCCTTTGGTATCACCTGGTCTATGTGCTCAGTATAAGCAATAATTCGATAAAATCGTATCCCCGGGTATTTTATTGGCATTGCCTGCGTTCTTTCCACAATCTCTGAGCACAGATTTACAGTTGGTGTTGGAGTGTTGATAATATGGTTATTCAAAGAGAACCACGTCACTGCTGCCTTCGCTGGGTTGACCATTGCACCAGCTTCACCACACTAAGTGCTTATGCGATTGGGTTCTGTTTGTAATTCCGTGGCAACCTTATCTTTACCCTGACGATACACTAACACATCGTCGGCATACAACAATGTCCTTCCCCCGACCTGCGATATGCACACCGGTGATTCTCACAGTGTAGACGTTGAATAGCACCGGAGATAATGGTGATCCCTGTGGCAGGCCAGGATATATTGTTGTTGGGTTGGTTCAGAAGTCCAACTGCCACATCTAAAAACTACTCTCTGTTGGAAGAGGGCTGCATAGATCCAATTAAGGGGGAATGGACTTATCTTGAGTTCCAGAAGCTGAACCACTAAGGAGTCCAACGATACTCTGTTGTATGCATCATCAAGATCAATTGCTGCAACGGATGTTTCAATGTCTGAGTGGAAACCTTCATTCACATCATAGGCAAAAATTGCTGCGTTGGTTCACGTTTCTGTTTGGGCGGTACCATCTAAGGGTAGGTGGGGGAAAAATTGCCTTTCTAGCCGGCTTGATATTTATCTGGTAATTAACTTCTCCAGAAGTCTGCCCAATGCATTGCATGAAGCGCCTCTACGCGATGAGAAAATATGGTTATGGTGTACCGTAGTAGAAAACGTTTTATTGGACCAATTTTCTCAACAACACTATACGTGCCCATTCATACCGTACTGGCATTCTGGAAACTGCTTTAGAACAGCTGAGTGAATGTGAAATTGACGAAGCGTGGTTCCAGCAAGATGATGCAACTGCACACACATCTATGCCTATAGCATCGCTGAGGCTTTTGGAGGACATTTTCAAATATCGCATATCACATGGAATTTGGCATGCTCGTTCTCCAGATATAACTCCATTAGATTATTATCAATGGAGTTTTTTGAAAGGAAATGTTAACAAAAATAATGTACACACAATTGAGGACCTGAAAGTATATTTATTGAAAACAAGTAACAGTAATTAAAATGGGAAATAAAGAGAGCAATTATGAACAAATAAAGCTAGGAATACAACAGGGATGTGTTTTGTCACCGGATCTCTTTTCCCTCTATAGCAAAGTAATAAGGAGAGAGAACAAGAAGAAGCCGGGAATACTAATCGAAGGTTATTATATAAATAATGAATCACCCAAAAAACGAGAAGTAGATTGTGAGCTTTACTAAAACACAACTACAAGAGACAAATTGGACGTTGTGGCCAAAGCCTTCGTCAGCACAGGACAAACAAATACAAACCGACACAAACCTACGTGAAACACACTATGACAATATTAAACTAATTAAAGGTACTTATCTGAATCCCTTGCTTGGAAAGACTGACACGCGTAAATCTGTCAGGGATTAATGGGACCCTTGGAAAATTGTCTCTTGTAGTCGTGTTTTAGTAAAGCTCACAATCTACTTTTCGTTTTTTGGGTGATTAATTCATTGCCCTTTTAAGCTTTACTGCAGTTCCCCTCATTCTTCTTATATAGATAATATACGCTTTGCAGATGACACATTATTGGTTGTGGATAATGCAAAAGATGTACAACAATTTTTGGACATTGTAGTAACAGAGTGCAAAGAGAGTACTCTCCTTGAATAAGAGGAAAACAGTAACAATGGTGATATCAAAGAAAAAGGGGACACCACAATGTAAATAGATGGGTAATTTCTTAACCAAGTTGATAATTTTAAATACGTAGGGACATTTATAACATCAGACGGAAGGTTTACAACAGAGATTAAGAGCAGAATAGGGCAAGCAAAAACTGCATTTCAGAAAATGAAAAGTATCTTATGCAATAAGTCATTATCATGAAATGTATGGAAGAGATTGCTGAAGTGCTATATAAAACTTGTTTTGCTGTATGGCAGTTAATATTGGAATGTGAATGAACAAATTAGGAAAATCTTGGAAGCAACAGAGATGTGGTTCCTGAGACGAATGTTGTGAATCACTAGGACGCCACAGTAACTAACGACGATTGCATGAAAGAGGCTAATGAAACTAGAACATTATATACAACAATAAGAAAGAGACAAATATCACTGGAGCACATCGTGACGACTGGAAAGATCGAGGGGAAGAGAGGCAGAAGCCCACCAAGAGAAATGATGCTGGGTGGATTGAGACGATGGCATGGAGTAATATCAGCAGCAGAGTTGATCCAGAACACCAAAGACCGAGATATTAGGAGACATGAACGCATGTGCTAGCTTGCACGTCACTTGATGATGACCACGTGCCAATTGAAGCAGGTAGGGTGCACCTGTGCTAAATTGGCTGGGGGGGGGGGGAAATATCCGACTTGAGGAGGGCGGCAGCTGATCAGTGACATTCGAAACGTCTACTACAGTTGACAAGGACTTAACAATTGATAACCATAACTGCTGCCTCTCTTTATTCCGAGACCAGTTACAGCCATGGATTTAGTTATACCTCGCCATGGTACAAAGCCTGGGCTGAATTGTAGAGACCATGTGTTGCCCATGCAGCATGATCCCTCTCTCGGCCTGCCTAGTTTACTCCTGAGGAAAGGCAACACCAATACATCTACAGAATCAGCAAAGCAATGCTCTAACTGTCCGCTCCGAACCTAGACCTGTTGTCAGCCCTGCCATTAAATTTGTAAAAAATATGTTTGCGTTAACTCGCTTTGAACTCAAACATCACCCATTCAAGTGCTGCTTGCTACTTCTAGTGCACTGGATTAATTTTTGCGCGTGGATTAAAAAAATAAAAAATATATAGTTGCATATCCTTAACAGGACGTTGCAGTCAACACCAGTATTTTACTGCCGTTGTGATGTCTTGGCAAGTTTTTACGTTCAGTAGTTTGCCATTGAATGCTGAACGACAGGCTCCTATACCAACACGTTAAAACCAGTACGACAAGGTCTGCTGCCAAATCGGTTACCGCTGTTTCGAACGCATCCGCAAAACCATCGCCACGGAGACGGCGCGCGAAGATTAACTTTCCCTACTACGTCCCTCGCCATCAGGCAAACCCACTTCGACTTCTGAGGTACTTGTAATTAACGGATATAAGTCAACATTTTAGTCCAACTGATGACCGGTGTAGGTCGAACCCTCTACCCCGGTAGCAGTACACCGGAAGTTTAAGAGCGAGGGCTTTTATCCTTTCAGCCACGCTGACCTGCATATTTAGTGTTTAGCGTGCATTTCCTGGCATTAGACAAAGGCTTGTACCCTCCCAACTGCCATCACCTGAAACGATCGCTGGCTATAATAACTACCACCATCATCATCCGCTGTTATTTCATCTTCTGGGACTTAAATAGCACACATTTTTGTTGTTATTCATGGTTCCATGCTTCTCAGTTTGTTAATGAAAAATAAAGTCGCTTAAAAGTCGACTTCATTGCACCGGGTTTTTATCCCGTATGGCTCGGTCTCTTTCCGTAGCACGGAAAGCGTCGCACAAAGCACGAACTCCGTAGCTTTTAGCGACGACCCACAGGAGTCTCCGAATCATTTAACTCGTAAACCGAAGGGCGCGGCCCGGAATCGAACCAACAACCTTCGGAACACGAGTCAAACGGCTTGATCACTTCGCCAGAGACTCCCGTTTGTTAATGAAGCCTAAAAGTAGTCACTATATCTCAGGTTGTCGTAATTGTTTTGTTTTTGCGATCGCCCGCTTTGAACTCAAGCGTAGTACACACGCACTACTATTAGTAGCTTTCACTATTAACGGTGTCCCTCGCCATCCTGTATCCTCTCTCACCCCAACTTCAGGGGTAATTGTAACGAACGTCCCCAAGTCCAGGACGATAGGTCAACATTTCAGTCCAGCTCTCCGGTGTAGGGGTTGAACACCTTACCTCGGCATCAGCACATCGTATATTTAAAAACACGCGTTCTGATCCAATCGGTCATGCTGACCTACTAATTGTGTTTTGTAAAGCTGCTCTATACTTCAAGTTTTCATTGTTAATTTCCACAGCTTTAACCAATTGTATACATATTTCTTATTCTCTGGTATGTCTCGGAGCTGAAGACGGCTTTAACCGCACGTCCATTCTGATCCGCGTTCTTCCCAAGTCGACCAATCAGACTTCCATTGGTTTACTTTTATAGCATTTAGTGGACACGTTTATTGTTAAATGGCAACAGCTATTATCAGATCAGTATAACTATCTTGAAACAGTATAACATCGGGGAGAGGGGGGGCCGCGCTTGTGGTAACCTGCAAGCTGGAAAACAAAATTGCCGCCAGAATAAGTGTTGAAGTGCTATTTAGAAGCTCAAAAATAAAAACACAGTATTATTTAGCCCTCTTAGAAGGAGAAGAAAAAGAAAGAGATTAGAGGAAGCATTAGAGAACATAAAACTTTGAAGCTATAGTTACCGACCAGGATTCGAATCTGTAACCTCCAAATGATGACAGCGCCTCGCTGCAGGAACAAGTGTACTTCGACGCATGACCAACTAGAGACACTGGAGTGTCTAGTTGGTCATACATCGCAGTAGTTTAAAAATAAAGTCAAATAACGAACTGTAAACCGCAAATTAATTGAACAATTCTTAGTCCTAAGACTTTTAAGCATATTATGAGAAGAAATGAACTTAATGTAGTGAAATCTTCATAACTGATGGGAAAGGACTTGGAATCGTCCATAATTTTAAAGGAATTTCACCCCTGCAAGAAAATCAACTATAGTAACCGAGTCATTGAGTAGTGCCCTGAATAGGTGATGGTCTTATATTATTCTATACTCCATTAGCTGTATATACGCCATTTTAAAACGTTTCACGCGATTATCATTTTCAACTGGAACATCCAAATATACCAATGTCCACAAAACGACAAATAAATAGCACATTGATTTACTATTTAGTTTCGAGATTAGATGTTTAAAGATTGAGCACAACCCACTACTGGCAACACTGATAGTGTTCCGGTACGAACCTAAGGCCTTGTCTAAATACTAGCATATTTACATCAACTCTATTTTACCAATATCAAATTTGGACATATCCAAATCACTTACGCAAAAACAACACCTGGGAGATTAGCTGCCAACGTAACTATCTGAGACCTAGTAAGATCAGCACCTTGTGCCACATTGATTAAAAGACAAGATCAAATGGTTCGGCTATCTCGTTAGAACGCAACACCCAACTAACTAGCAGCACTGGCCCTACGTGAAAGAACATCTGCTACAAGAGCAAGAGGACACGAGAAGAAAACGAATTGACAACCACTGTACAATCAAACGGAATGACACTATCCAGTGATTGATGGGTGACAATTTTTACTCCCCACGATGCTTGGCGGCAAAAGTTAAGGTGACAATTTCCAAAACCTAAAATTCTGTTTTGCATAAAGTGGGTTGCAGCGATGACTGTTCCAGTAGGGGTGGGGAATGGGGAGAGACAGACCAAAGATGATTTGATTTTATTATAATATACGTGCTACTCAATAGTTAATTTAATATAATTCGGTATATTTAAAAAAAAAAAAAAGTACTTGATCGTACATTTACATGACCGAGGGTTGCCTTCATGTCCACCTTTTTTTTTTTCTTTTATCATGACGTTGGAAGAATGTCAATATACACTGCGACAGCAAAAGCGAGCAACCTAATTGTTTTGCTTAATCAATGCCCATGATTATTGGCTCCAGACATACTTTACGGACTACTCTATCCAAGCCAAGTGCTAGACTAACGTAACCCTCTGCCACATAATATTGTTAACACCATACACAAACATGCATGAGTTTAAGCAGCAGTGCTTGAGGTATGAACAGTAAACAACTTTCTGGAACAGAAAGAATTACATTCGCTATTACGTATGTGCATGTATAACAATGATTATGCAGTAGTCATGAAATATTTAAGTCACTCCTATGTTAATTTGGAAAATGTAGTAAATTTTATAAGTTAGGTAAAAAAAAAAAAAAACTCACTTTCTAGTACAAAGTACAATATGATTTTTAATGTTGAGAAATTCTACACAAATAAGACACCTACAGGAAGCTTCTCACCAGTGATACCATCACCGCATACAACAGCATTAGTGGACAGATTTTATTTATCACGTGCATACGCTATTTGCTACTTTCTCTCATATTTAACCCATAATGTACCAAATAATCTCAATACATTTATCAGCTTTGACCAAAAATTATTCTTGGAAGTGTGTGGCAAACTGTTACGTGCATTTCAGAGTAACCTTTCAGTCTATGAGTTCTGTGGTACAATGTGTTAAATATTTGCAAGCTGTCATAAATATGGACCATATTCTAAAAATAAATCTAATAATCACAAGAAACAAAAAAAAAGAGGCAAACAAAACAAAGAATGTCTATACAATAGTTTACATTGTTTTTATTAATTATAATCTGACTCTGCAGGACACAGCTTAGTACACTTCCACACTCACGCTGTAAAAGCACACTACGAACAGATGGAGAACATTACAGTGAATAAATAAACTGATATACAAAATATCTTGTGTTGTGAAATAATGCACCAAGTACTCTGAAGCCTCCTGTTAAATGATCTAGCAGTGCCCTAAAAATCAGTAGCATGGAACTGATCAGTAACATGCCAACCAATCCTAAGCCAGAGTAGACATCTAACTACAATACAGAAAAACAAAACTTTAATGGCAAAATGAACTAATGTAAAAAATATCGCAACAGAATACGCGTACTTAGTATTTCATGTATAAAAATTGACCTGTCACAATACATAATTTTTCTGCTTGTTTCAACAAATTTTGGAAATGACGGCAATCACACTATAAAAAAAAATTCAATTGCTGAAAACTTAAAATTTAGAGCCCAAACATGCTATAGTAGAATGTTTTTCTATGGTTAATATACCTGAAATGAAAAATGTCACCCAGTCATTTTTTATGGTATACATTCTTTGCAAACAGAAATCAATATTTTCCTATTCTCTGCTAAGATCACAGCAATGGCTAATGATTAATTATCTAGCTTTCATTGGTGTATACTACTACTGTGCTCCCACGCGCCAGCCGAGGTACAATTCCTTGAACTTGTCAAAGCCAGCCAAGACACCGGCACCAGCCACTCCTCTAAGAATGTTAGCTCCAGCTCCCTTCATCAAGGACATGAAGCCTTCATTCTTGATGATTTTGAGTGCACAATCAATGGATCCCTTGTATTTGACAGCCTGACCGGATGTCATCATCATACGACGACGGATGGTGTCAATAGGGTATGACAGGAGTCCTGAGGACACAGTGACAGTGTAGCCAAGAGCAAAAGAGAGCAACACGCTGGCATCATCTGCCAAGAGAATAGGCTTCAAGCTGTCATACAGACCGAAATAGAAGCCTCTGTATACAACAATGCCTACGCAGGAGATCACAAAACCTCTGTACAAGCCTACAAAGCCATCAGACTTCAGAGTTTTGGTATAAACATCAATCATCCCATTGAACTGACGTTCACCACCACCCTTGCTTGATTTGGCATCGTTGGCCAATCGGGTTCTGGCATAATCAAGAGAGTAGACAAAGCATAAAGAAAGAGCTCCGGCAGCTCCTCCTGAAAATATATTCTTTGTAAACTTCATTGGGTATGACTCCTTTGGTGACACCTTGAAAGCTGCCTTGATTGTGTCCTTGAATGCAAAGTTCAGTGCCTGAGTGGGGAAATACCTCAAGCAATTGGCCAAGTTTCCTCTCCAGAATGGCAGAATTCCTTCTGTTCTGAAGGTACGAACAGTGCAGTCAATAACACCTTTGTAGGGCTCTGACAGTCGACCAGCTTTGATCATCTCATCTTGATTCTGAACAAGAAGCTTGATTCTCTCAATAGGAGCAGCTGCAGTCTTTGAAATGACAGCTGCAGCACCAGAAAGTGCAAAGTTTTCTGCAAATCCCAACTTTACTTTTTGTCCGGACATCTGAAATACAAAAAGAAAATTGTCATGAACATAGCCTAACTCCAAAAAACGCACAATGATTCACAAAAAGTCAAACTATATAGTACCAGATTTTATTATATTTAGTACAGTTTGACTGCATGCCAAAAGCACCGCAGATTCCATAGCTTCAGGGGCTGGTGACTAGTATAAGAATAGAAAATGAAATAGGAAAATGTGTGTCAAATAAAAGATTGAAAAGAGAAGGAAAACAAAAGGTTTAATGAGAATCAATGCAACACTTAAAATATAACATGATGAAAACAATGGGAAATGGTTAAAAAAACACCACATATTTACTGGAAAGAAAGGGAAAAAAATACAAAGAAATAAATAATCAATTAATATTGATGGAAGACAGTAAAAAATGGCAAAGCAGAATATAACAACATAACCAGAGAAATAAAAGGTGATGCATAAGGACAACAGAAAATTAGTTAAGCAGTACAACAAAACAAATTCTATTAAAGAAAATAAAATGAGATAAAACACACAGGATATTAGAAAAGAACAAAAAGAAGTATTAATTAATGGAAGGTGTCAAACAGAAGAAAGTAAGTTACTGAAGCTATTAAACATGAAGAAAGAAAATCTAAAGTGAATGAAGTACTGAGATAATTCAGAATAGAAATTATGAACGGTTAAATCGTTTTAACAATAGTGGATATATACCTAGTGATGTACTGAAGTTTGTATTTACAGATTTACTCAAGAAACCAGGAGCAATTGAATGTGATAAATTTCAGTCAGCCATAAACCAGATTTTATTTCTTCCTCGTTTTTTTCTGATGTGATTGCGTTGTGCCTGTTTACAGCAGAGCTGTCAGACCGACACAACCGACTTCTGCGGGTGTTTGTTGACCGGGTTAACTTGGGTAGATTTTATTTTAAACTGCTACTCAGAATTATAAGTAAACTGAATATGAATAATAAATAACAGTATGAATTTGTGACTGAACACTAATAGAGATCAACTTAGAAAGACGTGTTTTAAAGATTACACCACAGCATTTGATAAACGGAAAAATGGCGGTATGATCAAAATGAAGGATATTAAAACTGATGGACAAGATCTTAGAATAAAAATATTTGCCGGAAACAAGGAGCAATTAAAATGAGTAATAAAGTTAGCAATTATTAACAGATTTATCTTATCATTGGATCTCATCAACAACCAGAATATGAGGTATAAAATATAAAATAAAAACCCGCATATCTGCAACAACTGTGTGACACTGAAGTGCAAACAGAAAAAAGGTGTCATGTATCTAGGACAAAGAAACAATGGTTATATTAGTAAGTGGCACCTTGCCGTCTTTACAGATGAAAGTGTGGATAGAGCTAGAATTCCATCACACAATGCCTGGGCTTGGATTCAGAGAACATGTGTTGGCCGTACAGCATGATCCCTCTCTTGGCCTTGCTTTGTTTTCTCCAGAGGAAAGGATGAGGCCAGTACGTCTGGAACAAGGTAGGCCGCAAATGCTGCCGGCCCAGCATCAAACTAAGAGCAGAAGGTGAGTAGCGGCTAGGCCCTCACATCCGGAGGATTTGACTTAGAGGCGTTCAGCTGAGTGCCTTAAACCAAGTGTCTAGACCTGTATGAGCGTGTACTTATCCCTCCTGACCAAGTGTCAGGACCTATATAAGCATGTACTACTGTCAAAACTCCCTGCTTGACACTGTCTTTAGTGTGGATCACATGACCAGCGAGATTCTGCCAGCAGGATATTGCTCCTACATGTTGCAAACAAATCTGCACTGAAGACTGAATAAGTAAAGAAACAATAAAAGTGGTATTTCAATTGCGCTTGAGCTCCCACCTATTCTACACCCTTCATGTGTCTGACTAGAGTCAAGCTTAACAGGGTCTTCTTTCCCCGCTGATTCTACCAAGCCCATTCCCTTGGCTGTGGTTTCCCAGATAGTAGATAGGGACAGTGGGAACATTAATCCATTCATGCGCAACACTATATTAGATGAGGCATTTGGCTAATGGTTATATTTAAAAATAAACCATAAAAATCTGATATAATAGAAAGAAAAGTGCTTAAACAAGTCAAACTCAAATTGTGGGCAATCAGAATATCTGATGAAAGATGCAATTGCATGAAAAATTATTATTATTACAATGTAATCTTTAATGTAAAGTTTTCTGTAATGACTAGAAAGATCAGCGGTAGGACGAGACAGACAAATGATACAGGATGGTGTTAAGAATATCAATGACTGAACTCATGCAGGTCCCCAAGAAAAGTGGAGACATTCAGTAAAGCTTCTGGATTAGAGATTAGTTTAACTAGACGTCAGCTTGGTCAAATGAGTAAGAGCCCTCGCTCTATAACTTTGTGTGCTTATGTTGAGGTAGCGGGTTCAACCCTTACACCTATCACTTGGACTAATATGTTGACTTATCCTTGACTTGGTCACATAAATTACAAGTACCTCCGAAGTCAGAGTGGGTTCACCTGATGGCGGGGGATGCTAGTAACAGGGAAAGTTAATCCACATCCAAATATAGGTCCAGTGCGTTAGAAGGAGTAGCGTGTGTATGGACTACACTTGAAGTCAAAGAGCTCATGCCAAAAGAATAAAAGGATTAACTTTAAGTGGGAAATACTAGACAAGAGAGAGGGCAATGAAAGACAGAAAATTTAACTGTGTCCCAAGAAATACATCACACTAAGGAAGACATCTGCCAACATATTGGAATTTTACAGAGTATTTTTGGCACGACAGGGGTTTCACGCGATTAAAATTTCTCTTCTGATGGTGTAGTGGGTTTCTTCTTCTTCTGCTGTGTTCACCATTTTTTTTTTCCGGACGTGATTGCATTATGCCTGTTTACAGCAGAGCTGCGTTTTTGCGCCATTAGGCCGACACATCCGACTTCTGCGGGCATTTGTTGACCGGATTAACCTTCCCGGTGTGTAGTGGGTTTGTTATATATGTCGGTCATTTGTATCCAATGTCGACTTGTTCAGAAAGCAATGGCAAACTACTGAACATAAAATTACCCATTAAATCAAACAGCCAACAGAGACACTGGTGATTCAACTTCATGCAAACATGGAATTATTGTTCATGATTGTCCCTGTAAATGCCATACTCTTTGGACTAAAAGACAACTGGGCAGCACAGACTTCAAAACAGCATAGCCAATGCCCATTCTAAATCTGTAACACAAATAACAGGATTGGGGTGGGGTGGTGGTGCGTCGTGTGCGTGCACATGCAATTTGTGGTGACATTTTTTGGCATAAATGTATTAAACAAGTTATGTAATTTATGTTTTTGTTTTCGAAGGCTCATTTTTTACAAATGAATCAGATCAAATGTTAACTCAACTTTCAAAAGTTACTTGATCATTAAATTGGCATAGACAATAAAAGAGAAATTTCCTTAATCAGACAAAATCAGTGTCAACAAATAGACATCAGCAATGATGAGCACACTATACTTCTAATCAAGTTACATTGTGTTATTGACCTCAGCTAGACATGTAATAACCCATCATTATCCATTAACTGCATTATATTCTTTCAGAAGATATTCTTTGTACAAGACATTGCAGTGATCACTCTAATAATCTGAAGAGTTCACATGGTTGTGCACAAGCTGCACCAGCATCAGGTAATTTCTACCCCCCCACGTTTATTTAAACACGGGGGGAAAACCCTGCTTATAATTGACAGACTTAGGTATTGTACGAGTTCATTTTGTCAGCTCATCCAACAATTTCATAAATTTTTTTTGGGGGGGGGGGGGGGGGGGGGGGGAAGAGAGATAAAAGATAAAAGAACATCCAATTAACCTAAAATCCTTGGGGCCTGGGCCTAAAATGTGGGCGGCATAACACTTCCATACACCAATGGCTGTAGTTGCCACAGGATTATCTTATAATTTTGTAAACACCTAAATATTTGGATATGGCATACATAGTATGTAACACACCATTAATATTCAACGCATATTTATCACTGGCAAGTTTCTCCATTCCCAACCAATCAATATTAAGACACCGAGTTTTGAACTCTACCAAATGCAACTCAGACTGGCATAATTCTCGAGGAATTTTATTGCAGACCACTGAAAAATTAACTTGTTTAAGCTACCCACACAGACGCCCATTATTGATTACATGGTCACATATGCAAGACAGGAAGGAAGTTGGAGATCATTGTAACTAAAATATATTATCAGAATTCTGTCATGCGTTTTTATGAGATGATTTGATTTTATTATGGCAACCGACTAGAGCTCACTACATCATTTAATTCATTGTGTCTATTTAAGTAACAATTGTTTTGTTTAAGGTTCCACTGGATTACATTTTGTCAGCTCAACTTATTTTCATAATTTTTAAGAACTTATTAAACTACAATTTCCTTGTTTGCTCAATTACAGGGAAGCTTTTTCTTTTACTCATAATCGGTGCAAACTGATCTATTTTAAATATTGGTAAATCTAATAATTCCATCTCTTATGCCGCCCAAGCTTTTAGGCTGCTTTGATACATTTATGATGTGATACCTGCTTGAAGTGAAAAGGTCAAGCTTTTTTTCCCCTCGCTCACTTTGAACTCAAGCGTGGTCCATTATACACACGTCTAGTGCTTGGCTTAATTTTGAGTGTGGATACACTATCCCTATTAACTGATTCAGTGCCAACCGCCACTTGGTTGACAATTAGTCTCAACTTTGGGGCACATTTGCCATTTTATTGACAAGATCTTGGCAGTTCGTTTGTTCGTTTCATTTGCATGCCTTCCTTAATTTTAATGCTTTGGAAATGTTTTACACCGAAAGGTTTTTCGTTTTGAAAAAGCTCACAAACATATCTAAATTTTGTGGAGAAATTCTTAGCTAAAGTTGTGGTTACTTTTCAGATTTTAGGAATGGCAACGCCTTTGATTTTCGACATCGCATTTCATAGATAGTTTTAAATAATGTTAGATTATAGTTATTCTGATTTAAAAGACTATGAAAGATTCTAAACTGATAGCACGTGTTAAATGTGATTATTCGGTTAAAATGAATTATTTATAAATGAAAAATCTAACCGGCTAACCGTGAAAGTTTGTCACGTCGAATTAGCTAATGGGCCACGCTTGTGCCCCTAAAGTTTGCTATGCCTATCACAAAGTATTTAAGGAGAATTTAAATAATTTAACAGAATAATAATTATAACTAAGTAAAAAATAGTGTACATGTTTTTCAGTAGAAAACAGTCAAAACCTGCCTCATGATTTTCTGACATTTTCGATTTTATGTGACAATGATGCGATCAAAACTTGTTTTAATTTGTTTTACTGGTGTTATGGGGCAGTTCTAGTGATATTGGTGTAGAAAAAGTGGTGTATTTATAATTATTTGGTAAAGTTCATTGGATTATCATCGACTGAGCAGTAGCGCCTTGGTAAGTGGAAATTTCACGTAATTGTCACTTGTCTTAAATTTCTATTTTTAAAACATCTGCTAATATTAATACTGATTGAATACATGTGAATTACCGATGGGTAGGAGATCTCAGGGTCGGCCTCTACTACGATACAAAGATGTAAGCGGGACATGATTGATACAGGCATTGATAATGCACATTGGGAGCAAGTCGCCGCTGAACGTGTTGCATGGAGGGCAACTATCAGAAATGGGATAAAGACAAAGGAGAAAATGATTGCAGATAAAGCACACACAGAGCGTGAGAGACGTAAGATGGTGCATGATGATGGAAATAACCATGTTTTCACATGCATCCACTGTGGACAAACATTTACAGCATGAATTGGCCTTAGCCATGGGTCGTAGTTATTAAGCCTTTTTGAAGCACAATGTACCAAACTATCATCTGTCAAGACGGAAAGGTGCCAATGGAAAAAAATATTTCTAACCTATAGCAACACCAACATGTTCCTTGTGTAATGTCCTTTAATTTGATATATAATACAATATATCTGCGACCAATTTAGCAATATTTAGATCATTATTATGACACACCCCTACTTCCCACCATCAGTTTCTGCTGGGGCCAAACCCACTGTGTTTGGCATTGAATCAGTTATGTGTCCCTCGCCATCAGGTGAACCTACTCTGACTTCAGAGGTACTTGCAATTTAAGATCCCTAGTCAAGGACGAGGTCACCATTTGAGTCCAAGAAACCCTTACGTCGGCACCAGCACACCGGATGTGTAATAACGTGTTCTTATCCATTCAGCTATGCTGACCCCCAAAAGGTCAAGTTGAGACAGTATCAGACAATTTGTCTTTTATATACAAACTACATCCTGTGAAGGTTAGCTTTTAACCCTTTTAGGACGACGAGGCCGATATACTGGCCGTGACGTCACCACACGGTCATAGTAAAAAACCCGGTTCGGCCGATCCCGTTGTAAGAACTGCTTTGATTGGTTTGCTTTTAATAGTACAGACCAATCAAATGCTTCCTTGCAATCGTACGCCATTTTAGCCGCCATATTTCCATTTCTAGCGTGATTCAGACAAGTGGACATTATTTTGTGCAGTTTTTTCCGGAGTAACCCATTTTTTCTTGGATTTTTGAGTTCTAAAATGGCCAGCTTTGAACCTGAAGAACATACTAGCATTGACTAGCTCCGATAGTAGCGATTTTGTCAGTTCAGGACTGTCAGATAATGACTTTAGTGATACAGAAAGTGCCCATGAGGATTTCAACCTCGTGTCCCCGTAGTTTTGTGTGTTGGGAATAAGAAGATCGTTTTATCTATACCCTTTCATGGCAATGGCCGGACCAAAAAACATGTCACCAGTTGATAGCCAACCTATTACAAATGTCAATAGGGACTTCATAGGTGTTGTTTATTTAACCATAAGGGTTTAAAATTATTCTAAAGTGGTGTAGGTATTCAATGAGGAAATTTTAGGTGAGTACCATTTTTTTAAAATATTTAGTACCAATTCATACATAGTGGTATGAAATATTTTATTTTTCACAAAATACAAATGAGGCTATCAAATTTGCGTAAACATGAACAAAACAACTTCAATCATACACAGAAATAAACTTTACTATATCCTCTTTAAGAATATATATACTTGTATATATCTACATAGGGTTCTAATATTTTTTTTTTAATTTATAAAATTGTCACTTCAGTCATTTCTGTACTCCAAAAAAAATGGCTCCGTCTTCTTCAGAGGGAAACCTAAATTTGGCCCAATGTTGTTCCGTCCTAAAAGGGTTAAAATGAAGCATATCTTGTGCAGAAGGTTGCAATCAACCCCAGGTTGATTTCCTAGGCACTTTTTAATTCATCAGTTTGCCAGTGATTCTGTACAAGTCAAGATTCAAGTCCTAGAGATTGGTGCAGCTAGAACCACTATCTCACCATCATGACACAGAAAGTTCAAGAGCAAGCGTTCTTTAACATGACCGCACTAGCAAGGCGGCATAATTCCTCAGGCTCAAAGACCCCCCTGCCATACACTAAGGTACTACATGGCAGTAAATGGCAGTTACATGACCTCTAGACTAGCTCTACAAGATGAAGATGATGAAAATGAGATCATGTGACTAAACTTACTATTCCTTGCATAGACACCAAGGGATTTTTGTTAATTGTTTTGGGTTGTGCAAATGATGAGCAAAGGTGTAAATTGCCGTGGTTGGGTTGGTAGACTTGTCACAAGATTATGACTCATTGACTCACACCACCACACAATTATTAGCGAGTTCCATCGTCCCGCGACCGGAAATGAAAACCGAAGTGATGTACGGAGTCATTCCGCCATGATTCACCGTGTCTCCTAATTCGCTAGAGTTCAGACCATGCATTCTTTCGACGTCATTCATTCATTCAAATCTCACATGACAATAACACACGTCATCCTGGGTTTTCCAGGAAAGGTTCGCCTAATATCCCGTGCACAGCGATTGGTTGAAATCATCGTAACCTTTTATATAAGAATATAATTCTGCGTTCATCCAGATTTTTTTTCAGACGTGACTGTGTTGTGCCTGTTTACAGCAGAGCTGCGTACTTGCGCCGTTAGGCCGACACATCTGACTTCTGCGGGCATTTGTAGACCGGGTTAACCTTCCCAGGGTTTCTTAGGATGTTTGAATCTCACTGTTGTGGTATTATCCCCCATCCTAGCTGGCCCATATAGACCAGCCAAAGACATCCTGGTCAACCCTCAAGGGAAGGCAGATGCAGACCATGGGCATTCCCCGCCATCCAAGGAGGCTTCCATACTTGCAGAGCTGACACACAGCGCTCTGGTACTGGGCTCACCCAAGGAATCGTCACGTCCTGCACATGGCTGTTTAGCCTCACTTCCATATATTGGGCCTTCCGTTCACCATAGGCTGTTCCTCTGGAAACCAGAAGAATGCAGTCTGCAGATGACATCCACACAGTGAGCTTTCGATTCAGACTTTCCACGTAATGGATTTGCTATCCAAGCAATATTCCATTTCGTGCCACTAGGACACTTTTCCCACCTTTTATGAAGCCCACACTGAGCTTTCGATTCGGACTTTCCACGTAATGGATTTGCTATCCAAGCAATATTTCATTTCATGCCTCTGGGACGCTTTTGTAACCGACATACCTGTGGTATGAAGTGTGGCAGTCTAAATACTTCTTCATGCACCTTTAAATGTCAACCTGAATGTAGTTAAAGTAAGCTGCAGTCAACTTGAGCTTGTTGATATCTCCATAGAGCTTGTCCTCAAATGAAGCAGGCGTGGGCCAAAATATCTCTGTTCTGCATACGTTGGGCAATCCTGCAGCAAATGTTTTGCTGTCATTTTTCCAGTTCTACAATTACATTCATCGGTATCTCCTATCTTTAGTTTATTGAACAAGTGGTATTTCAGCCTGTTATGTCCTGTGCGGAGTCTGAAGATTGCTACTTGTTCTCTTCGGTCGAGTTCAATATGCATCATCTTTCTGGTGGCCTGGATGCTCTGATTCCCATTTGGTTCTATAAGTGCTTTTTATACACCTTTTTCCCTCATTATAGGTTATGTCTATGTCAGGCTGTGGTAATCGTCAACCCTCTTTCGCTAAACTTGCTCGAATTGTGGTTTAAAAACAGATTTTCTGCGAAGATGTGCCTTTGTGAATTGGAAACCCACGGAAAAAAATTATATTCGCAGTAGAAGTAGGTCACGTGATTATTCCTATGCGTGTAGCTATATTATAAATTTTTGTTGACGTGTTAACGTGTCCTCAGTATCGTAGTGATAAGTGTCTCCGCCTGTCACGCAGGAGCTCGACGTTCGATTCCTTGGTGAAGTAAATTTCTTTTTTTCATTTTCAGCAAATACGTACAAATATTAAACATTAGGCTAAAATATAGAACTGAGAAACTCGAAGCATGTGAATAAAGTGTGATGATCAAGACACATTACTGTCAGCTTGGACCAGAATTATCAGGACATACAAAGTAGGATGGTAACGTAAACAAACATGGATGCCTGGTAACAGTAAGTGTACAGAAACGAAAGTTAACAATTCTTGAACTCGCCTGGGGACACAATTATTTGTAGAGATCGTTATTTGTATTGGGGATACCAGTTCTGGAAAATTATTCTTGATATTTAAACAGGACTAACATAATGTAAAAATAAAACGGGATGCCAAAAGAATGGACAGAAGTAAGAAGGGTGATTCATTAAAAATTAAGGAGAATTCGGCAGAATTAAACTCGCAACAGTGAACATTCCTATTTAAATTAACCACCTTCTTAGACTTCTTAATGGCTCAAACTAAAATTGACTAATGAGCAGACGCTGTGACATGTTTGCTACTTCCCGCATTCTATTGCAAATATAATTTTTCTCTATTCGCAATTCTATTGCAAATATAATTTTTCTCTATTTGAAATTCTACTGTGAATAGAGCCTCCCTTAATAATAATTTATTTGTATACTTGTATACTATTTTTTAATCATTTAACATCACGGAACATTTTTTAAGTCCGTTTTCATGACCATTTGAGTCCGTCTCGCATGCAGACACCCGCAGATCGCTGGTGAAGGTAATGGACACACTGAAGTTCTAATATCGGGTGAGGAGCATGAGAAATCGCAATTCTGCCACCTTCACAAAAATGTGAATATCTTCACTTAGACGTGACATACAGACATCATTGAGGAACCATTAGGTCTTGATTTTCAAGGCCTATCTACTGTGGTGGTCTCAGGAGTAAATACTCATTTAAAATCGTGATGGTTCATACTACAATTATTTCTCTTGTCCATCGCAGAGATTTACTGCCATTTATGCTCAAAATTGTCTCAAATATTACGACTTGACTTTTGTATTTATTGCCTACTTTGCTGAAACATTTTGAAATACACAAGTACATAGGCTGATAAAAAGCATTGAACTCAATGTATAAAAATGCTGACACTGCATCAAAGTGCATTTATTCCTTTTTCAGCATGCCCTCTGACCTCATTTTCTTTCCTCTACTTCTATGAGTGCCTTGAGACTGACCTTGGAAAGGCAGTTGGTACAAAAGATCAACTTACTGTGTGTGGCCTGGTGTTTTTTGTGAAAACTGAATGTTTATCAAAATACCCAGAAATTGTACTTCACACATTTGCTAACATCACTTACAAGATTTATAGATCAGTAGTAGTAGTAGTAGTACCACCGGTCTGCGTGGCTAAGGGCTTGCGAACGCTGTTTGTGAGCCCGTATTAAGCCGTATACCTGGGTTTGAAATACAGTGGTGCTGGTTTTTTCGAAAAAGGTATAGGTGCCGGTCGTTCAGAAAGCAATGGCAAACTACTGAACGTAAAATTTGCCCAGGAATCAGGAACAGCGAAAATGCTGGGGTTGACTGCTTCATCCTGTGAAGGACATGCAACTAAAGAAGTACCAACATGTGAAGGGAGATTTATGTTAACATTCTGTAGCCTTTAGTCAGTATACTCAACAATTATGAAACAATTTTGACGTGACTAAGTGAATAAAAATGCATTCTTCAGTTTAACAAATTGTATACAGCCCAAAACTGATTGCTACCCTCCTCAACTCTGTGGGACATGCGAGGTCACTTAGAGTACTGTTTCTCGCCCAAAACGCTTTACAGCGATAGAATCTATTCTTGAATCAACTTTAATCACAGTAGTTAATAGGTTTTCAATAAATTGTCTGTGCATGCGATAGAATTTACCCTGACTTTATATTTCAACCAAGGAATCGAATTTGTTAGTGAGTCCTAGCTTTGACCGGTATGAACTTGACGAGTTCCGCCATCAGTTTCCACAAGTCAAATGTAAAAACCTAGGGTTGAGACAAAATTCGAGGTGCCAGAAAAAATAAGTTGTCTGAGCAGACCGATTGTCAGAAATTACTATTATGAGAATAATTTGTTCGACGTGTAATTAAACATTTACCTTTCTGGTTCCTCAAACTTGTTCAAATTCAACAAATTGGTCGACCCCAGAGCCTTAAACCACGTTGTGAGGGTGGCAGAGAATGAAGAGGGCGAGAGCGAGGGTATTCACCTATAAAGAGGATTGGTAAGGCCAAGTCATGTGACTTGAATACCAGAAATGATTGGCCGGTGCTGAAGGTCTGTGAGGTCGGCATTTATTTCGGAGCAGTAGTCTTGAGAACAAAACATTTCCATAGCATTTAATTTATTCAGTAATAAACGTGAAAACTTAAAGAACATTATACAATAATTATGTTCTTGTCAATTCCTACTTCCTGGCTCTGTTTTATACTTGCGATATTTTTTTACTTCTGAAATCAATTTATTAATAGCGGCTGAAACTAGCAGACATGTCGGTCATGCTTCATGCCCTTCTTCAATGTGACTTTGCATCGGACGGTAGGCGTTAACCTTGTAGTTGTAGCAGTCAACCCCAGAATTTTCGCTGTTCGTTATTCCTGGGCAAATTTTACGTTCAGTAGTTTGCCATTGCTTGCTGAACGAACGGCTCCTATACCTTTTTTCGAAATAACCAGCACCGCTGTGTTTCGAACCCGGGTATACGGGCTCACAAACCGCGTTCGCAAGCCCTTAGCCACAGAGACCGGTAAAAATTAAGTTGTATGTCCTTCACAGGACGTAGCAGTCAACCCCAGCATTTTCGCTGTTCATGATTCCTGGGCAAATTTTTCGTTAGTAGTTTGCCATTGCTTGCTGAACGACCGGCTCCTATACTTTTTTCGAAAAAACCAGCACCGCTGTGTTTCGAACCCGGGTATACGGGCTCACAAACCGCGTTCGCAAGCCTTTAGCCACAGAGGAAAATTCTGGAATCCTTCAGACACCCATCTGAATATTTGTAAAGAAAACAGCTGTCAACTTGAGGTTGCTGGCACCACCATAGTTTGTCCTTAAGTGGAGCAGGTGTCAGAAATAAGTAATTTTCTTTGTTCTGCATATGTCAAATACTCTTTTGGCAAATGTTTAAATTTCTGGAAATTACCCAATATTCTTTTTTCCTCCTCATATTATCACATGCTCCGGGGGTCAGCATGGCCGAATGGATAAGAGACCTTGTTCTTTAACATTCGATGTACCGATGCCGAGGTAGGGGGATTCAACCCTTACACCAGTCAGTTGGACTAAATGTTGACAGACTTCTCGTCCTTGACATTGGGATGTAAATTACAAGTGCCTTATAAGTCGTTGTAGGTTCGCTTGCTGGCAAGGGACACTGTTATTAGGGAAAGCTAATCCACACGCAAAAATCAGCCCGGTGTACTAATAGTAGTAGTATGACAAGTGTGAACTACAGTTGAGTTCAAGGCAAGCGAATAAAGGGGAACAACTCATATACTCCGACGGAATATTCCTCAATAATCTCCCACCTATCTCTTGTAATGACTTCTATGTCTTCACGAGTTATTTATTCTTCGGGGAAATTCCTCAATTCATTCCAGTAAGCTGATTTTATTTTCTGTAAGCTTCCAACCATCGTTGGTTGGATTCTTCAACACAGATTTTCTTCAGGCTGGAAGTTGCCATCCCCCACGACAACCTCCGTGGTCACCTTTGATTACACACTTCGTTGGTTACAGAGGACCTTCTTTGCTTTGGTTGGGTATGATATAAAAAGAACCTCTTCTTCTTCTTCTTCTTCTTCGTTCGTCCGAAATGTTTTTTTACACGTAATTGCACTGTGCCTGTTTACAGCAGAGCTGCGATATTTGCGTCTTTCGACCGACACATCCGACTTCTTCATGCATTTGTTAACCGGGTTCACCTTCCCGGGTGTTTCGTACAACGTTCGACTCTAAATATTGAGGTGTTATCGTCATCCTCCCATCCCAGCTGGTCCATTTAGAACACATGAACACATCCCGGGTGGTTCTCAGTGAAAGGCAGGGGCAGACCATGGGCATTCCGCTCCGTCCAATGAGGCTTCCATAATTGCAGAGCCGACACATAGCGCTCTGGTACTGGCCTTACCCAAAGAATCGCCACGCCCTGACCAAGGCTGCTTAGCCTCACTATGAAGAGGACGATTCACACTCCATGAGTTGATTGATTCTTTGTGAATCCGTTCGAAAACTGTGAGTTGAACTGTTCAGTCTCCTACATTGACATCCAGGTTGTTTGAGCCTTGAAATGAGCGAACCCCCATCGGAGTGAGGTTTGTGTTGAGACTTTTCTCCCGACAGGTGTTAAAGTATCATTTCCCGAAGAACAGTATTGCAGAGCTCTCCTTCCCCTCCCCAAGCCCAGATGTGTGCGGGGTGTGAAAGACCGGCACTGATACTTCAGATCTTTGGGAAGGCTGGCACTCTTCCGACAGACGGGTCTAAATAGTTCTGCAGTGAATAATTTTATATAACTAACACTAACCCTAAACCCTAACTTATTCACTGCAGAACTATTTAGACCTGTCTGTCGGAAGAGTGCCGGAAGGCTTATTGTCGATGTGACCAGGTCATGCTTCAGCACATCACACACGGAATGGCTGGGACTGGGCATCGATTGGTCGTTTCTTCCAGAGGCTTAAGTTACGTAATCATCAACAGACTCCAACTCAATGCCCGGAGTATTTTGCCTCCTAGTACCCTCCTCGGTGTGTCTCGTGTCTTCGATATGAATAAACACCAAAGAGAGTATGAGAAGGCAATATAGATAACAGGGTAAAGTGAAGGACAATTTTCCACGTCTTGGGGTGAAATGGATCTCATGGTGCTAGCCCGTTACTTTATAGACCAATCGGCTCTCGTTGAGTAATGTATTCAATACCACATCGGACGACTTTATTTCCCAGAAGATGTCATGGTTCCTATTTTAGCGAATCATGGACAATTAGCAGGCAAGTGAGGAATTACGTTGAAGCTGCTGAGATATATTTTTATAGAAGAATGATTTGAACACTGTGAACGGATAGAAAGAGCAATGAAGATATCCTGAAAGACATTAACTTACAAAGAGAACTGGTTACTCGCATCAGAAGAAAGAGTCCACTTCAGTGGTTTTTCTTTTGTTTTTTAAATTCCGGCATCGATGAGATTGGAACACATGACTACCAGGTTGGCAGGCAATTCACTACTAAATGGCGGCTCCCTGATCATGTATGATTTACTAAGATTATATGAAGTAGTGAACTCTGAGTACGTAATTGCTAAAAGTGGCTATATTGTCTTGCGATGGAGAAACGTTATTGTCGTCCTCCAACTGGAAGAGGAAAGACATTAGCAGAGTTTCATCGAAATACAGTCATGTCCCTAATAAGTGACATTGTCAAGACATTTATCACAATCATGAAGAAGAGACTGAATCAAGACTCCTTCCTTCCTCCCTTCCTTCCTTCCTTCCTTATGTCCTTCACTGCTCTATACTGGTAGGCGTCGCAGGCTTATTTGATGATTGGTTTACGAACTAGGGCTCGCTCGGTCGCTTGGTGTGCTGAGTTGTGGGTTTTGAAAGTGTTGATGACTCCATCAATCCATCTTTTTGGTGGTCTTCCTCTGCCTCTTGATGTTTCCATTTTCGTGTTGCATGCTCATTCTCACTAGATGGCTGAACCAGTTAAGTCTTTGTCTATCAATGAATTTAACAACCGGTGTTGCTCAAACTGTTTTATAGATCTCATCGTTTCTAATATGATCCTTTCTTGGCGTGTTCGTTGCTTTTCTCGGGCATCTCATTTCAAATTTAGTGAGTTTTCTTCCTTGTTCTTTAGTTAATGCCCATGTTTGGCGTTGATAGCACAACGTTGGTATAAAAATTGCATCTATACTGTTCTTCTTAATTTCCATGGAGATAGCTGGATGTTTCAAAGGGGTGTAATTTAATATGTAACATTATTGACTTGTTTAGTTCTTGTCTCAATCTCTCTATCTAATTTGAAATCTGATATAAAGATGCCGACAAGATACTTGAATTTGTGTACTTGTTTTAGCCGTTGGCCGTTTATCTGTATAATACATTCGGAATTGTCTTTACTTATATTCATAACTTCTGTGTTTTCAATGTAGATCTTCATGTTATGTTTTGTGCAACTATTCTATATATTATGTGTTCCTGCAGTTGTTCACTACTGCTATGCAGTAGAAGCGCAGTTACTCCACTATAGATACGGTCTTACTCATCATCTGTTTGATGTTTGTCTATTTGGTGATGCTATCCATATTTTTTTTTCGCATATCCTTTACAGGACATTGCTGTTAACACCAGCATTTTTCAGCTGCTGCTGATGTCTTGGCAAGTTTTACCTTCAGTAGTTTGCCATTGATTTCTGAACGACCGGCTCACATCCCCTTCGTAAGTAACCAACGCGACGCGATCCGCTGCCGAATCTCGCGCAGCTGTGTTTCCTACGAGAATATATGGGATTACGAACACCGTCGTTAACCACTTCGCAAGGGAGACCGGCGCTATCCACACACACACACACACACACACACACACACACACACATATACATATATATATATATATATATATATATATATATATATATATATATATATATATATATATAAGACAATGTTTGTTTGTTTGTTCCCTATGCGTTCCCGAACGGTCCATCCGATTGAGATGAAATTTTGTACAGATGTTGTTCTCACTCCCGCGGATCCAATTGAAATACGAGCAATGGGAACGGGAAAGGGAGCATCAGAAACAGACGAGCATCGGGAATAGGAACGGAAGCAGGGGCTGAACGTGTACTCTGTGCGCTTAGAGAAATGTTTTTGAATTCAATGAGACGCTCGCCGACAGGGTCTGGGCGAAGCCGGGCCGGGTCATCTAGTCTATATCTATAAAATGCAATGTCTGTCTGTCTGTATGTCTGTATGTATGTCTTTTATTTGTTCGCGAACGGTCCATCCGATTGAGATGAAATTTTCTACACGTCTTCTTCTCATTCCGGTGCTGCCAACTGTCATAGTTTGTTAGTTTACAAACAGCTATTTACGTAATAAAATTTAATTTTTCAATTTACATTCTAATTTATATATAGCGAGGGGACTTAACTTAAAAAAAGTTATATCAAGGGACACAACTTTTAGTAGCATTGCTATATCTTAAGTTAAGTCCCCTTGCTATATGTACGCCGAAGATAGATAGATAGATAGATAGATAGACAGACAGACAGACAGACAGACAGACAGACAGATATATAGATAGATAGATAGATAGATAGATAGATAGATAGATAGATAGATAGATAGATAGATAGATAGATCCCCTCTAGGGACTGGGCGAAGCCGGGCCGGGTCAAATGGGTGGATGGATGGATGGATGGATAGATGGATAGATAGATAGACAGCCGGGCTGGGTCATCAGACAGACAGACAGACAGACAGATAGACAGATCCTAGCCAGGAGCTGGGGGAAGCCGGGCCGGGTCCTATGGATGGATGGATGGATGGATGGATGGATGGATGGATGGATAGATAGGTAGATAGATTAGATAGATAGATAGATAGTAGATAGATAGATAGATAGATAGATAGATAGATAGATAGATAGATAGATAGATAGATAGATAGATAGCCGGGCCGAGTCGTCAGACAGACAGACAAACCGACAGACAGACAGACAGACAGACAGATAGATAGATAGATAGATAGATAGATAGATAGATAGATAGATAGATAGATAGATAGATAGATAGATAGAGAGAGGGGGGTAGGTAGGTAGGTAGGCAGGCAGGCAGGCAGACAGATAGATAGATAGATCCCCGCCAGGAGCTGGGCGAAGCCGGGCCGGGTCAGCCAGTATATAATAAAAAAAATAGTGGTGACAAAACGCATCATTGCCTAACTCCAGTTATTATTGGGAACCATTTTTGTGAGTCCAGCTCTTGTTCTAGCTGCGCTTGTTTCCTCTCTCTGTAGATGGCTCTTACACACTCTAGTTAACTAGTAGTTGATCCTTTATTACTTTATTCCGTAGTTTTCGAGTGTTCCCGATACAAAGTATATCTCTGTTTACTGTCGGAAGCTTTGTCTTGGTCTATAATGGCGATATTGATTTACTATTTATGTTATATTGTTTTTTCACTGTCAACTGTCATTTACTGCCAACATAGTACCTTGCGGTGTATGGCCGGGGGGGGGGGGGGTGTTGTTTAGCCTGATGAATTAAGGCGGCCTGGCTAGTGCAGTGCAGTAGATGGATTCGTTATTATTCATCTCTGACTGTGCAGGTTATAATTTTCTCTCCCCCCCCCCACCTTACCGAGGGATCGAACCCGGGTCTCCCGAATAAGAGTCCGGCGTACTAGCCACTCGACTAATTTGTCGAAAAACAAATATTGCATCTGTGCATCCTCTACCCTTTCTGAACAAAAGCTGTTCTGGGCTGAGTAGCGGTTCTGCGATAGGTTTTATTCGTTGTTAAAGAATCTTTGCACACATTTTACCCGCATGACTTGAAGAGGGAAATACCTCCGTAGGTGCCACAGTGTGGTTTATTTCCCATTTTCTTCCATATTGGTACAATAATGGCTTCCTGTCAGTCACGGGGACAGTTCTTTCTTCCCATGTCTTTTTAAATACTATGGATTAACCATGTTACTTCTATTTCTCCGCATGCAATTATTGCTTCAGTTGTTATTCCATCGATTCCTGCTGCTTTGTTCTCGGGACTGTTCCTTACAACTTCTCTGACCTCTTGCTCAATAATTCCTGGCTTATCCTCATTTGCAAATCTTGGTGCGAATGGTCCTGTCTGACCAATGTTTGGTGTGTTTAGAAGAGCTTTGAGATACTCTTCTCATCAAAACTTAGCGATTAATAAATAAAAGTCACAAAATATATAAGTTGAACAGATACTCTCCATACATTGAGAAAACCTGAGAATGGTACAACTAGAAAATGCTTTGTTTGGAATACACAGGGCGAGCGAAATAGAGGAAGACCTAAAAACACACGAAGAAGAGAAGTAGCAACAAAACTGAACATGTGGAGGACATGTACTGTGTTGCATGAGACGGCTGGGATAGAACGTCTTGGAGTGAGTTGGTTAAAGGTTTATGCCCTAAAGGAGGGTAAAGAGTGAAAGAAGAAGAGATGCTCTCCAACGCTTGACAGAGAAGGCTGTTAAATATGATATAGCTCTTTACTCTGTGTACGTAGATCAATAACGGTTTTCTATCGACACCAACCAATGAAAAAGTCATCATGCCCATGGCCAGTCTACAATTAGAAGAAACAGGATTCTCCGAGAAGTTTGAGGTCAGGGAGGATGTTAAGAAAGGGTCGGTGAGACAAAAGTGTTGCCCATGTGTTCCAAAAGGGAAGCAAAGAATAGTAACAATATAGCCTACCGTGCATGTCGTAACTGACGACCAGGGAGTATTGGAGTGAGACTGGCTTCCTCACCCAGTAGAAGACTTAGGCTGCAAAGTCCAACCACTCATGAACAAGACTACAAAGGGTGAGTAGGCTGAGAGCTTACGCTCCATTGGGAGGAAGAAGAAGAGACAATGGTGTATTCTTTCTTGACATAGGGCTGATCCTCCTCATGGTGTGGCCAGATGATGATTTCCCTGACTGTTTACCGCATACAATGACTATTGGTCAATTTAAACAACACTGTGGCCTGAAAATAATAGTCATGGAAAGCGTGAACAAGAAAAAAAAAACAATGGGCCGAAAATAACGTAAATGGATGCAAGACATTGCAGACAAAATGGGCATGAGGGTGTATGTTGCAGAAAAACTTTCAAAGGATCGATAAACTTTTCGACATGCTGTAAATGTAATGACAGCGACATTCTGCTGCAAGACGATGATGGGACAAAACTAACTAACCAACTACTCTACTTGTTCTAGTAAAAACAATAACATTAAAGGTTCCTTTACGCGCCTTGGTGTGCATTGGCCCATATTTTTCTAAACCAATCGGCGCTGAGTGGGTATCACGCCGATCGGCTTTACTTCCCAAGACATTTCCTAGTATCATTGTAGGCTGGGTCAACCTGGGAGCCCGGGCACATTTGTAAAAACCGCCTTGAAGTGGATTCAAACATACGACACTTGGACCAATAGGCTAGTATCTAGCTACGATTCTACCGCACTGCCACTATATTTTGCCTCTTATCTCTCTTTGAGATATAGGCCCTCAATAGCTCATGTCAAGGCAAGCTGTCCTTTTACGATCTCCTGCATCTATGTCAATGTTCTCACCCTGTTATTCGTCTCTGACTTTCATTCTTTTATTCATGTGTTTTTAGGTCCCCACTATTTTGATCGCACGGTGTGTTCAAGAAAAGGGAATGTTTATTTTAGCCTCAGGTTTTCTCAATGTTCCGCCTTTCCAGCACCAGCGGAATTTCTTCAGTTCCCTCTGTGAGCTTCATATTGTCGATTCTGTCAAACCACTTTTGTTCCGTTATTCAGCACACACACCAATTAATGAGTGTTTGTAGTTTATTAATAATTCATATATTCGTTCTCAATGTTTCCGATGTATGTAGTACCGATTTAACACTGGCATTGCGGGTCCGCATGGCCGAATGGATAAGAACGCGTGTTCTTAAACATCCGGTGCGCTGATGCCGAGGTAAGTGGTTCAACCCCTACACCGGACAGTTGGACTAAAATGTTGGTCTGTCGCCCTTGACTTGGGGACGTTAATTACAAGTACCTCTGAAGTCGGAGTGGGTTCGCCTGATGGCGAGGGACACTGTTAATAAGGAAAGCTAACCGACAAATTTCAGTCCATCACTACTATAAATAGTGTGTATGGACTACGCTTGAGTTCTTTTTCTTTGCGTTCATCCGGAGTGTTTTTTGTTTTTTTTTAGATGTGATTGCCGTGTGTCTGGTTAGGCACTCTTGAGCCGAAACCTTCAGCGTGCATTTTTGACAGGTTAGCATTCCTGTGGGACTCTCACTTTTGTGGTGCCGTCCACATCCCAACTGGTCAAGTTGGGACGGTCGTATACTTCACTAACAGCCCTCAATAGAAGGCAGGGACAGTCCATGGCATTTTCCGCCATCCAGGATGGCCTTCATAGTTGCAGAGCCGACACATAGCGCCCTGGTGCTGGGCTCACCTTGGGAATCGTCACGTCCTGCTCATGGCTGCTTTAACTCCTCACTTCAATATATTGGGCATTTCGTTCGCCACAGGCCGTTCCCGCACAGACCAGACCGGTCTGCAGACGGTATCCACTCAACGAGTTTTCGATTCGGACATGTGCTTGTCGCTGTGCCCGGGAACAATATAGTCAGAGCTGTTCCCGGCACGACGGACATTCGGAAAACTAGCTAGTCAGAGCTGTTCCGGACACGAGGGGCATTCGGAAAAGTAGGTAGTCAGAGCTGTTCCTAGCACGAAAGACATTTCACTCGGACGTTTATGCGTTGTGCCTGATTTATTTGAACCCGTAGGCCAGGACATCCGACTTCAGCGGGCATTTTTACGGGTTTGCCTTCCCGGAGTTTCGAAAGACGTTAGACTTTCACTGCTGTGGTGTTGCCCACATCTCAGCTGGTCAAGGTAGAACGGTCAAAGACATCACGGTTAACCCTCAAGGGAAGGCAGGGGCATACCATGGGCATTCCCCGCTATCTAAGGAGGCTCCCATAAACGCAGAGACCGCACATAGCGCTCTGAGACTGGGCTCACCCGAGGAGTCGCATCCTTCTCGTGATTGCTTTAATTCCCCACTTCCATGTATTGAGCATTTCGTTTTGCCACTGGTCGCTCCCCACACAACCAGGGACGAGCAGTCTGCGGACGACATCCACTCATCAAGCTTTCGCTTCGAACTACGACGTGATGGATTCGCTAGCCAAGCATTGCATTTCGTGTCTTTGAGACGTTTTTTTTTTCACCTTTGACTACGCTCATTCTATGACTATAGATACAGACTTTCATCGTAACCACTTCGTGAGACTAAGCCGTTTTGCCATTTGCCACATTAAGTACTGCTCACGGGGTGTGCTGCCGGCTCAGCACCTTACCTCCGTGCTTCAGTTAGCGAAAAACGGCCAGGCCCTCTCATCCGGGGATCCCTCATATCCCCCAGCTGAGAACCTTCGAACAAGTATCTGAACTAAGCATGTAGCGTGCTTAGCATCTCACCTCCATTTTTCGGTAGGTGGGTATCGGCCCGGCTCTCACATCAGAGTGTTTATGGCTTAGAGGCGTTCATCCACATCCCTCAGCTGAGAGCCTTAGAGTATGTGACCGGAGCAAAATTAAGTGGCATGGTGCGCCTGATTTAGACTTTGACTGCTATCCTCAGTCAACCTGCAGAGCAGCAGTTTGTCTCTCTTGGTCTGGCCCCTACCCGAAAACCTGTCCGACATGTAGTTGTGCTACCGTCGGTGTAGCTCTTGGGTCACTGGGATACTCAAGCCGCCCCCCCCCTTCTTCCAACGCGACAAGGTGGAGACACATCGGGGTGAGACGCTTGAGTTCAAAGCGAGCGAGCGCAAAAAAAAAAAACCAAAAAAAACATTGCCATTAAATATTCAAGTTTGGATTATGACAGCTCCTCTTGTCTTTTGTACTTTTATGTCTCTATCAGCACCCCTCCTACCCGCAAACAGGTCCCACTTCTTTAAGTGAACTTTCATTTAAAAAAAAGACTGAGTTATTTGCTTGATTTAGTGTCATTATCTTTTCCTGAAGTAATTTTTGTTGTGACATCCCACAAGTTAAAAAAAAATGTTTATCATACATCTGATTATAGTGTATGATCGTAGTTCAATGTCATCGGCGAAATTAAAATCTGCGAATTGCTTTTTTAAAGGTTTATTGAATTGAATTTTTTTGATTTAGTTATCGTCTTCATAATCCTGTCCATTGTCAGCAAGAAAAATATTATTGTCAAAATACATCACCTGTTACACTACCATTTTTATTTCACATGTATCTGTTAGTTTTCCCACTTCAAAAACTACACACTTCATATGTTGCTCTTATTAAGTTAATGATTTTCTGTGGAATTCCACAGTGCCGCATTAACTTCCAAAGGGATTCCCACTCAATGCTGTTAAAATCCTTTTCAAAGTGCACAAATCCAATATAAAGTGGTGAATTCAGTACAATACGTGGCTCTATTAGAAGGAAGTCTGCAGATTTTGGACTGATCACGGCCACCGAATGGACTTGAGATTCAGACTTTCTACCTAATGAATTTGCTAGACAAGCAATTTTCCGTTTGGTAGCTACTGAGATGCGTTTCCACCTACAGCATATGACATTAATTTTGGCAGACCAGGGACGATTCTATTCTATCATTACCCCTAACCCGTTCAACCTCAAGGAGAAGTTATAGTTAGGGTCCATCACCGGCTTAGATTGATAGAGCAGCTGTTCACGGTTTTACCCTCACGGGCTTATTAATCCGAAGGTGATTGTTGTCCACACGGGTTAATGGTTCTGGTTGGCATGATCAGGGACATTCATACTTTTCCCGTCAATTTTGGGAAACGTGTATATGAAATATGGGTTTTCCCCTACCACAGAGCAACGATATTTCGTTTGATAGACATGAGGTGGACGTTTTAATAGAGTTGTCATTTAGCAGGACATTTTGAACCAGTCATTTGGTAGGAATTATATCTACCACACATTAGACCCCGTTATTTTAGTAGGCATACCTTTGTCGGACCTTTACCCATAATTTGGGGTGCCAGAAAGGTTTCTGATAACTGCACATCTAGGAGCCACCAACTCCGATATCAGTTACCAGTTCTAGCATTATCCTATATTGCCTATGACCGAAGACATCAAAGTCAACTGTATGATATACTATAACCATCTATGCAGGATAATAATTCCATGAAGGGTTGTAGTATAATGCTCGTGGGGGCTCGTCCGGGAGTGTCAAGGTCTCACATCCGAGGTTGCGACGCGTTGTCTGTACCAACGCCAGACAACATAACAACACGCAACCCCGAGTGATGTTAAACACTGCAGAGGGAATGCGGCGACTTCGACGACGCCCGTATAAGCAACCAAGCACAGCAATTGAGCGACGCTTAAACGACCGCTGATCAGCAGTACACCCCGTGAACCTGGCAGGGGTCACACCAGCTGACGTGAGCGCCGTGTAGCGTGTAGAACGCCAAGGCTGGCAGACGGGTTTAGGTGTCTGAATGGACAGGTCGCATGGGTCTGCGAGTGGTGTTTGAATCTGCATTGAGAGCTAGCCTGTACGACAGTGGGAGACTGGTTCGAACGCTTGAATAGTGTGACTTGTAAGTGAGATGTTTATTGCTTGCATGTATTATTATGTATTGTAGTGATATTGTTCATGCCGTAATGATTGCTATGGATTGTTATTGTGCGAGGTTTGTGCGATAATAAATGCAGCGCGTAAATAAAGCTTGTGAATAATACTTTCGGATATTCACTTTGTGTGATTTGATAGTTTGATATTGCTTCACACTTGCCAGAAAACGAGCTACTTATGTTGCTCTAAGCAAGACTCTGACAGATACCATCTCGTTACAACATACCTGATAATGAAGAAGATGACAGATCGGAAAAGGTGGAAAGATACTATCTGAGGCCATGAGGTTTATAAGAAGCAGCTACAAAACCAAGTGGAAATCTGAGCAGTCAGGCCACCATAAAGATGACACATATTAACAACCCCAATCAAATGAACTAGTAATCTTCAGACTCAACACAGGGCATAATAACCCGAAATACCATTTGCTCAACAAGCTAAAGATAGAAGATGTTGACAGCGAATGACAGAAGGAGACGGAAAATTAACTGGAATTGGTAACATGATGGTTAAACATTCTGTTTCTGGCATATCCTTTACAGGACATCGCTGTCAACATCAGCATCTTTCAGCTGATTGTTGATTTCTTCGCAAGATTGCCATTGCATTCTGAGCGGCCAGCTCACATACTCCGTAAGACACCAACGCAGCCAGAACCACTACTGATTCTCTCACAAGTTACGTTCCTCACGTGGATATACGGGATTACGGAGAAAGTCGCTAACCCTTAGACCAGGGTGGTCAAACATTTACAGAACAGAATTATCTTGGCCTTCACCAGTTCAATTTGAGGGACATACTTTATGGAGACGTCAACAGCCTTAAGTCGACTGCTGCTTTCTTGACATATATTCAGATTGACATCTGAAGGCTTCAACTCGTCAACTCATAAGGATCTCCTAAAAATTAACACAACCAAGGAGGTTTTGCCTTCTTATTCAGTACACGGCAGTTGGTGTGATGGCTAGGACATTACGTTGACAATGGGATGAGTGCGGTCAGACAAGGGTTCGATGCCAGCGCTCATTTGTCACATGTGAGAAATGCTGATGCTGAGGCAGCGGGTTCAACCCCTACATCGGTTATTTGGAATAAACTGTTGACTTTTCATCCTTGAATTGGGGACCTCTGAAGTAAAGTGAGTTCGCCTGATGGCGAGGGACATTTTTTTTTTTTTTTTAATTTTTATTTTGCGCTCACTCGCTTTGAACTCAAGCACAGTTCATACACACTTCTTCTAGTACTGCTGGAATGAATTTTGCGTGTGGATTAGCTTTCCCTACTATCAGTGTCCCTCACCATCAGGGATCCCACTCCGACTTCAGAGGGACTTGTAATTTACGTCCCCAAGTCAAGGACGTGAGGTTAACATTTTAGTCCAACTGTCCGGTGTAGGGGTTGAACTCCGGTATCAGCACACCAGATGTTCAAGAACATGCTTTCTTATCCATTCGGCCATGCGGACCTACAGGGACACTGGTAACAGGGAAAGCTAATTTACCTGCAAAAATCTGCCCAGTGTATTAAAAGCTGTAGCACGTGTATGGACTACGCTTGAGTTCAAAGCGGGCCAACATGCACACACAGCCACAAAATGTGGGAAAGACTGGCCACCCATTCCTCTGTCCACTCTGGCCTACAAAACAAAGAGTGTGATGGTCCTAACACTCTATACACCAACAGCAGGTTTCTGCTATGGAACTTGCTTATTCAATACACACTAAATATTATCACAAGTTTTAAGTTTACAGTTTGCCAGTGCAGTGACTTGCATGCAGTACAATTTGTGGCTGCTGTGGGATTTTAAACTTGCGCAGTATGTAGAGGAGGCTCTTAATTTCTTCACCCCTGTTCAGATTGATTGATTGATTTAGGAACCGACATCACAGCATTCGGGGCATTCTCATAAGCGCTCCGTCCCCATCCTCAGAAGCCAGCGAAGAGTTCCAACCCCAATAGTACCAGTAGCAATCTTATTATATGTGCGTCTCGCCTTTCCTCTAAGCGTCGAGCATCGGCCAGATCCCCTCGTCACTCCACGCTGTCGCATTCTTGCCAGACCATGGTGATCCATTTGCTCCTCCGAGGTTTACAAAATCAGGTACTTCAATTTTAATTTACCGCAAACAAAGAAGAATTTCTTCGAGCTTCATTTGCATCGACAGTGAGGGCCTTACGGGCCCAAAACTAAAAAAACATTCATCGATCGGTCTAGCAGTTCACCGAACACTAAACCGGAAAATGATTGCCGGACCGATGCAAATGAGGCTCGAAGGGATTCTTCTTTGTTGCGGTGAATCAAAATTGAAGTACCCAAAATCATATATTAGCCTCTCCAATATAGGACCTCTCTGCCTGGCACTACGAGTTCCAATATCCCACTCTTAAATGGTTGAGACCTAGTCTCTCCACTTTTCGTCTTGTTCTCCTGGCGCCTGACCTCCTATTTCTATGCCTTCTTCTCACACCATTTCATCTCCTCCTCCTCACTCTCTCTTCGCTAGCCCCTGAAGGATGTGTCAAGCGCAGAGCACGTGCTCCGTAGCTCCGGCGACGATTCCCTTGTTTAAGTAATACCATATACACTCCTGTTCAGATGTACTTCACTACCCAAAGATAAAGGGTAATATAAGTTATAACATAGTCTGGTTGCGCAGATAAAAATGATTCAGAATGTATTGATCTTAGATGGATTAGCAGCTGGATATTTCAAGTCAAGAGGTGGACATCGAACCTCTAAGCTACCACGACCCCCATCATTAATAATAACTAGACAACATTTGAAGAGAAAGTAGAGCAAGCAACAAGCACCATTGTGTAGTTTATTAATGAACATCATATTGTGTGAAACATTTTTTTTCATGAGGGCTCTGACATTTTCAAGATAGCTCTGCTATTGTTTGCTGACTCCAAACAAAAATAACAACCAAATATTTACATAATACGAAGCATTATCTCCAAACAAAAAAGTATGATGATATAATAATAACACTGACAACAAAAATGTATACTGTTTATCCAAGTCAATTTTGTGAGAAATACATAAAATGAATGAACTGAAGTGACAATTGGCAATGCATATTAACAAGTTATTGAAAACACCGAGTCCCAGAATTTGAACCAAAACATGAAAAACGAAAACAAAAAAACAAAACCATCAGGTGAGAATAAATTAAGTGGTGACAAAATAAAGTGAGCTACAAATGATTTACAAATAATACATTTCAATTAATATGTTTACCTCTTCCAATTTACGTTGTGTAAATGTAACATTTATTGAACAATGTGGTGTCTTTTCTTCACATGTGTTTATTTCACATGCTTCTTTGTTTGTTCAATGATTGTTTTGTATTGAACAGAGATTCCTAATAACAAATGTGGTTGGCATGTTGATACAACTGCGGTGACATTTTATACAAATAGAAACCTGCATTGTCAATTATGTAATCATACAACATCCTCACATAGCTGAATTTAGGCTTTTAAAATTAAAACTGTACAAACACCCCCTTAACAGACAGACAAGTTGCAGTTTATGTATATCACATATACACACAAATTCAAACATAATACACTTAGTATACACACACATACATATGACTATTCATATACATACGCATATAAGAGTCAATATTTTCTCTAAGCTGTGTCAGTGTTATGAGCAAACATTTGACTTTATAAGTTGCTAGCATTAAAGTTGTGATCGCACCTCAATTTTAACTATCACATAAATTTTATTATATCATCTGCTTGTGCAAGGAACCAAAATTATGAGCACTAAGGACTAAAAATATAAACTAGTGCAGCTTAGAAAGAGCACTGATAAAAATCGAGTGGTCATGACTGTAACAGTGTAGATTTCTGTGTCCAACTAACACACTAATGCATTATTTATATAATCGGGTTGACATAGCACTTCAAATTTTAAAATAAGGGCAATCGTTAATGTATAGCAATTTAGAATCACATATAAATGAATAAAATTGATACACTGAATGAAAGGAAATGATAAATAAATGTATGAGTATTTCTACATGAAAAAGTCACACAGATTACTTGATTAACGCTGAACATGAATATAGAGACAAGAAAAGAAGACTACATTCTGTAACTGCCAGAAGAGGAATAGGCAGATAAGGCATAACTATTTGTTGTCATTTGATAAAAACAGAGCAAGGAAAGCTGCTAAATGCCAACTATCTTTTTATCTGCAAATTTAGGAAATATGTTTCAATCATTCATGTTTTAACTCTTTTTGTGTGGTACAGTTGCTATTTGTAAGTTTTCTGTTTCAGCCATAATTACTATAAAGCAACAATAATGTGACAGGCGTTAAACACCATAACTTAGAATTTCATGACCAGAGAACAGAAACCACTGGCAGTCTAGAATTGCAGACCTATATTCCTCAATTTAATTTATCTTATAGTAGGTGAACCACAATGCATTAATTAGGTTCTCTATTAGGGATCAATTTTATTTACAGACGTTTTTGATGCAAGGAGTAACTAGCCAAGTTGATAAGATACTCGGTAAAAAACAGTTGCATGTGTAGAAACTATTCTACTTACTAGTTGCTTGGTACAGAATAATTTATAATAATTATCAAATGCAACAAGAAAGTAGAAACTAAAGATAGTAACATGCCTGCAGTTTTGTTTCTTCAAAACAAACCTGGCAACAAAAGTGACATACATTCCAGTAATTCAGTGCACAATTATCAAACCTGAAGGGTAGATGTGCTACTTCAGTGGATTTAAATAAGTTAATGTATTCAGTTATCTTTAATCTGCAATCCTCTCTTATAATAAACACCACACACACACACATCTGATATATCTATCATGAGCATACACACAAGTTCTGACACAATACAACAATGATGGTTGTTATGCAAACAGTCAAACTTAAAACAATGTAGACCACAAGAAGTCACAGGAATATTTCCTTGCTTTAATCAAATGTGTAACGTATACAGTCACGTTAATTATGAGATCTCTGCTACTGTTTCATTATACACGTACAGAGGAATTTATGGCCGATTAAGTCACACAGAAATACAACAAAATATGGTGTGACTTTGGTTGGGTAGGTGTGAAGAGTCATTTGTTTCTTTGTGCTGTGAATCTCATGAATAAGATAGGGGGGGGTTTCTCTAAAATAAAGTGAACAGTGCATTCATTGTGACTGAATAGGTGATTTCTCCTCTCTCTCTCTCTCTCTCTCTCTCTCTCTATATATATATATATATATATATATATATATATATATATATATATATATATATATATAAGACACAGTCTTTATGAACTTCTAATTGAAATATTCTACTTCGGACAAACCTTTTAGCATATGACTACATTATATTATTGTTTCTTCTTCTTGTGCATTTCATCTCCCAATGGAGAATAAGCTCTCATCCAACTCACTTCGACTTGTTCATGATTGGTTGAATTTTGCTAATGAAGTTTTCTATGGAATGAGGAAGCCAGCTTCAAGGCAATCCTCCTTAGTCTCCTCTTATGGCATGCATGGTAACATACAGTGTTACAATTCTTGGCTCCCGTATGGACTCGGGTGATTCATGGGCAAAATTCTTGCTCAACTACCACATGGTAAAGATTCTTTGCTTAATTTCAATGTAAACTTACTTTTTAAAGATTTAATTAAATTGAAATAAATTGTTTCAGGTTAAATGTAAGCTTCAGAATTACACTTAAGAAATACTGAAACTCACTGAAAAATACATGTTATATACGGCATATAGTTTATGATTTTGCTCAAAGGTTATTGCAGTAAGTAAACTACTACAGTGCTATTTATTCTTTATTTTCCCAAAATTTTTCGAGGCAGGCACCCGAGAAAAGAATTCACCTTGGAAAGGAAGCTAAATGCACAGTGGACATTGAGAAAGCCAAATTCTTTTAATATGTTCTGACCAAGTGTGAAGAGAGAACACATTACACGATGGTTGGGACTCAAAGAGGAGAGCCAATCACACACCACATGTTGTGTGGGACAGAAAGAGCTAAACACAAAGACATGGCTAACAATGATGCTGCAGATTTAATTTGCGAGCCTGCATAAATAATGAGAGATGTCTTGTGCTGATAAAACAGGGAAGTGATGTATGATGGGTAGCTAATACAATCATGATGCTTGATCTATGACTTCGGGAAAATTTTTTAAATAAAACAAAAGGTACTGATCACTAATGGTTCCCTGCTCTTGTGTCTCCTGACCATGGCCATGGAGCTTGTGTCACCCCATGATCGCAATAGTATTGCTAGAGGTAGCACAGCAGTTGACAAGGTTACCCATGTCAGACAGGATATAGACTAAATTGACAAAGACGCGGACCTGTTACCTTGAAGACAGACAATGTGGATTGGAAAAGGCTAGGGCAAAACCAATAGAAATGTCTATCATCATTGAATACAATGAACTACAGACCTGAAAAAAGTAGTGCTACACAATTCATGTTATGATGACCATGATTTTTCTGTTGATGCAAATGTGGCACAACCTCAAATAACAAATTAACAACAAAATATTGTAATCAATGATCATTCACACTAGTGACATCTGAAAGACGAGCACTCTGTTGGAGTATAATAGCCAAACTAATAATTATGTCTTCACTCTTGCCTAATCAGACTTTGCACTTCTAAACAGAATGAATGTAACAATCATTGGAATGACACCTACTGCAGAAAGTGTTGTTTAATAAACAGGTAATTCACTAACTACAAATTCTAAATCATATAAAGAAGACCTCAAAACTACAAACACTCAAAATGTAATGTAGCGGTGCAAACAATACTCAACTGGCAGACTTGCTGGAATTATTACTTGTAATCTTTCTGCCTTTTTAAAGATACTCAGAGCTCTAAAATATAAACAATCTATCTTATCCTTACCAATGTTGAACCTAAGAAATATTTTTGTGTGTATACTGTACTTCACAAACCCTTTCCCACCACCTTTCTTCTTTTCAATTTTGTGTGTAACTGTTGCCTTGACATGCATTCATATCCACTACTTTCCAAAGTCAGTGTTTTAATATGCTCAGATCTTTTTTCTTATTCTTTAACAGCAGGTCCTTCTTACAGGATAGAAATAGTTACAGAAGATGATTCACCAACAAAACAGCGTAGTATGGGAAGAGACTCACAGTTCTGACCAGTCAATAAACATGATAAATCCATACACTAACCTGCCACCTAGAACAAGAGCTAACAAACCCCATTAAACCAGATACTGCTATGTTGCAAACAGACAATGAAAAGGACTACTGAAGTCAGTTTATAGAGAAGTGCTGTTGACACATGATATACAAATGTTGTGTAGAGCATTTTATAATATCTGGCAGTTGATATAAAAAAAATAAATTAAATCACAAACCTGTAATACAGTTGTAAATACTAAAATATTCTAACTCGTTAACTTTATAACACAAATATACAATATAATTTATTATTTATAACTACCAATTTTATTGGCCGGCTCTGTGGCGAAGAGGTGACGCTGTTCGTAATCTCGCATACCGGGTTCAAAACACAGCTGTGGTCGATTTGGCAGCAGACTGCTTTGCGTTGGTTTTTATAAAATGGTATGAGTGCCAGTCGTTCAGAAAGCAGTGGCAAACTACTGAACGTAAACTTGCCAAAAAAATCACAAAGTAAAAAAATGTTGGGGTTAACTGCGGCGTCCTTTAAAGGATATGCAACTAACTAACCACTTTTACTACTATTAATTATTATTATTTTGAAAAAAAAAAAAAAAGGTTCAGCTAATGTGTACTAGGTAAGAACACCAACTTTCCTAAAGCACAGAAATGCAGCACCGCAGATGGCCTGTTGCTTTCCTTACAAATCAGATTACATCAAACATGTATCAAGACGCTGACATACAAAAATAAAACATGTGCACCATCACCACTTGCCGACTGCAGGTACCTCCATATGTCAGAATCTATTGCAGCTCATTTAAACTCTTTGTACTGTCTTCATAACCAGAATGATTTCTGCAGTTAAGAAAAGTAAACAGCAAATTACAAAACCTTGCATATTCATGTGAAACATGCAATCAAATCATACCATCTTCACTAAGATGGTTGATGAGGAGAACATTAATGAACACTCTTCAGGATATAATCAAATATAGTTCACAATAGACTTTTGCACAGATTTAGAACAATCATGCTTATTATTATTAATTTGCAGATTTTTCCAGAATGTCAACCAGAAGTTTCCCATGACAACATTTCCTGTTACTTAGGCCATCATATACTCAGCAAATAAGCATGTTAATCAGTTATCTAACGTCCACAATATATTAAGTTTTTCTAAAGTGTCAAATATACGGAATTAAGAATTCAGATATCTTGTTTGTTTTTAGCGAATCAAACAAATGAAATGTTTAACTGTCATCCTTGCTCAAGGTATACTTAGCATATAGAATTAGTTAAAATGCTGCAGTGCTATAATAACTAATTTAACAAAGAGCCCTTTTCCATGTCCTGGGGCATAATGGGTAAAATGGCTCAAGCTTCATAACTTTATAGACCAACGGGCAGTTGATGATCCCAGCTCTGTGTCAATATCAAGACAGCTGCCTGTACTTCCTAGTACATTTTCTAATAGCCATTTTAGGCTGGGACGACCTTGAAGCCCAGATCAATTTAAAAAATCCCTGCCTCAAGCTATCCAGGTATTTATTCTCTTTTTTCATCAAGATTGTCTGTTGTCACAGATTGTTGACATGATTGTTATCCAGGTATTTATTCTCTTTTTTCATCAAGATTGTCTGTTGTCACTAGGTTTTTGAGTTGTCTCCTCATAACATGCCAACATCTATTTCAGTAATCAATGTGAAGTTTTAATCTACTTCCTGAAGGATTGCCTCAATTATTTTCTTTTAGATACACACACACACACACTCACTGGACTGCTTCATTCATTTTCTTATACATACACACACACTCCCTGGACTGTCTCATTATTTTTCTTATACACACACTCCTTGGATTGCCACATTCATTTTCTCATATACACCCACACTCATTGGACCACCTCTTTCATTTTCTTATACACACACTTTTTACTAATATAATTGTAATATTTATTCATAGATACAAGAGAATGACATCTGAAGTTTCATTAGTTGAAAAGTACAAGCATAGTTGATGACCTGACGTTGGGACACTGGATAAGAAAGAAGGATTCTGGGTAGTTGGTTATTAATATTATCTGTATCAATGTTACCATTTATTTCACAGGCTAATGCTGAAAATCAGTTGTTTTCTTTAATAATATAACCTTCTGCTTTTTAACTTTCGTAACCAATGCCAACTTATTCTTCCCTTCAGCACACATCAAACTTGCAAACATGTGCATGAAAAAAAATTCACTATTTGTTAGATGTGAATTCTAATTACAGCAACACATTGGCAAAGGATAAAAAAAAAATTACCATAAATATTTATGTACTAACTGGTGCTGCCAGTTTTCATATAAACAAAATATTGCATCTACTTCCTTTAAATATTCATGTTAGTTTCAAAACAAATCCACAGCAAGACATTTTGTCATCATTTTATTTCTTGTACAATGCAACACCTCAGACAATATATTTATGTAAATATTTAAACAAAATTCTTTTCCATCCACAAGGAAGAATCATCATGCAAGAGCCATGGCTAAATATGTAAATTTTGGTTTGTTACATCTGCTTTATTATTACGTCTACTCTTTACTAACTATGCAACCATGACATAAGGTTAAGCTTATTGTCCACTAGTTTAATTATTACGCCTATTATATTGCTATACAGCCATGATTAAAGATACAAGGTTTTGTTATTATGTCTGCTGGTCATAACTACATAGTGAGACAGCCTAAAGCACAAAAAAATGTTAAACTCACTGACTATAAGCTACTGAAAGTGCCTAACGTCATTAAACTGGATACAGAAGTAATAACTAAGCCTTGACCTACCTAAGCTGTTCAAATGTAACAAGAACAAAATGTGTTGGACATGAACAAGCTACACTGGAAATTATAGATACAATTCAGGCTGGAATAATATTAATCTTGTAGTTAATCAGTATTACCAAGTATTATGTACCAAAAAAAAAAAAAACATCAATATTTAAATGGAAAGTATTTTAAAACCAACAAACGTAAGCTTCAAACAGCTAAGCAAACACCCCATGACAAGCAACACGAAGAGTAGTCACCTTAGGATCACTAACCACATGTGATTCTGCACATGCGTTGATGTAAAGATATATCAACATAATTAAATCATTCACACCAAAAAGGAGCCATGTACATTGTGGCTAGTATGCTTCCTTACCAATACTGTGGTGTGGGGTTCAATCTAGTATTTGCACGCTCTTACAGGTGTCTGCCAGGGGTAATCTTAAACTTAAACCTAACTGGGGGAGTTATGACAGGAGGGAAATAATATATTCTACAAGCTGATTCTTTAGAAGATTCAGAGAATTTTTTTCTGTTGAATAAGTACATAATTGTTTAAACTGTGTAAATCTGGGCCAAACCTAGTTCATATTTGATTATAGACGCTCAATGATTGTTCCATTACATGTTACATGTGAATACAATAATTTCTGGCCAGTTCAGTGAAAATAGAATGCTAGAAATTATTCAAGGAAATTCACACCCACTTCAACTCCCCCACCCTCTCCGCTCTCTCTCTCTCTCTCTCTCTCTCTCTCTCTCTATATATATATATATATATATATATATATATATAAATATATATAGTTTCCTTTAATCAAGCTGAGATCATGGTGTATTTCTCATAGTTTTGCATTTATATGGCTCAAATATGATTTTATCTGTGTGGTAGATGCTTTTAGCTCTTGTGTTCCTGACATCCATTCAAAATATCCAGTAAATAGAAACGTTCAAAGCAAACAGCTGAATATGTATATTAACCACACAGTTAAATCTATATGAATGACAGATTTTTATAAACACACATTCTGCTTGAAGCAAGTCAGGAACACAAGAGCTAAAAGCATCTACCACACAGATAAAATTATATTTGAGCCACATAAATACAAAACTATGAGAAATGCCACCATGATCTCTGCTTGATTAAAAGAAACACCCGACTATGGCTAATAGAGATAGGAGGAGGGCAACATACACGACTGGAAAATCTAGTTCAGGGAACCAAGTATCTACCAGAATAAGATAACTCTGCTCCTCTGTAGAGCAGGGCACTCATTTGTCCTGACAACTGGAAACTGCTGTCAATAGTGGGGGTAACAATACTTTCTTCCCTAGAATAAGTTTATGAGAAAGTCACAAATCTTGAAAGGGATGACATGTTCAGAAAATTATACCTATATAGGGGCTGAATGGCACGGCAGCAAATCGCACTTAAAATAAGAAAATGCTGATGACTAATTTTATATTGTCATTCATGTACAAGCACAATGAAGGTAAAAACATTTCACAGACAACCAAATAAAACAGCCACTAGCATGAAGTGGAATATCAAATACTTTGATATTAATATACTAACTTCAGCTGAAGCAGCTTAAAATTTAATGAAAGAAGCCATGAACAGAGTATGCAAACATCCATTTCTAAAAAAAAAAAAACACATCAAAAAGCAGTTTCCAATCTTTTTAACTGCAAGGCTGCCCTGACAAAACCATTCTTGTGGGGTAACACTTGTGATGTTTTCGCATGCCACTTAACTTACTTTAATTTTTGCAGGATAGCTTTGGAAAGACAAACAATATCATTAAAAAAACCTGCACTTGAACAATCTGTGAAAAAATTACATACACAAGAAAAATATACACAAAGTATCCTTTAAAAATCTTGACCACAAAGTAAAAACAGCTCGTATAAAGTGGCTCTGACTGTCAGTCATGGCTTCTAGGGGCGCAACAGTGTACAGGTTGAAAACCAATGTTGTACTAATAATTTAGGGACTGTAATGCCAACAGGGAAGTTGTGTTTGTCTTTCCAACGTATGAAGTGCTATAGGTTAAAACAAATTAGGTTAACTCTACTGCTGAAAATATAGTTTCTTAAATACAGTTTAACCATTAAAAACAAAATTTGAGATTAGCATCCATATGTGAAAATATAAAATCAGAGGGGAAAGCAATACTGACACAAATGAAGCAGGTTTCTATTTCTATGCTGGCAACAGTAAAAGAAAAAAAAGTTAACGTAGGTAGTTAATTTCATTTACCGACCCGGAGAGAACCGCTACCGATTCTTACGCACGTCACGTTACTCATGAGAGTATATGGGATTAAGGAGAAAGTCGTGCAACGCCTAGACCAGGGAGACCGGCAAAAAAAAATGTATTAAAAGATGTTATGCATAACATAACATAAATAATCTCTATCTCCATAGCAAAAGCTTCTTAAGTTAGAGGCAGAATGCAGTAGCTGATTGAGTTTCGTTCCTATAAGATATCCGAACCACGTTATTTGCTGTTTTCTATAAGTTCAATGTGGGAAGAGGTACCTATGATATTTCTAACATCATCAATTTTCATTGCCACCAGTGCTAATAGGACTTAAAGAAATGAATAACTGTACTGACTGACATTCTCATATAATATAGACAGAAAAAGAAACTGTAAACACCAGACATGAAAAAAAAAAAAAAAAACATCAATACAAACCAGTCAACCTAAAATCTGCCTTTGACTTGCTGGAACAAAAACTAAGTGTGCTAAATTCCTTGACAAACAGGACTTCCTTTTAAAAAAAAATTTATCGCAGGCAAAATCATTCATATATTGAAACTACCAGCTAGAAGCAATTGAAATTACAGTAAATAATATAACAGGTCCACTACAAAACTCCATACTGCATAAGCAAAACACAGAAATGTTTTTTTTTGTTTTATGAGTGCCCAACATCATATACTACTTTTGAACTGCACATATAACCGTGGCATCCTGACTAGAAAATAGTTTGCATATATGAGACAAAAGTTGTCAGGATTTTAAAAAACTTAAAATTGTTGCCATTTTGAGGTCATCATAATGATGTGCCATGCCAAATGATGTAGGTGTTCATGCCTCTCCACAGATCTCAGATTCTGATGTATTGATTCTCAGACCATCCACCATCATATCTCTGTCTGCCTCTTCTGCCAATCATCTTTCCAGTCGTCCTAACATTTTTCAATGTCTCTACCCTCATTATCAGACCAAAGAACTGTTTGCTTATCTCTTTCTTATTGTTGCAAATAACGTTCTACTTTCATTAGCCTCTTCCAGGCAATCATTAGTTACTCTGGCAGGCCTGGATATTTGCAACATTCATCTCAGAACCTACATCTTGGGGTAGTGAAACCAATTTATATAAAAGTGTTTTGTCTACTGTGCTAGATTTAAAAATAAATCTTAAAAAAATTAAACATTACCAAAAAATTATAACAACAAAAGTAGAATGAGGAAGAATGAAAAAAAAAAGCCTTTGGCTTTCTAGCCTGTGATCAGATCTATTCCTACGTTACAGATACAAAAAAAGTCTTCAAAGTTAAACAAAATAGACACACACGAGTAGTTGGCAAATGGTGCAGCACATTATAGTTGTACAATGTGAAAAAGGAGAATGTGTGCGTGGAGGGCTTAAATTCAGTTAAGAATTTAGAAAAATTTAAAATAATAATAATGTGCCAAAAACAATAACGGAGATAATTCTCTTTAGACAATTAATTTATTCTATGTCTCATCATCATCATCATTATCACTTTATTCAGCCACTGAGCTGATTTTGTAGCTTCCTAATGATGCTTGCCAATGGTATCTTGTCTTCTGCTACTTGCTTCAGTGCTGCATATGCGACTTGTGTCTGTACACATGGACAACAAAAAGTTTTCTTTCGTCAACCTCTTTGTTGCTTGCGAAGGATTAGCATTTCATGACTTGCTTTGATGGACCTTCATGTAGTAACTGATAGCCAAGCCATGGCAGCTGTCTTTTTATTCATTCAGTAGCATGTCCCTTGCAGAACCTTGCTCCCGTAATAACCTGCTGGAAAACTTCTCGGTCATAAGCAAGATGTTCCGGTCCGATACACCCATCTGGAGATCATCTGCCACATCCTACACCCTTCTCTTTCTTTCTTCCCGGGCATATACTCCTCCATTACTGTTTTCTCCAAACTATCATGACGTTTCGACCAAAATATTTGTTTTATTGTCTTTAGTAGCCAACCTTCTTCAATATTCAAATCTTGTTGTATGGACACATGTGTTCTTTTCTGTATCCAATATATTCTTAGAACCCGTCTATAACATTTATATCCAAAAGCATTTATGCGCTGTTCAGCTTGTTTAGTAAGTGTTTTTCGTATTACTCTCAGCAATATCCTATATTCGTATATGTCTTTCGAGAATATTACCATTTGTCATTTTTCCCCTCTCCTGCTTATTCCTTTAATTCTACGATTGTACATTTGATCAGCTGACAGATTTGCTTTGCTCTTAATAAAACAGATGCAATCTATGTCATGAAGAGAAAACTGCCATGACTGAACTTATTTTTGAAGGAGCTTTTATCAATAACAGTTTAACGTGGCATGAGTACAGTTTCTTCTGAAAGCATATCATGGAGGAGAAAAAAATCCAAGCAACTGTTGACATTTTTATTTGGGGCCGTTTGCAGGCTTTGAACTCAAGCGTAGTCCATATGCGTGCTACTATTTCTAGTGCACTAGACTGATTTTTTCGTGCCGGCTAGCTTTCCTTATTACCAGTGTCCTTTGCCATCAGGTGAACCCAATCTGACTTCTGAGGTACTTGCAATTTTTGTCAGAAGTTAAGGACGAGTAGTCAACATTTTAGTCCAACTTACTGGTGTAGGGGTTGAATCCACTACCTCGCACACACTCTTGTCCATTCAGCCATGCTGACCTCCGCTGCTGATAATAAATGTGAAATTCATATCTCAAACAAACCTAATCGTACTTTACCAAGACAAGTCTACATTTCATCATGGTGGCAATGGACAGACATTTGTTACTTTACAATTTACCAAACAATAGGGTAATATTTTAAACAGCAAAATAATAAGTACATCATCTTTACTTGAAATCTGCAAGTTATCCTCAGAAGATTTCATTACGCAGAGTTAAAGTTTGAAGGCAGTATACCACACATATTCCTTTGCAGTAATTGGTTAATAAAAACACAATGTACTGAAGTAACATGCCAGAAACAGAGTATCGCAGTAACACCAGGCCAACTTTTAGGTGATTCATAACATGTCGAACATTGGTCAATTTCAAGTTTAAAACATGAGTCCATGAGAAAGAAAAGATACCTAAAAAATGTAATTCTGACAATGTAACTAACTTTTCAATAAACTACATGTGAAAGTACACAGATGTGTACTAATGTACACTAGGATAACTGTATATATGTACACTGAAAGCTGTTACGCTGCTAATTATTTTAAAGTGGTTCAAACAGATAACATGAACTATCTGTCCCAGACAACTGTCACTATACAACAAAAGGGGATACGTGAATATCTATAACATATGAGATGCAATTGGGAAAAGGTAGGTAATTGAATGACTGTCTTCGTCTTTTTCTTCTGCGATCATTCGGAGTTTTTTTTTCGGATGTGATTGCATTGTGCCTGTTTACAGCAGAGCTGCATTCTTGCGCCGTTAGGCCGACACATCCGACTTCTGCGGGCATTTGTTGACCGGGTTAACCTTCCCGGGGGAATGACTGTCTAATATATGAGGTAACCATACAACTTGGAAAGGTTAAAATGTTATAAAGGAGAGGATCCACTTCAGTGCATCAGGTTTATCCCATTTGCCTCAAACCTATTTCGCAGAATGGCAACCATCTGTCGAGAGCATCGCACAAAGCACAAATTCCTGCGATGACCAGTCTCTGGAAAAATGGCTCTTGTGGTCTCAGTGATGCAGTCCAAAAACTAATCCTTTACCTTCAGAGAGAAATGCTTGGCCACATTGCCATGGAGAAAGATATAAGTTAAAGAAGCAGCTGGGAAAGAATGGGCATGAGTAAAATAAGCTTTGTCTAAGATATAAGAAGTTCATGCATTAACAAGGATTCTTGTAACAACTGGCTGGGTTAAAAGTAGTTAAAACATAAAGAAAATGTTAACAAGAAAGCATTAATTGACAGAAATCTATCAAACAGAAAATAAACTGAATAACTATGAATAGCTTCACACTATTATAAATAAAAAGATACATTTTAGTTATAAAAGAAAAAAGACATATTAATTTTGGCAAAAACAAATAGAACTAACAGAGACCAATACATTTGCTTGATAGTTTATTTTAAATTGCTAACCTTATAAACTATAGTTCTACTTTGGCAACATTTTAGCTGTAACTAAAATGCAGTACCAACTTCCTGTTTTCTAAGTGGCAGAAATGGGAAAATAAATAACTAATGTCTCTTACACAATGGAAAAAAGTGAATTTCATGGAAAATTATCACAAAATTCTGGCTATGTAAATTTCATTCCATGTGTGAATGAAATTTAATTTGAAACTAAAAATAAATAAATAAATAAAATGGTAATTTGAAAAAGTTGCTAGGATTGCATGAAGAATTCATGTGGGTCTTCGTTTTCAAACTGTTTTGCCTCCTCTTGCATGGACTCCTTAATCTTTAGGATAGCTGCTGACTCGTTATGTTCCTGAAATTTTTAAACATGGCATCAACTATAGCTCAGGCCACTTCAAGTTTTAAAACATCATTATGATATAGCAGTTGGTTAGTAACTGTTTTATTTTAGAAAGTAACTCAAAATAACAAAATAAATACACTAGCAAATGAGAATACTGAAATTACTTACGGTGAAGCAAAGTTAGAAGTAACAACCTTGCCCATGCAGAATTTAAAATGAAAATGTCAAAATTTACTTCATCATGTTCAACTGTAGGTATCACCACTTTAATTTTGCAGCAATAAAATCACACTAGGATAAGGTGGAAATCAATGGACAGTAAATGTGGGTTATCTGCATTTACTGCGTATTTACTTTTACAAGAATAAGTGTCAATGTCAAAGGGTTGTTTTGGTTACAGTTTTGCAGCGGATGACACTGAAGTTTTGGTCTAAGGCATGCATATAAGCGACCAACTATTCTTTTGATTGCAATATAAGAACAAAGTCAATAATTTAATATACAATAGGGTTAGCAATAGTATTCTCTAGGTGTCATGCATATAAGCCAATATAGTTTCTATTTCAGGTCTTAGATAGATATGACTGAGCTACCATATGACAGCAGATGGTACTACCTGCTTTCTGTTAGAGCTGAATGTTGGGCAGCTCTCACCAAGCCCGGCACCCCACATTGTGCCAATGGCTTCGGGCAGAGGAGTGCAACTGGGAGGATACAAGTCTTACCCTAGTGCGAGGAAATGCTGCCTAAAGACTAAATGTCATGGCAATACACTTTTCTGAAGCACATGCTCATCATGCATCCTGCCAGCTGTCATAGGCGTTCTTGTCTCACCACATATTTCTGTCCTTGATATTCTGAATCAACTGTACTGCTGATATTCATACATGCCACTATCTCAGTCTATCCAGAATCATCTCTCTCGGTCTGCCTTTTCTTCCACTGATCTTTCCAGTGACAGTGTTTTCCAGTGCCGCTTTTATCTTTACATTATAGCACATGCTGGACACATTTGTAAAAGCTATAGTCTAATACATATTGTTCTGTGTACACTAAATTCTTGTATTCAACTTCTGAAGTTATCAAGATTGTCTGGCTGACAACATTGTGATTAAACTGCATAATTTTAAAGCATACATATCATGCAGATAGACAGGCAAAAGACAAAGAGCAGAAAGATTTTTAAAAAATGTAAATAATAAAAGAAAAAAACTAAACCAGTGAAGATTATATGGGGGGGGGGGGAAGTCATTAAGTAACAGGAATTGTGTGCTATTTTTCAATATCTTTCGTGTTTTATTTCTCAACATCTCCCACATGCCCAAAAACACATCTGGTCCACCTGTCCACTAGCTTCTTGATGCCTTCTACAAAAAAATCTTGTTAGGTGTGGCTGTAACCCAATTTTGCACCGCTTTCAGTATCTCATTGTCATCTACAAACATCTGTCCCCGTAAGTGTTCTTTCGAATTCCAAACAAGTTAAGTCCGATGGCACCAAGTCCGATTGCATGCTGGATGTTTCAAGACTTCAAATATCTCAGCATATAGTGCATGCACAGTCGTATGAGGGTGTGCACAGTCATGCTGCTACAATACTCCTTTTGAGAGAGGTCCCTGATGTTTCGATCGTATCGAGGGCTTCAGTTGGTTCACTGGCATGTCACTGTATCCAGCACTAATCAGAATTGCACCCGTTTCCTGGAAATGCACCAATAAATGGCCCTTGATGTCCTGAAAGATGGTCATCATGACTTTCCCAGCGGATTCCTGCATCTTGAAGTTTTCTTAACATCAGATATTTTCATTAAATTTTTCAACCTATTTGTACACTTTCCCCTGACTCAAACAGCTGTCTCCACACTGAACCATAATTTTTCTGCATATTTCACACTCTCTGACCACAAAAAATGAACAACACCTTGCTGTTCTCCCACGTTACAAGTTGATAGTGCGTCAGCCATATTATAATCGATATTCTGTAAGCACAAATTGTTCGACCCTCACTACCCCTACATGAGGTAATGTATAAGAGCCAGTTTGTGCCCTGAAATAAGATTTTCCATACTCTTCCCTGAACTTTATAGTAAAACTTGTTATTAATTACTTTTCCTCGTAATTCAGCAACCTAAGATATTTCTGAAAACAAACTGACACATCTTAATTGTGCATGTGATATTCACAAGAACAGACCAACCAAGTTTTATTAAAGTCACAAACAATAAAAACATAAGTAAGAAATGAAGAGAAACACATTTGTTGAGGAACGTAATAGGAGGTTAATTTTCTACATAATTAATGGTCGCTAACAAATCAATCTGGACTTGTGGTAGTGTAGTGGCTAGATGCTGGCTTACCAGACTGCAGCCTTGGGTTGGAACCTGCATTGGAACTGAGTTTTAAAAATAAATTTACCTGGGCACCCAGGTCGAACTGGTCTAAAATGGGTAAAAAGACAAATTTCTTCGAAAATAAAGTTGGTCTGCGTGATACTAACGACACTGCTCACTGAGTATCGATTGGTCTATAAAAATATGAATCTGGCACCAAATGCCAAATGCATGTAAAAATGTTCTTTATGTTAATTTTTAAACTTAACTAATCAATAAATCACAAAATGATAAACTGCAAAATAAAACATACAATTTTATGAAGGAATTCAATTTAGTGTTATGGATTTAGTTGGGAGTATTTCAGTTTAAAAAAATCAGACTATAACTCCTTTTAACCAACACAGATTCTAGGACATACCATTTTTAATTCAAAGAAGGACTTGTAGTGTTTCTCATTAAATAATATATCATTAAATTATTTCAGATGACAACATATAATATCTATTCTTTAATTTAAAATAGGCAGTTGTCTTAAATTATCAGAAAATCTCATATTCTCATGGCTTGAATGTTATTTATAACTGCTAACATGTTTCATAAGCTGATTCTCATTAGGACCCACATCGAGAAAGCCTGTTAATAGACACACAATGAGAAAGCCTATTTAATAGTATAGCTAAAAAGTCATGTCCCTGGGGTCCCACGGGCAAAAGGAATGAAGACCTTAAAACACACGGAGCATAGCGAATGAATAATATGGGGAGTTAACGGAGGGAGCTGCAGGAAATGGCAAAAAGGTAAGAATGAGGGCATGAGTTGGTTGAGGGTCTATGCTCTTCTGGGGGATGAAAAGTAAAAGAAGGGGAGAAGAGAGTATATTTTGGAAAGCTACATTAGCTTAGTAAATGTACAATGCACACTTAAACTAATGAAGGCATGGTAATTTAGATTATAAGTTAGTGTGTACTGAATAAGAAAATATTTTTCCATTGTCCTTTTACAACCCACTCAAAACTGTTTTTTAATTTGTAATAACTAACATGAATCCAAGTAGCAGAAAACAAGTTTATTTGTAAAAAGTACGGCTAGACAGATAACTTTTAAAGCGTTTTAAAAGTTGCCAATTTCTTCTGGGTAAACATCAATAAGTATTATAACCTTCAATGTCCCACTGAACAAGTGGTCCAGTACTTCTTCCTGTGCCTTTCATCCCCCAATGGAGAACAGGTCCTCAAACAATTCATGTTAGGACCTTTGTGGACTTGTTCATGATTGGTTAGATTTTGCAGCTCACGTTTTCATTGGCTGCCAGTCTTACACCAAATTTCCTTAGTCACCTCTTAAGACATGCATGGTAGGCTACAGTATTCTTTGCTTCGCTTTTGGGCCTTGAGACACACGGGTGAGGAGTGATCCAGTTATACATTGATGAAATGTCTAAGACAAGATCGGAAGTGAAATATTCTTAACCTAAGAGGATACAATACCAAGGCATAATAAAAACTTGGCTGGAAAACTGCTAAATTAGAAAAATAGTTATGTTTTAAAGACATGTTTTAAGTGCAGCAGTCACAATTCATATTTATTAATCAATTCTGTGGCAAACAATGTACAAAATGCTCATCAGCTACTCCTGACAAAAGCAAATCACTTTTAGTTTTGTTGTTGTTGTGTGTCTGGACTAGCAGACAATTATCCACATTATTTTAATGTTTCTATCCTTGTCTTATACACAACTATAAGAAAGAGATAATATTCTTTGGTCATGTAATGAGTGGCATTGGAAAACATTGTGATTACTGAAAAGATCAGTGGTTGACAAGACAGAGAAATGATGCTGGATGTTAGCATGGAGGAATGTCATCAATAGAATTTATCTAGAACACCAAAGACTGAGATCTGTCAAGACACATGAATGCCATTGCAATTTGGCATGGCACATGATGATGATGATTTTTGTCATTACTTTGATTCCTCAGGCTCCAGATATGTATTACTTTAGCGCATTCTGATAAGAACTCTCTAGTTTACTATACAATTCACCTGGGACAAGTTTAAAAATACTCATGCACCAAATTGGTATATTTTGGACTGATTAGTAAATGGCAAAAAGGAAAAAAAAAAAAAAAAAAAAAACCCCAGCTGGATGGTTTCAAGCTATATGTGGTAATTGGCAGAGCAAGGAGGATATATTAAGTTAGCAAGACAACTGTGTTTTGCATCATGCAGGATAGAAGCAAGCCGTGGATTTATGCATAATGATAAACAATCATCCTTTCTCATTGACCATGCAATGCTGTAATTATGTAACTTATTTAGAACCATTTATAACAAAGACATAAACAGAACAACAACGTGGTATTCCTTCTTTAATGCTTCTAGCTTGTAACAGTAGAGAGGCTTGCATGTCCTAATGACCCCAAGAGCTATATGATGGTATTATAGTTACTGGTAGCGTCTCCTCAGTCGAACAGGTCAGGAGGCAGGGATCAGACAAAATGTGCTGCCTTGCAGGTAGACTGGGGTCTGTCCAAGTCTAGGGTAAGCAAACCCAGATGACATTTCTGCCAAATTTGAATGTACTGGCCCATGGCTTTCATGAACAGTGCAGAAAAACTCATTTCATGATGACATGTTTAGATGTGGAGGAAAGAATGAAAAGAAAAAAAAAGCAAAAGCAAAAGCAAGGCCACACAAATTGTGAATATGCAATATTTTATTTGCACACAAGTTTTACTGTACTAACAGTTTGTCAGAAAACTAAAAATAATACATGATTTTCATTTAAGTTTATTACCACAAATACATGTTTTCAAAGGGCTGAAAGGAGTTCTTTTGTAAGTGTTGAAAAGTATATCTCAGTTATCCGGAAACATGTAGCATAATAATAATAATAACAGTTGTATGTGAAGACATACTGGGTTGTAATTTTACATAGTATTGGACAAGTTAAAAATATAATTATCTTATGTGTTTATCAGAGTGACTGTAATTCTTAACACCTTGTGCATTACAAGTTTGCATCTTCTATAGTTGTTGTCTTTAGAGCTTCAAATCTAAATTCCAGTCCTCAAACTGTGAAATAATCATGAAATTATCAAAACAACATGAGAAATAAATACCCATATATATATTGATTGGCATTGACATAAAATAAATGAAAGAAGTAGAAATAAGAAGATACGCTCAACAGCAAACTAAGTGAAAGCTAAAGTAGGTTGTGACTTGAACTTCAAATGATGACAGTGTCTTCCTGAAACAGCAATTGTATTTTCATGCATAGCCAGGTATTAAAAGGGCCTCTACCTTGTTGTATCATTTGGAAGTGACTGGTTCAAAGTTTGGTGTCCCTACAGATTCTCATTGTGTTCGATCTAGAGTGCTTTTTGATTTCTACTTCTTTCCTTTGTCTTCTATATTGCCAATCAATATCTTTGTATTTATTTCTCCCGTTGTTTTAGTGGCTTCTAGGGTTCGATAGCCTTGGGTATTCCCATAAATTACAATGGCAAACCAAATCTGCTTTTTTTTTTTTGTACACAGATAAAAATTACATAACTCATACACATGTTACAAAACACTCTACACAAACTTTCACATGAAGTTACATTGTGAATGCAACATACTAATAAGGAGTCATTAAACCAAGAAAAAAAAATGGAGTTTCACACATCTCAGATAAGTTATATGTATATAATATGTACAGTTACATTAAATTATTCTAATAGCTAATTGAGCAAATGTGAGAACTGTATCTATCACCTGCTGTATACAATGATTACATACACTACAGTGGTTTTCTTATATTTCCCTAAGCATCTACATGATAATTAATATCTTCTCAGGTAACACAGACATCAAAATCAGTTTTAAGCTTTCAGAGTGCAGACTTTTGTCATGGAGGTGGCTATACTGTCCCGACTCTTGCCTCTTCACACACAGTCAATGTTTCAGACAAGATAAGACATTCACTGCCATTTTTAACAATATTCCCATATTTAGTTTTAAAAATACAACTATCTTATTAAATTATTAATTTTAAACTCCTATCCTCAGCCATATTTTGTTGAAAAGAAATGTACAACATGTTTGGCACATACATACACAGTATAATAACTTTTCTGACTTTCTGCTACAATGTTGTTATTATAAGGTTATATTTACAGTCAACATAGGCATAAGAAAACACATTTGAAAGATGGCAAATTAAGATTTTCAGATCTAATTTATTTCAACATGATTTTCATTTTGAGATCAACCAGAGAATGATGGTAAATTTACTTGGTAAAAACTAATTTAAGAATTGTTTACCTTCAAAATTTCTTTATGGGAAAACATTACTTTCCAATTAAAAAAGACACCGTAGCATATCAGCCCTGCTAAAAATGTGTCTGGCAGCACCAGATTTTTAACTCTAACCTAGATTAGAAAACATTTTTGCAATTTACAATACTCACCAGCATATCAGCATTTAGATTGCTTGTTGGCCCAGTGGTCATAGTTTTGACCCACTTCTGGGTGAATTCAAATTTTTTAAATGACCTGGGCTCCCAAAAATGGGTACCAGAAAATGTCCTGAGAAGTAAAGGTGGCAACTGGTCTATATAAATATGGGTCTAGCACCATATGCCCGATGCGTCTTAAGGTGTGTTCAAGAGTTCTTTACTACTTTATATCAGGCCCATTAAATGTATCCGACAGCACCAGATTTGTAGCGTAGAATAGAAAATGTTTCTTTGAAATTTAAATACCCTACCAGCACACCAACTCTACCCAAATGTATCTGACAGCACCAGATTTTTAACTCTAACCTAAAAATTATTTGAACACTGCTGTAAATAATATATTTTGTCTTCTATATGACAATAGGGCAACATTAATTATTTATTAAGAATATAATAATAAAAAACTTTAATAAATAACACAAATTTCCAATACTATTAACAGTTGTATGTGGATGCCAAGGCTGGAGCAGAAATGGAAGTGTAGGGAATGAGCAGCAAAGAATGATTTACCTACATTGTAGAATATTCAAATAAAACATAAAAAACATATTTATTGAGGCAGAAAGTTATTCTGTAAATGGAAATGAGAATCACTTTAACGTTCACTCAGTTTAAATATCATAATCCCTCTTTATCAGATGCATTGTACTATCGTAAGTTACTGACAAAATAAAGAAATGATGTCTGTACACGTGGCATAAATAAGTGCTATTGAAACCCTCAGAACAAATTTACACAACAGTAGAAAATGATTTTGAAAAAAATGTCACAGGCCATTTTTGTAGCATGCAACACATGACTTGTTTATATGGTTTTAAAATATATAGTTGAATAGAAAGCACTTTTCACATTAACTCATCTTTTCCATCTGATTAAAATGGCAGACAGAAATTTGCAAGAATCTGAACAGTTACGGTTTGACACAGAGAGTACAGCTGAAGACTATTTTGTTCTTACGTCATCACCAGAAATTACAACTAATCACAACAAATGTTACTTACTCATTTCAATTATTCTGAATATGTAAATATGCTATTACCTAACTGGTGAGGTAGCTTTCACTGCATCTTTCACTGTTTTAAAGCATTTCATAAAAAGGAAAATATATCTATGCTCCAAGGATTCTACATCAAATTAACATGCTTTTTAAGTTATATATTCAAGTTCAAGAAAGTCAGTGAAGAAGAGAGAAAGGTATGAAATAAAAAAAAAAAAAAAAAAAACTATTCTCATTAGTTATCTACATACAAAACCAAGTATTTAAAACATTTACAGAAAAAAAAGTTTTAAGTCTTTGTACGGTCTAAACATAGCAATGAAGAAAAAGTCCTCTTTTCTTAATTAAATAAAATACTAATGACAGTTTGCTTTTTTTTACATTTAAAACAAAAACAACTGAAGCATATAGCAAGCTATGAAACATGTTGGGAGAGATACACACTGTTGACTAGAGTAGCACTGTAAAATTCCCTTCTAAATAACTGCAGAGCTGCGATTGTTGAATTTAGTTTTGTAACTGCAATTACAGTATCTGATGAGGGCCAGGATTCTTTTGGAGAATGACATTATGTGGGAGTTTGAAGAAGGACTACAGGTTGTGAGCAGGCAAGTGGATGGGAAACGCTAGTTTCACATAAGAAGACCCAAACTCACACTGTCCTGATAGCCTCCCAGGCCATATGGACCCAGGTCTCCCCCAACAACAGAGGGCATATCCTCTCGTGGAGTCCCACGCCCATTGGCTGGGGAATTCTTTATACCATCCATGTCACCTGTAATATATAAACATTTATATCACGTTAAACATTCAGTTGGGAACTATATTTCTTTGTTAGTTGTTAAACTCATTTAATCCAACTTACTACTTTCTGCCTCATATATTAACTCACCAAATTCTAATAAATACTTAAAACTCTTGAAGCCCTTTAATTCCTGCGGAGCCGAATATTATTTTCTTAATGTAACAACTGCCTGAAAGAAAAGGTCACTATTCATGCATTATAAATGTTTTATAATACACTGTTTGCAACATGCCTTGCTATTCAATAGGCAAACTAGCATGAAATATTCTGAGCATATAACTCCCCCATTCAAGAAATGTGACATGCTCATAAACTTATTCTTGGGAAAATGGTGGTTTCCTCTCAACTTCCACACCCACTTGCATGTTTTTATCACCTCCAACTCTGACAGCAATTTCCGATTGTCAGGACAAAAAGAGTTTAAAGGCAAAGAGGATTAATTTTGTGTTTGTTTTGTTATATCCCACATGGCTCAATCTCTTTCCGCAGAGTGGCCTGCCAAAAGCATAACACAGAACACAAAATCTGGTAGCTACAGCCATGATTCTGAGTAGTCTATAAAAAAAAAAAAAACTGCATATGAACAGAATGAGTCTGAAAACAAACCCATGTTCATTGAGGCACGAGGCAGGCGCTTGACCACTTTACCATGAAGAAACCCCCCCCCCCCCCCCCCCCCACTGTCCATTTATTCCAGTGGATATTCAGTTCTGAATTGCATTCATTTCTACTCTTGTATATTGACTGTCCTCTACCTCTAGGTAGGCTCTTAACATATAAAATCAATTTGTTTTGTGCTTACATTTAGCAATGTAAAAATTATATATTTTCGCACCCCCAATTAAGAATAAATTGAAAACACAGATTAGGGTAGGTTTGATTTCAAGGTGAATGAGTGTTTTCAAAGTCGTTCTGTCCGAGGTGAATTATATAGTAAACTAAAGAGTAAACTCAATGCATACAATATGACTTCAAGGTAAATGCCAAAAAGTTGCTGCTTAGGTCACATTTTTGTTTAAGTGAATGCTGGTTAGTCGACATGAATGAAATCATCATATGTGTAATGACCGAACAAGTGTCAAGGCGACAGTATACAGGTAAGTAAAGTAAAAGACCCTTAACACGCCTCAGGTGCGCTGGAAATGGGATGCTAGATCCATATTTTTTATAGACCAATAGGCACTTGGTGTGAGATGTGGTCAGTATCATGCCTACGGCCTATTTTAAAAATGTGATTCCGCCCCCGATATGGACTCAACCCATGATCACTAGGCCACTAAGCTACCGCGGCTCCTGAGAGTATACAGAGGTAAAATTCAGTCCAGCATTGGTCTTTTTAGATAACTATGTTTAAAGGACTCCATTCAATGTCATCAAGACATACTGGCAAGTCATGGAAAATATTTCACGATTAAAGGCACTCTCAAAGGATGACATGGTAAGTATCCAAGTTATATTCTCTCAGTGGAATTTCCAATTACTAATCAATGTTGCAAGATCAAACAGCTTAAGAAGACAAACATTATATTTTTAACTACAATAAAATAAGTTAATTGAAAAGGACAAGCAATAAACATATTTTAAAATGGAGAAACATTAATGCCCTTCAAAAGCAGTACACGTGGAAAGAATGATTAGCTATTTACCATTCATGACTTGGGGCATGTCGCCTGGTCCTAATGGACCCAAAGGTCCATCTGGTCCACCCATTGGAAACTGGAATAAAGAGTCCATATTGATAAATGATCAGCAGAAAGTGACATGCAATGGTTATTGTTATTTCTTCACAGCAAAGTACAATTTAAAAAATAACAGGTAGAACTTGTCACCTTTTAAGTTCAATTTTAAGGAAGGTGAAAAAGAAAGAGAGCACAATATTTTTTAAAAAGCATAATTACAATTATCAAAAGAAAGCATAGAAAATTGTATTAATTATCAAATCACAAGTTATTAATTTTTCAAAATGTCACAAAAACAAAGAGCCCAACAATTTGGTTTGGCAAAACTTTTCACTTGAATGATTCATACCTCATACTTTAAAAAAAAAAACACCTCCATTTCAGTCAATCAATCAATCAGTTAGGTGCCTGGTCCACAATGAAGGGCGGCTGCAATAATTTCCAACACTCTCTCGAGCTGGTTGTAAACTCACATGCTGCTGTTAATTCATCTCTAGATGTTATCTTTTGACTTGTACCACAGCCTACTTCCTGCTTACCTGTCTTTAACATTTTTTTGTCTTTTGTGATCGCTCACTTTGATCTCAGGCGTAGTCCATAGTAGTGCTGGACTGAATTTTGCGTGCATAATAGCTTTCCCTATTAACAGTGTCCCTCGCCATCAGGCGAACCCACTCTGACTTCAGAGCTACTTGTAATTCACGTCCCCAAGTCAAGGACAATAGGTCAACAGTTTAGTCAAGCTGTCCGGTGAAGGGGTTGAACTCCTTACCTCGGCATCAGCACACCGGATGTTTAAGAACACATGTTCTTATCCATTCGGCCATGCTGACCTACATCTTTGACATTTATCTCTCTTTTATAAGTTGTGGCCAAAATATTTAATGTATAACCTATTCACAGCCCATTCACATTTCCAGGACTTTTTTGCTTGTTTATTGTGCAAATTTTGGCACCATAGAGCTGTGTTGAATATATTTACATTTGACAATTATAATTGTTAATGTTTTATTTATTTTTTCTAGATGTTCATAAGTTTTTCATGACAAATACATTTTTGTCCATTCCTAAACACCCCTTCCCCCCAACTTCTGTCATAATTTGATAATACATGTGCAAGATAGGAGAAACTTGTTACTTATTTGTTATATATCTCCCCATTTACTGTCATTTATTAGCCTCAACTTTACACCACTAATAATCACAATTTTAGTTTTTTAAATATTAATATCTAATCCACATTCTGCACTGTGCCATGCTCCATGAGGTCTTTAACTCCAGTTTGTCTTCTGTTAGTAACACTGTGTCATCAGCATATGTAAGATTATTTATGATTTTTCATTTCTGCACCTTCATGCATATTTTGCGTTTTACAAAAAGCACTTCAAGTACTTTTACAACAATAGTTCATACTACAATCACACCGTCCATGATAAACAACTAGCCACCCATTTCAACACTATTATCAGAATGGACCGTTTCCTTTTCTAGTACATATCTATGGCTTTCTAGTATGTATCTATCGCTTTTCTAGTATTTATCGATTGCTGTGCACACATCTGACTAATTATTTAGGCATGCTATATTAAACAGCATCTGGCAACTCACCCCTGGCATTCCTGTCATCCCTGGAGGTCCCTGTTTCAGCATATACATCGGATCACCTGTACCTCCTGCATCTACAGAACAGAAATCAAGCTCATATTTGCATTTGTTTAAAACTGAGATCTGGATGTTCATAAAAATCAAAGGCAAAAACACATTTTGATGTCTGCAGAAAAGCCATATACTTTAACATCTGCAAAAAAGTATCATCACCATGTGTCCTGCCAACCTCATAGAAGTTCATGACCTTCATCCATCTCCACAAATCTCAGTCCTCAATGTTCTGGAAACATGTTATTTATGACATTGCTTCATACCACCATCAGTCCATCCAAAATTATTTCTCTCAGTTAGCCTCTTTTACTGCTGATCTTTCCAGTCATCACAATAATTTCCAATGCCTCTTTTCTCATTGCAAGAAAGTATACTATATAAAATCTATCTCATAACTTTAACAGTAAGACCAGAGTTTACATTATAAAAGAAAATTATGCACTATTATAATTATTGTTACCATCACCATCATTATTTGATGCAGATTTTAATGCAGCACACAGTATCATTAACATTGTCCCTGACTGTGTGAAAGTACAGCAGGTTGAGGTTGTCTTGACTACCATGTTTTCAGACAATTTGAAGAAAAAAAATGCCCTTCTCCAGTGTATACATTAGAAGCAAAATATTTAATTCTGTATGACTATCAAATTATTGGGACATACAAGATGCTGTAAATGATCTCTATAATTTAGTTAGTTGAGGTTCCAACTTCACAGCAACAGGTCGTCCCCATCATGCTCCATTCCTGTGCCAGTGAATATCATACAAAATGCTCCCCTGTCCAATGTGAAAAATGGAATAGACAGGAGTCTTGGCAATCTAACAGCCCGCACAGGTACACTGTGCATAATGCCGTCGCCAGAATGCCAACACAAAATTAATCCATGAAAACGGTTCCAAATGCTGCTGTATGTAGCCGGGGCGCAGTGTTGGGGGTGAGCGCCCAACATTGCTTAAATACCCCAATGGCTCGTGAATACATAACCTATGCAGCAAAAGTCCAACTCCTGGCCTTCACGTGGCGGAACTGTTTCCACTAACAGGAGAAGGGGCGACGGCGAGTATCTGGCGCCGGAAAATAACCAGTGTGCTCTAGATGTGTATACACATACATGCATGTGCAGACACATGTGTGCGTGTGTACACATCTAAACTCGAGTGAGACCAGTCTGCTCTAGCAAAGGAAAGGTGCTGAAGACGGAGGCAACCAGCCAGGAGGTGCACCACAGAAATCAGGATGCCACGCAATTACGCAAAATGGAATATGTCGACTACTGCTAAAAGTTATGGTGCTCACCCTGCATTGGACCCCCAGGCAGGTGCAGTGCCGGGCCCTATGTCTTGAAAGGGTCCAACCCCAACTACTGGAGGTCCTTCTCAGATGTCCTGTGGAGCCAGGGGACATGAGAATAGAACAGCTGGCCATACTAAACAAAGACTTAAAATAATGCACTGGAATGCAGAGGGAGTCGGCAACAAAAAAGTAGAATTAGAAAACATCCTGGACCAAGAAAAAGTAAGCATATGTTGCTTGCAAGAAACTCACTTCAACGAAAATATAGCCTTCAAATTCAGAGGCTACCAGTGTTACCGATCTGACAGAAAGGACAGGCGAAAAGGTGGGATACTTACTCTTGTAAAAAATAACATCACTGCTTCCCAAATCGAAGTCTATATGGAAGGGGCTGAGTATCAGACACTTAAACTTAAAACAGGCTATACAGACCTACATCTGATCAATTACTACTGTCCAAGTGACCGCCCACAGGCACTGGACACACTACCATTAACAGAAAAAATGATTGTGTGTGGCGATTTCAACAGCCACTCGCAGAGTTGGGGCTATGATCACATGGACCAGAGAGGAGAGAGACTGGAAGACTGGCAGGATGAGAACAGATTCATCTTGGTTAACAAGCCGTCCGACCCACATACTTTCTACTCGAGATCATGGCACTATACAACTACACCTGACCTGGCCTTTCATTCACCAGACCTGGAGTGGAACATTACACGAATTGTTGGGAAACAACTTGGTGGCAGCGACCATCGACCAGTCTTTCTAACTGTAGAAAATAAGCTTGTAAGTGAAAGCAGCACCCTCTCGAGGTGGAACTACAAGAAAGCAGACTGGGCAATGTACAAGAATCGCACCAGCATACTGGTTAGAAGCCTGAACACTGAGAAAGGCATAAATAAAGTAGTTGAAGAGTTTGGGAAATGCATACTACAGGCAGCGCGAGAAACAGTACCAAGAGGAGCCCATAAACAATATAAACCCTACTGGAGTAGTGAACTGGATCAGTTGCATAATGATGTGGAAGTATGTAGAAAGCAAGCAGAGGCCACACCCAGCCAAGAGCACCACAATAAATTCCAGCATGCAAAAGCCAAATTTCAAAGGGCCAAGCTGCAGGCTAGACGGAAAAGCTGGCAGGAAAAAACAGTCTCTGAACTTTGAAAGAGACACAAGGAAATTGTGGAAGCTAATTAAACAACTTAACGATGAGGGCACAGGGAGAAACTCAAAAATTGCACTACATAAAGATGGAAACATCTTAACATGAGAAACAAGCAGCTGACCATTTTGCGGACTCATTCGCACAAGGTAACAATATCAAAATTAGTCCAGAGAAACAACAAGAGATTCGAGAGAAACTGCAACATACAGGACAGAAGGAAATAGTACATGAGGTTCTGGAGGCACCTATCAGAATCAGCGAACTGGAGCTAGCCATATCATAACTGAAAATGAGAAAGTCACCAGGAGCTGATGGTATCTCCAATGAAATGATCAGGAACCTAGGAACAAAGGCCAAAGCAAAGCTGTTGCAGATCTTCAATAACAGTTGGACCTTAGGCAGTGTTCCACAAGCCTGGAGAGAAGCAATCATGATACCCCTCCTAAAATCAGGGAAAGATAGTTCCATTGCCTCTAGCTACAGACCAATTAGCCTCACCAGCTGTCTCTGCAAAACACTGGAGCGCATCATCAATCACAGACTGCAGTGGTACATTGAAAGTAAAAACATCCTTGTGCCACAGCAGGCTGGCTTTAGGCAGTGCTACTCTACGGAAGATCAGACAACCTACCTCTCTCAAGAAATTGAGGATGCATTCCAAGAGAAGAAGCTGGTGCTTGCGGCATGGATAGATTTGAAGAAAGCCTTTGACAAAGTCTAGAAAGAAGGTCTCATGAATAAACTGAGAAACTGCAAAGTCAATGGAAGAATGTACAAATGGGTGAAAGCATACTTGCACAACAGAAGAGCCCAAGTACAGATAGACGGACTAAAGAGCAAGAAAGTACTACTGCGTCACGGTGTTCCCCAGAGCAGAGTCTTGTCCCCCACACTCTTTCTAATCTTCATCAATGATCTCGTTGCTAATCTACTGCATGGAATTAAAGCCGCAATGTACGCCGATGACCTGGTTCTATGGAGCACAAATGAACATGCATCAGTGGCCACCAGATTACTACAAAGAGCTGTAGATACATTTGTTGCATGGGCAAATAGATGGTGTGTCAGCATAAACACTGACAAGTGCACCTATTTACCCTCTCTCCAAAACAAAAGGCAGGGACCATCCAGATAAATGGAACACCCCTAAGAGAAGATAAAGAACCAACATACCTTGGAGTAACATTTGATGGCAGGCTGACATGGAGAAAGCACATCAACAAAGTAGTAGCAAAAGCCAGAAGGAAAATAGCCATCCTGAGAAAGCTAAGTGGAACCACATGGGGAGCCAGTGGGAAAATACTTAGCAAAGTTTATCAACAGAGCATACGACCACACCTGGAATACGGGTCAACTGCGTGGTGTTCGGCATCAAAAACCACACTACAAGAGCTGGACAAAGTGCAAAATCAAGCACTTAGAGTCACCACAGGAGGCATGAGATCAACCCCTATAGTGGAAATGGAGAAGATGGGGAGGACACAAGCACTGAGTGAGCGCAGAGATACGAAAACGCTAATACAAGCAGAAAAGTTCCTCAGCTTGCCAGGTCACCCTATGAAGAACAGATTTGAAAACCTAGCTATGGGGCGGTTGAAAAGAAGTAGTTTTATCCACCAGGCCAAACGACTCTGCAGAGAAACCACCGATCTGCCCACAGTTGGTATCCCCCTAAGAACTATTCCAGAGCGAACTCCATGGAAAGATGAGCATAGACTATCATTACAAATCCAGACAAAAGTGAGAGGAATATTTGACAAGGAAGAACAGAATAGTGTGCAGCGCAGAACAGCCACTCTCAGCTTCCTTGATGAAGAATACCCACAGGACCTCTGGATCTGAGTCTACACAGATGGGTCAGCACAAAATGCTGTTCGAAATGGAGGAGCGGGAGTGTACATAGAATACCCAAATAATACTAGGGACACAGCAAGAGTACTGACAGGAAAGTACTGCTGTAACTACGATGCTGAAATTGAGGCAATCAAGATAGCAACAGAGAAATTACTAAATAACAGCAATGGTACACAACCTGTGGTGCTATTGACAGATGCAAAATCAGTACTCGAGGCGCTCCTGTCTGGGAAATTGCCAGTACTAAGGACACTACTTTCTGAACTTAGCAGTCAGCATATGGTCACCATACAGTGGATACCATCCCACTGTGGAGTACCCGGAAACGACAGAGCTGATCAATTGGCTAAGGAAGGAGCCAAAGAAGAACAGCCTGATGTGCCCGTTACATACCACCAAAAGAAAAGAATGATCAAATCAGTCAGAAAGCCACCAAAACCTGCTCAAGATGACTACCACGTTATGGATAGACCAGAACAAGTCATTATTCTGCGCCTCAGAACAGGGCACAATAGATTACGCAACCACATGTATACAAAATTCAAGATTGGTGAAACAGCCATGTGCACACGTGGATTGGCGTCGCAGACAGCAGAGCACATACTCCAAGGCTGCCCAAAATATAACATATCTAGGCAAACCTTCTGGCCTAGAGAGATGACAGTGGAGGATAAACTCTACGGACCGCTGTGTGAACTGAAAAAGACAGTTCAATTCATACAAGAGACAGCATTGCAGTTATAGACATATTTCAAGCGAACGAAAGAAGAAGAAGAATCCATGAAAACCACAGTTCATCGTTGATGGACTCGGCAGTCACCAGAAAGACCTAATTGACTCGGGCTTTCTCACATAGCTCGGTCTTTTACCGCAGGGCGACCCGCCAAAAGCGTCACACAAAGCACGAACTCCGCAGCTTCAGCATAGACTCCCAGGAGTCTCCTGAAAAATGCACTCATGAACCGAAAAGGCAAATCAGTCAATTCAGCAACAGCCGGTCGGTAACCACTGTTCTGAACATGCAGGTCACTGTACAGGACAGATGTAAAAGAATTCCACACGAATTTCACAGCTCACAGTGTTGCCCACGCACTCACTCAGTAGCAGGGTGGCGGAACCATGTACTACCAGTCCAACATGAGGAAAATGCGATTGCAAACCATAGCTGCAAGCATGAACACACCACAGGCCTTAACGGTTCAACGCCTAACCGCCATGTTGGCGACCGGAAGTCTGATCTCTATAATTTGTAGATAAATAAGACAGAAGTAATGGTATTACCAAAGAAGTAGATGTACAACTAAGGTTAAAAATATTAGTCTTGGGCTGGTAAAGAAAATTAATTATGAATTTATGTACATATACATGGAACATGTATCACAGTAATTAAGAACATAATAGGAAAAGTACAAAATATACTTGATAAAATAAAGAATATCTTATGCAATGACCATAGCAGCAAAAGTTAGAACCAATTTGGTAAGCAAACAATCTTTTAAAATGACAGCAATGTTACCACAAAGATCAGATGATGGCAGTCAACATTTCTGGCCACATTATAAGAAGAGAGAAAATTAAGCATATTATAACTGGTAACATAAATGGAAAAAGAGATAGGGAAAGGCAGAAAATAAAAATCTAGACAAGACAGCCTTACATCATGCACTGAAAGATATAGGAACATTCGGCTATAAAACAGGGCATATGTAGAAGCATTACCACTCCACATCGGTTGGCAAAGTACATGATGATGACAATGACTCTAAACATTTGCAATAAAAATAAAATACTATTTTGCAATAACGTTCTATAAAGAATTTATGAATGACAAGTTTAAGCTATTATCACACTGAACCACTACACACCAATTCAGAATAACATGTAAATAGAACCGTGACTTTTGCAATGACCATAACAATTACAAGATAAGTTTATAAGAGAACATAAAAAAAAATATTATTACTTAATAATGTATATGTACCGTGTATAACAGGGCTGTAGGAGGTTGGAGTTCGTCGCATCTCACCTTGTGGACTAGGCATTATTGGCGTGCCTGGAGGCCCTCCTGATTGTGGAGGGCCCTGCGGCACATAATCCTGCAAAATAAACATAAAAACATTATTATTTTATCCCAGGGGAAAGTTAAGGTGTTGTGATGTCTATAAAGGGATACCCTGCACCTTCCTGTGGACGCCAGCTAGCTCCATGCTAGTTTTACAGAACCCCATGCAAGACTTCTGCCCTACATACTTGGTGTGTACCATTCATGGCTATCACAGGCTTGAACCAAACAGGCAGGGGATCTCAGAGCTGATTATCCCTAGAAGTGCAATGACCAGAAGCCACGAAGTTGAAAAGCTTCTCAGACAATCAGCCGTCTCTTAAATCATGGGTAACTAATGTTCATTGAATACATGCCTTACCGTAAGACAAATAGTTTCAAAAGTCCATCGACCACATGATCTACTTTATGACATCTATAATTTTCGTAATTGTAGATGACTAATAGCCTCTAGGAAAGAACATCTTGCTTCATGTACACATTTCTCAGATTTGAGAGACAGCATATTACTGTCCCAACCTTGTTGCACTGAATGCCAGGTATGCGACAGAGAATGTCTTGTTGGTCAACAAACACAAAATTGCCACCCACAAACATACAATTTTTTTTTCTTTACAGAAATCACCACACTGCCAGATCTTTAATACATTTAAATAATAAAATTTTTCATATGGCAATTTAAAACAAACTTAGGTAACTAACAAAATACAAAATCAATATACTCACATAATTTGCTGGTGATGCACAGTTCATCTGCAATTAAAACAAAAAAACTTCAGAAATAAAAATCAGGTCAAGCATTAAAAAACCTAGAATGAATTATTATTAAGATAAATAGAAAACCTAATGCTAGTAGGATATAGTTGTTTTGGGGGTGTAGGACAGATAACCAGATTAGTATAATTACATATGTGTACTTTGGAAAAAAAAAGAAAGAAAGTTACATTATAAATGAATTTGTGGGAGGGATGGGAAGGAAACAAAAACCACATGTGATGCAATGATTCAAAATGGATACTTGACATGGGAGGAAAAAAAACGATAAGCAAAGATGAATGAAGTCAACATGTTGTAAATTAGGATTCATCATCATGTGCAATGCCAATAAGCGTGGGCAGACAAGTTTTGCCATCTTACGCGATCACCAGAGTCGGAGTTGTGGATCAGCTCTGTGTTCTTGTCTTGACCATACCACATCGGTAAGTGATCCAGGTATTTTCTTCTCTGCCTTCTCCTTGTTCTTTTCCCCTCAATCTTGTCAGTTGTCACCAAGTTCTCCAATTTATTTCTTCTCACATGTCCAAAAAATTGTGACTGTCAACGTCTAATTTCTCTAATCAGTTTACAATTTCCATCTGTGTCCTTAGGACTTGGTCATTGGTTTTTCTGTCTCTCCATAGTATTATTTGTACATTTCCACAGCCATTAGATGTTTTTTAAGCTTGTCCACTCATTGTCCATGCTTCACATCGATACAAAAGTACAGGTTTTATGTAGCACTTTTTGCGCATGGTTTAGCTTTTCTATTACCAGCGTCCCTCGCCATTAGGCAAACCCACTCCAACTTCTGAGGTACTTATAATTACGTCCCCAAGTTGAGGACGAGAAGTCAACATTCTAGTCCAACTGCGTAAAGGTTGAACCTGCTGCCTCGGCACCAGCAACCCGAAAGTTTAAGAGCTAGTGCTCTTATCCATTCAACCCTGCTGACCTCCAAAGAATCAAATGAAAGTAATACAAATATATACAATATTTACTTACATTATAATTTGCTGGTGATGCACAATTCATCTGGAATGATAGAAAAAGTTAACATGACTAACATTTTTTTTTACTTAAACTCAATAATTACAAACAATATTTATTATAAATATATTACTTTTTCATGCCCAGAAAAAAATTAACATGTTTCATTTAGTAAAGTAATGAGCAAAATAGCAAAAATACAATTATAATTATCATTATAAAGTGCTTTGCTAACTGATATAGTCACCTATTTCTCCACAGCTCCCATTCTCCAGCAGAAATCATATGCTAACGTCTTTTCATGCCATGATGATAGGTACGCAGTATCTTCTCTCACTGTCTTCCTCCAACCAAAACTATATATACCTATCTAACTAACTAGCTAACTCACAACAAAACTAACTAACCAACTAAGAAACTAACTTACTAACTCATCACACATAGATGCATACATGATTTAATATATTTAACTGCACACTATTTACATAAAGCAAACCAACACATATCAATGTTAAACTTACAGATGTTGATGTGGGTGGCCATCTGCTTTGTGCCCCTGGTCCTCCAGGCCTAGGACACGTAACAATTTAAAATTATGCATAACTATTGTTCATAACAGAAACATATAAGATTCAGTAATGTATGTGTTAATCATGTATAGCTGTGTAACACAAGCCATAACTTATATCTGTGTAACACATGTCAGACTAATTAACAAAAGTGATTATGGCTAAAGGTCAGAGGTTTAACTTCACTGCAATGGGTTTCACTCCATTATGCTACATCTCTCTTTGCAGGATGGAAAACAGCCTGCTGAGAGCATCACACAAAGGAGAACTTTGCAGTTCCAGCAATGACCCCCAGGGGTCTCAGGAAGACGCCCCTGTGGTCTGAACAATGCAGTTGGAAAAAGAACCTGTGTCCTTCACAGTGTGAGTCAGATGCCTGATCACTTCGCCACAGTGATCCCCGTAATTAACAAACCTAACACAAACTCACAGAAACTACTAAAAATCAAACTGTACTGATTTTGTTTTCATAATTATGTGCGATGTCCCTCTATGCAGGCATTTATGTTCCTCAACAGTTACCTATCTTCTTGATAAGCTCAACCAATGATTGTAGTCTATGCCAACCTAGCAACCATCCAGCATTTTCTCCTTTTATTTCTAAACCCTCATAATGCGGAAACACAATTCTGAATGTCTTGTCCTGGTGTTTTAATTATTTTTCTTTACAAATTACAATAATTAGATATTGGTCTGCGTAGTTGTTAAATGGAACTCTTAGCATTCTACAAAGAAACCACATATCAATGGCCTCTAGTTTTGTAACAATCTTGAGATTCTTGGTCCATGCTTCATAGGTGTATAGTATTATCAGCTAAATGTCACATGAAATGCAAGACATTATCTCTCCATCAGGCACACACAAAGAATCATAATGATATTTCACAGTTCATGTGTCTCCAATGGACAGAACATATTCATCAAGTGCCTTACAGACTGCTGTAGGCAACCATGTTTCCCCACATCTTGTGATCTCCAAGGGAATGTATTAATTTGTATTAACTCTCCCATGCCATGATACAAAAATGTCTTGATAGTCTTCCTTTTCAAAAATCTTTCAAGTTGTCACAACATGTAGCTTGTTTTGTCTTCTCATAATGTGGCCAAAACATGATGACTGCCTCTATCTGTTGTTTGTGATAAGTTGTCTTTGTGTCCTTGCCTCTTTCAAAACATTTAGATCACAGACTTACATCTGCTCGCATGCTATGAAAATTATTTTATATTCACAAGAAAATAAATATGAATTTCTGACATAATACATTAATAAGACAATGTCTGCTGACAATATAAAGAAAAGAAAACTGACAACACTTATCATCTGCAATAAAAGTAAAATAACAGATCACAAATTTATTTTTGAAAATGGAGAATAATAATAATACAATCATGAAAGAAGAAAGGTTAATGTTATTTCGATTACTTACATGGATAAGGGCGGCATTCCTCCAGGCCCTGGTCCGGGTCCCATACCTGTGTTTGGTGGTGGGGGACCTCTGTAACTCTGTAAGGATTCATACATCTGCCAGGAAAGATCAACCTTATTTCATGGTTTAATCATAATTTTGCCGCCTATAGTAAAATATTTCAGGGGTATAAAACAAAATAAAAAGTGCATTATATTTACATTTAAAGAACACATGAAACTAAAAATACCAATTATATTAGATAGAGTATTTACATTTAAAGAACACATGAAACTAAAAATACCAATTATATTAGATAGAGTTATAGAGAGAAAGCAAGTGTGACAATTAGTATAAACTGTCTGTCATCTACTGCCTGTATGTACCTTGCAGTGTAGGGCAGGGGGTCTTGAGCCTGAGAAATTAAGGGTGTCTGGCTAGTGCAGTCACCACAAACTGTGCAGGTTAGGATTTTATTGTTTGCTCCCGACAGAAAAAAATCCACACCTTACCGAGGATTCGAACCCAGTCTCCCGAAGGAGAACCCGGCGTGCTTAGTCACTCGGCTAGCCGCTCCCCGACACTTAGTATAAAATGCATTAAATAGTACAAAATGTATTAAATAGCACTCAAAAATATGTTCAATTGAAGATATTTGTAGATGAAGTTTAAAAAAGAATTTTATTATGACAACCTGACATCATTTTATTACTTGTGGCACATAAGAAGTGAGAGAGACAGGAAGTTAAGAAGACAAAGAATATATTTCCACAATAATATTTAATAGTTTGCCTCTAATGTTGCCTTGTGTAGTATTAATGCAATCAAGAACTACAAGATACTTTAATAGTTTGCCTCTAATGTTGCCTTGTGTAGTATTAACGCAATCAAGAATCACAAGATACTTTATCAACATTCTTGGAGACAAAAGACAGTAAGAACCACACTAGACAACAAGATGGTTTAGTATGTAAAGTATTGAAGTATACTTGTTTCTTTGGCAAGATATAGGCTTAAATCTATAGATGTAAATAATTTTCTTGGCCATCATGTCCTCATACGTCTTCTATGAGCATTAATCAATATCTTAAATGTATTTCTCTATTCTAATGTAAAAGAAACAAGCCAGCTTTTTTTTTCTCGCTCAGAAAGCAATGGTAAACTACTGAGCGTAATCTTGCCAAGAACATCAACAACAGCTGAAAAATGCTGGTGTTGACTGCAACGTCCTGTAAGGGATATGCAACTTTTTAAAAAAATGTAAAAGAAGCAGACAATCTTGGGACACTTCATGTAAGTGGTAAATTTAGAAATGTGACAACTGGAAAGTTGAAAGCTAAAAGAGACAGGTAAGACCTCAAGAGAATAATAATGACTGGTATGTATTAGAATCCTTAAATTAACTGATGCTTTGATGGCATTGTGAATGTATATTTGTATGTTCTACATGTATATTATGAACATAGAGATAAGCTGGCTTGTAAACAGTATATCTCACAAACTGAAACACTAAGGCCATATTAGGGCATATTAAAATGTCACAGTGGCTTAGGATGTACAGTAATGGACGGCATGGTTTCTAGAAGCAGAGGCAGGGACAACCAGAACAAAAGTTAGCACAGGGCATTAAAGACTCCCGGGCATAACAATGCACGAGAACTGGTAAAAGATAGTCTTTCCAGCGGGCCATGATAAAAAGTACATTCTGCAAAGGATCTGTGACATGAAAATGTGCATATTAAATTACAGACTATTGAGCCACAATAACATAACATTTTAATATGGCATTTAAAAAAAATTTCCTACTTTATTCTACACCATTCAGCCACAATAAAATAATATGTTAATATGACATTTTAATAACATTCCTACCATCTACATCAAGCAAATAAATAAATAAATAAATAAATATTAAAAAAAAGATGACACAAATAATTTGTGGCTTATTCAACCTGAGTCAAGCTATGTTTTTTTCTACTTTTAATATGTAAAAGCATGTGTGTATTTCTCTTTTAAAACAAAGTAGACATAAAAACTTGTGTGTACACATTTTGCCCTTCTTCACACATCTTAAGACATCTAATATAATCTAAAGAAAACAGCATTTAGCTTAATTAAGGTTGTTATCCCCAAATAGTTTATCTTGTAATTGAACTGGTGTAGGAGTGTATTTAAACAAATGTTAGTTCAGGATGTAGCAGTAAACTCCAGCTTTATTTTGGCTGTTTGTGATTCCCGGGCAAGCTAACACTCCGTAGTTTGCTACTATTTTCTAAACGACTGGCACTGATACCATTGTATGGAAACCAAGGCAAGGAGGTCTGCCCCCAAATCGTCTGCAGCTGTGTTTCGAAAGCGGTATGCAGGACTACAATTTGCATTCGTAACCCCTTTGGCACAGAGCCGACTAGGAGAGTAAGCTGTTCATATATTAGCCACTCTTGCACAAATGTTGGGCTGCCATTTGTCATTTCATGTCTAATTCCCTGGGCAGTCTCTTGTTTATTTTAAATGACCCACAAGAATTCTTTAACAGTAATCCCATGACACAAGCTTTAGAGGTTAGAAGTGTAAGATCTTTACATATACTAGGTTATAGTGATAATGATAATGATGGATCAGGATTACTTGCTTTATTTCCTGCCACTTTTCCTTTCCAGAAAAATCTCTGGCACCAATTTTACAAGGCTTGGTCAATACCAGATCCCTACTGGTCAGAAAAGTTAAAACCCTGCCACTACTTGGACCACTGTGTTGGTAAGCCAGTGCACTAGCTACTTGGCGCCATGGCTTTTCTTAACGGGTGAACATTCTAAAAGTATGTTTTTTTTTAAACGTATAATATCTGACATTTTAATTTGCCTATCTTTTACAGGAAGATTATTCTTGCAACTTAGCGCCGTTTAGGCAGTGGTTATGACACACATCTGCCAGTACAGCAGCAGCAAGAGTCCCTTTTCTGACCAATACAGCTCTGGGGCAGTAAACGATTTTCAGAACTGTCTGGGAAGGGAAGGTGACAAGGAAGGAAACTGGCCAGACAACCTTATTTTGCAGTAGCTTAAAATATGTGTAAAGTGACACCTTATACCCCAGTGGCAGCATCTATCATGTAACTACCATTATTGTTACTTTTGCTAGTTAGTAAACACAAATAATAATAATAAAGGACCCTTTTTCATGCCCGAGAAATATTGGACATACTAGTATACATCAACTGGCACTCAATAGGTGGTAGTGGTCAAACCCAAGCCGGCAGCCTTTACTTTCCAAAACATTTTCTGGCAGCCATTTTAGGCTACACTGGCCTAGCAGCCAAGGTCAATTTACAACATCCTTGCCTTGATGGAGATTCAAACATATAATCACTGGGCTAGCTGGCAAGTGTGCTAGCCACGGCGCTACTGCAACTTCCACTATTGTAGTTAGTGAGTTACATAAATTGTAAATAAAATCACACAAAAACAACATTCCATGCGTAAAACCTTGGTGAATCCGGGAAGGTTAACCCGGTCAACAAATGCCCGCAAAAGTCGGATGTGTCGGCCTAACGGCGCAGGAACGCAGCTCTGCTGTAAACAGGCACAACGCAGTCACGTCCGAAAAAAAAGAAACTCCGGATGAACGCAGAAGAAGAAGAAGAAGAAACCTTAGTGAAATAGGTAAAGAGCCCATTTCCATGTTATATTCTGGATTTGTTGCTAGATCCCAGTTTTATTGATCAAACAGTAGCTGACAGGTGATTTGGTATACACCATGCTGCCAGCAATAACCCCAAGACAATGTTCTGGTACGTGTTTCATGAGGCAGGGTCATACTGAAGTTATGCATCTGTACTTTCAGGGAGATTTCAACCCAGAATCACTAAGCTGACAGGAGGTCAGCATGGTTAAATGTATAAGAGCGCATGTTCTGAAACATCTGGTGATGTCAAGGTAGTGGGTTCAACCCCTACAGTGGCCAGTTGGACTAAAATGTTGACTTCTCATCCTTGACTTGGGGACGTAAATTACAAATATTTCTGAAGTCAGAGTGGGTTCATCTGTTGGTGAGGGACACTGGTAATAGAAAAACTAATCCACGCGCAAAAATCAGTCCAGTGGACTGAAATTAGTAGCACATGTGAAACTATGCTTGAGTTTAAAGCCAGGGAACAAAAAAACCTAAGCCGATGGGCTATTAGAGTTTCATAAAAAGTTGATAATTTATATACAATATGTGACCAGGCATAAAGAACACTACTCACAGGATTCATCGGGACTGGCATTCTGCCACCTGGATGGTTGATTCTCTGCATGGGACTCATTCCTGGGTGGCCTGTCAAAGAAATTCATTCATTAATTTAAAAAGTAAACAGAAACAAAATCATTAGTTATTAATGACAGAAATATCTTAAAATGGGAAAAGAATTAGTGGTGATCACAGATAAGACATAGGCAGAAAACACTGTCAGTGTGTTGACATATTATAATTGGGGCCCTTATGGTGTTTATTTTCTGCATCTGCTTGTGGAAATGGTGTTGTGTTTTTCGCTTCCTAATTTCTGTTGCTTTTCTGGCTTGGTGTTGTTATCTTCATTGTTGATGCGTGACATGTCTGGTCAGGTTCATGCACGTTTAAGTGCTTGGAATCATTATGTTCCTGCCCCATCTCATAGTGTTCTTCTTTCAGGGAGTGTTTCATCTGTAGTTCCCAAGCATGAGATTCCATTCACCTCTTGCCCTATATCTTGGTCTCTTGTATCTTCGTGGTTTCCTTGGTGGTACACATTCTCTGATACTTTCTCCTCTTCTGCATGGGACTTGCTTTGTGTCCGTCTGTTTGGGCTGTTGTTCTTGGTCTGTTCTTTGATATATTCATTCACAGTGCTCTACACATCCTAGCTTATAAAGATGTGGCCCAGCACAAGCGACAAATCCAGCAAATGCCAAACTCTTGCCTGCAATATAATCTGCAGAGATGACAGTGCTATTTTATTTGTTTAAATGTAATGAAATCTTCAGGACCGGAAAAGAATATTAAAATACCAAAGGTAAATTTTTTTGGTTAAAAGTGGGTTTAAATCTAGCTGACTTCGACATCTGAAATATACTTTGGATATTAGTTATATTTTAACATGACTAACACAAATGCAAATTTTCTGTGATAATTTCAACACATTTGAAAATTCATACACTGATACTTTAAAAAAATTAATGATTTTAGGCAAGTATGTATTTCCAAAACTTGCATATAGCTGAAAACAGTCTATGATTCAAAGACTTTAAATAACAGACTGCATGATATCATCCCTGACCTTCCTTGTTGTTGTTTTTTATAACTTCTAAATATAATGACATTAATACTGTGTTTTTATTATGTGCACTATTATTGATATTGTGCACTTAGTTTTGAAAGTGTGTGCATCCATGCACTACTTTCGAGCCTTTCTAAAAAACCATTAAGAAACTTGTGGATTTATAACTTTTTAAACACAGAGTTGAAGGTAAACAAAACCCATAAAAGTTAATAGGGGTTTAATATGAATGTGATTTCACAGAATCAAATAAAAATATCACCGGCAGCTAAGATAAGTAAAGATGACCTTCTAAACGAAGCTAAGGCACAAAGGAAACAACACAAGCATGAAAAAGAAACATTCTGTGTCTATATCATGAGAAGAGAAAACATATACTATAACATAGTACTATAATACTATAACAGCTAAAAACAAACTGCATGGGAAAGAGAGTAGTCTTAGACAATATCATGAGCGTAGTCGGGAAAAGTGTTGGATGTTAGCTCCCGTTGCTCACTATGGGAGGGAAAGACTGGCCACCAATTCCTTTATGTACTCGGGACTTTGCAGAGAAAAACTAAACAGTTTTGGCTCACGTCATGAAATGTGTCCATGTATCGGGTGTATTTTTAATGACTGTGCAGTGTTTGAAAATATTGCCAGTCCAAGTTTTGTATTCACCCTCTGTAAAGTTCATGCAACATAATAGGTAAGTACAAAACTTGCACCGGCAATATTTTGAAACACCGCAGTCATTAAAAATACACCCTGTATAAATCAATTTAAAAAAAACCCTGAAAAGTGAGAGACGTGAAGAGAGACATGATCGTCCATGCCAAAGACACTAAAGAAAATAACCCCGTGAAGATGTCTGTGCCATGAAAACAGTTCGCGGAGAATCACTTCGCCAAGTAACAAGCCCGGCTAAATAACAAACCAGCGCGAGGACACGGACGGTAGGCGAGAACACAATACGTTATAATAGACGCGCGCGTGCCCGCAGCAGACGGCTAAAAGGTCGGGCCGTTGGGACTAACCGTTTGTAGCAGACAATCTAGAACAGCGTTCATTGAAAATGACAACAAATCACAACGGGATAGGAAATTGTTCTTGTGATTATTATTTAATAGTAATACACAGACTGGGTGATACCAGAAAGGGACTTGAGTATGAGCGTGAATATTAAACTATAATGAAACCGCTGTGGTAGTCGGTACCAACAATACAATCATTTTGTTCATCACAAGTTTTCATAAATCCAATGGACTTTTTATGCAGTGGATTCAGGTAGGGCGCACGTTTTCACATACATTTTCATTTTGCATGTTTGTGTTGGCGTATACTTGTTTATTTACACAAAGATTTACAAATATAGAAGAGGTTTGTCATTATTAACCAACAAGAAAATAAGTTTTACAGGAAAATAGTTTCTATAATTAATATGAAGACAAAAAATTACGCTATTCCGAATTTTTTTTTGTGCATATCCTTTTTTTTTTTTTTTTTACAGGATATCGCTGTCAACACCATAATTTTACGTTCAGTAGTTTGCCACTGCTTTTTGAAAGACCGGCCCCCATACCAATTAGTTAAAACTCAGCACAACGCGATCTGCTACCAAATCGCGCGTAGCTGTGTTTCGAACGCAGGTAAGCGGGATTACGAACCGTGTCCATAACAATTTCGCCACGGAGAACGGCATTCCGAAATTACCTCATGAAAAAAATGTAAACAAACATACCTAATGTTTTCGAAATCATGTAGGAAAGTATCTCATACCATTAAATGCTCTGGAAATACAACAATATATTGTACTACAATCAAAATAACTCAACCACTACATCAGCTGCTCTCTCTCACTCTGAGAAAACTAGTAACACAGAAAACTGAGAAAGAAACATAATAAACGTTCTCCTAACAATGGTACGGAGCATCCATCTTAGAGAATTACAATTGCTATGTTCAAGCGTTTTAATGCGTATATTGTTGTTGTCGTCTAAGATTAGCCTCAGAAGTGATGTGTGAATGAAATAATGTAAGGCAGCAGAGATAAAAAGGGCAGATTGTTAGACGGGCCTGCGTGCCCAACTAGTAACACTTTAAAAATAAAGTTCTCTCATCTCTTTATAGCGCAATATCTCTGTTTGATAAAAACGCGACTGCGCAGCTCTGTCAAAAAGATTCTCGATTCAGATCACTTGAAAGATGAAACAACAGCAAGTGAGATGCGTAAGATTTAGAGATGGATTATATTTAAAAAAAAAAAAACTTCAAGCACTCACGTGTTTCGTACACTGAGGTTAAAACGATAAAATCAGTGGACGCAAAATAAGTACATCAAATAACCATGGCTAGCACACTAGTATCCCGGTTGAAAAAAAACAAAAAAACTGACCTGGACTCTCATGTCGATCAAGTCTAAAATAGGTCCGAGAAATAGCATAAAGGGTAAAGACGGTCGGCGTGATACTGACGTCACCCACCGAACGCCGGATGGTCTATAACAGTGGTTCTCAACCGGTGGGGAATTCCCCCCCCCCCTTGGGGTTTCCAGGGGGGGGGGGATGAAGATTGTTTCAAGAATGCGTTAATACAAGAACCGATTACTTGATCTTGTTTTTCCCTTCATACTTTACGGTTCTGTACGTCTCACCTTTCTAAAATTCATTTTATAAAATAAGTAGACCCACAAATCACGTTTTATGTGGACGTCTAGACGTGTTTTAGTACGTGTTTCCATTATTACGTATACTGTGTAGGGGCGGGAGGGGGGATTTTTAGGTAGGAAATACGAAAGGGGGGGGGGGGATGACGTTCTGAAAATACGGTGAAGGGGGGCACGGGCCAAAAAAAGGTTGAGAACCACTGGTCTATAACAATGCAAAGATAGCACCACACGCCCAACACGCCTTAAGGCGTGTATAAGGAGGGTCTTTTATTTTACAATACGTCCTCGCCCGTGTGTCGTCCACAAAAGAAGCAACGAATAATAACACTGTAACATACCATGCACGTCGTAAGAGGCGACTAAGGATAGTTGGCGTGAGAATGGCCACCTCATCCCGTAGAAAACTTCAACTGCAAAATCCAACCAGTTATGAACAAGTCTACAAAGGGCTTACGACAAGCAGATTAGGCTACACTGTTACCAATCGGTGCTTCCTTCCTAACTATGCTGGTCTCATAATTGGAGAGAGAGAGAGAGAGAGAGAGAGAGAGAGAGAGAGAGAGAACAGTTGAAAATGTAATTATAATACCTACAAATAGAAGATAAGCTTTATAATTAACGCGAGGGGGGGGGGGAATAATATACATGATAGGAAGAAAAACTATGCTTGTGGAAAATACACGAAAAGGGAAGGAAAGATATATTGTTTTAAGCAGCAAAGCTTTTTAAAAGGCCGCAAGAAAAAGCGCTGGCTACTGTTTCCTGAAGCAAACCAACGAGCTATATGAATGACTTGTCATACCTGGCAACGCTGACTAAAACTGCGTTCCTTTACGGAAATTGCTGCTGGATTACCTTTACCTAAGATCACGTCGATAACCACTGAAAGGGGCGGGGGGGGGGAACGCACGAGAGAGAGAGAGAGAGAGAGAGAGAGAGAGAGAGAGAGAGAGAGAGAGAGAGAGAGAGAGAGAGAGAGAGAGAGAGAGAGAGAACAGATTGAAATTAACCGGAAGGAGATGTCAGTACATGTAATGGAAATGAAACTTTAGTCCATTGCTGGAATAACTACGCCAATAAAAGTGAATAATGACACAAGATATGAAAACCCTTGGCATAGATCCAGACACCTGGGAAAGAGTTGCAACAGACAGATGTTCCTGGAGAAGAGATGTACGAAACAGACTGGTGCTCTTTCAGCGCAATCTAATGAAACACACTGAGGATATGCGGCACAGGCTCAAAACGCAGTCACTTACTGCGGGACCTGCTTCGTCTTACAGATGCGGAAACTGTGACAGAGATTGTCACTCTCACATCGGATACAGCTACTAGCGGTGCTGTCAGGTACCTCCCCAGCGGCACAACTCTATAGTCCTTCAGGACTGAAATAGGCCTACTACTACTAAAAGTGAATAATGAACCAAGACATTAGACAAAGAAGAATATCAGGAGAAAGAGCGGTTGTTTCATGTCAACACGTAATTTTTTCACAGAATCTCTAACAGCAATAATCCATCGGTGTGCACGTCAATAAACTGCATTAAAAACTATTTTGGTTTTTACTGATGAAATTGCCAGCCTCATAACATTTACAAACAAGCTGTTATAATATTTATTACACCAGGGAAGCGAAAACATAGTTTAGGCAAAACTTTACGCGTAGATCAGGGTCGGCCTCTACTACGATACAAAGATGTGTGTAAGCGGGACATGATTGATACAGGCATTGATAATGCACATTGGGAGCACGTCGCCGCTGAACACATTGGGAGCACGTCGCCGCTGAACGTGTTGCATGGAGGGCAACTATCAGAAATAGAATAAAGACAAAGGAGAAAATGATTGCAGATAAAGCACACACAGAGCGTGAGAGACGTAAGATGGTGCAAAATGGTGGAAGTGACCATGTTTTCACATGCACCTACTGTGGGCAAACATTTGCAAGAATTGGCCTTACCAGCCACACTCGCCACCGCCATGGATCGTAGTTATTAAGCCTTTTTGAAGCACAATGTACCAAACTATCGTCTGTCAAGACGGAAAGGTGCCAATGAATACGCATAGATCATAGACGGAATCTGCTTAGTCTATACCGCTGAAGACCCGATCAAACACGCAGCTTTTGCGATAAAGTGCCATCGCCTCAGTAAAGTAATGGATTTCCAGCAGCATGTGTCCTAAACCTTCCATGTACGTTCTGTTAGAATGTACCCTTACCATATCTTGATGTTTATCAATTTAGTCTTTAAAGACTAATTCTTTTATGTAACCTTCAACTTCTACCTCTGATATGGTTTTCAGTACATTACTCTGTCACACGATACGATCAAAGTAAACTGTCATTCTAACTTTTATTTCACCATGACATGCCATTTTTCTACTGAGATGTTCTATAAATTCCTCTCCGCGAAGGTTAACCCGGTCAACAAATGCCCGCACAAGTCGGATGTGTCGGCCTAACGGCGCAAGAACACAGCTCTGCTGTAAACAGGCAGAGAGCTGTAAACAGGCACAACGCAATCACGCCCGAAAAAAAACAAAAAAACTTCGGATGAAAGCAGAAGAAGAAGAAGAAGAAGAAGAAGAAGAAGAAGAAGAAGAAGAAGAAGAAGAAGGAGAAGAAATTCCTCTTTTTTTTTCACGCAAAGAAACTCGCCCTAGTCTTCTGAATATCCACATTAAAAACCTTGTGATGCTTCATCTGTCCGTCACTGCCTGTATTTTCCTCCATACAGTGCTACATACACATTGTATTTGGTGATGTTCTGTGAATGTTTGGAGAGAGGTATACGTTTCATGTTGCTCAATATGTTCTTTGTCATTTCAATTATTTTATTTGACAAAGTTAGAACTTAATATCTGTCCCAATATTTTTATGTATACAAATAAAAAATATTGATTTCTAAATTGCGCGCGGGCGCGCAAAAAATATTACTTTACCGAGGGTGCTGTTATTTTTAAGACATTATTGTTGACCTTTACTGTTTAGTGTATCCAGTAGAGGAGCGGCTGGCCAAGTGGCTAGAATGTCGGATTCTCCTTTGGGAGACACGGGTTCGAATCCCAAGTAAGGTGTGGCATTTTTTTCTGTCGGGCAAAAAGAAAACTCTTACCTGCACAGTTCACGGCGACTGCACTAGCCAGGCGGACTTAATTCCTCATGCTCAAGACACCCCCCCCCCATACACCGCAAGGTACTATATAGGTAGTAAATGACAGACAGTATTCAGTAGATTCTGCACATATTATGGGCCCCCTGCCATTAAGATTATGACAACTGCACATATGCAATTGATAATTCGCCATCGGATGTTTATACCCTGATAGATCTTCTGAATGTTTAATTAAAACATGTAGGTTGGAGGTGAAAGGAGACAGGGGATGATCTAGAGAGAAGATACTAGCTAGTTAAATCGTTTTATGGTGAATTATCTGTATGGTAAATTTATTGTCAACACGCACAACAACAAAATGGACATATGACGACTAACTAAATGGGACATCCAAACTATCTTAAAAGTACAGCAGAGGGTAGTCTTATTGACTGAAACTGCAGTTGGAGTGAGAAGAATCAAGAACCAACAGGTTTAAAAAAAAAAAAATCCGCCTCGATGCGAATTGGAACCCATGGCCACCAGGCTAGCGTGTAGACATATAACTACTCTTCTTCCAGGAACCACGCCTTCTATTCCATCCATCATGTGCCATGCCGGTAAGCGTGGGCGGTCATGTTTTGCCATCTCACTCAATCACCAGAATCGTGGATCAGCTCCGTGTTTCCGTCTCGACCATGCCACTAGGCCAACCCATCCAGGTATTTGATTCTAGGTCTTCCCCTTGGTCTGTTCCCTTCGATCTTACCAGTTGTCACCAAGTTCTCCAATTCATTTCTTCTCATAACATTGCGCAACAAATTTTGACTGTCTACGTCTAATGTCTCTAATCAGTTTACGATCTTCTTTGTTTCTTGAAGGACTTGTTCATTGGTCTTTCTGGCTGTCCATGGTATTCTTTGCATTTTCCTCAGAAACCACATTTCTACAGCCATCAGATATTTTTCAGCTTGACTGCTCATTGTCCAAGCTTCACATCCATATAAAAGTACAGGTTCTATGTAGCACCTCAACACTCTTTTTTCTCGTTTCAATTGACATATTTTTATTCGTCAGTGTGTTTTTCATCTTGCTAAAGGCTACTTTTGTCATGGCGATTCTTGATCTAATCTCTTCAAGGCATCTCCCATCAGATGTTATTACTGTTCCGAGATAATTGTACCTATTCACTTGTTGAAGAATATTCCCATTTACTTGTATATTACATTGTGGTATTTCGTTCTTCCTAGTGACGACCATAATCTGTCTTTTTACAATTTAATTCTAACCCTAGTTGTTCACTGTGTGTAACAACCGCATCTACTAAATGTTGATTCCTTCCATATCTTCTATATTTTTGAAAATATTTTCACTGTACAGGGAAAACAGATCTGGAGACATTACACATCCCTGTCTCACACCTCTCTTAATAGGCTGATATTGGCCTACTTCATTATCAACTCTTATGGCAGCTTGTTGTTTTCAATATATGATTTTTACAAGTCTAAGGTCTTTTCCATCAATTTGTAGATCTTCAAGCATCCTTATCATGTCGACATGACTCACTTTATCGAAAGCCTTTGTGCAGTCAATAAAGCAAAGGTGTAGATCTTTGTTTACTTCTATAGAACGTTCGATTACGGATCTCAGTAAATACACAGCATTTACTGTGCCCTTGCCTTCTACAAACCCACATCATTGTTCTCCTATTTCAGGTTGCATTTTCCTCCTAACTCTTTGCATGGTAATTCTAAGCAAAGTCTTCGTGATGTGACTCATTATACTAATTGTTCGATGTTGATCACATTCCAAGGCTCCTGATTTCTTTGGGATTGCAATAAATATAGAATACATAATTCATGAGGTATATTTCCAGTATCATACATTGTATTAAGCAGACTGGTAACTTTATCTATTCCATATTCTTCTAAAGCATTAATCATTTTTGTTGTGACGCTGTCTGAACCGGGGGTCTTGCCAGATTTCATATGGTTAAGAGCATTCTGAACCTCCATCTTCAAATTGCTGGTCCTTCATTATTATTTAGAACACCATACTGTTCGTTTCTGTTATCATCATAAAGGTTTTTCACGTAATCTGACCATACATGTAAGATGTGATCTTTTTCTATTATGACTCTTCCATCTTTTGTCAATAGGCAGCTTGCTGATGTACGTGTTCTTTGATTAGTAAGCTCATGAATTCTTTCGTGCATTAGTTTCGCATTTTTACTGTTGGATTGGTTTTCAATTTTTCTCAAGCCATGTTTCTTTTGCCTCCTTACATAAGGTTCTGATTTTTCTGTGAATTTCTTCATATTTGGCACAATTATTTTTGTTCTGTCTTCTTGTTTCCATTAGTTGTAAAATTTCTTCAGTCATCCATGTCTTACGGCCCACTTTCTTTAATTATGGAATAGTTTTTTCTGCTTCACAACTGATTGAATTCTTCAGCATTTCCCTTTGATCATCTACATTTTGAAATAGGATCTCTAGATCAGACAATAAATCAAATTTGTTCTTTACTTCTATGTTAAAATTATCTTGTATTTCTTTGTCAGTTTTCAATTTGCACAAGTCATATTTAGGGTTTCCTGCTGTTTACTTGACTTTCTTTAACTTTACCCTCAATGTGCCTGTAATTAATCTGGATCACTGTAACAGTCTGCATTTAGAACTGTTTTTAACGACTGTTAATGCATTTCGAAACCTTCTGCTAATCAGGACGTAATCTACCTTATTTTTAATCCTGCTGTCTGGACTCCTCTATGTCCATAATCTTCTAGGATGCTGTTTAAACCAGGTGTTTCCTACAACCGTTTCTTGTTCTTTTGCCCATTCTATAAGTCTGTATCCTCTTTCATTTCTCTCTACCAAACCATGGTTGCCTACACTGCATCCATCGCCTTGCTTTCCTATTTTTGCGTTTAAATTACCCATTATGATATTTATTTCTGATTTTTTAGTTCTTCAGAGCAGACTCCATGTCATTATAAAATTCCTCTATACTTTCTTCACTGCATTCACTTGTTGGGGCATATACTTGAATGACATTTATTTTAAAAGGTCTTCCGTTTAATTTTACTAATAGAACTCTGTCTGACACAGCCCGATATGTCGCCTTCTATTACTGTTTTTTATCCCCTAAGCCACTGTAAAGCTTTAAAATGGCCAACATATTTCAGTTAAGAGACATGATACTATGTCATTGCTTCCTGAACGCTCATACTTTTTTTTTTAAAGCAACGCAAAGGGATCCTGCTCCCAACGGCTGATTTCAAACCTGATATGTCGGAATTGTAAAACTTATGTTTTACTGATCGTGAAATCGTCCATGAATCGCATCCATATGTTGCCACAAGAAAGGCTACTATCGCAGCATTTATTTCAGTTTTAAAAGTATTTGTTTTATGTTTGCAGGAGTATAGATGAAAGGACACGAGGTGCTTTACATTATTCCTGAAATTGCACACAGTAAACATTATTGCTATGATAGATACTTGGCTCTTGAAGTTTTCTTTTTATCACGCGCTGATATATACTTAACATACACATGTAAGAGACGCTTATATGTATAGCAGATTATATTGTACAACACTTTAATTATATTATTGACCAAGACATCCAGTTTTGTAGCTTGGGGTGTCGGGTAAAAAGAGAGGAATATCACCTCGAGAGGGGAGACAAGCCACATCGTTCGGGGTTGTCCCCAACTTGGTTCTCATCTCTTCATCTAGCTCACTTAAGACTCCACGTGTCACACTCAGAGCAAGCAACAGTCTTAAGCTAAATGGCTAAATCAGGCGAACGAAAATAAACATGGGTTGATGGAGTTTAAAAACTTTGGAAGGTAATCTAATCCATTTAGGCCAGGGGTGGGCAAACTACGGGCCCGCGGGCCGCATGCGGCCCGGCAACTGATATTATGCGACCCTCAAGGACATTTAGAAATACAATTTTTTATTTTGTATTTAAGTTATTTTGTTGAATTTTACAGAATTTCATGCACCGTTGTGACTGTTTTAACATTTTTGAAAAATGTCTTTCTAATTGTATTAGTTATTTATACTGTTTAATAACCTATAAATAGTTACTGATTGTGATAGGTTGCTGTAAACAAAGTGGACATAATATATATGCAGCCCCCAATACCTTTACATTTGTCAATGTGGCCCTATGCACAATGTCTGCCCACCCCTGATCTAGGTGAAGGTCAGGCCAAATGTCAAACCACCACTGCCTTATGGAAGTTTCTGCAAGAAAAAAAGGCTAGGGTAAACAATGTCAGACACAAAACTTAGGCAGGCAAGATTCATAAGCCTGGAAAGGCTGTAGGAGGATGATTCCAGATTCCAGAAAGAAGAAACCTCAACCGTCAAAGTCGGAAGATATTGGCTAAGTGGCAGGGAATTAGGAACACGGACATCTTTATGCATCAAAATGGCTGCTATGCAGCCGACTCTAGATCAATTTGGTATTGTTCTTATGGAACATGACAACGTAGGAGCAACGTTGTGCTCCCTGCCTCGAAGGTATCCACCCAATACGACTGGATCCACAAACTCAGTAACCAGCGAATGTGCTGCGTTAAAAATCAACATCACAGCACTTGGGACATTCCCATACGTACTTTGCCTTTAACAACCAGCGAAGAGTTTCAATAGTAATGGTGCCAGTTGCAGTCTGATCATATGTCTGCCTGGCCTTTCCTCGAAGTACTGAGTGTCGGCCATATCCTCTACATACACAGCCCATCCATTCTCTCTAGGCCATGATCATTTAGCTGTTTGTTCACACCAAGTACACAGTCTTATGACCAGGGAAGGTCAGAGACATGCGATGGGGCAGTCTTTAGGAAGTCAAGCATCGATATATGCTGTATGCGAGAATAAGACAGTCAAGATTTTGTCAAACAGAATTAGATATGGCCTGAGCGAAAGGAGCGATACTTCAAGACATTCTAAGGTGAAATAGGAGAAGACCTCAAACGCACCATCCTGTATAAGACACCTGCCAGGAAAGATGAACAGCAAATGCTGATAGCTGGAAAAGAAGTTGTGACTAATAGAATCAGCGCTTTGTGATCTCGGGCCGCAAGTAACAAAATGATTATGTATGTTTGTATGGTCCTATAATGCAACTGGATCAAACAAGGCAAGGCCGAAAGAGGGAACATGTCGTTTGGGCACCACATGTTCTCTGAAGCTCTGCCCAGGCATTGTGAGATGGAATTTTGGCCAAATTCCAATCCACATACTTTGGTCTGTCAAGACTGCAAGGTGCCACTCACTCACTTGGAAACAGCATAAAGTAAAGCTTTTCTATTTCAATGTATTGATTCTTCTATAAGTCATTTTTATACTAGCTTATCAGACCCACCCCACACACACACACAATATGTTAAAACATATTATGTAATGACTCGACAACTGCATATTTCACGATCACCCTGCTATTTCCGCTCTTTTCCCGTTGGTGCCAGCCCACATAAATTTGTAGTGCTTCTTTCTGAAGGAAAGTGTTCCCTTTAATATCTTGCCAATACTAATCCAACTCTACTGCACACTCGGTCGTGTCTTGGAATGGACAAGAAACAGAAATAGTCGATATTTTGGGCCGGTATTTCTATGCGTTCATAGTCAGCAACCGGCCTCCGTGGTGAAGGGCTTATGGATGTGGTTCGTAATCCCATGTACCCACTTTCGAAACATAGCTGTGTGCGATTTGGCAGCAGACTGGTTTTTTACGAAATGGTATGGGTCGTTCAGAAAGCAATGGCAAACTACTGAACGTAAACTTGCCAAGACATCAACAACAGCAAAAAATGCTGGTGTTGAATGCAAACGTCCTGTAAAGGATATATGCAACTAACTTTTAACATAATCAACAATGTTTACTGAACCGTTTGTTCCGCTTTAACCCAGTTATACTTTTTAACCACTCCTTTTATTAACCATGCTTATTAACACAGATTACTTTCTTTCTTCCGGTCAGTCTGTTTATCTATCGATCAGTTGGATCTTTTCCATAGGACATGCTTGAGAGAACAGATTGGCTGGGTCTGCACCACTGGGTATGCAGATGTGGCCAAGTCCTTTGTGATCATGTGTATAGTATTAAGAAGATCATGGCATGGAGACAATAATGCAGCAGGGAGAGGCCAGAGGATGTGGCCAACAATCAGAAGAAGGAGGCGAGCATGGGAATGTCCAGAGTGCTGTGATATCAGTATTGACTCACCTCATTAACATAGCTTGGAAAACAAGGTGTGGAAATAACTGACCTGATACTTTAAAGCTAATGGTCGACGTTTGGTGCAGGAGAGCCTGGCATATGATACCACAACATCCAGCTTAAGAATGGAGGTGGAGGCAGTCACTGCGGCTCTCCGCTGGATGGAGAATACGACACACACACACATCATGATTGTAACTGACTCAGAAAGCATGCTGACGAGGGTGAGGACGGGCAGGCTTCGTGCGGAGTGGCCTGCTTCACTTTGGAGGTCACGGGTGACAAGCATCGCCTGGATCTTTTCTCCGGGGCATGCCAGTGTGCTGGGAAATGAACAGGCGGACAGACTGGCTGGCTCTGCAGAACTTGGTGGAGTATTGATACATGACAAGGCAGACATGGTAGCGGCCTTGTGGGAGCACGTGTACACTTCGGAGAAGCAAATGGATTACCATGGTCTGGCAAGAATGAGACAGCGAGGAGTGACGAGGGGATCTGGCCGACGCTCAAAGGAAAGGCGAGACGGACATATAATCAGATTGCTACTGGTACTATTGGTGTTGGAACTCTTCGCTGGCTGCTGAGGTTGGGGACGGAGCGCTTATGGGAATGCCCCGAATGCTGTGATGTCGATTCCTAAATCAATCAATCAATCTGAGAAACATGCCATGTCCTTTGTTAACCCCCACACTCCTTGAGACTTAAATCCCCTTGCAGATATTTAACTTCATTGTTTGGTTTAATTACTTAATTTTTTCCCCCCAAATCACATCCATATTTATTGTAAAGGTTACTATCTAACATTAAACAAATGTCACACAATAGTCTCTGTTGTAGAGTGCATCTAGTGTTAACATATGAAATGTCAAAAGTCCTGTTTATAAAATGTTATGTAATTATGAAGCATCATCTTCTTATAACTATACAAATAGCTTCTGGTATCCAGTCTATTACACAAATGTAAGTGTTGTTATGGGAAACAAAACAAATGTTTATGTCAGTAATAAAGTAAATACATATGCATTCTATCAAGAATAATTGTTGTCAGTGGTGAAACGTCGAAAACTTGCCTTGTTTTGGCATGTCATCATGATACACTCTCAAAGGAAATTCTCCAGAGTATTGAGGGCAAACTGAGAAGATGAAAGCAGAGAAAATTCTGGACTGTCAACATTAAAGAGTGAATAAGATGTAGTATTTCCATACTTGTGTACATTGCTGAGGACAGACATTGGTAGAGGACTGATTACTGATGCTTCCACCATGACACCCCTACCAGCCACAAGTGAGATGTGATTTTTTTTTGTTCACTGGCTTTGACCACAGTCCAGGCTGGACAAATTTTTGAGTGTGGGCTAGCTTTCCCTATTACCAGTGTCCCTCACCATCAGGCGAACCCATTTCGACTTCTGTAATTTACGTCCCCAAGTCAAGGATGAGAAGTCAACATTTTAGTCCAACTGACCGGTTAAAGAGTTTAAACCAACACCTTGACATCAGCACACTGTTAAGTTTAAGAACGAGCGCTATGATCCGTTTGGCCATGCTGACTTCCGGTGAGATGTGATGATGATAATTTGGTTTTAAGCTAATTAGTTAGTTAGTTGAGGTTCCAACTTCACGGCAACGGATCGTCCCCATTATGCTCCATTCCTGTGTTAGTGAATAATCACACAAAATGCTCCCCACTGTCCAATGTGAAAAGTGGAATAGGCAGGAGTCTCGGCAATCCAACAGCCTGCTCAGGTACACTGTGCATAATGCCGCCGCCAGAATGCCAACACAAAATTAATCCATGATAAGCGCAATTCATCGTCGATGGACTCGGCAGTCACCAGAAAGACCTCACTGACCCGGGTTTTCTCACATGGCTCGGCCTTTTACTGCAGGGCGACCCGCCGAAAGTGTCGCATAAAGCACAAACGCTGCAGCTTCAGCGCAGACTCCTGGGAGTCTCCTGAAAAATGCACTCGTGAACTGAAAAGGCAACTCAGTCAATTCAGCAACAGCCGGTATCCATTGTTCCGAACATGCAGGTCACTTATAGGACAGATGTAAAAGCATTTTGCACGAATTTCACAGCTCACAGTGTCATCCACGCATTCAGTAGCAGGGCGACGGAACCATGTACTACCAGTCCAGCATGCGGAAAATGCGATTGCAAACCGTAGCTGCAAGCATAAACACGGCACAGGCCTTAACGGTTCAACACCTAACCGCCATGTTAGCGACCGGAAGTCCCCCTGGTTATAAGCATACAGTGTGAAGGTATTTGTCAATAAGTGTAGCCAGGGAGAAGCGCAGATGTAGAGCCACTGTAATAAAAGATATGGGAGACCAGTATTAAGTAGACAATCCAAGATGGTAACGAAAAGGATGCTGGCCGCTGCAGAGCTAATATTGGAGTCCTAATAAAATTATTAAACATAAATAAAAGAAAACTGCTGTTGCACAGCAGGAATGCAAACATGCATATGTTAAAAGGGATGACCAATGGAAAAATACCAAAAAACTGGTGGCAAACAGGTTAGGTAGTCAACATTACAATTTGTACGGATTTTAGAAAATAATGATCTCCCTCTCTCATACATATAAAACATTTTAACATCCGCTGGATAAATTCACCAGGGCAGATACCTCCAAAATTTGTGCTACATTTCAGGAGCTTGACTTTCATGCAAGTATGATATTACAGCACTTCATAGGTGTAATTTTCCCTTTGACTAAATGTAAAAAGTGCATCTATGCTTTTCTGGTGTGTTGGTTTCCCCCAAGGCAGAGGTCGAGTGTGTGTGTGTGTGAGAGAGAGAGAGAGAGAGAGAGAGAGAGAGAGAGAGAGAGAGAGAGAGAGAGAGAGAGAGAGAGAGAGAGAGCAGAGGTCAAATGTGTGTGTGAGAGTGTGTGTGTGAGAGAGAGAGAGAGAGAGAGTGTGTGTGGGTGTGTGGGGGGGGGGGGGTGTCCTCAAGAAGTGTAGGTTAACGACCTTAAGAATGATGAAGCATGGATAGCGGTCTCAAAAGTGAGGCATGGATAGTTGCCTCAAAGATGAGGCGTGCATAGCTATTTTAAGGCAATGTTGTTTAGCTGCAGAAACTCCCAAAAACCAACCAGCATGTAAATTCATTCTCCCTTTTAGATTTCATTGTCATTGAATTCACAAAACGACTGATAACAATTATGTCTTCATAAAACTCATTGTCAACTGACTAATTTTAAGTGCAATCATTACATCATATTGACATTCTGTCCAACATACATTCCCCAACATTCAACATTCTTGCATTCTAACACTTTCAGTGCATACTTCATTTCTGTTTTCAATTTAATAAATTTCAGTGAGCGAAAGCCCTTGAGATAATAATATGACAGAATGAATTATCCTCATCTAGAAACAGACGAGCAACAAGTATTGCGGTTGCACTGGTAACCTTTCATAAGATGGACAACTTATCAATTAAAAGCTGCTTACGGCAGTGAGAAAGGTGTTGATTTGCTATTTGGAACCCATACTATTGTATGCATGTTAAATATGGACAACAAGCAGACAAAATTAGAAATATCTAATGATAGTGGAAATGTTATTTCTGAGGAAAATGCAAGAATACCATTGACTGATTGAAAAATAAATAAGAAAGTCCTGCAAAAACAAATGAAAACTGTGTACTGATTAGAGAAAATAAGTGTCAGTGGTTGAGATCTTTGTTAGCACAGTCTAGATTTATTAAAGCAAGATGTGAGGAGAAATCAACTCGAAAGCTTAGTAATAACTGGCAAATGTGACGAGAAAAGAGCAAGAAGACGGTAAAGAAATAAATACACAGATGTCTTGGCCATATGACACAATCAGAACAAGACCACAGACCTGGTCCAATATGTAAGATAGAGAACCATGACTGCCTACGCTTACTGTTATGGCACATAATGCAATGAATAAGAAACATACAAGCATTTATTCCATAGGAACAGTTATTGCACATGTAGAAATAGTTTCTGTTGTATTAGTGAATGGACTGTCTTTCTATGAGCCCCCCCCCCCCCCCCCCCCCCCCCACATTCATTTCTGTGAACGGTCCCTTATCATCTCCACCAATCAACATTCTACTACTATCACTTAGCATTTTCTTTAGTCCATACATCTTTGTCAACCTTAGTTTGTCGTAGAATGTCTTGGAGATGCCTGACAGGAAAGAGATGCCTGACAGGAAGAAGACACCATGTCAACTTGACATGATGAATAGAATTAATGAAAACAGTAGCAAGAATGAACTCCAATATATTTCACCAGTTGATTTCTATTTTAAAAAAAAAAAGCTGAGCGTAATCTTGCCAAGAAATCAACAGACAGCTGAAAGATGCTGCTGTTGACAGCGATGTCCTGTAAAGGATATGCACAAAAAAAAAAAAAAAAAATGAAAATATAAAAGCAGGCCAAATGGAAGAAACGAAAGGTAATCTCCTGTCAAAGTGATTAAATGTCAAAGAAGGTGAATTGATTTAGTTTCAACGAACACTTCTGAACAACTGCTACTATGGCTACTACTATGACTACTACATAACTACTAATCCTGCCTTGCTCTGCTTCCATCTTTTCAAAGAGTTAAGCTTTATGTGAGGTACTGTTTTGTGATAACGCAGACCTGACGGCAATAAGAATGGATGGGAGCATTTTGAGTCGAACCCAGTCAATGACTTATCTTGGTGTGAGGCTTGATCGTAGCCTGTTCTTCAGAGATCATGTCGATTATGTCATAACGAAAGCTCAAAAAGGTTTGTCAGCAATGAAAGTCATGGCAACTGCCAATATCGAGCAAAGACTGCTAATACTTCTGTTCCAAGGACTGGTGCTTTCACGCATTGAGTATGCCCTGGCCATCCTCATTGTCAGCCCTACACAGATTGGAAGACTTGAAAAGGTACAAAACGAAGCCATGCGCATAATTTTGGGATGCACGGGAGACACCAGCTGTGTAGCGATGAGATACATCCTTGACTTCCCGACAATGGAACACAGGATCAAGATCTGGAGAGCTCGTGCATACTTAAAAATAAGTGCAGATGAGCAGCACCCTCTGCATGACGCTATATTCAGAGAAAAGGGTGACAGGCTAAAGAGGGGCAAATCATGGATGGGTCGGGCGGAAGATGTCGCCAGACAGGTCTGCAGTCTTACCAGTATCAACCCCGGCAAGGAATGGGTGCCAGTGCCTCCAGCTTTAAGTGCACTTTCTCCTGCATTATCACACTCAACAGACGGTGCAGAGAGCAGAACCCTGCCACTGTCAATGCAGAGGTCAACGCGCTCATCTATGAACACTCAGATAGCCCCGAAGTGCTTATCTATACAGATGGATCTGTTGTAAAGCAGCAGAGAAGTGCATGGGCATTTACAGCCCGTTCAGCGGGCTGAACCGTTCAAGAATCCAGTGGTGCCCACTCTATGACCACGAGCAGCATGACGATGGAGGTGATGGCAGTTACACAGGCTTTCATATGGCTGGAACCACAGCATTATACCAACGTGTGTGTACTAAGTGATTCAATGAGCATGATTCAGAAGGTCGAAGCTGGATCTGTACGTAGACAGTGGACTGAGTCGCTGCGGAAGTATGTTGTCCGTAAAGTCACCTTCATCTTCGTCCCGGGACATGCGGGAGTCGAGGGAAATGAACGAGCTGATAAACTGGCTGGCTCTGCACCTCCTGTAGATGGCCAGCCCATGGATCGTGTCGATGTTATTAACGTTCTTAAAGATATGGCGAGAACAGAGGACTTTGATGTCAGTGAATCCACATCGCTGTCCAGGATGAAAGACCTGGGAGTAAGAATCGGCACAGCCAGACGCGAGAGGTACATCGGGAAAAAGAGGTGCCCCGTCAACCAACAAAGAAATGGCACTATTAGCCACCGGACGTTGATGCATATGCTGGGGGGAGGATCTGAGCACCTATGGACCTGTCCGGAGTGCAATGAAGATACCCCAACTGATAACTGTTTTGTGATAATTTGGTTTACACTGCAAATATGTCTCCTACTTGCCAACTTCTTTCTTTTTTTTTTTTGTTTTCATTTTCGGTGTATTGTAATTAGTCTTTAACATAAGTGCCAAAACACTATCATCTCTTTACATTTAGAATTTGTTGCAGACATTTTATCTCTGTTGTTTCAATTGTTCTTTTCTCATTTGTTGTCAGGTTACACTATTGTCAGGTTAGTACTATTTGGGTGATAAACACCAGATGAGATAGAATACAAACCTGTCATATTCCAGACTGTTTATGGCACGTTTAAGTATCTTCAGCATTATTTCCAACCATACATTGATGATTGCATCAGCATTTGCATATATTTATCAAATGCCAACCAGTAGTTAATGCTCTCAACAATTCTTCTTCTTTCACTTTTTATCACCCACTGAGGCAGAGACCCTCAACCAACTTACTCCAAGCAGTCTTATCTTCTGCAATCTCGTGCAACTCCAGCTCTGTCCTCCCCATATTCATTAGTGCCTTCAATTCTCTTCTCCATGTGTTTTTAGGTCTTTCTCTATTTCATTTGCTCTGTGGGTTACAGATGAAGGACTTCCTAGTTACACTATTGTCAGGTTAGTACTATTTGGGTGATAAATACCAGATGAGATATTCCAGACTGTTTATGACACTTTTAAATATCTTCAGCATTATTTCCAACCATACATTGATGATTGTATAAGCATTTGCATATATTTATCAAATGCCAACCACAAGTTAATGCTCTCAACAATTCAGCTGGTCAAAGACTTTCAGGTTTATTTATGTTAAGTATAGTGTCCTGTCAGTCTTTACATGTCTCTGCATTTGACATAATTTAAAGATTCCAACACTTAACAAAAAATTCAATTTGTGATATATTAAACTGAAGTTTAATGGTATGGTATGTCTTTTTTTCAAGAAGTTTACAAATACCTTGCCATGTAGCCTAGCAACGAATAATTCCTATATGTATTGTGCACTCTCCTTTACTGCCTTTTCTCATACATACTGGCACGATGCATTTCTCCAATATTACAGCTTCTTGATTTGTCTAGACTAAATTGTTTAGTCTCTGTAACTAGCTATGAATTTCACATTTATTAATCACAAATTTATGAGATGTGATGGTCAGTTCCCATCATTATTTCCTTCCCCAATTCAAGGCAGTTTGACAAGATGTCTGTCTCTATGTGTGATGAATCAATTCTGATTTAGTTTTGAACCTTACTTTCCAGTTCTGACACTTAAACTTAGCCACTAACTCTGGCTTTTTCCCCCCCATACTGGATAAGGAGTAAAAGATAAGATAAGAGAATTCACCCATGGATCATACTGCAACATATATATCTTTCAATTATACCATATCCAAATATGATTCAACTATTCACTTCATATTATACATAACTCTACAGTATGCACCTGGCGAGATATAGTAAAATATGTCAGAGAATAAACTGTTGTTTCTGTGTTTAAATACAACTATTTATAACAACAGAAGTCTGATATAATTTCTGTCACAAATTGTCCCCATCATAAAGGTTAGATAATACAACTATGAGAAAGTTAATGCTGAACAGTGTTTCCAAAAATAAAAAAATAATGTTCATTTATTCGTAGAAAGCCTTACCTGGTCTAGGATCCATACTATTAGGCATAGGCAACTGCCCACCCCCTGGCCCAGGAGGCTGAAAAGTAAGAAAAAAAACAAAAATAATGAAATTTAGTTTGCTCTCTATCACAGCACTACTTATCTGTTTAGCTTCTGAAAGCAAATGGCATTCAGCTAAACAATATGGCAGCTAAACAATCTGGCAGAGTAGTAAAAGCATCCCTGATAAACTTCAGAGCAGAGCAGTAGGCATTCGAGGTGCCTCTAGCCATATGCAAGTACAGTAAGCTCCTAGATTTTAACAGACTAAAATGTGGTTAAAAGGCAAGAGGGTCTAATATACTGCATGAGTTTTATCCCATATAGTTCAGTCACTCTCTGCAAAGCAGCTAACCATTGGCCAAATGCGTTGCACAGAGTATGATGAACTCTGCAGTTCTCGGAACAACCTTTAGTGGTCTCTGGAAAAATTGCACTTGCAACGAACCCACAACCTTCTGAGCAGGAGGCAGATGGCGTAACCACTTCGCCACAGACACCCCACCCCTTAACAGACTAATAGGGGGAATACATATTTATATGCTAATGCTGAGAAGTGTCCATAACACTATACAAAACAAAAATGATGCATATATTCAGCATGGCATTTAAGAATGCCAATTCATAATTGTAAAACATATTACACAACTGAAAAACTGCATAATTACTTATCTTTTAAAACTTGGAGGTGCAGGGATAGCACAAATGGTGTTACTGGATAGTGGACTGACCTCAGACAGATTATGCTAACTGTAATATGAGCCAGGACAATCCTGTACAAATAAGTGGTCGCAGACCAAATGGACAATGCTTGTTCCAGCAGGATTAACTGGTGGGCTGGCCACCCCACTGAAATATCCCGCATGCCCCAAGATGGAAGCACCAAAAGAATATGAACCCTCACAAGCTCAAACCATGGGGAAAGGAGACATTGGTAAACACGCCATCCTGCTATTTTTGCAGATGCCAATGGGAAATGGAAAGGTTATGGGAGACAACCCAGACAGACACACAAGCCAGCCAAAGATTTATCAGCTAGGGAGCAGACATCAGAAAACATAAGAATATTATGCACTCACTTGAAATGGTCCTGTGACATGAAATCCACATTCCCTTATACTGTGATCCATTATATCAAGGATTTATTGTGTTTCACTAACTTTGTTAATGAATTCATTACTTTATTCTACAATTCAACCCTCTTCCCCCCACTTTCAAGTGAATGAGACCAAAATATTTTAAATATATATATATATTATCATCATCATATTGTCTTGAACACTTATGTCAGCTGTATACAAAGCTAACTTCCCATGTTGGAACAAGCTTGTAATGTGTTTTAGCAGACACACACATAAAAAAAATATATATATTGTAAAATGATGCTTATTGTGAAGCATCATTAATATTTAATGAAATCAATTTATAATGCATTTAATTTCCTTCCCCATTAAAAATGCAGCTTTGTCAATTTTAGTGGTGATAAGGTGGAATGGTGACTGTAATATAAGGCTTTTAACTAATTCAAAATAGTATTGCTGAGTGAAGCAGAAATGAGAAAAGAAAAAATAAACAAAACACAATGATTAACAAACTATAAACATTCATTAAGTTGTGCCTGCGCGCAACAGAAGAACTCAATTGATACAACACAAATACCAATGTAAAGCCTCTTGGAGAGAAGACTATTAATTCCAGTGAATCAAGAGAAGAGCATATGGCGCTGGTGATGGGTAGAACACATTGTTTAAAAGCATGGCTAGAAAATCCTTCATTTGGTATTCACAAGGGAAAATAAATATAATAGATCTAAAACACACAGAGAAGAGAAGTAGAAACAGTAATGGATAGCATTGAGAAAAACAAAGGAATTACAGGTGATGGCAAAAATTAGGAGGGCTTAGCATGTCACTGTCGAGGCCTATGCTCCGTTGGGGTTAAAAGACCCCTCAAAAAATATGAGAATACTTGCAACTGTATTGGACAATGACGTTCTATTTCAAGAATTCTGAGGAAGTGCAATCCATGATGATAACCATGACACACTCATGGAGAAAACAATTATTGTGTTGTCCTTGAGACTCCCAGTGGTGTATAGGCACACAACGACGCATGCCAAACCCTTTGTAGACCAGTCGTGGCTGGTTGGAAGTGGCTGATTTCTTTCTATGGTATGAGCTAGCCAGTCTTAGAACAACCCTTTTTAGTCGGCCACTTACGACATGTGTATAAGATCTATAGTGTTACTAGTCTTTGCCTCCCCTTTTGGGGCCTCAAATAACAAACAGATACCATTGTGGCGCTACGTAACAAAATATATAACTTACCCCTGTGTTAAAATCTACTTGACTGGGCATTCTTACAGGCATTCTAGGACCACCTGGATACCTATGTGACATAAATGGCTGCAAAAGATAAGAAGGCAATTATTTAGTTATGATATTAAAATGCTATAACTGTTCGAATACAGGCTATGTACCATTTTATCTATCTACCAGTCTAATGTTTAATGTCACTACTTTGAAGCTATCAATAAAAGGATAATCATCATCTTTTAATTGTTAACTCCCTATAGGGGACAGATCCTTAAGTATCTCATACCAAGCTTCCTATCCCATTTTACTAATTTAACTTTAAAGCTTTTTGTTTTGTTTTTGGCCTTCTTATATTTCTCTTACACTTTTGTATCCAGGAGGACTATCCATGTGTATTATTAATTGGTCTTCTGTCCAGCCCTTGCATTGTCTTCAATACAAGGATGAATGATGCATAATTAATACTTAACCAAATCACAAGTAAAAAAAAAAAAAAATTATGTACATAATTTAATAACTAGGGTCTTATAGGCTTAAATCAAGCTCTATTGTACTTAATGCCATCTCTTGCAGCTCCTTCCATACTCTCCCCACATTATTCTCTAATTCTTTTCTCTATGTGTTTTTTAAGTCTCCCTATATTTCTTTTTGGCCGGTCTCCCTGGCGAAGGGTTTAACGACTTTCACTGTAATCCCGTATATCCACATGAGGAACACAGCGGCGTGAGATTCAGCAGTGGATCACGTCGCGTTGGTTACTTACGGGGTATGTGAGATGGTTGCTCAGAAAGAAATGACAAACTACTGAGCGTAATCTTGCCAAGAACATCAACAACAGCTGAAAAATGCTGGTGTTGACTGCAAGTCTTGTAAGGGATATGCAACTTTAAAAAAAAACATATTTCTTTTGCCCTATAGGACCTAGAGAGGGGTTTTCTAGTTATAGCATTAAAAATCTTTATCAATGCATGTCCTATCCAGCTTCAGCGTCTTTTCCTCACCTCTTGGTTCACTGGAATTTATTTAATTCTCTTCGTAAGCTCTGCTTGAGTGATTTCACCGTTTTAGTCCCACTGTGCAGACACCAGTTAATGGTTTTAGTTTATAAGTAATTGTTTTAGTCACTCTCAGTGATTCTGATCCATATAGCACAGTGATCTGAAGTTATTCTAAGTCTGATTGAAGTTTAATTTCTTTTGACTTCCACAAATTTCTTAGTGCTATGAAAGCTTCTCTTGCAGTTTGTATTCTTACTGTAATATCTCTATCTGTTTCATCATATGTGTCTACAATATGTTACATAAATACGTGTATGATTCCACCACTTGATGTGAGGTTTCACAAAAAGTTAGCAGGCTATCTTTTATAACAAAAAGTGATCAGGCTATCATTTGTCTGGTTTATTCTCACCATCTGTGTCTTTCCTCTGTGAACTGTTAGATCCATTTGCTGTGATCTCCTATCAAGTGTATTTAATTTATCTTGCATCTGATTTTGTGTGTGCGGTAGGAAAGCAACATCGTCAGCACACTCCAGATTATTAAGCTTTTCTAAAGGCCTTTTCATAGTTCACAAACCCAATATCATTATCATCATGTGCACTGCCAGCGAGCATAAACATATACGCATTTCATTTCTACATATCTAAGTCCTTTGTGTTCTGGATTAATTCTGTTGATTTTCCTCCATGGCATTGTCTCAGTCCATTCAGTTTCATTTTTCACGGCGTGCCACTGCTACAACTGCTGATCTTTTCAGTCATCACACATTTTTTTTTCTTTGCTCCTATTCTCATTATATGACCAAAGAACATTGTCGCTTCCTTATATTTGTTTAAGTGGTGAATTCATTTCAATGCTGATGTGTTTTTGGGACTTGTCTATTCAGAAGTTTCTCAAAGTATTTGGCACATCTGTTCATTTGATCTTTAAGATTGGTGAGAGCTGCCTCATTATTATTTTTGATAAGTCGACTTGGTTTATTATATTTTCCTGCTTTTTTCCTTTTAAAAAAAAGTCCTTTTTTCCTTTTGGTGCTGTAAACATGTCTGTGGTTTCCATTCATTGCTACTATTTATGCCTCACCCACTAACCCATCTGTTGGAATTTATCTGCTCTAATCTGCTTCCTAACTTCTTGATCAGTTTATGTGTATCTGGGGCTCTGACTTTATGGACTCGGTTATTGCTATTTGCTTAAATTCGATCATTTTCATTTTGCAAGTTGATATCCAAACAAAGGCCAAGGTATCCCTGAGCAGATAATGCTATTTGTAAATTATTAGGCTTTCACATATTCTAGGCCACAACAAATGATACAGGGGTGGCCTGTTCCCTTCCTCATCAGACAATTCTAAAAATGGTCTCTTTACCATTTTTATGAGTTGGGTTGACCCAAAATCCTTTGTTGTTTACCACTGGTAAACATCCTGGTAGAAAAAATAATCCTGCCTGTGCTGGGCTTTTGAATACAAACCACTATCTTGCAAAGTGCACTAACCATTACGTAACAGCATATCCATCCATACATAGCATTGCAATATTTGTTCATTTCTGAAGCCAGAGAATAACACCAAAGTCTGCGGTCTGTCCTTTGAATAACAAAGATATACTAAAGCGTTTAACAAGTCTTAACAGTGGATAATATCTTCCACTTGACTTAATAACTGCAGGATTCTCTGTGAGTCTCCTGTGGCGAAGTGGTCAAGCCGTTTGACTCGTGTTCCGAAGGTTGTGGGTTCGAATCCGGGCAGCACCCTTCGGTTTATGAGTTAAATGTTTCGGAGACTCCTGTGGGTCGTCGCTAAAAGCTACGGAGTTCGTGCTTTGTGTGACGCTTTCCGTTCTGCGGAAAGGGACCGAGCCATATGGGATAAAACCCGGTGCAATGAAGTCGACCCTGTCGACTGTTTAAGCGACTGACTGCAGGATATAAGTGGAAGTACAGCACAAAAACATAAGTTGTAAAGTGACCTTCTGTGGACAACCTGAAATCCTGGAATAGTTCTTCCAAAGGGAAGAAATAATAACTCTAGTTAACAAAGTTCCTTTAAGTGCAACAAGAAATTATTTTTTTAGTAGTTCCTGTTGACAATGTCTGTATCCAAGTGCATTTCCATCTGCTGGTTTTTTTTTTACTCGCTATGATTTCATTCCTGTACTTTCTATGATGCACAAGTTAGTAAGTTTTGTGATTGATGTACAGCAGTTTTAGGAATTATTAAGCACAACAGACAAGCCAAAACTACATGCCAAAGAACGAAAGTGAAATGTAGCAAGACATTTCTTATTAAAGCACAAGTTATATTGCTAATTCACATATATACATATTGTCTGTGAAAATATCACCAATATAATTCATAAGGTTTCAGAGACATCATAAATACAGTGAATTCTTTCACAACAAGCCTGTTCAAGCACATATAAATTAATACAATGTGTACAAGAAAAAAAAAAAAAAACAAGACTAGAAATAGACACAGATATTTATCTTCAAATGGTGTTTTTGTTTCTCTACTTTGTTTCTACAATATTCCATTTTAATATTAAATGCTTACTCTTGACTAAATAATGAACCTTTTTTGCCTCTTATTTACTCCATAAATGTTTTAAGTTCTCATGTTTTAGCTAGTACCATCATGATTCTAGTTAAGGAAAGTATGTGCAACCATTAAGGAAGAAGGCAGACCTTTAAGGCTTTTATGTATTATAGGATAGAGTGGAGTGATAATATTAAGAGGTCTTACACACTGTATGAGCCAATGTACTAAACTGCTTATGCTGTTGTTTGTAAGCTATCATTTGTCAGCTGCTTATTCTCAATGCATATCAGATTGCACTGTTCATCAGGTTTCTGCAAATGTTTTTCCCTGGTCAATCAACAGTATTTAATTTCACTTAGCAATCATAATTTTCTCATAATGAAAACACTGCAGCCATGTAACCTTTTCCACTTCAAGAATTTAAATTATACTGCTATACTGGACTAACTGATAATAAACTAAACACAGGAATTCAGCAACAAAATTGCTTTCAAAAACTTCTTAACGTGAAATTTGATAACGCTAGGTTTCCAAAAATACACAAAAACACAGCAGTCATTCTAACGTAATGGTGATACACAAATATACTGAGACAGTGGTGAGGGTATAATTTTTGGTAGAAGGATTACTTTCCTCAACTGTATGACATTAAAAATGAATTGTATGATCCTGAACATATCACCACTATGTGCCATTTGGCCACTGAAGATGTGATATAATACCACTCATGTTCCTTTTGGTCAATGAAGATGTGGAATAACACCACTCATGTGCCATTTGGTCAATGAAAATCTGAAATAACACCAACTTCCCAAAATGCCTTCATCATGATGTAGCAGGCCCTTTGCTCTCAACACCGCCTGCTGAAAAGTCTCTTGCAGCTCTGCCGCAAGGATGCTCATGTCCAAGGTGCCTATAATGTCATATGTCCGTCTTTGTGCCTGCTGGCACCTGCATTTTCTTCCAGGCACCATGCCTTGCATCACTGATATTTCCAAGCCACTGTGACTTTTAATATGACCAAAGTACTTTGAAGCACTGATGACATTTACGAGCCAGTTTTATTTGTTGTTCAGATACTGTAAAATGTCAGTGATTTCTTCTCTTTGGTCCCTAATATTCTAAGAATGTACCCTATTATGTTAATCTGACCTGACTTGTTACTTTATATATAAATATAAAGCCTTAAAAAAGTTTTAGAAGCTGAGAGAATTAACTTCATTGCATTGGGTTTGATCCCATAAGGCTCTGATTCTTTCCGCAGGGCGGCCTGCCGAAAGCATGAAATGCGTAGTTCCAGTGATGACCTCTAGAGTCTTCAAGAAAAATGCACCCGTGAACCGAAAGATGTAGCACAGAATCGAACCCACAACCTTCAGAGTGCGAGGCAGACGGCTTGGCCACTTCGTCACGGAGACTCCCAAATATATATATATATATATAAATATATCATCAAGTTATGCTATCCTAAAACTGATGTTGACATCATCCGATCATATCATTCCACTCTCTTATTTTCAGCAAATCGCTTCTTGAATATATGTATGATGTAGTTTGTTTCTTAGACTTCCTCTCCAGCATTGTCAATGCCGAGTTCCATGTAAACAAAGCCAAGATAATTCACTTTATTGTATATTTCATTAACTCTTTTTTTTACTATGCTTTTAAAACTTGATTATTTGATCTCATTTCAAAACATATCTAAATATTTCATCTTTTGACTGACCATTTTCATGGTGCTTAAACAATTGATTCTAATAATGCTAATACAACAAAATACATAAGCAACAGATATCATACATATACATTAGTAAATTCATTCACGGTCATGGGGATAGTTTAGAAAACTTCATCATAACTAGATGATAAAGTGAAGACTGAACAATGCGATAACCTAATACAAGCAAGAGGACAGAACTGATGTAGGTTTATGTATGAACTAATGACAAGGATAATGAAGCAATGCACTATGTTAACTTTCTTCAAGCATGAATTACACAATGATGCAGCTATCACAAAAACAAAAGTAACATCAATAGCATTTGGAAAAAAGAACACACACACACACAACGATAAGATTGAGAATGAGCAAGAGCAGGATCGGGCATTTCTGCCTCAAAACTGAGAATCCTGCCCTACTCACCTGACTCTGACTCATCATGGGATTGTGAGGTGGCGTATGAGGGGATGGCTGGGAAGCAGGAGGCTGCAAACACACACGCACAAGGGTGTATACCAAACAATAAACGAGCACAAAACAATCAATGAAAACTATGTGCCCAGTCAGTAGGAGTGCGGGGACACTAAACACAGCACAATGCATGTGAATGGTACATGTAAAAATACACAATGCAGCTAATACAGATCTAAAGAGGAACATCTTCTACATACACAAGGGTACTTTGGAAGAAGGACTAATAATTTTACTATATATATATATATATATATATATATATATATATATATATATATATATATATATATATATATATATATATATATATATATATATATATATATATATATATATATATATTGCAATGTACTTTCTGATGGCTAAAACATATCTGTTCAACAGTATCTTTTCAATGATATGTAAATTTGGTTATCCTGTAAACAAATTAAATGACAATATATCACACAAGGGCGTTTACAATACATTCGGTATGAAGATATCTCTACTACATGTAAAGTAACAGATCATTGATGAAATGCTTTGTATGTATTTATGCACTATCATGACATGAATGTGTGCTGTCTACATCAACAGTTATACACTTATTTGCCATCGTTTTCAGAAAATCAAAATAATGCAAGCTGATATCAAAGTACTGCTAGTTAATCAAAATAATCAAATCTGTACCCCAATACTGCTAAATTAAATTTGTACTGCAACTAAATAACTAGCAACAAAAATAAATGTTCATAATTATGTACAAATGGAGATTAGAATTTTTTTTTTTTTTAAACAGCACATGATCTTGTTTTTCCTTGAGGATACTGAACACTTCAGGGTTTATCAGGAGGGCTATGGTGGTTTCACAGGGGCAGATAAATATTTCACATGTAGTTTCCTTTTAATAATTTGAATTATTGCCCTTTGATAAACAATAAACAAGGCAATAATTGAGCTCAATGAATCCTTATTAGCAAACAAGATTATAAGTTTTAGTATATGAGAAAAGTTTTACACCAATCTAACACTTAACTGCATAATAACAAGGACTGTAAACATTTATTATTTTATAACATAACAAAGCTAACTAAAGGATATTATAAAGACCTAAATCTTGCACTTTCTGAAAACTATAAAACTAATGATTTACTTTTCTTCAAGAAACTACAATTTTATTTGCTTGCTTTTTCTAAGTACAACTAAATATTTTTGCAACAGATAAAAGAATTCAGTCAAAGCAAGTTAATTAAAAAAAAAACGTGTTAGTTAAGATGTGCGTACACTCTATTTGATGATAACATCCTAAAAATAAGTACTAAAAGTAATAAGCAAATTATAAAGCCTTGTTAAAAATTATCTTTGAACCTAGTCTTCATAGAATGTGCAGTGTAATAAGTCTATATTGTTTTTCGTCAATAGCCCCTCAACATTATAGCCACTAGTTGCTGAGGCATTTACTATTATATACCTTTTAGTATAAATTTAAAATAAAAATGCTGTTCATCTATGGAGTATTTTTGTCTTTGACATTATATATTTGTTCAACTTTATGGTTAACTGGTAGATGGCTTTCTACCTTTAGAAACTGCTTGAATCCGCAATGAAAGAAAAATGTAAGTGTCATATTGCCTGTCAGCAGTACATCCTTTCAGTGAACTTGTCCTTAGTTGTCACTGTTACTGTCCACACTGCTGGGTCAAGGAAGCAAACTTGATTTTCTTGTCCTCTTATTGCCTTTGTTTTTTCACCCTTTATGGCATATAGTACAAGGGGGAAACCAACACACCAATTTCCCTGAGCTAGATAGATTTATGGTGTGCATGACAAGTTTAAAGAAAACTGCACAGTAGTTATACACAGTAAGTATTACTTGTAGTAAATACTATAGATATTTTTATAACTTGCAGCATTCTGTCAACAGTGTAAAGAAATGGACCAATCTGGCATGTTTCTTTTGCTGCAATAATTACTAATACTCCTTGGGGGGAGGAGAAAGAACTGAAAGAAGGTGAAAGAAGGAGAGAAGAAAGCATAACTGACCTCTACCAGGCATGTCTACAGGTGTCAAATTGAAGAACAACATTCAGATATGGTGTGTCAAATATAATAAACACCAGGGTTCCTCTGAACAAATAAACATTTTCAGACCAAACAGTCTCGTGTGAATGGGGTCAGATAGCAAGTAGGTGGCACTACTACCCTACCAATATACTTCATGTACTTTAATGGCAGCATCAAGCAAATATGAGCATTCAAGCCAAGGGGAAATTATACCTTGGCAAACAAACCATACTGCTGCCTTTCAGGTGCTATTTTGAGATGGAAAGGCTATGAGAGACAAGCCAGAAAGAAAGCGTCTCAGCTCTGGTGTAGACACTTTGAATTATTAAGGACACATATGAACATGGAAACGATCATTGAGTCTAACCTATGTCAAATTGTCATTTCTAACAGTTTCAAGTGAGGAGAGAGGTCCTAACCTTAGCCTCAAGAGACCCCCCCCCCCTCACACCCCCACCCCCATCGGTGCCTCCGCTACTCTAACTGTTGGGGGAAAGCAAAATGGAGCATTGATCAGCCAAACCTCTGCCACACAATGGCTTACTGGAATGCAAAAGTGTCAAGCAAGAAACTAGTAATCCAACAATTCCTTAGGGAGAATTACATCAAAGTCTTCTGCACTCAAGAAATGCACCTACAGGACACAGAGATTCTTTGTATGTGAATATGAATTCTTCTGCTAAGAAACTGAATCAAGAAACTCAATCAACTGGCCAAAACATCAATCTCATCAGAAGAGATGAATAGATTCATTCAAGGATAACTATAATTCCTAACAGTCAAAATCTCCTACCCAGTGAAGACTGAGTATTACAAACAGTTACAGCCCACCATCCACAACGCTTGAGTTAAACGAAGTAACAGCTGAACAATCAGGACATCTGACGGTGGGAGACTTGCAGTCACTCTCCAAGTCATGGTTATGAGGTAATGGATCGTTAAGAAGAAGATCTAGATCTTCACAACTAGTAGATTGAAAACTAAATGACTTCATCAACCAGCCTGATAACAAAACAACATACTATTCCAGCGTATGGAAGAAAACTAACTCATCTGACATTGCCAAAGGAATAATGCTTGCTTGCTTGTGTTCGCTGGCTGTGAACTGCAGCACAAAGTCCTGTATGCCGGATGAAGACATCCTGTTGTCCAACATCAGTGTGATGCCATACAGGACCTGAGGTTTGCGTGAGTATCCGTTGTCCCATGTCTGGCTTATTGGTGTGCAGACTGGTAGTTCCTCGCCGTGCAGGCAGACACTCTCCGACTTTGGAGGACTAAAGGAATAATGATACACAGACTCACAACCAGCTGGGGTCATTGACCATGTTCAACTCACTCTAAAAATATCATAGAAGGGATAAATGGCCCCAGGCTGGAATTTTAAAAGCGCTAACTGAACCATTTGTAAGGAAAGGTTGGCCAACTCTGTCAGGGTGAATCAAGTTCAAACAACCTGAACAAAATTATCACCAGTCTTTTAAAAGCAATCCTACAGTAAATAGCACCATCCAGAACAAAAAAAGTCTATAGTTAGACCTGTAATGGAATATGGTAAACCAACTTGAGCCACAGCATCCAAAAAGAGTAACATCTACAGTTAAAAATACAGGCCTGAGAATAACCACAGAAGGTGGGAAGACTACACCAAAGGAGTTATGGAAAAGTATATCAGCAGATGCTCACTTACAGACAGAAGAAAGGAAAAGACATTCGTAGGGAGCAGAGTATGTGCATGCCTTTCATTTAGATCCTAGCAAGGAGTGAGTACAAGTCCCAACAGAGTTATGTACATCCTTTTCAGTTTAAATCTAACTAGACAGAAAATGCAGACAAGAAAATCCAGCTGCTGTTGAAGCGGGAGTACAGGCTTTTGATCTTCGAGAATTCTTTTGAGAGTGATGGCCACTGATGCTGTCATTTACACGCCGTTTGATGCATGAGAAGTTCATGGGTCTTTACGGATCAAGCTGGAGGGAGAATTATGAAGGAAGATTCTGGTGCTTTTGCCTTGACCACAAGTAGTCTGACTATAGACGTCATGGCAGTAAGTAAAGCAATTCCATAGCTCGAGACATGCTTCACTCGGGCATGCTTCCTTAGTGAGTCAATGAGTATGCTCAGGAAAATAGAGATGGGTTGGATCCGAAGACAGTGGTTGGTGTCTTTGGGGGTGGTCACGGCTGGCAATGATTAGTTTCATTTTCGTGCCAGGGCATGCGAGCATACAAGGAAATGAGCAGGCTGAGGCTTGCAGGTATGGCTACTGTGGAGGGTGGACGAACCATGGACCAGGCTGATGTACTGAATGCCATATGAGAAGTAAGACATTTGCGAGAACCAAGTGATGGCTTTGAATCTACAACCATTGTCAGACTGCAAGAACAGTACATTACAAGAGGTGTGGCTAGACAAGAGCATTATACAGGAAGCCAAAGAAGATTAATAAACCAACACAGAACTGGTGTCGTTAGCCATTAGTGTTGACTAACTAACTATTAGAAATGAACATCAATTGCAGGAAATACTATAGGTCAACAGGTTCCAAAGATCCTTAACTCCTATGGCTTCCTTTCCACCATGAAATCACCGGGAGTGATAGAACTGACTCTTTGTCTACAACTGGCTGGCAGAATGGAAGCAAAATTCTTTTCCCCACAGCTAACAAACCTTTCAGTGGAAGAAAAACACTGACATGGAAAACAGACCTGACTCAATCCACCAACAATGAAGGCACAAACAATTATCTTTGGCATAAGGATGGGTAGCACAATCTCAAAGTCCATTTGGAACCAGAATTCAATATCCTTAATACATCCTTTAGGACAGCCCATAATTATCCTGAAAAGATGATTAACTACTTTTTGGCACCAGAACTGTAGAAGTCCATTCATCAAAAAAAGATGAAAGACCACCCATCATTTAATGAGATTTAATTGTTATAAATACGACGTGACTGAGGAGGCCAATCTGAGACCAGGTTTTTTTTTTTTGCCCAGTGTCGAGAGCAGATGATAGTCACACTAGAGGAGGGATGTGCCATATTTAACTTTCTGACTTAACTCAGTTGATACAAGATGAGAGTGTTGGACTGAAGTGAGGGAAAGTTGTGTGAGGTCTCTCTTAACCCAATAGCAAACAATGGATGACCAAGGTATCTTAGATATCTTTCCATACTCAAGACTGTCCACAGAGTGTGCTGGTAGTCACCTTTTTGTCCGTTGAATCTCAAGAGTTTTTTTGTCTGTACAATCTGCTGAATCCAGTCTTCACATGTTGGGTAGTTATGCACTACCTCACCGATTGGTTATAACCAGGTGTAGCCAGCTTGTTAAAGCTGTTGCCCAGGGAGTTACTGCTGTCACGGCAGATATAGCATGACTAATGCCCTGAATGCTAAGATGCTACTACCTATGTCTTGATGAATGGGGCCAATAAAGAAAGTCATTACCACTATTAGTTAAAACTATCTTTTTCATTTACAGCTTACAAACTAAACTGATACTACAGCAGTAGATTATAGGTGATGCTGCTTATATAAATACTCTCACAAATCATTTGAGGTTCAATTAAAATCTAGGACAACAACCTTTACCACCGAAAATAGGAAATAAACATTTGTATGTGGGTATTGCAAAGAATGATATTCAAACTGCCCTGTGTTAAAGTTTCAATTACTTAATGTATGAGTTCAGTGAAAGTGTATTACATACAGTCTGATTGTGAACATAAAACAACCAACCGATTAACCTCAAATGCTTCTTGTTTACTTACTGGGAAAAAACTGGGTGGCATAGGACCACCTGGCATGCCATCTTGTGGAGGTATCTGCCCTAAAGGACTAGGTGCCGCTGCATTCTGTTAAAAACAAACAAGAACCTGTTATAACCAAGCCAGCTGCAGTGAGATAATCAAGTTTGCCCCATAATAACAGAAGCACAATTTGAAAAAATTCTGTGAGGTGTAAAATTAGTTTTAATCTATGAATCAATGCCCATTCATATTAGAGTGCTTCTACCAAACTCCCTCCACACCAGTCAATGTCTCAATCTGACCATGGTCTTTGTTTAACTTATAACCTCTGTTAAACACTGGTTATTTCTAGTTCTGAATTTTACGTGTAAAGGTCCTCAATCCCTTACTGCATGTGCCTATATTGTCTGAGTTGGTATATTCATTAATGAGCAGCATATGAGTTCTGAGAATGTTCATTTCAAATCTGTAACATAATCTGCAATATCAGAGCAGTGTCATGAAGTCAGGTGCCTCACACATAAAAGGCAGCCTCAGAAAGGGTCGCTCATGAAGGCTCAGAGAAATGTTCAATTACATGTATACAGACCACAAGCATCTACATACACAACTTTAGAAGCTACATGTCTGCACCCAACGCCTTGGTTAAAAACAGTAGAAGTTAGTTAGTTAGTCACGGTTCCAACTTCACGGCAACGGGTCGTCCCCATATTGCTCCATTCCTGTGCCAGTGAATATCACACAAAATGCTCCTCAGTGCCCTATGTGAACAATGAAATAGACAGGAGTGTCGGCAAGCCAACAGCCCGCACAGGTACACTGTTGATGTAGAAGTATTCATGCCAAAACAACCCCAGGGATTTCATCTATAAATCAGGCAGCAGAACATGGCTGTATGCATGAATGGAGAAAACGGGTGAAGGAAGATGATGGATGCCGATTGGGTCTATCACTGTGGACACGTTTATGGATTAACTCTTTGAAAATTCTAGATTGTGGGAATTCAGTTCATTACATTATGTTGACGTCTAGTACTTTTTTCATCTACACAAAAAGTACATACAAAATTGCGCGCCTATAAAACAATTCTGGACTATTCATTCACAACGAAATAAACTAAAAAGTGGCCTAGCTAAAGTTTAATTTATGTCCACTATGACTGAACAGGGTCTGAAATGTCCTATACATATATACATATACATGCAGAGCTTTCGTAATTAACTGTATACGAATTTTTTTTTCTCTCCGATTATAAATAGCCTAGACTGTGTGCTAGACAGTGTACAAAGCAAGATTTAACAATCTCGCGTAGATTACATCTATGACCATTGGCTCAGTACGCTAGCACCATTGTTGTCTAACTTGTCAAAAGTTGTTTAATGAACCGAAAGATGACTACCAGCTTTCAGACCTTTTTTGTCATAACTATAAGTTTGTTTTGTCTGGACTATGAATGTGTTTGTATGTGTGTATAGAATTTTCTTTCAAATGTTTCCGTTGGTTAATTTAAGTCTTTATTTAAGGCAGGCGGACATTTTAAATCGCGAAATAACTTCTAAATGTCTCCCCCTTCTCTCGTTCTAGTTAAGAAACTGCACACCCCCACCCCTCTCTCCAATATTCTTCGCTAGTTTAGGTAATCTTACTAACTTTGGAAACGCTCTCGATCTCTCTCATTTAAGTAATCTCTCTAGTTTAAGTAACCCCCTCTCTCACCCCTGTAAATTGTAAGTAACTAGGAAACAAGACGCAACCAGTAATGATACAATCATCAGCAATGAGATGCGCACACAAAGAGAGGTATGTCACTAGTCATCCTAACACCCCCCCCCTCTCTAGTTACTCCCTGCTCCCCATCCCCAATATTAAATTCGTTTCATGACGAAATAAGACTTTTACTTTTACAGATGCTCCCAAATGGCTGTTCCAGGAACTGACATACGCGCCCTCCACCTTTACTCCACACACAAATACACGCACACAAAAGCGCAGTAAAGTGTGTACGGTAACTACACACTTCACGGCCTTCCCTGACCCAGCCGACCTAGGGCTGAACCATTCCTTGATTTCGGGGGTGTTAGGTCCTCGAGAAATAAACTGGACACAAGCGCCTTATTGCAGCAGAGGCAACAATTGCAATAACTGGAAATACGTTTAATTATTGTAGTGCGCAGTGTGGAAGCTGGAGAAATTTTTAAATAGCATACGTTAGTATATGTTACAGATATACACGCCTAAAGCCATTCAATAAATGTTAACATCATAAACGCTGGCATGGAGTTTAAGAAAAGGGTCGGTCAATCAACGTAGCAGGTCATCAATGGGTCGCCTAGTACTGATAATTAGGTCGTTGGTTGTACATGGTTCAATCATAGATTTAAAGAACCCATCATTTACTGAAAATATTAAGATTGTAAATTCTTCATATTTAAACACGAGCCGAACATAACATGACGTTTTTAATTAAATTAAAATAGCAACAAAAACCTTGGCAAAGAGGTTACATTTAAAAATCCACTTCAACCTACACTAGTAAACAGAGCTTTTAACGGAACACACAAAGCAACAGACAAAAATTCACATATTAACATAACCTGATAACTTTCTAACTAACCTAAATATAAACATGGCTATTTAGTTTTAGGTATTCCATTGTGCGCTATATAGCACTAATGTGATAAAGGACACCCCACGGCATACATGGGGGAGGTGGGGGAAATATAAAATAAATGATTAGGGATTTCCCATATACCGAAGAATATTTTGGAGTTTGGTGCCCATTTCTCTTCCCCAGAGCACACACCTAGGTGCCCATTTCTCTTCCCCAGAGCACACACCTATTTCTAAATCTCGTGCCTTGAGGTGACCTGGTTTCGAGCCGGTCACAATGTGCTAGAAGCAACCCAACAAGCAACAGCGGAAAGTTTGATCGACCCGCAAGAAGTATAGAACGTACCGTACCGTTTGTTTCTGGGAGGAAAACAACTGGGCTGACTTCACTGTGCGCAGTTGTATGTTTGCTGAAATTTTCTATCCTCAACTTTCACTGCTGGTCTTGGTCCTTTTTTCTACGCCTTGGCGCATATAGGTTTTTTTTTTTGGTGCTCGCTCGCTTTGAACTCAAGCGTAGTCCATACACTCTATTTATTGTAGTGATGGACTGAATTTTGCGTGTGGATTAGCTTTCCCTATAGTGTCCCTCGCCATCAGTCGAACCTACTCCGACTTCAGAGGTGTTTGTAATTTATGTCCCCAAGTCAAGGACGACAGGTCAACATTTTAGTCCAGCTGTCCGGTATAGGAGTTGAACCGCTTACCTTGGCATGTGCACAACGGATGTTCTTGCCCATTCGACCATGCTGACCTGCATACAGGGTATATGATGTCAATACAATATTGTACAGAGAAATCAGCACTCGGTGGGTACACCGGTCTATATCACATTGGTCAATACCGCAACGACCACCTTTACCTCCCAGAACATTTCCTGGCATGTATTTAAGGCTGAATCGACCTGGCAAGCGTGCTAGTCGTTGCGCTACCGCCGTTCGCAAACAATTCTTAGTGGGTGCAAAACTCTCCATCCCTCTTCTTCTCTGCTGATAAATAGCGAAGTACTATTTGAAGTAATTGTATTGCTTCACTATACCACTTCTATGTAAAGAATACGGTTATTTGGTCATTTGGTGCCACTGCTGATGTCCTGTTGGAGCAGTGTTTGTGATTAGTTGATTTATTAGTGAATCATCTGCAAGACTAGTTTTCATTCTTAAGTCCGATGCAACGGCGTTCTGGTCATCTGAGCTCTGCAACGGATTTGCATTTATGGGCATAAGATTGTCTATCTACTCACTCCCCCCCCCCCCCCCGTGATCCGGTACCAAAGTACATCTCCACAGGGACTTGTGTTGAACGTCTCTCGGTCTCTACTCCTGGTAGTGTAATTTCACACTGTGGAGAAGAGACGCATATTAGGACGCAACCAGGCAAAGATTCAAACTGCACTACTGAACCAGGTCGACTGAGAATAAGCCTAGGTTGGTCAGGTTTTCTTTACGTTTTATTGTTACAAACTCCAGCTCAATTGGCAGATGGTAACACGTACAAGCGGGCTTTAAAAAAAAGTAATCTTCAATAGGTGCGTTTACTTTGTTTTAACCGTTGTGTGTCTGCAATCACGGACGTTCTGGCTAAAGGCTAGAGGAAGACCAACAAAACAGATGATTCGATTCTGATTCGATTATATCAAGGGTGCACGAGATAAACACACTCAAAATACTCTAGGCAATACATCTGGCTCAAAATCGAAAACTTCAACCCCTATGCTAAGTACATGTGAACCAGTAGCCATCGTTCACATGGGGATAACGTTAAAATGTTGCATGTCTTTGCAGGACATTGCTAACAACTCCAGGTTGATTTTCTGGGCAACTGTACGTTCAGTAGTCTGCCATTGCATTCTGAAACAGAAGTCAATTAATGCCGGTGTAGAGTTTTTGCGCTCACTCGCTTTGAACGCAATCGTAGTTCATACACACTACTTCCAATAGTGCTGGACTGAATTTTGCGTGTGTATTACTATTAGCTTTACTTTATTAACAGTGTCCCTCGCTATCAGGCGAACCCACTCCGACTTCAGAGGTACTTTTACAACATTTTAGTCCAACTGCCCGGTGGAACCCCTTACCTCTGCATCAGCACACCGGATGTTTAAGAACACGCTTTCTTATCCATTCGGTCATGCTGACCTACCAAGTTGTAGAGGTGGAACCGCTTACCTCCAAATTAGCGCACCGGAAATTTAAGTGCAGATTCCCCCAACTGACAACGCTGTACTCTCGTTGGGTCTCGACCGAAGGCAACAGTAATTCAATGGCATACATACCTGTTGTCAACAATAATACAATATCCAATTTCCATAGAAAAAAGTGCTGGCCTAAACAGGCATTAAAAAAAAAATCACCTATACGGCCGTAGAAGTCAGAATGATCTACACATCTCTAACACAACATTCACAGAGCTTACGTAATCATTACCCAATTGTATAACCCACCAGGTAATTGGCTGGAGTCTGCTGACAATGAAATATCTAACACCTGTGGAGGAAATATCACCAACCTAGGCCTTATCTCAGAAAGTCCGTTGTGCTGTGTTGAATTATGACCCGGTTACATCTGCTTCTCTGCAGATGTGAAGTTCGAGTACAGGTCTTGCAACCCATCTGGTCTCTGGGCTAGGGGAGGGAAAGAAGAGTTCTTACAGTCTCCGTGAAAATGGTACTTCAGTACCAGGGCCCTACACCCAACCTCACTCCGATAAATCCAAGCCCTTTTCAGAGCTCGAACGACCCGATCCGAACCCCAATGCAACGGTCTCAGTCTTTCACCAACCAAGCAATCCTATTCTACTTCTTTCATATCAGTCATAACTCCGGTAACTTTATACAATTTACTAATCCATAAAGTGTAATTTGCTGCAGCATTTTTCTTGAGTTTTATGTTACCTTTAAACAAGAAGTGTTATTTTCGTGGACTGATAAAAAAAAAGTAATAAATATACCCTGAAATAAATTAACTCACAAAGATAACTTGTTACTAGCGCACCAGAAGAGGACAACACACGTGTTTGGGCATGTCATGAGAAGGGGAAAGCAGGATTACGTCGTGACAACGGAAAAGGAGGGAAGGGGTGGGGGTGGGCTGCCGGACAGAGAGAGAGAGAGAGAAGATACTGGACAATTTGACATGACATGGATAAAAATCGGTCAAGACACCAATTCAAACCCACCACATCCATCCAAACATGACGATCCGGCGGTGAAACGCCAACATACACTTGTTTAGTTAACCAAGTTCTAGCATTATGTGAGCTTAACATGTCTGTTGTCTAGTGTGTCTTCTACTTTTCCATTGTATAATTCAATACCTCCACTACATTTATTTCCCTTTAATTACTAGGATGGCTCAGGTGGTTTTAAAAGTTCTCACTTTCCTTGTACTTTCGCTTTATAGTAATGTAAATTTGCCGCTTTACCAGATTCTGATGTATGTATGTACACCCGAACCTACGTAGCGTTCGTGGGTAGGGTTCGTATGTATACACATATACATTAAAATCCGATAAAGGATTACATTTAAATTCTATAAAGCGAAAGTACAAGGAAAATTAGAACTTCTGATACCGTACGTGCGTGTTGTGTGTGTGTGTGTGTGTGTGTGTGAATGTTCATGCTATCGTAATGCTAAATGAATTAACATAAATTAACATACATAATGTAAATTATGGCGAAGGGGTTACGGACGCAGTTCATAATCCCGTATACCGCGTTCAAAAAACACAGCTGCGGGCGATTTGGCAGCAGACCGCCTTGCGTTGGTTTTTATGAAATGATATGAGTGCCGGTCGTTTACGAAGCAATGCCAAAAAAAAAAAAAACACACACACACACAAATTACCGGGATTCACGGCGACGGCCTGTGAAGGATATGCAACCAACTAGAATGTTAAATATACAAATGTCTGAAAGCTGAATGGTAGAAAGGGCAGACTTAAGGATATGTCCAATTCTTAACCATTTGAAAATCCAAGTTCGTTCACCCCTTCTCATCCTGCTCGTTTGAACCTCTGCCCACACGTGACATTCAGTAGGACGTTACGATAAACCTCAGGCTGATTTTCTAGGCAAGTTTACATTTGCCATTGCTTTCTGAACGAGAAGTCAACGTTAATGTCCAAGTGACCGGTATGTGGAATTAACCCACTACTCCGCCCTCATTGCACAGGACGTTTAAGCGCAACCGCATTAAACCTTTCGGCCACACAGGCCTCTACCTTATTAGCATACGTTCTTCTTCTATATGATGAAAAAAATAAGACCCCAAACCCGACGTAGGAGAGCGTCTTAACAATACGATGTAGGTTCCTTGGATCTATTTGTATTTCAACGCGCGACTCCAGCCGCCATTAACAACCACGTGGTTAAATGTTCGAAAGCGCCACAAAATATGCAACTGTTGTAACCGGCGGCGAAACGTAACTGCTGCCGGGTTAAGGGACGAATGATGTCACCACTTGATCGACCACAACAATCCCCCCCCCCCCCCCCAATCCTTCCCCATTTATTGATCTTCCCTGTTTCATTCTTTCTTGTTCCTTCATTTCCGTGGAAGATATTGACAGAACACAACATAAGGCAATTAAAGTAATCGTAGACATCTTCAGTCATTTCATACCTGACACTGATTACAAGTTGCTTCCCGATGCTGGGGTTTCCTTGACCTGACGCTTCCCCCATGTGGTCGTTTAAGGTTTTTAAATCTATGTGTAATCAAAGTTCCCAAAAAGATAGCTGAAATTTACTGAACCGTGTCGTTGTGTGTGTGAAGTGAATCGACTTCAGGTAGCTTAGTAATGTAATGAATAGTGCACTGCCCCGCCAGCACAACAGTCAGGTTCCATTCCCAGTTACAGATAGATTCTTTCACACATGGGTCGATCCATCTCGCCTTAAATAGGGATAATGAATGAATCACCGAAAAACGAGATGTAGATTGTGAGCTTTACTAGAGCACGACTAGTGGCGAGAAAAGGAACCGTGATTTTCTTAATTCGCTTGCCTGAAATAATAAAGCCACGACCTAGTATATGTGAAGTCTTATCAAGCAGCACTGTTAAAATAGTTTCTGATCGTTGATCAATTCTAACTTTTAACTGTACTTCTAGGCACACACACACACACACCCCCCCCCCCTTTCCTCATGTTGGCTTCCATATCAGCTATATACAATGATCATGGTCGTCATGCAGCAAGCTCTTTGCAGAACATCTCTCTCATCACAATCTGTTAAGACTTTCGACCCTTGGCCAGTTCTCTTGCTTCACGTCGGGGTATCTTTAATGTTCCGGGGTGTCTTTAATGTTCCGGGGTATCTTTAATGTTCCGTGTCCTCGACCCGTGTTGGTCAACCCCTGGTTCCTTTTTCAGGAACCCTGCCTTCCATCACTGTCGCCTCTGCGGTGTTTACTATGGCTAAAAGTATTTCAGTTTGTGAGATCTGATGTAGTTTGTGAGTCATGTTTTCTTCCACGTTCAGATCTGGTACAATGCCAATACTTTCTTCTTATTGACATTTATCCACGGTATTCTAAGAAATATTCTGTAGCATTTAATTTCAAAATCCTTAATTGTCAATGTGGTGATTGTGAAACTGTCCAAGATTCCCATCCGTGTGCTACCACAGTAATGACGCATGTTCTCAAAATGTTTACTTTTATATATACACACAGATAGCCGAGGCATTAATTCTAAACTATCCGTGTGAAGACGTTGAGTTGCTGAGTTGAGCCAAGTCAAAAACCCACACCATAGAACTCAGGACTTTCCCATATGTGTTCCGTCTTCATCTTCAACAACCAGCGAAAATCTTAATACTTGTGGTAGCAGGTGCAATCTGATTATGCGTCCGCTGGCCTTTCCTCGGAGTACTGAGTGTCGGCCAGACCCCCCGGTCACTCCCCCACGCACCATTCTCTCCAGGCAAAGACGATGTGTCTGTTCTTCCACACTATACACATGGTGCCAAAACGGATCTGACCACATCTGCTTTATCGGGCACCAATACTCCAACTCCACCCTGCGGGTGGTGAGAAAGAAACACGCCCTTACGGTAATCTGAAGTTTAGGCTGGTGTCAACCTCACTGTCTAGTCTTCAGCTAGAAAATCAATACACTGCTTGTTTATGTATGCAAATATACACGTCTGCCAAGCGGTAGGTTCTCACTACACTCGAGAGTACCGGTTCAGAGAAAAGGAGCGGGAAAAGGAAGGATACAAAACCCCAGAGGTGTGAACACGTTCGACTTGGTTTAGCATACGGACGGAAGAACACAACGCTGTGACAAGCACAGGACTTGACTAACCTGTGACTGCAATCTAAGATCCTTGAACAGCAGAAGATGTAACCCGGTTCAGACAGAACAATCGTTACAGAGACCTTCAAGCAGACACACCAGTGCGACAAGGTCGTGTGCAATGACAGCTACGATTTACCCATAACATTTCGGTTGACTGCATTTTTGCGCCTCCTCTCTAACCGATTGTCTTCACCTGAACACAATATGATTGTTAAAGCTGGCTGCACGCCCTTTACATGGTGTTGTACCCAATCCCAGTATTTATTAGCTGTTCGTGATTTGCTAGGCAATTTTAGTCATCATTTCATTTGCAGCAACCGCATTCTGAGATCTTCTTCAGTCACATGTCCTAAGCCGGGTAGTTTGAAATATAGTACATGACTGTATCACTTGGCATATTTTAGACAAGGAAATGGCAAATACAAACTGTATTTGGCTCAACAAATAAAAGAAATAAAAGGAACATGGTGATTAAAAAGAAAAAAATTGGAGTCTCTGTGGCTCAACAAATAAAAGAAACATGGTGATTGCAAGACTGTATTAGGTTCAATTTTATGGCCGAATGGATAAGAGCGTTTGTTCTTAAACATCCGGTTTACTGATGCTGAGGTAGCGGATTCAACCCTTGCATCGGACGGTTGGACTAAAATTATATCTTGTCCTTGACTTGGGGATGTAAATTACAAGTACCTCTGAAATCAGAGTGAATTCGCCTGATGATGGCGATGGACAATGGTAATACATAAAGCTAATCCACACGCAAAAACAGTCTAGTCCACTAGAAGTAGTCGCACATGTATGGACTACGCTTGAGTTCAAAACAAAGGAACACCCCCCCCCCCCCCTCCCCCACAAAAAAATGTCATATCATCTGCGCATACATAAAGTGCGCCTCATTTTGTCAATACTCTTGACGGACACCAGCAACTGTAGACACACGATACTAATAGTTTTAATATACCATATACAACCCCCCCCCCCCCCCCCCCCCCCATTTTCCCCCCTCATGGTAGTGTCACTAACAACAAGATGTCGCCAGAAAGCTGTTCAGTTTTCTCCCCTTCTCCCCAGCGAGAGCTGATCACCGAATCAATAAGGGAATGATGATTCATTAGAAATAAAAGTGCCAACAGGTTACGGTCCTGTTCGGGCACCACGAATTTCAAGTCACAAAATGGATACAAGAATCGTTTCATAGCAAACGTAGATCGACTGCATGCAGATAGTGTCTCTCTCGCCCTTGCCACAAGCATAAAGAAACGTGATGAAAACTGTGGTTCGTCCACTATAGAACGGTAGTTAGGCTATATCTGAATTATCTGTTTACAACGGAACTGCGATATTCCCGCGTGCTTACTGAAAACAAATGGTTATGGCATTATTGGATGTAACAAAACTGCTATACAAGAATACAGTATGCGAATTCATTATGGCGTATGCAAGAATACAGTGAATTATTACAGTTATGTTTAAGACTTCGCCCGTGTGTTATCGAGGTCCGCAAGGGAAGCAAAGAACAGTCACACTACGTCATATCAGGCATGTCGTAAAAGGCGACTAAGGTAAGGTTGTGTTTAGGGCAGGCTGCTCTATCACGTAGAAACATTCAGCCAAACAATCCAACCGGCCAGAAACATGTCACATACAGAAGTAAAAAAAAAACAACAACAAACAAACAAAAAAAGAATTACACCAACGTAGAGGAAAGAGCCCTTCTAGAAGAAATACACGGAGGCAGTGGTGGGAGATACACAAGATAGGACAGGACGGCTTGGCGTCGGCTGGTTGAGGGACTATGCCCCTGCAGAGGGACACAGGACAGAAGAATAATAAGGGAAGGGTGTGTGAGACTTGGAATCTTTATGTCCGAACCGCCGGTCACTGGACACGGTTTCTGGTGAATGACAAACAGCTGTCACACGCACATCGATTGATTGTATGTGAGTGTTTGTGTCTGTGTGCTCGCGGTTCACGTGTCCATTTTCTCGTGTGATCTGTCTCTCGCGTAGATGCCATTTTTTTTAAAGGGGGGTGGGGGGGATTTCCCCTCCCCCCCCCTTTCTGTTTTTTTTCCTGTCTCGCATAGTAATATTAATGCACATGCTTTTCTCACCGACGTGCTCCGTTGTATTAATTTTCCCCATCTCTCTCTCTCTCTCTCTCTCTCTCTCTCTGACTTACACGCTCCAGTGTGAAGTTGAAAATATTGAGAATTTTTTGTTGCGAATATCTCTCTTTCTATTCCCCCCCCCCCTCTCTCTCTGACGTGTTCCGTCGTCGTCTCTCTCTCTCTCTCTCTGACGTGTTCCGTCATATCAGTTTTGCAACTATCTCTCTCTCTCTCTCTCTCTCTCTCTCTCTCTCTCTCACTCACACACACTGACACTTTATACCAGACATTGAGGTGTCTGTCGGGTGGGAAGATTCTCTAGAGGTAGTGAAGCTAAAACCAGCTTTCCGCAGTCACGATATCCTATCCCAACCCGATATATATATATATATATATATATATATATATATATATATATATATATATATATATATATATATATGACACTGGATGGCAAAGCTAAATGTGCAGTGTCCTTTATTAGAAAAGTATTTTACTTTGAAAGATCACATGCCGTTGCAATTACCCCCAGCCCCTGTGGATGTTTTGTTATTTACCAAGCAATTTTACGTTCAGTACAGTAGATTGCCAGTACTTTCTGAACAAGAAGTCAACATTTAAGCCCCACCAACCAGTGTGTGGAAGGAACCCAATAAAGGCGTATAAATAAGCCGAACCAGTAAAAATAACTAGAAAATCACACATAAGGCTTTATGCCAACATAAATGTACAAAGGAACACGAACACAAGTTATATGAAATAAAAGACTACATAATATAATAAACTGTAAAAGGCTAAGTAATAATACAGGGCAACTCGAAAGACTTGTTTTAATGTTAAATCAAAAGTCATCTTGCTTGGGTTGTTGTTAAGTCACCGTGGCCGCGATGGTTAACGCGCTTGCGCTTAAACTTCCGGCGCGGTGATGGTGAAGTACGAGATTCAGTCTCGACACAGGTCTGACTTCAACGTTCAGAAAGCAATGGCAAAATACCGGACGTAAAACTGGCTAGAAAATCAATCTGGGGTTGGGGTTGGTCGCAACTTCGTGCACAGGAGAAGAATAATTGGGCACGCAGCCCCGTCCGAGAGAGAGAGAGAGAGAGAGAGAGAGAGAGAGAGAGAGAGAGAGAGAGAGAGAGAGAGAGAGAGAGAGAGAGAGAGAGAGAGAGAGAGAGAGAGAGAGAGAGAGAGAGAGTTTCGGTGTTCTGAATAATGAAACTGCGTTACAAACGAAGGCCCGTATAACGATTCTTTAATACTTCAACTATTAGTAAATTATGTAATTGTGTCTTATAAGTATAGACATATATAGTTTAAACTTTGTGTGTTGTGATTTATTGTTTTAGTCTGCTGATAAAGCCTTCTTGCGGCAACATTCGGTTTTTAGTAATTGTATTTTGTATCACTGCCTTAGACTTAGTGTTTTTTGTTTACATTTTCCCAAATTCACTGTAGTTTCAACCCATTTCATTTACACATAGACTGAAGACCTACGCCTTACGCGCCGAGTAGTTTTCAGTAGCCTTGATCTAAAAGGTATGCAGTTGTGTGAAATAAGACACCAGCATACTGTTAGTCGCTGTTACAATTCGAACCTTGGTCCTCGAATTTGACAACCTTTCCTTCGACAGACAGCCTTCTCATTACATACGTCATAACACAACAGCCAGACGCACAAACAATAGCAGCTTCGTACATACATGCTCGCCCATCGCGCACAGCCAGGGGAACAGGTAAGACAACTCGTTTGTTGCAGTGTTGGCCTGGGTAGTAGGTCTGACTTAATTGGTATAACAGAACAGAAATGAAGGTGCGGGTGGGAAGATGAGAATGAAACAGAGAGCAGACAGAATGAGAGGAGACTGTAAGGCTAGAACGCGTGCTATAATTTACTGTAAAACTGCTGTCGAATTCGACTATTGAAACGCTTCCTTCTGATCGAGGATAGCAATAAGTGGGGTAAGTATGTACCGATTATAAAAACGAAGAGACAAAGAGCAAAAATGTGGAAGATTTAGAAAACAAACTAGGAAACAACCAGCGCTGTGGTTTAGGGGTGAGACGGTCAGTTTCATAATTCCCCCACGCAGGTCAGCATGGCTGAGCATAGATAAGAACGTGTTCTTAAACATCCGGTGTGCTGATGCTGAGGTAAGGGGTTCAACCCCTACACTGGACAGTTGGACTAACATGTTGACTTGTCGACCTTGACTTTGGGACATAAATTACAAGTACCTCTGAAGTCGGAGTGGGTTCGACTGATGGCGAGGGACACTGTTAATAGGGAAAGCTAATCCACACGTAAAATTCAGTCCAGCACTACTAGAAGCTGTGTCTACTGACTACGCTTGAGTTCAAAGCGAGCGAGCGCAAAATACAAAAAAATAATTCCCCGACATACCCAGTCAAAAGTTAGAAATTTTCCGCGGGAGATTTGGAAGCAGATTGTTTTGCGTTAATTTCGATTATATGCGGCATCGGCCGTTCAGAAAGCAATGGCAAACTACTGATCAAACACTGTCTAATAAAGATGCCGAGTTGTAACCGAACTTTTTACTTTGATGGACTCATGATTTCTACTTTATTTTAGATGCTGAGCTACCTTTGTACTGAACAATGCAGTCACACAGTGGCTAGCACACCTGCACGGCAGCCCTGTATTCCTAGGATGAAATCCCTCTGGAGGCAGACACTTCTTTTGCATGACCATCTGGTCAGGGGTCAAACAATACGTGGGAGGTCAGCTTGGCCCAATGGATAATAATGCGTGTTCTTAAACATTCGGTAATGCCGAGGTAAGGGGTTCAACCTTATCTTTATCTGTTGCACACCTTTGTATACATTGCTACTTCAGGTGTATGACTGTCTCTTGAAGTGAGGTTTCTCCAAGGGAGATCAGGTTATCATTTGCTTGATTTATACTCATTATCTGTGTCTTTCCTCTATGTGACTCCCCATTTAGAGCTGTTAGTTTATCCTGTATCTGATTTCCTGTGTAAGACAGGGGGGCAATGTCATTAGCAAAGTCCAGATCACTGAGCTGCTTTTGTTAGGAGAGTGCAAGGGAGCCCACTTCTGGCAGTGCTTGTTGTTGTCTTCATAATCCTGTCTATAATCAGTAAGAATAGTAAGCGTGCCAAGAGGCATGCCTGCCTCACTCCTATTCTTATTCTAAGTGCCTCCATTAATTGCACTATACGTCACTATATGTTGCCTTTATAAAGTTAATGATTTCACGTCTCATCAATCTCCAAAGAGATTCCACATCAATGCTATCAAATGCCTTTTCATAGTCCACAAATCCAACATAAAGTGGTGAGTTTAGTTCGATGCTTTATTCTATTATTATGTGCAATGTACTATTTGATCAGAGCAAAATCTATTTGGCTATAAGTCAGCCTGTTCACCCCTTAAGTTTTTTTTGTCAATGGCATCTCATAGTCTCTCCAGAATGATCCTGCTTAATATCTTTCCATGAACTAACAGTAACCTTATTCCTCCATAATTTTCAAACCCCAGTAGGTATCCTTTTCGTTGGTAGCTTCACCAATTTGCCGGTATTTTAACCATACATAAGAGGTGACAAAGGAGGGCTTGGCTTGGGACTGGCTTCCTCATCCCACAGAAAAACACAAAATCCAATCAATCTTTACTTACCTCATCACATTAAATATGTTGGTTTACTTCTCTATTAAAGAGAGTTTAGGGTGTTATATATACTGCCCACACTACTATATGCCTGTGAATCATGGAAACTCAATCATTAGAGAAGAAAGAAACTGGAGGCCATAGAAAGGTAGTTTCTGTGTAGAATTCTAAGAATCCCATGAACAAACAAGGAAATCACTATCCATATACTGTAAAAAGCAAATTCATGTAGATATTTTAGAGGTCAGCCTGGCCAAATGGATAAGAGTGCTAGCTCTTGAACTTACGGTGTGCTGATGCCTAGTGGGTTCAACCCTTACACCGGTCTGCTGAACTAAAATGTTTTCTCATCCCTGACTTGGGAACATAAATTACAAGCACCTCAGAAGTCGGATTAGGTTAACTTAACGGTGAAGGACACTTGCGATTATGGTTTGCACTCGGATTTTCCTCATGTTGGACTGGTAGTGCATGGCTCCATCGCCCTGCTACTGAGTGCGTGCGTGACACGACACTGTGAGCTGTGAATTTCATGTGGAATGCTTTTACATCTGTCCGGGAGTCTCCGTGGCGAAGTGGTCAAGCCGTTTGACTCGAGCTCTGAAGGTTGTGGGTTCGATTCCAGGCCATGTCCTTCGGTTCACATGTTAAATGTTTTCAGAGACTCCTGTGGGTCATCGCTAGAGCTTTGCAGTTCGTGCTTTGTGCGACGCTTTCCGTGTTGCGGAAAGAGACTGAGCCAGATGGGATAAAACTCGATTCAATTAAATCTTTCTGGTGACTGCCGATTCCATCGACAATGAACTGTATTTTTCGTGGAGGGAGGACTTTTGTGTTGGCATTCTGGTGACGACATTATGCACAGTGTACCTGTGTGGGCTGTCGGCTTGCCGAGACTCGTCTTTTCCACTTTTCACATTGGGCAGTGAAGAGCATTTTGTGTGATATTCACTGGCACAGGAATGGAGCATAATGGGGATGACCCGTTGCAGTGAAGTTGGAACCGTGACTAACTAACTAACTAACTAGTAATAGGGAAGCTAATCCACACAGCCCAATACTTCTAGAAGAGTACGGACTACACTTGAGTTCAAAGCGAGCGAGTGCAAAAAAAAAAAAAAAAAAAGAATAAAAATATTTGATTACCCATGTCGGGAGAAGACAATCAGCAAGGCATATAATATTGATAATATTAAAGAGAAGCAGGATATAGAGGTTACCGCATAGGCAAGTGGCCTTGATCTCCTCAGTTCTAATCAAAACATTTTTGGCATACACCAATGCTTGTACTAAGTGCCATAATTGTTCATTGGTTTCTTCTTTTTTTTTAAACTGACAACACTATCTCACAATCACACAACAAACACGTAAAGATTAAATACCAAAAAGAAACTTGTTATTGTAACCAGTCAGAGGATATTATTTGACAGATTAGTGCAAGAACACGATATCTCCAGAACTTTAATTTTGACCAAGTAATTCAATATACAATGTGTTCACCCCTAAACATGTGAATTGCTTCTGTATCTTAAGAAGAACACATTGCATTGATATCTTCACAATTAAAATACACGACTTATTACATATGAAACTTATTCTTGTTTCGGACAATTCCTCCACCCAGCATCCACAGAAGCTTCCATTAATGCTGAGCCAACATATCATGCTACTCTGATTTTGGGCCCACCAAGGAATTGTCACTTGCGTCTTGCGCACAGCTACAATTCTTGGTCAATTACAGCAGCAATAAGTCAGATTTTGCAGAAAGTATGGAGCCAACTAATCATCACCAACCAAGACACAAAACACTTATTTCTATAAGCAAGTCAAATCAAATCACTTGGTGTACGTAGAGAGTCTAGACAAAGGTGGAAAAACGTCTCAATAAAACGAAATGGAACGCACGGCTAGCGAATCCATTGTGTGGCCCAAAGTCCAAAGTGAAAGATTACCTAGTGGATATTGCCCGCAGTCTGACAGTTCCTGGTGTGTGCTTGAGCGACCAGTGGCAAGCGAGATGCCCAACACATGGAAGTGAGGAACTAAAGCAGCCATGAGCAGGACGTCGCAACTCCTTGGGTGAGCGCAGTCTCAGAGCAATATATGCTGGCTCTGCAATTATGGAAGCCTCCTTGGATAGCCTTGGAAGGCCCATGGTCTGCCCCTGCCCTCCCTTGAGGGTTAACCGTGATGTCGATGATCGTTCTATCTTGACCAGCTGAGATGTGGGCGACATCACAACAATAAGTCTAACGTGCCTCGAAACCCGAGGAAGGCTAACCTCATCAAAAATGCCAGCTGAAGCCGGAAGTGCCAGCCTACGGCCAGCCTACATTGGCACTACGCATTTACGTCCGAGTGAAATGTCTCGTCTGAATGTCTCTCGTGCTAGGAACAGCTCTGACTACCTAGTTTCCGAATGCCGCTCTTGTTTGGAACAGCTCTGACTAGGTATTTTTCAGAATGTCCGACGTGTCTGGAACAGCTCTGACGGACACAACGATAAGCACATGTCCGAAAAACTCGCTGAGTGGATATTGACTGCAGACCAGTCTGGTCTGTGCGGGAACGGCCCGGGGCGAACGAAATGCCCAATATATTGAAGCGAGGAATTAAAGCAGCCATGAGCAGGACGTGACGATTCCCTCGGTGAGCCCTGCACCAGGGCGCTATTTGCCGGCGCTGCAATTATCGAAGCCACCCTGGATGGCGAAAAATGCCATGGCTGCACTGTCCCTGCCTTCCTTTGAGGGACGACCGTTGTCTTCGACCGTTCCAATTTGGCCAGCTGGGTCGTGGACAGTACTGCAAACAGTGAGAGTCTCCCAGGAATGCTACCTGGTCAAAAAAGCACGCTAAAGCCGGTTGTGTTGGCCTACGGGTTTCGGCCCAAGGGCGCATAACAGACACACCGCAATCACATCTGAAAAAACACTCCGGATGAACGCAAAGAAGAAGAAGAAATCACTTGGTGTGAAATGTTAAAATCTTTACTGTACTAATGACATTTCCTCCATGTTCCCCAATATCTACTCCTTCATGTGCCACAGGTTATATTCATTATATAGTAATTTATGTATCCTTCTCTATAGCGGGGAAACAGCAGTCACACAGTGGCTAGGGCACATGCCGACCAACCCAATGTTCCTAGACTGAAATCCCTCTTAAGGCAAAGATTTCTTTCACATGACTATATAGTCTAGGGCTGGCCCAGACTCATAAAAAGGGTACCAGAAAAATTAAAGCAGCAATAAAAGTGATACTGACCACATCACCCATCGAATGTTGATTGGTCTAAACATATAAGCTGAGCAACTATATGCCTAGTATGCCACATGTAACTGAACTTTTTATTTTGTTGTACTATGGATTTGTACCTTATTTTGAATGTTGCGATTTATTAAAAAAAAAACAAAAAACAGTATAATGAAAGAAGTGATAAACAAAATAAGCGAATCATTAGATTTTCTACTTTCAGTCCTAGTAGCTGCCCAATTGGGCAAATAATGGTAACAACAAAAACACAATTAAACAACATATTAGATTTCTCTAGTATGCCTTGACTCAATGCAAGAACTACAATTACAAATGACATGAAAACTTGTGTGGCTGTTCCATTTCATATGTAGAGACTATGCTGGCCTATACAGTCACAATGATCAATTCAGCTAATTTAACAACTTCATGTAGAATTCTTAGCTGACACCTGTGTTGTAGGGATAGTGATTGCAGTTTCACAATCCCAACATACTGGATTCAAAATCAGCCACAGGCGTTTTGGGAGCATATTGTTTTGCACTGATTTTCACAATGGGATGAGTATCAGTCATTCAGAAAGCAATAAATGCTGGGGTTAACTGCAACGCCCTGTAAATGACGTTCAACCAACTTTAGGATTCTTAGAGCCTGAAGATAGAAGTAGAATATCTCTTAAAAAATCATTTAGTTGAACTCTTCTTTGTGATTATATAGATCAGTATAGGCTCGACATACAGACACATGATACACTGAATGGCAAACACAAAGAAGAGAAATGTACACAAGGTGTGTTGTTCAGGACAAAAAGAATGAACATATGTTACATTTACTGAGTACTTACTGGTGCCATGCCATTGACACTGTAGCCCGAATTTACAAAACCCTGAAAAACACAATTGTTTAAACACCATTATTATCAACAAACAACTGAATACCTACAAACAACAAAACTTATTAACGAACAAGTATGCCAATGCTAAACTCATTTGTATTTCTTTTTCCCCACTTATATTTTGTAATACATGTTTTGTTTCAAAGGGACAGTTTGATTTTGTTTTACAATAGGATATGCTTTCAGCGGGAACATATATGAAGAAACAAACAAACAAATGTGAAATAACGAAGTATGTAGTGGTATTGCTGCCACCAATGTATTGGATATTTTTTAAAGCTACTTTCAATCTCTACTCCAAAACTATTACAGTAAAGTGTTGGTAAAGAGATTATTTCCTAACAGCTGACAACTTCAGTTACTTCCGCCTCCATTTAGCTATTCCTATAGACAGTGAGTATCTGGGCCATACGTTAGCTCAAGAAAGGTATACACATCATCTGTTACATCAAAGTAGCTGACACTTGCAGATGGGTATAGTCTATCTGGTGCAAATATATATCTGTATTTTGTCAACTGCTGGCCAAATATTAAATAATTAGTTGCCATGCAGCTTAAAAAAAAGTCGCTTAAAAGTCGACAGGGTCGACTTCATCGCACCGGGTGTTATCCCATATGGCTCGGTCTCTTTCCGCAGCGCGGAAAGTGTCGCACAAAGCACGAACTCCGTAGCTTTTAGCGACGACCCACAGGAGTCTCCGAAACATTTAACTTGTAAACCGAAGGGTGCGGCCCGGAATCAAACCCACAACCTTCGGATCACAAGTCAAACGGCTTGACCACTTCGCCACAGAGACTCCCGTGCCATGCAGCACAAGATCAAATACCTTATCCTGCATAGTGAAAACGAACTGGAATTAGTGTAGTTTATTATAGGTAATCCCATGATATAATTACCACAGGTGTGTTAGGTCACAGGTTTTGACATATTATAGATCATATCATAGTTAGGTAGTGTGGCCAGTTTGCTTATTCACCGCCTTTATTTCCCAAATATGTTTTCGGGTATCCATCTGATGAGACTGGGATTGACCACAAAGCCATTTCGATTGGGAACAAATTCTTCCACTACTGGAAATTGAACCCAGACCAGTTGTGGTAAGGAAGCACACTAGCTACTACACTTAAAATCTTATAGGGGTAGTAGCAGCCTCGGAATGCAAAGAACTAAAGAACAGAGCTGCATTCTGCTAATTACTCAAGATGCTTCAATTTTATCCTGACTCTTGAGGTAAGAATGTAGAACACAGGTAGCCATAAAACTCTGACCTGTGGTGTAGTGATTCTGACCACAGGCATCAGGAAGAGATATAGTATTACACAAAGGTATACCCTGTACCCGAACTCAGGTGTCAACAGGTTCTATGCTAGCTTTACAGAACCCTACACAAGACATAGAACCCCATGCAAGGCTTCTGCCATATGTCCTCACTGCACAACATGGATAACTGCACTGCCATAGCTGCAAGGTATAGAGCAAGCCCACCTTCCCAGAAAACAAATCTGGCAGGTCCTTCTCAGGACCAGTCCTCATCAAGACCATCTCAACACAATCAAAAATGCCAGACAGTGTGAGCCCCAAAAGACCCAATCATACCCGATGAACACAGAGGGAAAACTATAACCAGTCCTGTTTAGGACAATTCGAAAGAGAGCAAAGAAAGGAGAGATAATCAAAATCCACAACAACAAAATGGCTTTCAATAACCGATGCTTAAGAAGCAGGATGAGCCTGGCCAAATATCTTCCCCTCGCGTAAATACTTAACTGAAGAAAACAAATATGCCTTACATATTTTGTCCATGGTTCATACTCTGCCTGAAACACGATGCTCTTCGTGAACACTAATGCAGAATAATGAAATAAGACCCTGAACCCAGTTGTGTGGATAGACGTCATGTCATCAAAGTTTCATGAAGTTCAAAGACTGCATCCTACTGGTCTTAAAAGGCACAGTCCATGGTGACCAGAAAGTTCAAAAGATGTCAGTGAGGCTAGGCAGCCATAAGTAGTACATGACAATCCATCCTAGACACAGTGAATTATATGCTCTGGATTAATTGGATGATGGCTCATGTCTTCTCCCTGACTTCTCTAAAGGACCGAACTGCAAGCATGCAGCTCTTCTGAATGGATTTGGTGGGGCAATTTCATGTGGATAGAACAAAACACGGACTTCACCATAATGTGATCATGGAATGCCAGCAAAATTGCATGAAAAGTTGAACCCGATCAACAAATGCTGGGGAAAATCTGTCCGTAAGCAGCAAAAAGTTGTAAAACAGACCCAACGCCGATGACATCAAACAATAAAAAAAAACCAGGCAATCAAAGAAGAAGAATGCTAGAAGTAACATGGCATGTTGGCTAGTAGAAGAATGTGAAGTATCATTGCATGCATGCCAAGCAGCAGGCGATGTTCCTTCACAAACATATCTTCTCTGCGGGCTTGATAAATTCAGCCATTGACCATCTACTGTGCCACTTCCCCAACCCAACCAGCATTTTCACTCTCTATCAACTGTGATGAGGAACTGAATGAGGAAAACTTGGAGGTGGTGGCAAATTTTTGAATATCTTGGGTCATTGATTACCAACAATGGTGACATTAAAGAAATTAAAATATGAATATCTATTGCTCTTCAAAGGCTAAAACAACTGAATACATTGTGGAGTGGGACAGATAGAATTTAAAAAAATAAATTTTTAAGAGAATGCATCTTTCCCATTGCAACATAACGCCTGTGAGACCTGGACACTTACTAAACAAGCTGAACAGCGCATAAATACCTTTGAATATAAATGTTATAGGCCAGTTCTAAGAATATCTTGGATAAAGAAAAGAATAAATGCATCCATACTTCAAGAGCTGAAAATTGAAGAAGGTTGGCTATTAAAGATGATAAAACAAAAAAAATTGAAATATTTTGGTCACTTGAAACGTCATGAAAGTTTAGAGAGAACAATAATGGAGGGGTATATGCCTGGGAAGAGTGGAAGAGGAAGACCAAAGAGAAGATTGGTGCAGGATGTGGAGGATGATCTCCAGATGGGTGTATCGGACGTGGGACATCTTGCTTATGATTGAGAAGTGAGGCTCTGCAAAAGACATGCTACTGAAGGAATGAATCAACTGTGACAGTTAGAATTAAGAATGAGGAAATTAGAAGATGACTAGTTCTGAAATCAGTCTTGCAGTTCATTAAAGAACAACAGATTAAATGATTACAAGAATCACCTGGTACCAACCGCCACAAAGGTCCACACTGAAGATATATGAGTACAGTGTAAGGGGAAGACAAGTAAAAGATGGAGTGATGGTATCAAGAACAACCTAGAGAAATGAAGACCAACTTACAAAGGGCATTAGTAAGAGGGCATAAGAGATCTTTACATCTCCCCCAAAATGTCACTGACATAAATGGAGGAAGAGGAGAAGGAGGAGAAGATCAATGTCCTCTAAAAGCCTAAACTTTCCCATTTGCCCACAACCTGCTCGAGACTCTATCATCTGATAATATGACCAAAACTGACAATGAATTAAGTGTACAGAATTATAATAATAATTAAGGATTGACTAAGATACGTAGCAGCACTCCATGAAGCAGTTTTAGGCATGTATCGAAATATCGGTTGCGAGAAAATATAGTTAGTATGAAAGTGCTACTAAACAGTAAGGAAAAGTTATTAAAGCTGGGATGTACAAATTATTCAAATGAACTTTATGTAACATGACATTATGGATCAACAATTGTTGACGCCACATGTCATAAAAAAGTTTGTCCGAGACTGGAGCTTCTGTCAGGGCATTAACAGTTAGTGTTATCTTGTCTGACAGAGCTGGCCAGAACTACTATTACCCCTAGTTTGGTTTGATGCTTGGTCTAACTATCTGCTGTCAACAATATAACTGGGAGCTGTGGGACATAGCAAAGATCCACATACCACACAACTTTTGAATTGAAGCTCATAAGGAAAAGACAATTCTAACAACCACAAACATCATCTGCATAAACTACATACATAGGTGCAATTATTATTCTTAGCAGCTGTTTCAATGTATACCTCACACACACACACACACCTGGAAGACAGCACTGTTATGTGTGGTGGTGATAATTTTCCCAGAATTTGAATTATTACCATTATGTTAAACATCCAGCTTGCAACAGATGTTGGGACTTTATTCTGAATGTACGCATCTTGTGTCTAACAAAGTAAGAATGTCTTCATGAACTGACAAGCTCAGATAATGAGTTTAATACAGTCTGCAGACAACTGTCTTACTTAGGAACGTAGTATTAGCTGTACGATTGTTGACAATTGCTGCGTTCAACATTATGACATTAAGCTTTTGAACAAGAGATTATGTTTGAACTTTCTTTTAATGACTTTGAAGAACTTAGCCACAGAAGATGAACGAGGAAACTAGCTACAGAAGATGAACGAGGAAGCTAACTGCAAAAGATGAACGAGAAATCTTGTCCCTTCACTAGACCAATGCAGATTTATAGAATAGTTTTCAAGTTATGGATTTTTTTTTTGAAAACAAAAAAGAGATGGGTTTTCAATTGTAGACTGATTGGAATGGTTTTGAAGTGTTAGTACAGTGTTTTAAGAAAGAGATGGAATTTCCAACGAAGATTGCTTGGAATAGCTTTTAAATGTAAGTACTGATGTTTAAAGAAAGAAATGGGATTTCTAATGCAGACTGAATTTAAATGATTTTAAAATGTAGTAACGATGATTCAAGAAAGAGATGGGATTTTTAATGTAGATTGTATGTAGTGGTTTTATATTGTAAATACTGATGTTTAATTAAAAAGATGGGATTTCTATCAAACTGAAAGTAGTTGTCACAGCCATATGCACATTGAAATATAATACAAGAACAAAAATGCCTATATATATATATCACTAATGTAAATTAAAATACTAAACAATGACAGTAACTTTGTGGAAAAGCTGTAACTATACTAACAGAAAGACAAAAAGAAATACAACCTAGACAATTTGAAACACCAAATATATAACACTACAAATCCTTAAACTGTAGGTGGGGAGCACAATATGGTTATCATAACCGCTTGAAAACCACAAATAAACAGCCAAAAGTGATTCATGGGAAATAAAAATAACTATACATCCAAAGTATACAATAAAAGGATTTAATAGGATACAGGTGTAAATACATCACAGAGCAATATCATCTTGCTATTTCAGCAAAATTTTATGCAAACAGAATATGCTAATTCTTTATCAGTTGCATAGAATCTGGAGTCGACAAGCTGTTCAACGCACACTATGCACACTATTGCCAGTGTTATGCTGTCGTGAGTTGGTCACCTAAATTCTGACATTATGGCTACACATATTCTGTGCTTATCAAGTTACCAATCCATCATAGAAATGAACCTGCCACACAGTACTGTTCATTTAAGATGTACTCACAAAAACAAACAGAAATAGCTACACATGTTGACAATCAAACAAAGAGTGACAATAGGGACATATTTACACGAAACAAGTTACAACACAGGTTATTAGTCAAAGGGAGCCACAGCAGTGCAGTGGTGACCTGCCGACCCAGTGGTTATGATTTGAATTTGCATCAAGGCAGATTATTTAAATTGACCTGGATACCAGGCTGACTCAGTTTAAAATGGATACCAGAAAATGTCTGGGGAGGTATGCATGATATTCACCATATCACCCTCTGTGTGTCAACTGGTCTATACAGTATTGATCTAACACCATTTGCCTGATCCACCCCAAGGTGAGCCACACAGTCTTTTTGAGCTAGTCAAAAACCAACCACAACCTGATATTTCTACAGATAAAGCTTGTAAGTGAAAAAAGATTTAGAAAATAACCCCCCCCCCCCCCCCCCCCCCAAAAAAAAAAAAAAAAAAAAACTGGGATGTTTTAGAGATCCCAGAGTAATTTAGCCTAAACTGTTACATAGCGGTCAGGACATTCTGCTAATAATGGCATAAACATTGTTGAATGAGGGTTTGATGTCATTCTCAACATTCACTGCGGGAGGGAAAGACTGGCCACACACTCAGGCCTACAAAATGTGATGGTCCTGACACATCACATACCCACAGTAGGTTTCCTGCTGCAGAACCTTTTTACCCAGACTGATTAGTTATTCTACTATACCACTTTAGCTTTAGTAGTTCTATTCTATGCAGGCACCAATTGATGAGTGTGTGTAGTTTATTAGTAATTATTTTAATTGTTAGGTGTTTCTGATTCATACAGCTGTGTTGATTTGACGTTAAAATTAAATATTAAGTTTAGTGTTAGATTAAAAACATTTCCTTTTTTACTTCTAAGGTGTCAAATGGCATCCCTGTCACACTCCTGTTCTTATTTTGAATGTGTCTCCTCATGCAGAACTTTACATTTCATGTCTTTATATGTTGCACTTATTTAATGAATGATTTATGTGGAATCCCACACAGCCATATCAATTTCCAAAGGGATTCCATTTCAATCGCTATCAATGCTGTCAGGAGCCTTTGTATAGTCCAACAATTCAACATAAAGTGGTGAGTTCAGTTCAATGGGTGCTGAGGTACTGGTGCACTTGGGTTCAATCCTCATCTGGACAGTTTCAATTTTTAAAATGTTTCTGGGCAACCAGGTCGACCCAGTCTAAAATGAGTACCAGGAATGTCTTTGGAGTAAAGACAGTCGGCATGATACAAACCACTTCACCCACTGAGTACCATATGGTATATAACAATATGTGCCTAGCTCCATATGCCCAATGTGCCTTTGGCGTGTAAAGGAGCATTTTGTGTGATATTCACTGGCACAAGAATGGAGCATGATGGGGCAACCCTTTGCTGTGAAGTTGGAACCACGACTAACTAACTAGGGATCTTTACTTTTTTTTTTACTTTTCAGTTCAATGCTTTGCTCTATGCACCATGTGACTAGCTGGTCAGTGCAGGATCTGTTTTTCCAGAAAACTGTCTGTTCATCCCATAATTGTTTGTCATTGGCACCTCTTAACCTCTCCAGTGCAGGATGTTTGTCCAGAAAAATGTCTGTTCATCCCATAATTGTGCGTCATTAGTTGAGTTGAGTTAAGAACCGACATCACTGCACTCATGACATTCCCATATGTGCTCCGTCCCCTCGTTCAACAGCCAGCGAAGAGTCATACTACTAATCGTTCCCACCGCTATCTGATTAAACGTTCTCCTGGTCTTCCCTCTGTTGCAGATTCTTCCAGAACCCTGCCGATCCCCCGCAATCTCATTCTTTCTACATATGGGTTCTCAATCTGTTCCTCCGCCTTCTCCACCTGGTCCCACAAGCGCACGACCACCTCCCCCTTGTCCATAGGCAAACTACCACCAAGAGGTGCATTCCCTGCTAGCCTATCAGCCTGTTCATTCCCCAGTACCCCCGCATGGCCAGGGCAAAATAGCCATACAATTCTCACAATCTGTGACCTCTGAAGTGACGAGAGCCATTCCAAACGAAACATTCCTTTCTCCATCTTACTAAGCATACTCTTTGAATCCATAATGAATACAACGTGTGTTGCAGTAATCTCCTCTAGCCACCGGAATGCCGCTGTTACTGCCTCCACCTCCATTCTCTTGCTGGAGGTCGTAGTCTCATATGCCAGACTCTCCTTTTTCAAGACTCGTCCATTAGCCTTTGCAATAAAGCCCAAGCCACTATGTCTGTTTCTCACCACTGACCCATCGGTGTAGATGACTATGTCACCTTGATGTGTGTTGCTCTGGATCAGCTGTTGCACTTTAAACTCAGTGTGGCCCGCTGCCCATTCTCTTCACTCACGGCCCAGTGTTATTATTACATTGTGCCAGCCCGTTGTGTGTCATTAGCATCTCTTAACCTCTCCAGTGGAGGATCTGTTTGTCCAGAAAACTGTCTGTTCATCCCATAACTGTTTGTCATTGGCATCTCTTAACCTCTCCAGTGGAGGATCTGTTTGTCCAGAAAACTTTGTTCATCCCAAAATTGTTTGTCATTGGCATCTCTTAACCTCTCCAGTGCAGGATCTGTTTGTCCAGAAAACTGCCTGTTCATCCCATAACTGTTTGTCATTGGCATCTCTTAACCTCTCCAGTGGAGGATCTGTTTGTCCAGAAAACTGTCTGTTCATCCCATAACTGTTTGTTATTGGCACCTCTTAACCTCTCCAGTGCAGGATCTGTTTGTCCAGAAAACTGTCTGTTCATTCCATAACTGTTTGTTATTGGCACCTCTTAACCTTTCCAGTGCGGGATCTGTTTGTCCAGAAAACTGTTCATCCCATAATTGTGTGTCATTGGCACCTCTTAACCTCTCTAGTGAAGGATCTGTTTGTCCAGAAAACTGTCTGTTCATCCCATAATTGTTTGTCATTGGCATCTCTTAACCTCTCCAGAACGATATTGGCACCTGTTAAGCTCTCCAGAATGATGCAGCTTAATATTTCCCAAGGTCCTGCTGCTGATGTGTAAAGTATTTGGCCTTCACATATTCTAGACCACGGTTGGCCAGTCCCCTTTCTCATTGCCATTAACAAGAATACACTACACATCATCATAAAATGCCTGGCACATGGTTTAGCATTCATGTCTCTTCACAGATCTCTGTCCTTGGTGTTCTGGATCAAGTCTACTTCAAACATTCCCGTATGCCACTGTCTTAAACCACCAAGCATCTTTTTCTCTCGGCCTGTTTCTGCTACCACTCATCTTTCCATTCATCACAATGTTCTCCAATGTCTCTCTACTCACAGCATGACCAAAGAACACTGTCTCTTTCTTATATTTGTGTATAATGTTTCACTTTCAATAGCCTCATCTAGGCAATCGTTGTTAGTTACTTTGGCCGTCCAATGTATTCACCTCGATCTCGGAATCCAAACCTTCACTGCCTTCGAACGCTTCCTAATTTGCCCATTTGCACTCCAGGATTTACTACCATACAGCAGAACAAATTGGATATAACATTTTAGTACTTTCTAACATTAATTGAAAGTGACTTATAACAGATATTTTTAATCTTATGAAACGCAGATTTCGCTGGGCTTGATCTCTGCCATGCATCTTCCATCTGATGTTATGACTATCCCCAAGTAAATGAATTTATTGACTTAGTTAAGCATTTTTTCTTTTATTGTAATGCCACATGACAATATAATGCTAACACAGTGAAAACAGTTGTAACAAGATAGAAAGGGGTGTATACTCTATGGAGTCATTTCATTCAAATGAAATCATTCATAATTGTTTAAAATATTAATACATATTTTTAAAAGACAGGATTAACAGCTCTATGGCTTAAGTACTGCAGAATGCTCACAAATATGTAAAATTGTTTACATAAAAAGTAAATATATCTCATATGACGAGAACACAGAAGAAGAACCATCTGCAAATCTAACCATTAGAGAACTCCTGTTTGCGGACGACCAAGCACTAATAGCAAAATCAGAAGCTGAATTACAAGACCACATGAATAGTCTAAACGAAATGTATAGGGAACATAACATTAAAATTAGCACAAGTAAAACAGAGGTATTGACTATAACTAAAGAAGAAAAAGCAACAACGATTCACCTAAACGAACATCCCTTGAAACAAGTAAAGAGTTTCAAGTACCTAGGAAGTATATCATCATCAAATGGCAAATCAGAAAACGAGATCAAAAATAGATGCAATAAGGCAAAACAGCTCATTGGACAAATGGCACCAATACTAAAGAACAAACATGTATCAATAACTACTAAGAAAGCACTTTACAACACAATCTTCCTACCAACTCTTTAGCAATGCCAAACCTGGACATCTGCACTAGATTTTATTAGAAGGCAGCAAGTCAAATGGTTTGGCCATGCAAGTAGGTTACCAACTAACAGTATACCACAACAAGCAATGATGTACAGACCAGACAGAAGCAGAGGAAGAGGCCGACCACGTAAATGATGGACGCAGGGAATAACAGAGTCCATGGGAATATCGATACATGAAGCCTATAAGCGGGCACTCTCTCGTTGTTTATGCTTCACCTCGACACCGCAAGGTACAAGAAGAACATGATGAGATGAGATGTCTAGGTTTCAATAACGCACACATGCGAACAAAATGTTTAATATATATTACAAGAGGCTGGCCATAAGTGTTTACCCTAGCTATGAAGGAAATGTCACAGAGAACTGGCATTTTGTATAGTGTTTATTCCATATTAATACAGCCACCATTCAAATTAACACACTTATACCATTTGTGACTGGCCTTGAAAAGACCTTGGGAATAGGACACCCTATTTTTTTTTAAAACCCAGTTATCATATGCCAGTATGAATTCACCACTGTTAAAATTATTTCCGTTGAGCTGTTTTTTTTTAAAGATTTATGGAGCCAACCGGAGAAAAAAAAGTGTGGAAGAATTTCAATGTCAAAAACTGTCATTTACTGCCTATATAGTACCTTGCGGTATATGGCAGGGGGGTCTTGAGCCTGAGGAATTAAGGCCGCAGCGAACTGTGCAGGTTAGGGTTTTCTTTTTGCCTAAACAGTAAAAAATCCACACCTTACTGAGGATTCAAATCCAGGTCTCCCGAAGGAGAATTTGGCATTCTTAGCCACTCGGCCAGCTGCTCCTCAATATATAAATATTTCAATATATAATTCCTTGATTTCTAACTAAACCTAAACAAGCTGGGCTTTGTGAGAAGCTAAGGAAGATTATAAGTGTATGTGCTATCCCTCATTTTCTGGTCACAGCTTTTTCAGTTTGGTAAGATCTGCATACTCTGTCCATTAATGGTGTTAATATGAGGCAGGTATTCTTTCAGTAGGACACCTCTTGCAACATCTTCTAACAACAGTCAGCATAACTTTTCCTGCACCTTTCTAGACTCTTGACTTGGAGAGCCCAGAGTTTTTCAGTGCATGTTGGAAATTTTATAATGAGAGTCACAATGGTGACCTGAAGTCTCATCTAATGTTAACACAGTCGTCACAATGTTTTCTGACTAGCACCTTTTAAGCAACTGTTGACAGCAATATACCCTCACTTGCATCTGTCCACTTGGCAGGAATCATGAAACACTGGTTCCATCTCTTTATGTATTTCATAGGTGTTTTTCACTGTAACATTAGGAATTTTATCACAACCCTGGCCTCTGTTCTCCACTGTTCTGACAAATTTTTGGAGCAGCAGTTCCTCTGACTAGTATATATTGTGCCCTGCACCATAAGGGGATTACGCATTGACGAAACAAATCTATACTTCACATGTTCTGTGCAAATATAAGGGTTCTGAATAGACTAGTTTCAATTAACTCTTGCTATTCCTTCAGTCTGGGTAATTACTTATGGTCTACCCCTTGTATTAATCAGTGAAGAGATTTAGACAGAAATGCAACACAAACTTACATAATCATGAAATGCTTTTGCTTCACTGCTGTGATCACATGTTTCTCTCCTTTCTGGAGCTGCACAATATAAATCCCAGAACACACTGAAAGAAAAAAATCTGAATTTATACGACTAATAAAACACACATTTAGCCACATCAACAATCTTTAAAAGTAACCAATCAAACACTGTTTAACCCTTTACAGGGCAGACGCTTGTCCGTTTTGTAGCCCTGAACGGGCAAGATTTTTTCAGGTTCTGTAAAATTTCGGGTCACGTTAGTAAAAACATCACAAATAAGGTGTTAGTCAACCGATTTTAGTTAAATAAACAACACAATGAAGGGAAAAGCATGCAGAATATGTTACTCACGTGATTGTTGCCGGTAATCCATATATGAACACAAATATTTACGAAATACGGCATGTTGTTTGTGATTTTCCGTCATCTATACGGTAATTTACAAACACATTTTCAGAATCATAATCACTTTCTTTGAAGTCCGACTCACGACTGCTAATGCAAAGTAACGCTTTGCACTGATATCTAGCTGCGATTAATAATCAACTTCGTGCCCTTTAATGTCATTTAAATTGAACAGAGCGAAATCTCGGCTATCACTTGAAGAATCGCCGAAATCCATTTTGAAAAACAGCGTAAAAATCCCGAAAACTATCAAAAAAAGTCCGTTAAAGTCTGTTCAAAGTCATTGTAGCGCGTTTACAAATGGCGGCCACGTTGTCAAGCTATCGGCGAAAGTGAAAGTAGCGATCGGAAGTGTCGGAAAACCGAGAGATCGCATTTTTAAAACGACTAGTCGTCAAAGACGCGATTGGGCGCTACGCCTGTTTAACGCATCGAACGCTATCAGGCGCTATGCCCGTTAAAGGGTTAAATTAACATGGCTATCATCAATTAAATAAATGTCTTGTTGGTTTTAAATTCTTGTTACAGAAAAAGTTCATACAATTCTAAACCTATTTTCATACTAAAAGGTATATGTACAGGGTCTCAGTAGCAAAGTGGTTAATAAGCCTTCTGCTTCACTCTCTGAAGGCCATGAGTTCAATCTCATACTGCATTGTTCAGACCATGAGTGCAATTTTTTTCCAGACTCCTGGGGGTCATCACTGGAGATATAGAGTTTGTATTTTGTATGATGCTCTCGGCAAGCGGTTGGCCATTCCGCAGAGAGAGACGGAGCTAGATTAGATTAAACCTGGTGCGATGAAGTCAACCTTCTCTAAAAGAGGGGAAGTCGGATGTACTGACCCACAGGCTTGACGAAACAGTGCAACCCAATTCACCAAATAATGTCACAACAAAAGACACATCATCTGTTCTCACTTAAACCCATGCCATGCCAACATTCATCATCATCCTGTGCCACACCAGTAAGCATGGGTGGGTGATCGTGGCTCACCATCTCACATGATAACCAAATTTGTATAAAACTGGGATCAGTCCCAAAGCTGCAAGTATTAAACTCAAATCATTCTCCCACTGGTGACTGATCCTGAATCCACTGTGCTGTCAAGCCAGTGCGTCATTACAATACCCCCATCATTCATTTCACAAAACTACCTCGTGAGAATGCAAAATCTGTACCTTTACGAAAATAGTCAATAAATGTAATTAAATCACTATGAAACTTACCACCACCATGAGTGAAGAAACCCTGGTGGTTCCCCCAAAGTTATGTTTTTTTCCCATCTGATCTGAAATAATAAACAAGACAAATTAAAGAAAAACATGACAAATGATCATAGGAAAGGTCCTTTACTGTTTTTTAAAATAAAAAATAAAAAACAACAACAGTGTAGTCCATGCTACAGAGTCCTTGCATGATCTATGGAAGGAAACTGGAGAACTTATGGGGATATCTGCATGCAATGAGAAAATATATTTTAGCTAAAAACAAGCACATTTTGAAAATGTGTTTTGCCACAGATCACCAGAAATCAACAAAAAGGGTAAGTAAAGGACTCTTCTATACGCCTTGAGGAACATTGGGCATATTTTGCGTCTTCTTTCTTCTGCCCAACTGGAGCAGTCTCTTAACCAATACACACCAAGCCGTTCTATCCTTTGCTATCTCCTTCAGCCCCCTCTGTGTCTTGCCTATAATATTCATCTCATCTCTAATTCGCCGGTCTCCCTGGCCGAGGGGTTAGCAGCTTTCTCCGTAACCCCGAATACTCTCGTGGTTGACGTGAGCGCACAAGAATTGGAAGCGGTTCGAGTCGCACCAGTGACTTATAAGAGTATGGAGCCGGTCGCTCAGAAAGCAATGGCAAACTACTGCCCAGAAATCAGCAATCAGTTGAAACATCTCTAATTCTCTTCTCAGTGTGTTTTTAGGTTTTTAGTACTGAAAATTATTAATAACATGTGAGACAGGTGGCTATGGACAAACATGACGACCAATGCCATACTGTTTGAGTTATAAGACACCCTAATTTATAGAATGTGTATTATGCTACCTATCTTCTAAGAACTGATGAAAATGTGAACCTTTGAATTTATTATATTACTGAAATTCCCAAAGTGTTCTACCACCTATGGATTTTACTTCTACTTATATATATATATATATATATATATATATATATATATATATATATATATATATATATATATATATATATATATATATATAAAATGCGATGTATGTAAGTATGTATGTATGTTATTTATGCGTTCGCGAACGGTCCATCCGATTGAGATGACATTTTCTACATGTCTTCTTCTCATTCTGGTGCTGCCAACTGTCATAGTTTGTTAGTGTACAAACAGTTATTTACTTAATATTATTTAATATTTTAATTTACATTATAATTTATATATAGCGAGGGGACATAACTTTTAATAGCATTGCTATATATGTAAAATTGTTGCATATTTCTCAAATAGGTGGACCTTTTCGCTACAGTTATCTACAGGCATATGCGTTATAATCCTCCGCCTCCTCCTCCCCTCCCTTCTTTTTCTTCTGCTGCCGCCGCTCTATTTACCCAAGTTAATTGTTGGGGGAAGATGTAAAGATCTTTCAAGTGCTCTTTCTAATGCTTTTTGTAAGTTGGTCTTCGTTTATCTAAGGTTGTTCTTGATACCACCGCATCATTTTTTACATGAAAATTATACAATATTTTTATTTTTAAAAAATAATTCTAGCATTAAGCAAAATTTTCTAACTGCAACCAATAAATTATTAGACAGGCAGACAGACAGACAGACAGATAGAGAGGGAGGGATAGACGGAGGGAGAGACGGACGGACGGACGTATAGGCAGGCAGACAGACAGATAGATAGAGAGGGAGGAATAGACGGACGGACGTGTAGGCAGGCAGGCAGACAGATAGGTAGATAGATAGATAGATCCCCGCCAGGGACTGGGCGAAGCCGGGCTGGGTCAGCTACTATATATATATATTGCTTAATTAATCTTCATCTGCATTTCTCTGGGACTATCTATCCACAATAAGTTTTCCCACTGTTGCAGACCGACTGCAGTGTTAACTTTTCATATGACAGTAGTACACATTTTAAAAAAAACATATCACAAAGCTAAAATTAACATTAAATATTATTGCATATTAAAAGTATGCAATGTGATTGTAGCGACTATTATTAATAAAAATGCCATTTGCCTGGCATTAATACTACTAAACGTATTAATGTTAGTAATATATTTACTAGTAACATAATTAGCATGTAATCACTGTTATAAAACTTAAAGAAACCTACCTCTGATAAAAATGTCTGTGCTGATTTCTGTGCCCCAACATGAAGTAAATATTCATAAACGTATAAGGCAAGTCTGAAAATGCAGAATACATAAGGTTCTGATAAACAATAGGCATTACATAGTAACATAAAGAGAAATGTGTGGGAGTACATAACAAGAAGTAGAAAAATAATTAACTAAACAATTCATGAGCCAGCCGCTTTTTGTTAGGAACCAACATATGCTTTCCCCCCTGCAAATATGGGCTCAGAAAACGATTGAAAATTCAGGCACCAGATACAAATTTCCAGGCATCATGCAACCAAATTTTTCTACTCCTGATAATAACAGTGTCTGAGTCTATAAAACCAGCATGGAGAAACATCTCATTAGATAATTTATGTGCCCATTATTTTCTTTTCACAGTATTTTAGTCTACTTTAGCAAAGTCTGGGGAATTTGCAAAAACTGGCCTGGGCTTTGAGGCCGTCCCAGCCTGATACTGACATCATCATCTACAGAGTGCTGATTAATCTATAAAAATACAGGGCTAGCACATTATACTCTATATGCCTAAAGGCATGGAAAAGGGCTCTTTTAGTAAAGTCATTTGTGTCATATACCACACATATACCAAGGACTGACTGCAAAGAATGTGATATAGTCATTATGTTGAGACATGTGTACGCAGCTAGTGTGGTAAAGATATAGATACTGCAGAACCTGTGTGATGCAGTTATATATTGAGAAGTGTGTGCAGAGCTAGTGTGATATAGTTATATACTGAGGCATGTGCAGAGCTAGCATGGTATAGTCATATAATGAGGAGTGTATGCAGAGCCAGCATGATAGTCATATATTGAGGCATGTGCTGGCTGGTATAGTCATATGAGGAGTGAGTGCAGAGCTAATATGGTATAGTCATATATTGAGGAGTGTGTGCAGAGCCAGCATGATATAGTCATATATTGAGGAGTGTGTGCAGAGCCAGCATGATATAGTTATATATTGAGGAGTGTGTGCAGAGCCAGCATGATATAGTCATATATTGAGGAGTGTGTGCAGAGCCAGCATGATATAGTCATATATTGAGGAGTGTGTGCAGAGCCAGCATGATATAGTTATATATTGAGGAGTGTGTGCAGAGCCAGCATGATATAGTCATATATTGAGGAGTGTGTGCAGAGCCAGCATGATATAGTTATATATTGAGGAGTGTGTGCAGAGCCAGCATGATATAGTTATATATTGAGGAGTGTGTGCAGAGCTAGCGTGATATAGTCATATATTGAGGAGTGTGTGCAGAGCCAGCATGATATAGTCATATAATGAGGAGTGTGTGCAGAGCTAGCGTGATATAGTTATATATTGAGGAGTGTGTGCAGAGCTAGTGTGATATAGTCATATAATGAGGAGTGTGTACAGAGCTAGCATGATATAATCATATAATGAGGAGTGTGTGCAGAGCTAGCATGATATAGTCATATAATGAGGAGTGTGTACAGAGCTAGTGTGGTATAGTCATATAATGAGGAGTGTGTGCAGAGCTAGCGTGATATAGTCATATATTGAGGAGTGTGTGCAGAGCCAGCATGATATAGTCATATATTGAGGAGTGTGTGCAGAGCCAGCATGATATAGTCATATATTGAGGAGTATGTGCAGAGCTAATGTGATATAGTCATATATTGAGGAGTATGTGCAGAGCTAATGTGATATAGTCATATATTGAGGAGTGTGTGCAGAGCCAGCATGATATAGTCATATATTGAGGAGTGTGTGCAGAGCCAGCATGATATAGTCATATATTGAGGAGTGTGTGCAGAGCCAGCATGATATAGTCATATATTGAGGAGTGTGTGCAGAGCCAGCATGATATAGTCATATATTGAGGAGTGTGTGCAGAGCCAGCATGATATAGTCATATATTGAGGAGTGTGTGCAGAGCCAGCATGATATAGTCATATATTGAGGAGTGTGTGCAGAGCTAGCGTGATATAGTCATATATTGAGGAGTGTGTGCAGAGCCAGCAAGATATAGTTATATATTGAGGAGTGTGTGCAGAGCTAGTGTGATATAGTCATATAATGAGGAGTGTGTACAGAGCTAGTGTGGTATAGTCATATAATGAGGAGTGTGTACAGAGCTAGTGTGGTATAGTCATATAATGAGGAGTGTGTGCAGAGCTAGCGTGATATAGTCATATATTGAGGAGTGTGTGCAGAGCCAGCATGATATAGTCATATATTGAGGAGTGTGTGCAGAGCCAGCATGATATAGTCATATATTGAGGAGTGTGTGCAGAGCCAGCATGATATAGTCATATATTGAGGAGTGTGTGCAGAGCTAGCGTGATATAGTCATATATTGAGGAGTATGTGCAGAGCTAATGTGATATAGTCATATATTGAGGAGTATGTGCAGAGCTAATGTGATATAGTCATATATTGAGGAGTGTGTGCAGAGCCAGCATGATATAGTCATATATTGAGGAGTGTGTGCAGAGCCAGCATGATATAGTCATATATTGAGGAGTGTGTGCAGAGCCAGCATGATATAGTCATATATTGAGGAGTGTGTGCAGAGCCAGCATGATATAGTCATATATTGAGGAGTGTGTGCAGAGCCAGCATGATATAGTCATATATTGAGGAGTGTATGCAGAGCCAGCATGATATAGTCATATATTGAGGAGTGTGTGCAGAGCTAGTGTGGTATAGTCATATATTGAGGAGTGTGTGCAGAGCTAGTGTGGTATAGTCATATATTGAGGAGTGTGTGCAGAGCCAGCATGATATAGTCATATATTGAGGAGTGTGTGCAGAGCCAGCATGATATAGTCATATATTGAGGAGTGTGTGCAGAGCCAGCATGATATAGTCATATATTGAGGAGTGTGTGCAGAGCTAGCGTGATATAGTCATATATTGAGGAGTGTGTGCAGAGCCAGCAAGATATAGTTATATATTGAGGAGTGTGTGCAGAGCTAGTGTGATATAGTCATATAATGTAATGAGGAGTGTGTACAGAGCTAGTGTGGTATAGTCATATAATGAGGAGTGTGTACAGAGCTAGTGTGGTATAGTCATATAATGAGGAGTGTGTGCAGAGCTAGCGTGATATAGTCATATATTGAGGAGTGTGTGCAGAGCCAGCATGATATAGTCATATATTGAGGAGTGTGTGCAGAGCCAGCATGATATAGTCATATATTGAGGAGTGTGTGCAGAGCCAGCATGATATAGTCATATATTGAGGAGTGTGTGCAGAGCTAGCGTGATATAGTCATATATTGAGGAGTATGTGCAGAGCTAATGTGATATAGTCATATATTGAGGAGTATGTGCAGAGCTAATGTGATATAGTCATATATTGAGGAGTGTGTGCAGAGCCAGCATGATATAGTCATATATTGAGGAGTGTGTGCAGAGCCAGCATGATATAGTCATATATTGAGGAGTGTGTGCAGAGCCAGCATGATATAGTCATATATTGAGGAGTGTGTGCTTAGCCAGCATGATATAGTCATATATTGAGGAGTGTGTGCAGAGCCAGCATGATATAGTCATATATTGAGGAGTGTGTGCAGAGCTAATGTGATATAGTCATATAATGAGGAGTGTGTGCAGAGCTAGTGTGGTATAGTCATATATTGAGGAGTGTGTGCAGAGCTAATGTGGTATAGTCATATATTGAGGAGTGTGTGCAGAGCCAGCATGATATAGTCATATATTGAGGAGTGTGTGCAGAGCTAATGTGATATAGTCATATAATGAGGAGTGTGTGCAGAGCTAATGTGATATAGTCATATATTGAGGAGTGTGTGCAGAGCTAGTGTGGTATAGTCATATATTGAGGAGTGTGTGCAGAGCTAATGTGATATAGTCATATATTGAGGAGTGTGTGCAGAGCTAATGTGATATAGTCATATATTGAGGAGTGTGTGCAGAGCTAGTGTGGTATAGTCATATAATGAGGAGTGTGTGCAGAGCCAGCGTGGTATAGTCATATATTGAGGAGTGTGTGCAGAGCTAGCGTGATATAGTCATATATTGAGGAGTGTGTGCAGAGCTAGCGTGATATAGTCATATATTGAGGAGTGTGTGCAGAGCCAGCGTGATATAGTCATATAATGAGGAGTGTGTGCAGAGCTAGCATGATATAGTCATATACTGAGGAGTGTGTACTGAGCTACTGTGGTATAGTCACCAGTACTGCATATTGATGAGTGTCTGTATAGCCAGATTAAGATTTAGTAGGCTACTGGTATTGTGAGGTTTCCCCCCTTTCCCATAATTAATTGTATCCGACAAGATAAACCACCATATTATGTAATGCCTTGAAGATTGTAGTTGTTCACTCATGTATGACTGGCTTCATCTCTGTTGACAAGAAACACACTCATTCCAAATGTTGGCAAGCTCTCCAAGCAGTGAGTAAAATACTATGTTGTTAATTGTCTAACCTAATTGTGGAGAACTGCTCTGAAATCAATTATCTTATTATTCTTATAGGAGGCATAATTTCTATATAGTTCTCGTGAGAGTGTGCACAGGCTTTATCATAGTGGAGATCATTGTTGATCCTCCATTCTTTAGGTCTGTCTTGGTCAGCATGAACCTTAACTCTAACTATCCCCATTATCCCATCAAAGGATACAATGTTTCTTCAACCTCCAGATCTGGCAAAGACCCTGATGTCTAAAGCTTTTGATCAATTTGGTTCTCAGCGTGTGGTACTTGAAGACATTATAGTGAGTATTCACAAACTATTTGGCTAGACCCCACAAACTATGTCAAGTCTTATCCATATAATATATCACAAGTATGGAATATCCAAATACAAAATAATTCTTGTGAATATGAAAGTTCTGTGATAAAGAAAACTGAAACTATCATATTATCAATATCATGATTCCTAACTAAATAATAATTAATACTAGTGAGAAACTTGTGACTACCACAATAACATTAAGTTTCTAATCCAACGAAACCAACCAGTACACCAAGATTCCAAGGAACAGTATAATTCTTGCATACTCCTCAATTTACTTCTAAAGCAACCTCTGTTATATGAACAGACTTCGGTAGGTACAAAGGAAATGCAGTGTTTACATGCATTAAAACGATGGCACAGCTGTCATAAGGGACGCCACTGTGAAATTTGTCGAGGCTAGGGAAGCATTCCCAGTAAACTGACTTAGCCGTACTCCCGACACGATCGATGTTAATTGTACTGCTTCACAAGAACAGGTAACGTTCATTTTAACAGGTCGAAGCATCGCAACACAGGCAAGTAAGTAGCCTTACTTCACAGAACCACACAATTATTCAATAACACACCGAAATCCTGACTTAGTATATATGTCTACTTTCGGTAAATCCACGACTGTTTGTATAATATACTGTTATTAGTTATTAGTGTTATACACAACAAAATGTATAAAATTGATACATATACAACCCTCATGTGCATGTGGCAAAGCGAAGTCTGCGATAAAGAACCACAAAACCTGACACAGCCGTTAAGTCTATCGTGTAAATAAAATATACAAAATGCTGGTAAACTGAAGTGCCTATACCAAAATAATGTCCACTCACTTTTCTCTTGCCTGAGCATCCGACGGGACAGTAGAACCTTTCCCTTTGGCGTACATACTGAGAGCTGAACTGTCACGCACCTGTCAAGCCATCGAGAACGACACTGACCCCGTTGTCTTGCCAACATCAACCAGGCCTGTCAGTTGTGTTTCTCTGATTGGCGGACCAGAATAGCAGCAACTGCTGTGCTGTAAGACCGACACCCACTGACTTCGCACAGATCGGCGACAAAGACGCGCTGGCGACTTGCCAGTTATCTAGTTTGATCGGATCCGAGTAAAAATGTTCAGCTATCCACCGATTGTTTATGATCGCTCCGTCATGCTACTTAATAATAACAGCCAGTAATGCCACCATAATATACATGTTCATTTTGTCTGCGGGTTACCCATTCAAACGGCTGTCTGTCTGCACCAGAACAAGACACGGCGCCTCTCTTTGTCTTTATCTCAACTGGTACCAAGATTTAGCTGTAGAAACCCCCCTTACTTATCTAGCAGACTGACCAGTAGCCAGGCATTTCATTTATAGATTTTCCCGGGGCCACAAAAGGAAACTTAGCCACCCCAACATGATATGTATAGACAGGGAATAATAAGCGGATTATACTACTGGAATATTATTACACCGTAACCACGAAAGAAGTGGTCATTTCTCTGTTCTTTCCTCCATGTCACCTCATCCCTCTAGCAGAATAAAAGAAAAAAGCATTTGCTAGGGATGCAGATTTCAACAATACACTTTACCACTGCGCTGACCTATATTCCTCGAGATTTTGCTCAATAGTTTCTGAAGTGCTGCGAGACCGGTCGATGTTGGCCCAGTCTACTCTACCCAGTGGGGATAGAGCTTTTTCTGCCCCTTCTTTCTTTCACTGCTTCTCTTTCTCCTCCCCTTCCATCTCTTCGTGTAAGGCAGTATAAAGTTCGGTCATCTTCCACATCACCCCCACCGCCTAAACACAACTACAGAAAACACTTGTAAACCTGTAAATGTGTCACGTAAACAAACCTAACTTCCCACCCCACGTTTCATAAAGTTTTAAGAGAAAAAGAACACAATTTTTTTTTTTTTTTAAACGATGTCGTCAACAGACTAGCAGATTTATATTGTTCTGTATAAGAGAGCCCAGGCTCAAAGTTTGAGAGGCGTGTGTGCATATTTTTTTGTCTCTTTCCCCCAGACACCAGCCCGTCGTGTAGCAGGGAGGCACCGGCAACAAGAGGGAACGTCCAACTAGAATTGTTCCGGCTAGTCATTTACCGCGATGACGGCAGGTTCGATATCTTACCATGAGTTCAGAAGTCTGGTGAAAAGCTTTGTCGATATATCTGACACAATCTATGACAAGTGGCGTATCGAATATGGGGCTGTAAGTTGGCAAGCTTTATGCCATAGATTCCTTGTCATATAATGAATGGGAGTAATAGTACTAATAGCTAATATACAGATAACACGATGTCTATAGTGTTATAAAAATATAAGTGTGTGTGTGTGTGTGTTTATATATATATATATATATATATATATATATATATATATATATATATATATATATATATATATATATTACAAGGAAAGACACCATTTATAGGGCATAACGAGAGAGATGGGATATAGAAATTTGACGTAAACGGGAAAATACATTTCAAGAGAGACAGAGGAAGGTGTATGTGGGAAGCTGGACAACAAATAATTTACGCGACATCAAATTCATTAAAATGACGAAAGAGAGTCTTGATCACCAATGTCTGCTATAGACATGGCTCCTGAAGAATAGGAAATGGAAATGTATGCTTGCACACATACACTGCAACTTTTTGAGCAGAGATTTGTGTTAAAAACTGGCAACAGTGGTCTGGGGTAGAATTAGAAAACTATTAAAGTTATTTTGAATACAAAAAAGTAAAGGGGCAAGAAAAAGAAATGAAACAATAGTGTCTTATAGAAATAAATAAACTTCAGACTGGCGAAGAAATAAAGCAACAGTAGTCTGGAATAGAAAGAAATAAGTTTACTGGGAAAGAAGGAAATAAAGAATATAATCTTTAAAAAAAAACACATACAAAGGAAAGAAGAAAACAGCTATCTAATAAAGAAGTATATAAAGAAAATAATCTGGGAAAGAAAAATAAAGAAACAGCAATCTGAGAAAGATAGAAATCTAGGAAAGAAAGAAGCAAAGAAATAACAGTCTGGGAAATAAAGAAACAGCAGTCTGAGAAAGAAAGAAATCAAGAAACAGCAGCCAGGGAAAGAAAGTAGCTAATAAACAGCAGACTGGGAAAGAAAGAAGCATCTGGAAATGAAAGAAACAGCAGTTTGGGAAATAAAGAAAGAAAGAAACAACAGTCTGAGAAAGAAATAAATAAAAGAAACAGCAGCCAGGAAAAGAAAGAAGCAAAGAAATAGCAGTATGGGAAAGAACAAAGCAACAAAACAACAGTCTGGGGGGAAAAAAAGAAGCAAAACAAAGAAATAGCAGTCATGTCAAGAAAAAAGCAAAGAAACAAAGTCTGGAAAACAAGCAAATAGCAGTCTGAAAAATAAAGAAACTACAATCTGGGAAGCAAAGAAACAACAAAACAGCAGTCTGGGGGAAAAAAAGAAATAAAGAAACAGCAGTGTGGGAAAGAAATAATTAAAGAAACAGCAGTCTGGGAAAGAAAGAAAGAAATATAAAGAAAAAGCAACTTGGTAAAGAAAAAAAAAGCAAAGAAACAACAGTCTGAGAAAGATAGAAGCTAAGAAACAGCAGTCTGTGAAAGAAATGGCATAAGCACATTTAGGCAAGGGTTTCCATTCCAGGTCTTATCGTTTGCTATGGGAAAGACTGAGCACCTATTCTGTCAAGCACTCTGGCTTACAAAAATGTAATGATCCATGCACTTCACATACCCACAACAAGTACCCAATGTGGGTCTTGTTTTTGTTTTAAATCACAAAGTAGATTCACTCAGACTCTTTCCTTCCCAGCCAGCAGCCTCAAACAGGGACTTATTATTGATTCCACATAAGCAGAAGAACTGGGCATTGACATTAGATGAATAAAGAAAGATGTGATCTGTTAATTTTAGACAGAAATGATGCTGTTGCCCTCAGGGTAAACCCGTAAGTGCTCAGTCCCTGCTAACAGATTTATAAGAGATATTGATCAATTTGATCACCAGAGATAAATGCTTTGTCTAAGCCGGTAAAAGGTTTATACATTGCTGGGAGTTAAAATGTGCTGAAGATGTATTTTTAGTATGCTGTTTTGGACTTATAATTGTTTGACCTAAGATCACCATAAAGCAAAACTTGTAGCTGTTTCACCTGTGCTGGCATTAGTCTTTTTTGTTTGCTTATATGGCAAGCATTCACATAGCAACCTGTGAAATGTCAGAAACTTACAATAGACATAATCAATATTGATTTATACAATACTATAAACTTATAAAGAAGTGATGCGGAGCAGTTCAAAGTTTATAGCTTCTGCCTCTGGCGCAAGTAGATAAGGTACATCTTATGGTGTTGACTGTTGTGATTTTCACAAAAAATAAACAAACAAAAACTTTGTTATACCCCCTCCCACCCCACCCCACCACCACCCACCCACACACCCACACACACACACACACCAATCCCCACCTCTTCCCCCAATCCCCTGGTTGTGGATTGGACATCTAACCTTCTCTGACAATAACTAAATACTTGAAGAACCCATGTGTACATTGCACACATTAAAAATTTCCCGGCAATTGAAAATAAAAAAGAGCAGACCAAATAAGTCACTACACAGTAAAATTTCTAAATTTGAAAACCTACCCATAAAAATGTATTTAAGGTTTCTGCTATACACATGTTTGGATGTTAACAAATTGCTATGGAATTTGTGCACTGTGCTGAGATTCCCCTTAGTAAGGTGGAGAAAGGAATGTTTCATGTAGAATGGCTTGCCTTGCTTCAGAGGCCACAGACTGAGAATTATATGGATTTTCTGCCCTGGTCATACGGGAGTGCTGGGGAATGAACAGGCTGATAGGCTGGCAGGAATGCACCTCTCGGTGGTAGATTATCTATGGACAAGGGAGAGATGGTTGGCCGCCTGTGGGACCAGGTGGAGAGAGTGGTGTAACAGACTGAGAACCTGTATGTGGAGAGAATGATATGGCGGAGGATCGGCAGGGGTTCTGGACAAATCACAAAATTGAGAGGAAAGACCAGAACTTTCAATCAAATGGCAGTCGGAACGATGGTTCTTAGCTCAACTCAGCTCAACTCTTCTTGTGTGATCTATGGGAGGAGACTGGAGCACTTATGGAGATATCTGAGTGAAATGAAAGTGATCGTTTACAAACAAACCATTTATTTCAAGAGCAGTTACAGTGTAGCCACACAGGACACTACTATAGCCACCAGGAGCAATGAGAGCACCAGATAGAGCTACTACATGACGCAGTTAACCTTTATGTTATTTTAATATGGTTGCAGCATGATGTCATGTAGTGGGTGCGCGGGTGTAATGGTTAGAACCTTACGCTGACAATGACATGAGCATGGTTGGATGAGGGTTTGATGCCAGCTCTCGCCGTTCACTGCAGGAGGAAAAGATTGGCAACTAATTCCTCTGTGCAATCAAGACTACAAAAATAGTGACGGTCCTAATACTTCACATACGCACAGCAGGTTCCTGCCATGGGACTTTTTAAAATTGATTGTAGGTGCATAAGATTGTTCCTTCATGTTCCTTTAATATGGTTGTAGCATGATGTCTTGTATGTGTACAAGATTGTTCCTTCATATTCCTTTAATATGGTTGTAGCATGTCTTGTATGTGTACAAGATTGTTCCTTCATGTTCCTTTAATATGGTTGTAGCACGATGTCTTGTATGTGTACAAGATTGTTCCTTCATGTTCCTTTAATATGGTTGTAGCATGATGTCTTGTATGTGTACAATAGTTCCTTCATATTCCTTTAATATGGTTGTAGCATGTCTTGTATGTGTACAAGATTGTTCCTTCATATTCCTTTAATATGGTTGTAGCATGATGTCTTGTATGTGTACAATAGTTCCTTCATATTCCTTTAATATGGTTGTAGCATGATGTCATGTATGTGTACAAGATTGTTCCTTCATGTTCCTTTAATATGGTTGTAGCATGATGTCATGTATGTGTACAAGATTGTTCCTTCATGTTCCTTTAATATGGTTGTAGCATGATGTCATGTATGTGTACAAGATTGTTTCTTCATGTTCCTTTAATATGGTTGTAGCATGATGTCATGTATGTGTACAAGATTGTTCCTTCATGTTCCTTTAATATGGTTGTAGCATGATGTCTTGTATGTGTACAAGATAGTTTCTTCATGTTCCTTTAATATGGTTGTAGCATGATGTCTTGTATGTGTACAAGATTGTTCCTTCATATTCCTTTAATATGGTTGTAGCATGATGTCTTGTATGTGTACAAGATTGTTTCTTCATGTTCCTTTAATATGGTTGTAGCATGATGCCATGTATGTGTACAAGATTGTTTCTTCATGTTCCTTTAATATGGTTGTAGCATGATGTCATGTATGTGTACAAGATTGTTCCTTCATGTTCCTTTAATATGGTTGTAGCATGATGCCATGTATGTGTACAAGATTGTTCCTTCCTGTTCCTTTAATATGGTTGTAGCATGATGTCTTGTATGTGTACAAGATAGTTTCTTCATGTTCCTTTAATATGGTTGTAGCATGATGTCTTGTATGTGTACAAGATTGTTCCTTCATATTCCTTTAATATGGTTGTAGCATGATGTCTTGTATGTGTACAAGATTGTTTCTTCATGTTCCTTTAATATGGTTGTAGCATGATGTCATGTATGTGTACAAGATTGTTTCTTCATATTCCTTTAATATGGTTGTAGCATGATGTCTTGTATGTGTACAAGATTGTTCCTTCATATTCCTTTAATATGGTTGTAGCATGTCTTGTATGTGTACAATAGTTCCTTCATATTCCTTTAATATGGTTGTAGCATGTCTTGTATGTGTACAAGATTGTTCCTTCATATTCCTTTAATATGGTTGTAGCATGATGTCTTGTATGTGTACAAGATTGTTCCTTCCTGTTCCTTTAATATGGTTGTAGCATGATGTCTTGTATGTGTACAAGATTGTTCCTTCATGTTCCTTTAATATGGTTGTAGCATGATGTCATGTATGTGTACAAGATTGTTCCTTCATATTCCTTTAATATGGTTGTAGCATGATGTAGTATATGCCCCAACAGGAGAGTCCAGTGAAGATAGTGTAGAGGAATTTTATAATGACATAGAGTCTGCCTTAAAGAAATGTAAAAATTCAGAAATAAACATCATAATAGGGGACTTCAATGCAAAAGTAGGAAATCAAGGGGATAGATACACAGTAGGAAACTATGGTTTAGGAGAGAGAAATGAAAGAGGATACAGACTAGTAGAGTGGGCAAAAGAACAGGAAATGATTGTAGGAAACACCTGGTTCAAGCAACACCCTAGAAGATTATGGACCTGGAGGAGTCCTGATAGCAAGATTAGAAACCAGATTGACTACATTCTCATTAGCAGAAGATTTAGAAATGCGCTAACAGTAGCAAAAACAGTTCCCAGTGCTGATTGTTATAGTGACCACAGATTACTCACAGGAACATTGAGGATAAAGTTGAAGAAAGTCAAGTATATAACAGGAAATACTAAATATGATTTGTGTACATTGAGTAATGACAAGGAAATACAAAACAAATTCAACATAGAAGTACAGAACAGATTTGAAATATTGTCTGATCTAGAGATCCTATTCCAGGATGTGGATGATCAATGGGAAATGTTAAAGAATTCAATCACTGTGGCTGCAGAAACAACTATTCCAAAATTCAAGAAGGTGGGTCGTAAGAAATGGATGACTGAGGAAATTTTACACTTAATGGAAACAAGAAGACTCAACAAAAATAATCCTGCCAAATATGAAGAAATTCACAGACAAGTCAGAATATTATGTAGGAAGGCAAAAGAATCATGGCTTGAGGAAAAGTGCTTAGAAATTGAAAAACAACACAACAGTCAAAATACCAAATTAGTACACAAAAGAATTCAGGAACTTACTAATAAAAGTACAAGTACATCAACAGGCTGTCTAAAAACTAAAGATGGCAAAATCATAATAGAAAAAGATCAGATTCTACATGTATGGACAGATTATGTGAAAGACCTGTATAATGATAACAGAGAGGAACAGTATGCTATTAGATTTAATAATGAAGGACCAGCAATTTTAAAGATGGAGGTTCAAAATGTTCTTAAGCATATGAAAGCTGGCAAGGCCCCCGGTGCAGATAACATCACAACAGAAATGATTAAAGCTTTAGAAGAATTTGGACTAGAGCAAGTCACTAGACTGCTGAACACATTATATGATACTGGAGATATACCTTCTGAATTATGTAATTCTGTATTTATTGCAATCCCAAATAAATCAGGAACCTTAGAATGTGATCAACATAGAACAATTAGTATAATGAGTCACATCACAAAGATTTTGTTACGAATTATCATGCAAAGAGTGAGGAAGAAAATACAACCTGAAATAGGGGAAGAACAATGTGGGTTTGTAGAAGGAAAGGGTACATTAAATGCTGTGTATATGCTGCGAACAGTTATTGAACGTGCTTTAGAAGTAAACAAGGATATACATCTTTGCTTTATTGACTACACAAAGGCTTTTGATAGAGTTTGACATGTCAACATTGTGGATATGCTTGCAGATCTACAAATTGATGGGAAAGACATTAGACTTATAAAAAACATATATTGGAAACAACAAGCTGCCATAAGGATTGATAATGAAGTAGGACAATATCAACCTATTAAGAGAGGTGTTAGGCAGGGATGTGTAATGTCTCCAGATCTTTTTTCCCTATACAGTGAAAATATTTTCAGAAATGTAGAAGACCTAAATGGAATCAGCATTGGAGGACGAAACATAAATAACATTAGATATGCAGATGATACAGTATTGATTGCAGACAATGCACAGGATCTGCAACAATTAGTAGACGCTGTGGTTGTACACAGTGAGCAGCTGGGGTTGGAATTAAATTGTAGGAAGACACAGGTTATGGTCGTCACTAGGAAGAACGAAGTACCACAATGTAATATACAAGTAAATGGGGATATTCTTCAACAGGTGAATCGGTTCAATTATCTCGGAACAGTCATAACATCTGATGGCAGATGCCTTGAAGAGATTAGAACAAGAATCGCCATTGCGAAAGTAGCCTTTAGCAAGATGAAAAACATTCTGACCAATAAAATGATGTCAATTGAAACGAGAAAAAGAGTGTTGAGGGGATACATAGAGCCTGTTCTTTTGTATGGATGTGAAACTTGGACAATGTGCAGTCAAGCTGAAAAACATCTGATGGCTGCAGAAATGTGGTTTCTGAGGAAAATGCAAAGAATACCATGGACAGATAGAAAAACCAATGACCAAGTACTACAAGAGACAAATGAAAATCGTAGATTGATTAGAGAAATTAGACGTAGACAGTCAAAATTTTTTGGACATGTTATGAGAAGAAATGGACTGGAGAACTTAGTGACAGCTGGCAAGATCGAAGGGAACAGACCAAGAGGAAGACCGAGAGGGAAATACCTGGATGGCTTGGCCACATGGCATGGACGAGACAGGAACACTGAGCTGATCCACGACTCTGGTGATCGAGTGAAATGGCGAATCATGACCGCCCACGCTTTCCAGCATGGCACATGATTGATTGATTGAGCATGATGTCATGTATGTGTTCAAAATTGTTTCATCATGTTCCTTTAATATGGTTGTATCATGATGTCATGTATGTGTTCACGAGTTCCTTCATGTTCCTTTAATATGTTTGCAGCATGATGTCATGTACATGTACAAAAGAGTTCAAGCTGGACCTGAAGTTCAAGCCAGCAAAGAAGCAGCCCAGATAGGAACCAGTCCAGACACATTGTGTGATTCGCAGCTTTCAGCATTTTCACAACTTCATGTCACGGACAGAACCAAGCTTGAAGACAGAGATATTCTTTCTGAGATGGAAATGGAATCAGAGGTTTATATTTCAAACAATCCTTTTCCTGCATCAGTTTTTAAAATTATTGTTTGCATTTGTAGTTAACTTAAGCCGTCATCTGTGGTAAAGGGATAGATCATGGTTCACAATCCCGCACACTTGGTTCAAAATCAGATGCTGGCAATTTGGAAGCAGACCACTTGTGTTGACTTTTAATAATGGAACGAGCGTTATCTGTTTAGAAATAAATGGCAGACAACTGAATGTAATATTACCTAGAAAATCATCCTGGGGTTGGGGTTGATCACAACATCCTGCAAAAGATGTATGGCATTTTTAAAAAATCTCTTATGTGGATGTGGAAATCAAAGGGAAACTACCACAAAATGTGACTAACAGACTAAACTTGACATCATTACACTCGGGACACACCTACACCTGCTCTGTCTCTGTAAGCAAATATTGCGGGTGATTGGCAGGGGTTCTGAAAGAATCTGGGGGGGGGGGGGCTGAGTGGTCTCAAGGTATGGTGTTCGCCTCGAGTGCTGGAGGTCTCGAGTTCAAGCCCCGGTAAGGGCCGGGATTTTTTTCACATGGACTTTTAGTAACAAACCTTTCTCCTGGTCTCTGGGTAGTGAGATCGGACACTGTGTGTATTGTTGCGCATGTAAAAAATCCCTTGGCAGTTGAAAATTGAAAAAGAGTAGCCTAATGGCGCTGCCCAGGCAAAATTTTGAGTTGAAAAATCTACTCAAAGTATTTCAGGATCCTTGCCGGTGCTATGGAGTTCATGCACTGAGCTGAGTTTCTCCGGACTCAGGCTTGAGTTAGCAGTAGAACGGAGCACTTATGGGTTGCACCCGTGAGCCGTGATGTTGATCCATCGACTAAACTAAACTAAACTAAAACTAAACTATACAAGTGCACTAAATACTGCTATACTAGTGCACTACTTACAATACAAGTTCACTAACTACTGCTATACAAGTGCACTAAATACTATACAAGTGCACTAACTACAATACAAGTGCACTACCTACAATATAAGTGCACTACCTACAATATAAGTGCACTAAGCACTGCTATACAAGTGCACTAACCACTGCTATACAAGTGCACTAACCACTGTACAAGTGCACTAACTACTGTACAAGTGCATTAACCGCTGCAATACAAATGCACTAATTACTATACAAGTGCACTAACTGCTACACATGTGCACTAACTACAAGTGCAATAACTGCTATACAAGTGCAATAACTGCTATACAAGTGCAATAACTGCTATACAAGTGCACTAACTGCTATAGAAGTGCACTAACCGCTATTCAAGTGCACTAACTACTGTACAAGTGCACTAGTCGCTGCTATACAAGTGCACTAACTACTGTACAAGTGCACTAACTACTGTACAAGTGCACTAGCCGCTGCTATACAAGTGCACTAACTACTGTACAAGTGCACTAACTACTGTACAAGTGCACTAGCCGCTGCTATACAAGTGCACTAACTACTGTACAAGTGCACTAACTACTGTACAAGTGCACTAACTACTGTACAAGTGCACTAACTACTGTACAAGTGCACTAGCCGCTGCTATACAAGTGCACTAACTACTGTACAAGTGCACTAACTACTGTACAAGTGCACTAGCCGCTGATATACAAGTGCACTAACTACTGTACAAGTGCACTAACTACTGTACAAGTGCACTAACTACTGTACAAGTGCACTAACCGCTGCAATACAAATGCACTAATTACTATACAAGTGCACTAACTGCTACACATGTGCACTAACTACAAGTGCAATAACTGCTATACAAGTGCACTAACTGCTATAGAAGTGCACTAACCGCTATTCAAGTGCACTAACCGCTATAGTGCACTGACCTCTATACAAGTGCACTAACTGCTATAGTGCACTGACCTCTATACAAGTGCAATAACTGCTATACAAGTGCACTAACCGCTATACAAGTGCACTAACCGCTATAGTGCACTGACCTCTATACAAGTGCAATAACTGCTATAGTGCACTGACCTCTATACAAGTGCAATAACTGCTATAGTGCACTGACCGCTATACAAGTGCACTAACCGCTATACAAGTGCACTAACCGCTATAGTGCACTGACCTCTATACAAGTGCACTAACTGCTATAGTGCACTGACCTCTATACAAGTGCAATAACTGCTATAGTGCACTGACCTCTATACAAGTGCACTAACCGCTATACAAGTGCACTAACCGCTATAGTGCACTGACCTCTATAGTGCACTGACCTCTATACAAGTGCACTAACTGCTATAGTGCACTGACCTCTATACAATTGCAATAACTGCTATACAAGTGCACTAACCGCTATATAAGTGCACTAACCACTATGCAACACTTCAACACATCATATGCTGCTCACTTTTTAAAAATCTCATTTAAATCTAGAGGTTTACAGTTTGCCAGCCTTCCCCAAAACAGCTGCCTACATTATGTTGTCTTTTTTGTTTTGTTCATAAATGTTGTGTCCAACTTTTGATTTGTTTATTCCTAGGTAGATGAGAGCTGCATGCCAGCAGTAGAGATGCAAGAGCAACAAGCACTGACATTTGAGTATCATGTGCTGTATAGTGACAGTTATGGTGTACCTGTGCTCTATTTCAATATTTTTAAACCTGGTAAAGAAGCAGACTATATATTATATTCATAATGTGTATATAGCACGAGTCAAGCACAGCAAGGTTGTTATTGGGTTTGAAAAACACTACCACATATGTAACTGGTAAAGAAGGAGGCTATACTATATTCATAAGTATTTATGTAGCAAGAATCATGCATGGCGTGGTACTGAACACAATGCCTACAAGCACTGATTGATTTATAAATATATGTGTCTAGCGACATATGCCCAATACATCTGAAGTCAAGTGAAAGGCACCTTTACTTCACTTTTAAGAGTCACGTATAGTGAGGTTGTTAGGGGCGTCTTACACATTACCACACTTGTAATTGGGAGGTTACTAGTATAGAAAGCGACTATATATAATAGTTATAGAGCAAGTCAGGTACTGCAAGGTTGTTATTGGGTTTGAAAAACACTACCACATATGTAACTGGTAGAGAAGGATGCTATACTATATTCATGAATATTTATGTAGCAAGAATCATGCATGGCGTGATACTGAACACAATGCCTACAAGCACTGATTGATTTATAAATATATGTGTCTAGCGACATATGCCCAATACATCTGAAGTCAAGTGAAAGGCACCTTTACTTCACTTTTAAGAGTCACGTATAGTGAGGTTGTTAGGGGCGTCTTACACATTACCACACTTGTAATTGGGAGGTTACTAGTATAGAAAGCGACTATATATAATAGTTATAGAGCAAGTCAGGTACTGCAAGGTTGTTATTGGGTTTGAAAAACACTACCACATATGTAACTGGTAGAGAAGGATGCTATACTATATTCATGAATATTTATGTAGCAAGAATCATGCATGGCGTGATACAACACCTACAAGCACTGATTGGTCTATAAAAATATGTGTCTAGCGACATATGCCCACTGCACCTTAAGTCACGTGAAAGGGACCTTTACTTAACCTTTAAGAGTCACGTATAGTGAGGTTGTTGGGGGTGTCTTACACACTACCACACTTGTAACTGGAAGGTTACTAGTATAGAAAGCGACTATATATAATAGTTATAGAGCAAGTCAGGCACCGCAAGGTTGTTAGGGGTGTCTTACACACTACCACACTTGTAACTGGAAGGTTACTAGTATAGAAAGCGACTATATATAATAGTTATAGAGCAAGTCAGGCACTACAAGGTTGTTAGTCGGTTTGTTACACAATTACCACACATGTAACTGGGTAGGTAACTGAGACACACATACTGAGCCTTGCCTGTGCTGCAGAGGTCCTGCTTCGTGCTGAGGTCCTGCTTCGTGCTGAGGTCCTGCTTCGTGCTGAGATTTTCTTATTGGTGATTCTGGGGACAAAAATCTCCGGGGCAAAGGTAGCTTTTTGCAAGATGAAAAACATACTGACCAATAAAATGCTGTCAATTGCAGTGAGAAAAATCAATTGGGGAACCCTTTGAGGCCACTGAGACAGTCCATAATAAACACACATAGTATTGTTTGGCGCTCATAGAAGGAGAAGAAGGAAGTAGATTAGAGAACGCACTAGACAACATAACATTTGAATTTACCAACTGGGTAATTTGAACCTGTCACCTCCACATGATGACAGGGCCTCGCTGCAGGAACAAATGTACTTTGACGCATGACCAACTAGACACTCCCAAGGAGTCCAAGGAGTGTCTAGTTGGTCATGCATCGAAGTACACTTGTTCCTGCAGCTAGGCGCTGTCGTCATTTGGAGGTGACAAGTTTGAATCCCAGTCGGTAACTATAGCTTTCAAATTTTATGTTGTCGAGTGCGTCCTCTAATCTCTACTTCCTTCTTCTCATTCTATGAGCGCCAAACAATACTATGTGTGTTTATTATGGACTGTCTCAGTGAGAAAAAGAGGCGTTAAAGTGCTGTGTAGAACCTATACTGTTATAGGCACATGAAACATGGACAATAACCAGACAAGCTGAGAAACACCTAATGGCAGTAGAAATGTGGTTTCTGAGAAAAAATGCAAAGAATACCATGGACAGACAGAAAAACCAATTACCAAGTCCTACAAGAAACAAATAAAAACCATAAATTGATTCTTGAAATTAGGTATAGGCAGTAAAGATTGTTTTGGCTTGTTATGCGGAGAAATTAACAGGGAAACTTAGTGACAGCTAGTAAGATGGATGGGAAAAATGCAAGAAGAAGGTGGAGAGATAAACAACAGGATGGCTTGGCTACTGGGCATAATCAGGACAAGAACTCAGATCTGATCCAAGCAGATCCGCATGGCCGAATGGATAAGAATGTGTGTTCTTAAACATCCCTTGTGCTGATGCCGAGGTTAGCAGTTCAACCCCTACACCGGACAGCTGGACTAAAATGTTGACCTGATGTCCTTGACTTACAAGTACCTCTGAAGTCGGAATGGGTTCGCCTGATGGCGAGGGACACTGTTAATAGGGAAAGCTATCCCACACGCAAAATGTAGTCCATCACTACTATAAATAGTGTGTATGGACTACGCTTGAGTTCAAAGTGAGCGAGCGAAAAAAAAATTGATCCAAGACTGGTGATCATACGAGATGTGAACCATGCGCTGCCTATGCTTATTGGCATGGCACATGATGATGATGATGATGATGATGATCTATAGGAGAGTCGGTGAAGGTAGCCTCATGCAGTGCTTGCTTGTGTTCGCTGGCTGTGAACTCCAGCGTGAAGTCCTGTATGTCGGATGGTGACATCCTGTTGTCCAACATTAGTGTGATGTCATACAGGACCTGAGGTTTGCGCGAGTATCCTTTGTCCCATGTCTGGTTTATTGGTGTGCAGACTGGTGGTTCCTCGCCGTGCAGGCAGATACTCTCCGACTTCGGAAGAATCAGCGATCCTACTATGTTAGTCAGGACCCCGAAGGGACCTGTTGCCCAGGATGCATGACTAGGACGTGTTAGTAGGTCTTGGCCAGTATAGAATCTGGCCCCCGGGAAGGTTAACCCGGTCAACAAATGCCCGCAGAAGTCGGATGTGTCGGCCTAACGGCGCAAGAACGCAGCTCTGCTGTAAACAGGCACAACGCAATCACATCCGGAAAGAAAAAAAAACTCCGGATGAACGAAGAAGAAGAAGAATCTGGCCCTGGTGCCTGGAAACACCTCTGCGTCCCAGAGGCATATGTAATTTTTCTTCCACATTATGAGAAGAGAAAAACCGGAACATGTGACAACGGGAGATAGATAAATGGAAGGAGAGATACATGAAGACTGACAGCAAGAGGAGATTCTTGACAGCCTTGTGTTATGGTATGGAAAAGTGATAGCACACACATTTGAATTGATACATGCTGTTGTACATGAGAAGATGTGGAGAAACATGATCATCCACACCAAGTGGCAAGGCACTTGATGATGATCATATTTATGATTTTCAGGGAGGGAAAGGAGAGAATGATGTAAACTTGTTGTAACCTGTTAGGTATGTGAACAGAAGAGATCAAAGAAAACACATTTGCAGGTCACCTATGCTGAGTTGTCTACTGGCCATGATATAGGACAAGATATTGGACATAACATGAATAATATATGACCGAGTCAATGTGAAGGCCTAAAACTTCACCACCTTGAGGCAGTATTTGTCACAGAATGACCTTTAAATTAATGTTTAGTATTTTTTTTCCCCAACAGCTCTAGTAAGCTGCTCTTGTTTTTATTTCAGCATTAAAGCGTTGGTAGAATAGTGTTCTTATTTGTTTCCTTTTTCTTTATATGATCTCAGACAAGTTGAGAAGCATCTAATGGCAGTAGAAACGCAAAGAACATGGACTTACATAAAAATGAAGGAGACAGACCGTCAAGAAACAGATGAAAACCATACAATGGTTAGAGAAATTAGACGAAGATAGTTGAGATTTTTAGGCATGTTATGAGGAGAAATAAACTTGAAAACTCAGTGAACTCTGGCAAACATGATGGGAAAAGAACAAGGGGAAGGCACAGAGATAAATAGCCGGATGCCTTAGCACCATGGCACAGTCGGGACAAGAAGACAGACCTGATTCAAGACTTTGGCAACAAGAGTGTTTAAAGGTGTTTAAAGGCAAGAGGCCCTACTTCATTGTACTGGTTTTATTTCACAGGGCTCAACCTCTTTCCACAGAGCGACCTGCCGCATAAACTCCATAGCTCCAGTGATGACCCCAGAGGTCTCTGAGAAAATTGCACTCGTGAACCAAATAATGGAAGCCAAGACCTTTGGAACATCAGGCAGGCTACTTGACCACTTTGTAACAGAGACTCCCATGTTTGATTGAGTGAGACATCCCCATGTGTGATTGAGTGAGGCATCCCCATGTATGATTGAGTGAGGCATCCCCATGTGTGATTGAGTGGGACATCCCCATGTCTTATCGAGTGAGGCATCTCCATGTCTGATTGAGTGAGGCATCCCCATGTGTGATTGAGTGAGGCATCTCCATTTGTGATGAGTGAGGCATCCCCATGTGTGACTGAGTGAGGCATCCCCATGTGTGACTGAGTGAAGCATCCCCATGTGTGATTGAGTGAGGCATCCCCATGTGTGATTGAGTGAGGCATCCCCATGTGTGATTGAGTGAGGCATCAAACCATGACTGCCCATGCCTATCAGCATAGCACAAGATGGGGGATGATGATTGTATAATGTATTATATGATTGACTGTCTTTTACTAGTAGTAATTTGTTTATCTCAGATGGTAAAAGGCTTCCCTTGGAAGAAGTCTGGAAGCTGTGTCCCTCAACTTATCGAAGCTACATGGCAGAAAACAAGTGGAACACTCTTACACAACAGGTGACTGACTTGTATCAGTCTGCTTATGTTAAGCTAAATATATAATAGCATTGGATGGCAACATGATTCTGCCAGACAAATAGCATTTTGTGTACTAGATTTATGTCCATAGAAAGTAGAAAATGATTATAGGATTCTGTATACAATGAAACAGAAAGGTATGTTAAGATTCTGCAGAGAAGCAACAAGGACAAACATGTAGATACCAAACAAGGACATCAGGCCATGTGAACAGAAATCACCTTGTGGAAATGAATGCAGATAATATAACAACTGGGAAAAGTAATAATAAATATGCCTAAACACACCACATGTCTGACATTTTGGTTACAACAACCATTTCAAAGAACAACACATACATAACTAAAAAGAAAATCATTATAAATTATAACACATAATGCATGAACAATTAACCCTTTAACGGGTGAAACGCCCATTTCTGTCCGGACCCGTTAACGGGTGAAACGTCCCAAACCGCCCGTTACTATTATGCATTGTAAAAATGTGATCTCTCGGCTTTCCAATACTTCTAATGGCTACTTTCGCTTTCGCCAATAGTTTGACAACGTGGCCACCATTTGCAAGCGCATACTATGAATTTGAACAGATTTTAAAAATAGTTTTCAGGGATTTTAAGCTTCGTTTTTCAAAATGGATTTCGCCGATTCTTCAAGTGATAGCCGAGATTTCGCTGGGTTCATTTTAAGTGACATTGAAGGGCACGAAGTTGACTATTAATCGGAGCTAGATATCAGTGATCAGCGTTACTTTGCGTTAGCAGTCGTGAGTCGGACTTTAAAGAAAGTGATTATGATTCTAAAAATGTGTTTGTAAATTGCCGTATAGATGACTGACAATCACAGACAATATGCTGTATTTCGTAAATATTTGTGTTCATGTATGGATTACTGGCAACAATCACGAGAGTAACATATTCTGCATGCTTTTCCCTTCATTGTGCTGTTTATTTAACTAAAATCCATGGACTAACACCTTATTTGTGATGTTTTTACTAACGAAACCTGAAATGTTACCGCACCTGAAAAAAATCTTGCCCATTTAGGGCTAAAAAACGGACATGCATCTTCCTGGTAAAGGGTTAAACGTAACTGATTTGTTTTTAAGGGAATACTGTATATTGCCTCTATTACTATATGCGTGTGAATGACGGACACTGATCAGCATGATTAGAAAGAAACCAGAGGCTGTTGAGATGTGATACCTGTGTAGAATGCCAAAATTCCATGGATAGCAAAGAAGACCAATATTCACCTGCTGCAGAAGGTAAATTCACAAAGGCAGATTGCTACTTTCGTGAGAAGAAAACGGTCAGTTTTTGGTCTGGTTACAGAAAAAATAGTCTGGGGAAGATTATGATGATCAAAAAGTTAAGGATGTTTGAGACTGGCAATAACGCAGGGAGAAGATTGTGATGATCACAAAGTGTGAGACCAACAACAACACGGGGAGAAGATTGTGATGATCAGAAAGTTTGAGACCAGCAACAACACAGGGAGAAGATTGTGATGATCAGAAAGTTTGAAGCCAGCAACAACACAGGGAGAAGATTGTGGTGATAACAAAGTTTGAGACCAGCAACAACACAGGGAGAAGATTGTGATGATCAGAAAGTTTGAGATCAGCAACAACACAGAGAGAAGATTGTGATGATAACAAAGTTTGAGACCAGCAACAACACAGGGAGAAGATTGTGATGATCAGAAAGTTTGAGACCAGCAACAACACAGGGAGAAGATTGTGATGATAACAAAGTTTGAGGCCAGCAACAACACAGGGAGAAGATTGTGATGATCAGAAAGTTTGAGACTGGCAATAACACAGGAAGAAGATTGTGATGATCAGAAAATTTGAGACCAGCAACAACACAGGGAGAAGATTGTGATGATCAGAAAGTTTGAGACCAGCAACAACTCAGGGAGAAGATTGTGATAATCAAAAAGTTTGAGGATGGCCATGAAACAAATTGGATAAGCAACATTAATGGTATGCTAAACAAAAATTGATACGCCGCAACTAAAGCAACACATTGGTCTTGGGATACATGACATATCCTTAGCTATCTTATGATCTCCCCATTTTATTTATTTCTGCCTCTGCTTCTCTTCTCCATGTGTTTGTAGGTCTTCCTGGGTTTTTTGCGCTGTGGAGTCCAGAAAGGCTTTTCAAGCTATACTCTTCTCAGGTTTTCTCTGTCAATATCCTATCCAGGGGCAACATCTTTTCATCACCTCTTGCTTCACTGGTATTTGTCTAGTTTTCTCCATGAGCTCCACATGGGTCATTCTTTCATAAGAAGAAAATCTACAAGACAACAATTAGTAAACACCTCAAGACATGCCCATGCGCTGAGCATGTGCATTAACCAATGTTCTATTGTGTAACATGATGTCTTTTATTTTAGGAACATCCTGTCTCAGGCCGGCCCTACTTACAGCTTCACCCTTGCCACACATCAAATCTCATGGCACAGATAACCACTGGTCTGGAGGCTGACAAGAAACAGTATGTGAAGCACACTGATCTAAGGCTTTTTGTTGTTGTTGTCCAAGTGGGATTTGATGGACTTTTCTATGTTCATTAAGACATATTCATATATATTTACATGGCATCTTACAACCTCTGTGAGCTACTTCTTCCTAGGTCATACAGGAGTTAATGAGAATGTGAGAGCCAGCATGTTGGCATAATAAATAAATAAATGTTTGCATATCCTTTACAGGACATCGCTGTCAACATCAGCATCTTTCAGCTGATTGTTGATTTCTTGGCAAGATTACGCTCAGTAGATTGCCATTGCTTTCTGAGCGGCCGGCTCACATACCCTGTAAGTTACCAACGCGATTCGAACCACTGCTGATTCTCACTGTCATCACGTTACTTACGAGAGTATACGAGATTACAGAGAAAAGTTGCTAACCTCTAGACCAGGAAGCCGGCTATGTTGGCATAAAGCATCAGTAATATACAAAGCTTTCATGGCTTTGATATATGCCACTACACAACTGGCAAAGAATACCCTGGACAAACAGAAAAACCAATGACCATGTCCTACAAGAAACAAATTAAAATAAAAAACTGATTAGAGAAATTAAATGTAGACAGTCAATATTTTTTGGTCACGTTATGAGAAGAAATAAATTGGAGAACTTGGTGACAACTGGCAAGATCGAGGGGAAGAGAACAAGGGGAAGGCAGAGAAGTAAATACCTGGATGGCTTGCCCATGTGGCATGGTCGAGATAAGAACACCGAGCTCATCCCAGACTCTGGTGATCGAGTGAGATGGCGAAACATGACCACCCACGCTTATCGGCATGGCACATGATGGATGAATATACAAAGCATGGGTTAAGGTTTGCAAAATCAAATGTCTCAGTACAGGTCAGGGAGCCACAGTGGTGCAGTGGCTAGCACACATGCCTGCTGGTCCAGGGGTTATATATTTTAATCTTCATCGAGGTGGGGATTTTTACAAATGAATCTGGATTCCCAGGTCTGCCCTGCCTAGGACAAGTTCTGCGAAGCAATAACGGCTAGCATGACATTGACCATGTCTCCAGTCGAGTGCCAGTTGGTCTGTGCAAACATGGAGCTAGCATCATATACCTAATATGTCTCAAGGTGTAGAAAAGGGTCTGTTACTTGTTTCTTTCTTTTACAAGATGTAGATGAAGAAGCTAGTTGTGCCTTTTGGAATATATGGGACATTGATCATTTTGTGTTCATTGCTGGCTCATTACAAAGGCATACAGCAAACAAGTTGGTCAAGAAATAGAAATCACTATAGATAGTTATGGACACACATAATTATTTATTCAATGAAATAAATTATGAATGTCAAGCTGGAGGCAACAAGTGATCTGAAAATTCTGTGGTTAGGTTCTACCTACTAGGATGTTCTTTCAAAAGATGCTCTTCATTGTATAAATTGTAGATTTTGTTTGTCAATTGGTTCTTTATTTCCGTGCTATATATTTCATGTGATGTTATCCATGTACGCACATATTTTAATGTCTTTTCTTGTCTCATGTTAATACCATTGATTGTATATTTGGGTGGAATCTTATTCTAAAATGTGTGTTGTAAAAATGTCTATTTTAATCATATTTATTAGTCAGATCTCTTTCTCATCAACTATTATTGTAATGTTTAGATGTACTGTTAATTTATCGTAAAATTAATTATTGTTTTTGTTAATATAATCATTAGTAAGTTAAACCATCGAATACTATTTTAATGTTTAGATTACTATTAGTTAATTTGTAAAAATAATCATTCTTGCAGAAACTACTTGGTTACTTGGCTGAGTACAGTTGCACCAATGGCAGGACTTCAGATACCACATGACTACATCACATGACTGGATATTTTACGTTACTCTGAATCTTGAATTTAGTGCTTTCAAAACAGACTGCATATTCACTAAGTTATTGTAATAGCAGACATTGGTTGATTCATAATCTAAAGCATTGCATAGTTTTTATTATTTGTATGCATTGGTGCATATTTTAGAATACATTCCCAATGACGGTGATTCCATTTCCATCTGCTGTGGAAGTCACTTTTGGGAGTCTCATGGTGAAGTGGTCAAACCATCTGACTCGGGCTTCGAAGGTTGTAGGTTCGATTCCAGGCCGCATCCTTTGGTTCACGAGTGCATTTTTTCTGAGACTCCTAAGGGTCATTGCTGAAGCTACGGAGTTCGTGCTTTGTGCGACGCTTTCCACGCTGTGAAAAGAGACTGAGCCATATGGGATAAAAACCTGGTGCAATGAAGTCGACCCTGTCGACTTTTAAGTGACCGTTAAATCCCATCTGCTATGGGAGTCGCTGTCCCCAGCAGAGGAAGAGCAAGAGCAAGGGGAGGAAGGACCAAACTTGCAAACAAAATTGAAATAATCTGTAGGAAGTGCTGACATGTACAGAAATGCAACTCTTTCAGCTCTAGACAGGGTACGAAAAAGGCAACATGGCAGCAGCGGGTCTATCATGGTATAGCGGACATTTGAGGAGGTGGTGACAGAGGCCAAACTGGAGAAAAGAAGCTGGCTTTCTCCTGGCTAAGTCAAAAGAGAAGCATGAGGACAGAGGACTGTTGCATCTCAGTTCTGTTTTCTCCTCTGGGCTGCCCATTGTCATTCTGATGAAGGTGTTGGTTTACTTTAAAAGGTCCAGAATTAGTGATTGTTGGCAGTAGCAAGTTTTCCCTGCATTCAATGAGAAGACAGTTGTTTCACATGCTCATAGTGCTTTTAGGGGTTTGTAATTGTTGGCAGTAGCAAGTTTTTCCTTCATTCAATGAGAAGATAGTTGTTTCACATGCACATAGGGCTTATAGGGGTTTGAAAGTTTTAATAACTATAAGATAATGAGATTAAACCAAGCAAATAGCAAACAGATAATGAGATTAAACCAAGCAAATAACTAAAAGATAAGAGGCAGTCAATGGAATGGCATCACACAACATCACCGATAAGAAAGAAGTTCAAAATGTCACCATCTACAGTAGGGAAAGTTATGGCCTCCGTGTTTTGGGATGAGAAAAGTGTGATTTTTCTCAACTTCTTGGAACAGGGAAACACGGTGAATGCTGAGCATTGCATTGAAACTGAAGAGGGCATCTTTGACAACCTTACCCATTCAAAGATCTGAGAACTACCCTACAGTTGCACAATAATGCCTCGCCACACACCGCTTAACACACCATTGATATGACTGCAGAATTTGGCTGGACATTATTACTACATCCCGCTTACAGTTCTGACTGTTTTGACCACTGAATGAAGATCTTCGCGGACATCACTTCAAGACCCTTAAACGCGCCATACGCCAGTGGTTTAGGAAAAAAGACACATTTTTACTTTGCTGGGATACATGCCCTTGTGAGAAGATGGACAAAAACTATAACAATTAACAGACTACATTGAGAAATAAATGTTTGAAGTACAGACTTAGGGCTTCATTTCAATGTGAATTGTATTTGTTGTTTTTCTTTTTGCCTATTGAATGAAATTAACAATTACGAGGTATTACTTATTGATCGACCCTTGTACAAACGTCAATCCAAATCATCCTCCACCAGCAAAGGGGTGACAACCATGAACATTGTTTTCCTTCTCTGGTTACCGGGTGTAGTGTACACATTTGTTTCTAGTTTTGTGTTCACTCTCATTTTGCTTAGTTCTCTTGTTGTTGTTGTAATAATGGCTGAAGCTAGGGAAAGTTCATCGGTATTAGCAAGCAACTCAATATTGCTATATTTTGAAGTTTCAAATTACAGATGTTGCTTCAATAAATGTTGAATTATTTATGTATTTAACCACATCATCAGCCAAGTGCCGATTGGTGTATAAAAATAGAGTCCTTTCATTTTTGTACTTATTTCGTAGTATGCACCTGGCAAGATGAAGCGAAATTTTCTTGGCAGTGTGCAATATAATATTGTTCTCTTTATACATCAAAGACAATGATATTGGCCATGCAAGTAGGTTACCAACTAACAGTATACCACAACAAGCAATGATGTAGAGACCAGAGGGAAGCAGAGGAAGAGGCCGACCATGTAAATGAGAATATCGATACATGAAGCCCATAAGCGGGTACTCTCCCGCTGTTTATACTTCACCTCGACACTGCAAGGTACAAGAGGAACATGATGAGATGAGAATGATATTGACAGTGAGTGTGTACATTCTGGTGGTGAAAGTGGATTGAGCAGCAGTAGTGAACAGAGCAAATTTAGCCCTGGACCTCGAGTTGGGTGTTCATCATCATCATCATCATGTGCCATGCCAATAAGTATGGGCAGTCATGGTTCACCATCTCATATGATCACCAGTCTCAGATCAGGTCTGTGGTGTTGTTCTAAATATTTCATGTGGCCAGGTCATCGAGGTATTTATCTTGGTCCCTTCCCCTTTTCCCATCAAGTTTGCCAGTTGCCAGTATGTTTTCAAGTTTATTTCTCCTTATAATGTGCCCACTAAATCATGACTGATGTCATCTAATTTCTTTAATAAGTTTGCTGTTTTCATTTGTTTCTTGTCTCATTCATTGTTCTGTTCGTCCATGGTATTCATTCTTTGCATTTTCCTCTTATCCATATTTCCACTGCCATTAGATGTTTCTCAGCTTGTCTGTTTTATTGTCCATGTTTCACATCCATATAACAGTATGGGTTCTGTGCAGCACTTTTTTTCTCACTGCAGTTGACACTGCAGTTGTTGAGTGTTTTCCATCTTATGAAAGTCTACTTTTACCAGTTATTTTTGTTCTAATCTCTACAAGGTACCTTCCATCAGATGTAATGTTGGGTGTTAGAACATGATCATGAGTCCAATGACATTCACTAGAGTGATCAAGGAGTCATCCGGACAAGAGAATAAGATCAGTTTATTCCATTTGTTGCTGGAGAAAAATACAGACAAAAGAACAGTTAACTGTGAAAAAGTGTTTGTCTTTGGTAATTTTTTGCTGTGATCAGAAAAATTTTATTTTTGGTGAATGGAAAATATTCTTCAAAATAAGTTTTGATTTGAAAAATTCCCATCTAACTATATATAGTGTCTGATATAATATGGTTTGTGGTGTCTTCTTTTTCTACATCATTCACACAGAATGTGAATGTTTGATGTTAATGTTTCTACAACAATCAGTAGTTATCTTCAGGTTCATGACTTCTAGTACAGTTTTTGGTGGAATGAAATTGGATGATGCTGTGTTTGTTTACATTTATAGTTGTACGTGGGACAGGACTAGAAAGTGGCTGGCCATCATGGAACTATTGCCACACACACAAACTTAGACAGTGGCTGCCATAATAAGGCTATTGCCACACACACACATTCAGAAAGTGACCTCCCATCATGGAGCTATTGCCACACACACAAATTCAGAAAGTGACCTCCCATCATGGAGCTATTGCTACACACACAAATTCAACACAAATTCAGAAAGTGACCTCCCATCATGGAGCTATTGCTACACACACAAATTCAGAAAGTGACCTCCCATCATGGAGCTATTGCTACACACACACATTCAGAAAGTGACCTGCCATCATTGACCTATTGCCACACACACATTCAGAAAGTGACCTTCCATCATGGAGCTATTGCCAAACACACAAATTCAAAAAGTGACCTCCCATCATGGAACTATTGCCACACACACAAACTTAGACAGTGGCTGCCATAATATGGCTATTGCCACACACACACATTCAGAAAGTGACCTCCCATCATGGAACTATTGCCACACACACAAATTCGAAAAGTGACCTCCCATCATGGAGCTATTGCCACACATACAAATTCAAAAAGTGACCTCCCATCATGGAACTATTGTCACATACAAACACAAATTCAGAAAGTGACCTCCCATCATGGAGCTATTGCCACAAACACAAACTTGTGAATTGGACATTTCAAAATATTGTGTTCTGTTTACAATCTAAAAATTAAAACCTAATATTGCCTTTCAATTTGATGAAAAGCCTCATTGTTTTTTAAATGTCCAGAATGGTCTTATGGCCATATTGTCAGGTAAGAAGCTTTTATAGAAGTGTTTGCTGTATCATGTTTGTAGTGTCTGGAAATAAAACATATTCAGATGATGAATGAGCCAGTCAGCGCAATGATAGGTAGACAAGATTCAAGACATAATTTTAAGGTAAGGATGGTCGAGAAGGAACTCAACACAACACACAAACCTCAAGATTGTGATAAATATGTTCTACAAAATCAACACATTGACAAAACAAAAGGCTTGTCCTACAATAAATGATATTCATTGGATAACACAAAATTCATAAACTAATCTGTGATAAATTTTAAGATGGGAAAGAGGAAAATTGTGAAACTAAATATTTTGCTCAAAGACAAATGATTGCTTCTTCTATGCCTCTCAAAACAACAAGATAACTAAAAACAGTAAACTCGTGTTGTTAATGGTGTTACTATGACAGCTGTATATCAGCACCATATGTGGTCTGCATATCCTTTTGTGGATAGGTTTTCTCATTTTGAAATTTATAATAGACAGCCATGTTTTCAGGTGTAAAATAATTCCGCAACCAACAAACCTGGGCACAATCATATATTTCAAAAGTAGCATGACAAAATACTAGAAAGTCATGTGTAACCTTAAGGCATAAAGTGTGTTTATTTTGTACTTCCATTAAGAATTTTGCTCCAGAAACACAATCATTATACATATTTTGATTACAAATTACATACTAAAGTGAGTGCCAATAAACAAAACATCTCTACTTGGTAAAATGAATAAAGCCAGTGGCAACATACAATTGTGCACATTCTTCGACTCTTTGAGTGTCGTCTGAGTGAAGATTCTGGTCTGCTGGTTTCTGCCTAGTTTGTTGACAATGTCAAGCTCTAGTTTGTAATCTTCATGTGGTTTTCTCCACTCCACTTTCACAGCTTGCTTTATCAGGTCTCGTTAAAGCCCTGGGATGAATGGGGATTTCTCAGGGTTTCCCCCAGCCTTTGCCAGCATGTCTGCCTTTTCATTTGCAGGGATATTACAATTACTAATATAAGCACATATTCTTACAATTACTAACATAGCACATATTCTTACAATTACTAATATGAGCACACATTCTTACAATTACTAACATAAGCACATATTCTTACAATTACTAAAAATAAGTACATTTTCTTACAACTACTAACATAAGTGTATATTCATATAATTACTAACATAAGCACGTGAATTTGCTATATGTGTAAAATGTATTTAAAATTGTAAATAAAAATAAACTTTATCCTTCCAGAAGTGCAAACTACAATTCAGCAAACATTTATGCAAAAGGAAAACAAATGACATGCACCAAAACATATCTATGTTCATAGGTATCTGAAAACTAAACAAATGGTGATAGGATGTTTACGCAAACAGTAAAACTCTGAGGTTGACTTTGGTGGCAGAAAGTTTACCCAAATAGTACAACTCTGAGGTCGACAAGATGGTGGCAGAAAGTTTACCCAAACATACAACTCTGAGGTCGACAAGATGGTGGCAGAAAGTTTACCCAAACAGTACAACTTTTAGGTCAACTTTGGGGCAGAAAGTTTACCCAAACAGTACAACTTTTAGGTCAACAGGATGTTTACAAAAAAATATACAACTCTGAGATCAACTGAATGGTGGCAGGATGTTTACCCAAACAGTACAACTTTGAGACTGAGTGAATAGTGGCATGTTGTTTACAACTCTGAGGGCGACTAAATGTAGACAGTGTGTTTACTCCTCTAGAGCATATCTGAGGTTGCAGGATGTTAACTCAAACAGTACAACTCTGAGGTCGACTTTGGTGGAAGAAAGTTTACCCAAACAGTACAACAATGAGGTCGACTTTGGTGGAAGAAAGTTTACCCAAACAGTACAACAATGAGGTCGACTTTGGTGGAAGAAAGTTTACCCAAACAGTACAACTCTGAGGTCAGTCCAGCCTCATAGAATGATACCAGAGGAGCAAGTGTGGCTCACAGATTACATGGTCGACCTCAGGCTCAGAAGCCACCAGCCACAAATTCCAGCAGTGCCACATATTTTTACAAAAAAAACTTTTTTTTCCTAGAGATAACAAACAACCCAACCTCCTGATATCTTGGACAGTGAGATCTGACACTTAACTTTCTCTGATAAAGGAGAAAAACAGGCGGTCCAGTGTACAAATTGTGCACATTGAGAATATAATTGCTGTTATAAATCGAAAAGAGTAGGACGAGGTCATTGAGTGAAAATATTGTTCAACCTACCCATAAGTAGAGCCCACTATCTTGGATAGGGTCAGTCTATAGAAGGTAAACCTGATAAAAATACTTGCTGAAGTTGGACACTCTCTCTTCTGAGTTAGAGAAGTTCATAACTAGATGGTCTGAGCTCCCCTCACAAGAAGAACGAAGATGGAGAAGCAGCAGAGAGCACCACAGATTTATGTGAGACAGTGAGATGACTATACTACTGACCACATTACTCCCTGTGAGCCAAATGCAGCTTTCCCCTGGCAAGACACGAATATGAGCCATTAACCATTTTGTAATCACTTACTTAAAACTTAGTTGCATATCCTTTACAGGACGTCACAGTCAACCGCAGCATTTCTTTATTTGCTGTTCATGATCTCTTGGCAATTTTACGTTCAGTAGTTTGTCACTGCTTTCTGAACGACTGGCATCCATACCATTTCGTAGTTGAGTTGAGAATTAACATTACTAGACTCAGGACATTCCTATATGCACTTCACCCCCTCGTTTAACAACCAGCAAAGAATCACACTACAAATTGTTCCCACCACTATCTGTTTGGAAGTTCTCCTGGTCTTCCATATCAGTTTTGAGATTCTACCAGAACCCCTGCCAATCTCCCACAATCTCATCCTTTCCACATAGGGGTTCTCAGTCTGTTCCTCCAACTTCACCTGGTCTCACCGGCGCACGACCACCTCCCCCTTGTCCATAAGTATTCTACCACAAAGAGGCGCATTCCCTGCCAACCTATCAGCTTGTTCATTGTCCCGCACTCCCGCATTGGCATCTTCTGCTCTACCCCGGTTGCTGCCATTGCCCTCAGTGCATTAAGTCTCCTACCAGCCCTCACCACCAAAGCCTCCACATGATCCTTAAAAGACAAACACCTGTTGAAGGTCATATCCCAGTACTTCAATTTACTCTCGACTAAGAGGACGCCCGCTCCATGGTGAAGGGGTTATGGACACAGTTCCGCATACCCGCATTCGAAACAAAGCTGCGCGTGATTTGGCAGCAGACAGCGTTGCATTGATTTTTTTTACGAAATGGTATGGTGCTGGTCGTTCAGAAGGCAATGGCAAATTACTGAATGTAAACTTGCCAAGCAATCACAACAACAAAAAATGCTGATGTTGACTGCACCATCCTGCAAAGAATATGCAACTAACTTTATTAACTAAGAGAACATCCATTCAATAAAATACATGGGATATCTACTTTACAATCTGGTTATCCAGGGAGTACCACACAACCTATGCCTTGTTTGGGTTTACAACGACCCCTGCTTCCCTTGCAACCACTCCACCACCCTGTTTACTGCCATCTGTAAGTCTGCAGCCAAACTTTACTTGTCTGTACACCACGCACATTATCTGTAAATGTCAAAATTCTACCAACATCTGATAACTCAATAGCTGCGACTTTGTTGGTGTAGACATTAAAGAGCACCGGGGAAAAGGCAGATCCCTGTGGCAACCCAGCACAAAGTGGTTTGCTGCCAAATCGCCCGCAGCTGTGTTTCGAACGCAGAATGCAGCAATACGAACTGCATCCTTAACCACTTCGCCATGAGCCGGCTTGTAATACTGAAGAGGAAAATTGAAGCTTTTGAACTGTAATGTTACAAAATAGTTCTTAGAATATCGTGGACCAAGAAGAAGAAAAATGGTGGCATTCTACAAGATCTTAACACTGAAGAAAACTGACCTATAAACAGCACTGTGTCTCGGAAACTGAACCACTTTGGCCATATTCAACATCAATGGTTTGGAAACATTGATGGGAGGTCTGGTTCCTAGTAGAAGACACAAGAGTTGACCAGTACGCAAATAGACACAGGGAGCTGCACACAGCTTGGCATGGAAATACAGGAGATAGGAGAACTGGCAAAGAATGAAGAAATATGTCAGGGGGCCGTGATGAGAGCCATGCTCTAGGAAAGGTCCTCATGATGTGCCAAATGACCATGGAAAATGTGCGCCTACCACCATATCCCCAACACATTTCAGTAGCACAAACAGCTGCTTCACTAGCTTAGTGTTAAGGATGCACATATGTTGATGTGAACAACTAAGGTTAGAATTGAACAGTAAGAAGACACAGATTATGGTCGTCACTGGGAAGAAGGAAATACCACAAAGTGATGTACGAGTAAATGGGCATATTCTTAAGCAAGTGAATCAGTACAGCTATAACATAGTCATAACATCTGATGGGAGATGCCTTGAAGAGATTAGAACAAGAATTGCCATTTCGAAGGTAGCCTTTTGCAAGATGAAAAACATACTGACCAATAAAAAGATATCAATTGAAACGAGAAAAAGAGTGTTGAAGTGCTACATAGAACCTGTACTTTTGTATGGATGTGAAGCGTGGACAATGAGTAATTCAAGCTGAAAAACATCTGATGGCTGTAGAAATGTGGTTTCTGAGGAAAATGCAAAGAATACTATGGACAGACAGAAATACCAATGAACAAGTCCTTCAGGAAACAAATGAAGATCGTAAACTGATTAGAGACATTAGACGTAGACTGTCAACATTTTTGGGGCATGTTATGAGAAGAAATGACTTGCAGAACTACACTGATAATGTCGTGAGCATGGCTGAAAGAGCATTGGACACCTGACTTCACCGTCCACCAAAGAAGTTCAGACTGGCCACCTATTGTTCCGTGCATTCACCATCCACCAACAGAAGGCCAGACTGACCACCTATTGTTCCATGCATTCACTGTCCACCAACAGAAGGCCACCTATTGTTCCGTGCATTCACCGTCCACCAACAGAAGGTCAGACTGACCACCTATTGTTCCGTGCATTCACCGTCCACCAACAGAAGGCCACCTATTCCATGCATTCACTGTCCACCAACAGAAGGCCAGACTGACCACCTATTGTTCCGTGCATTCACCGTCCACCAACAGAAGGCCAGACTGGCCACCTATTGTTCCATGCATTCACTGTCCACCAACAGAAGGTCAGACTGACCACCTATTGTTCCGTGCATTCACCGTCCACCAACAGAAGGCCAGACTGACCACCTATTGTTCCGTGCATTCACCGTCCACCAACAGAAGGCCAGACAGGCCACCTATTGTTCCGTGCATTCACCATCCACCAACAGAAGGCCAGACAGGCCACCTATTGTTCCGTGCATTCACCGTCCACCAACAGAAGGCCAGACTGGCCACCTATTGTTCCATGCATTCACCGTCCACCAACAGAAGGCCAGACAGGCCACCTATTGTTCCGTGCATTCAGACCGAGCAAATGTTGACGGCTTTATCACATCCCGACCCACAGCAGGTCCCTGCTTCGGCAACTGATGATCACTGATGTATGGTTAGATTCAGGTAAGGTAGACAACCGCTGAATGACACAGGGAAATGCAGTCCTAAGACTCGGCACTAGTAATAAGTACAAAAATAAATCCTTGCAAGCTCTATCTAAAACAAGTATATAGTTATCTTGCTTTCACACAGTTTATGATGAAAAACAACTAAGCAGTTTCTACAATAAGTACTTCTGAGCTAGTTCTAAGCTGAGACAATGAAACAGTAACAAAACCTTTGTCTTTACTGAAATATTATAAAGAAATAAATTGGCTGAAGCTAAATGCTGAACTAGCCAGTGTGGTCCAGTAACAACTATTTTGTGGTTTGATTTTGAGGTTGCTAACAAACCATCGTTTTTTTTTAAATTATCCCAAAGCTGCAGAGTTGTCTATTATTAGCAGCCAAATTCCAGTTTTGTTTTTCTTTAGCAATCGCTCGCTCGCATTTGAACTCAAGCGTACTCCATACACACTACTTCTTGTAGAACTTGAATACATTTTGCATGTGGCTTAGCTTTCCTTATTATCAGTGCCCCTTGCCTTCAAGTGAACCCACTCTTACTTTAGAGGTACTTGTAATTTACGTCCCCAAATCAAGGACGAGAAGTCCAACTGTCCGGGGTAAGGGGTTGAACCATCAGAACACCGGATGTTTAAGAACTCACGTTCTTATCCATTCAGCCATGCTGACCTCCTACCATTCTTGTGAAGGTGAAGGTCCTAGGAAGCCTTCAAAACTGTTACTATAAATGCAAATTAAAAGCATGTTGGTTCAATTTCTCAACTCATTATCTATCCTAAGCTGCTGATTGGCTAAAACTTCATGCAGTTGTAGTATTAATCAAACAGGGGTTATAACTCATCCGGCGCCTGTGGCTTAGGAAATAGTGAGACATGCAGTTTCATAACTCCCCGACATAGCGAGTCAACTGTTCGAAATCAGTTGAGGGAGATTTGGAATCAAAATTGCGTTGAATTCCTTAGTATCAGACGTCGGCCGTTCAAACATCAACGGCAAACTACTAAACTAACAATTGCCTAGTAAATAACAAAGAGCCAACAGATGCTGGAGTTAAATACGATGTCCTGTAAAGGACATGCTACTAATAATAACTCATACACATTTTTCAACTGTAACCCAAAACATCTGACAAACTATGGACATTCCTGTGGTTGAAAATGTAAATTTTGATTTATCAACCCAGTGATGACTTTCCATCTCGGAATAGTCATAACATCTGATGGGAGGTGCCTTGAACAAGAATCGCAATGGCAAAGGTAGACTTTTCCAAGGTGGAAAACATACTGACCAATAATTAAAAAATGTAAACTGCAACGAGAAAAAATAAAGAGTGTTGAAGTACTATATAGAACCTGTACTTTTGTATGGATGTGAAACGTGGACAAAGAGCAGACAAGCTAAAAAAAACATCTAATGGCAGTGGAAATGTGATATTTGAGGAGAATGCAAAGAATATCATTGACAGACAGAAAAACCAATGACCAAGTCCTACAAGAAGCAAATTAAAACCAGTAAACTGATTGGAAAAATTAGATGCAGACAAATTTTTTGGGGGGGCATGTTATGAGAAGAAATAAACAAGAGAACTTTGTGACAACTAGCAAGATTAAGGGGAAAAGAACAAGGGGAAGGCAGAGAAGTAAATATTTGGAAGGCTTGGCCACATGATAGCACGGTCGAGACAAGAACGCAGAGCTGTGGTGATCGTGTCAAATGGCGAAACATGACCGAACATGCTTATCGACGTGGCACATGATGATGATGATGGCTTTCAATAAATGTAATCAAAGTATATCTACCACAGCATTGTATTGTTTAGTTAATAAGTTAAAAACACTGAAATTGAAAACATTGTAAAATGAACAATAAATCTTGCTACCTCAATACACTTTTTCTTCTTGCATTCACTTCAAATCAATTGTCTATTATCCACAATGTTGTCTCTTGTATAAATTTCACTGTCTTTTTTAGTTCATGTGCTGGTATATAAAGATTATCCTCCACTGTTATTTCTCTAGGCCAAAAGGTTTGCCTGAAAATGTCACAAATGGGACAGTCTTGGAGTATGTCAATTGCTGTCTGAGGCATCTATCCATACATGACACGGCTGATTTGCCAATCTTTTTTAAAACATTGTTTGCATGTGCTCGCTTTGAACTCAAGCGTAGTCCGTACATGTCCTACTACTTCTAGTGCACTAGACTGATGTTCGCATGTCAAATAGCTTTCCCCATTATCAGTGTCCCTCGCCATCAGGCTTCACCACTCCGACTTCAGAGGCACTTGTAAGTTATGTTCTCAAGACAAGGACGAGAAATCAACATTTTAGTCCAACTGACCGGTGTAGGTGTTGATCTGCTACCTCGGCATCAGCACACCAGATGTTTAAGGACGAGCGCTCTTATCCATTTGGCCGTCCTGATTTCTGTTGCTAATCTTAATTTGTGTGTTTATGTCCCTGTGTCATTAACTGTATCCTGCACTCTTGCCAAGTCATGAACTTGTGTTTCTTTATAGTGATTATCTTCATCATTGGGCATATGCTGTGAAAAATTCTCCTTCAGTAATTATTAGCCTAGTTTCATGTTGGTTCCATGTAAGGTTCCAAGGATCTCAACAAGGCAATGGAGACAGTCAGGTCTGTCTCCAAAACTGAGAAGTTCATGCCCAATGTCTCCACGACATTGCACTTGTTGACAGACCTAGTCTGCCTCTTCAAACACAGGATGGTGATGAAATCACTTAGTACCACAGGAAATTTTGGGGTGATAAATGAACAAATAGGATGTACATTGTGACAGTGAAAACTCAGCCTCAGAACTAATGGTCTATTCAGCTTAGTCTGTATTCAACGTAAAAGTTGATAAAACATGGAATTGCTACCTCACGTACACATCTTCATTGTTTCAGTGTAGTCTCGGCTTGGTCACAGTATGAGACATGTAGGTTTACTAGTGAAAATACTGGAAGCAGGGCAAACATCAGGGGCAAGGACATCCAAGATGCAATTGCATCACACAGACGTGCAAGGAGTGTGGTTCAGACCTAGCTGAGTTGATGGCAACCGCTGAAAATGGGGGAATGGTGACCACATTGGACTGACTAACCTGTTGATGTGAAAACTGTATAAAGACCAGCCTTGGTTTATTGTAGTCACTATAGAGACACTTCAGTGTGGTGGTGGTTGTGTGGGTAAAGTGGTCAAGAAGTCTTGTGCTATGAAGGTCATGGGTAATTTTTAGACTGTACTATTCAGACCACAAGTGACATGTTCCCGTTGGGGGTCATCGCTGGAGCTACAGAGATTGGGCTTTGGGCAGTGCTCTGGGCAGTTGGCTTGCCGTGCCGCGGAGAGAGACCACGCCAGATGGGGTAAAACATTGCATTTAAGTACATCCTACAGTTTTTAACCATTTTTTAATGAAGAGTCTTGGCTATAGGATCATGCCATGCTACCAGGCAATGATGCAATCTGGATACCAAATATGTTCACCCATGGAAGAAGACAATATAGAAATGTCATCGAAAAACTGAACAATTATTTTTACATTATTGTGACTGAACTAGTCAGATTGGCTACTGTATATGAATGTCACAAGCAGAGAGCTTTCGTAATCAGCCATGATATTTATTATAGAATAATATAGTAATCAGCCATGATATTTATTATAGAATAATAAGAGGGCGAGTCAGTAAGTAAGTCACACAATTCTGTGGGATGGCAAGTAAATGTAGTTGGTATTTTCTACAGGTGTCATTAGGTGGCAGCAACATCAAACTTTATATTCCCATTTGTCACGTGGCGCTGGGTGTCTCATGCGCATGCGCAGCGCATAAACAAAATGGCGACTGTACTTACGGAGTGTACAACCAAAGAGTAACGTGCTGTTGTGCTTTTTTTGAGGGCAAAAGGGCTGCCTGCAAACGACATTAATAAGGAAATGCTTCCTGTTTATGCTGACAAATGTTTGTCCCGTAAAGCCTTGCATAGCTGGGTAGAAAAATTTTCTCAAGAACGCTCTAAAATTGTTGATGAAATCTGATCTGGTCGTCCTGTTGAGATTGAAACAAAAGCATCCATGCAGCGGGTGGAGGAGATTATTAGAGGTGACAGGCGAGTAACGATAGACTCTGTAGCATCTGCAATAGGGTGCTCACATGGTTCAGCATACAGCATAATGCATGATCGATTGAAATTTAAGAAAGTGTGCTCAAGGTGGGTACCCAGACAATTGGAGGAACACAAAATGAACCGATTTGGCCTGTCCTTGCATCATCTCTGTCGATACGAAGATGAAGGAGAAGACATTCTGAACAGGATTGTTACTGGGGATGAATCATGGTTGCATCACTACCAGCCCGAACCAAAGTGTGCTTCAATTCTTCTTCGCCTTGTGTCCAAAAATTCAAGGTTACGCCATCAGCAGGGAAGGTTATGCTGACAGTGTTTTGAGATGGTCAAGGAGTGTTTTCACCAATTTCAAGAAGAAAGGTGATAATGTGAATTCTGAATCGTAATGTGGAGTTCTATTGATGCTTCATGATGCAATTCGAAGAAAACGTCCAGGACTGCTGACTAGAGGAGTGTTGCTTCTTCATGACAATGCCAGACCACATACGGCTCAATTAACTCAGTAGAAAATTAACCAACTAAGGTGGGAAGTTCTGGAACATCCACTGCGCAGTCCCAACTTAGCCCCTAATGATTTCCACTATTTTTGGTCCACTGAAAACCCACCTTGACAGGAGACATTTCGCGAATGACGCCGAAGTTGTATGTGAAGTGAAAACATGGTTTAGAAAACAGAGTAGGGCGGGCGGGCGGGCGTGTTTTTTTTTTAAATTTTTTATTCGCATATCCTTTTACAGGTAATCGCTGTCAACAGCAGCATCTTTCAGCTGTCTGTTGATTTCTTGGCAAGATTACGCTCAGTAGTTTGCCATTGCTTTCTGAGCTGCCGGCTCAGTTATCCCGCAAGTCACCAACGCGGGGACGAACCGCTCCCAGTTCTCGCCCGCTACGAGACTCTGCGTGATAAACAGGATTACGGAGAAAGTGGTGTAACCTCTCGGCCAGAGAGACCGGCATATATATATATATACACACATACACATACACATACACACATAACACATGCACAAAAGTCCATTGTTTTTAAACTGAAAAAAAAAGGAATGTCAGCGCAATGCATGGATGATAACTAGCAGACAATTCTTAGAACAAATAAGAACATGGATTTAATTAGCAAAAAAGGAACAATTCCAATGCTAAACTTGTATAATGTAAACTGGTAAAGTAAAACAAAATATTGGATGTCTGGTCAGAAAAAAAGTACGCACTAATAAAGGACACCTTTCACACCGTGAGACAAATTGGCTGTTTGATGGTAGCTCCATATTTTGTATGGACCAATCGACACAGAGAAGGTCATGAGACATTGGCCACCTTCACTCCCCAGAACAGTTACTGGTATGCATGTTAACAAATGGGCCATAAACAGAGTGTTTGCAAATGGTAGAGATTAATACAAAAAATGCATGTGTGTTACCGGCCCCCTAATGGAAGCAAATAATAGTAACGCTGTAACCTACCATGGATGATGTTATCGGCCCCCTAATGGAAGCAAATAATAGTAACGCTGTAACCTACCATGGATGATGTTATCACCCCCCAAATGGAAGCAAGGAATAGTAACGCTGTAACCTACCATGGATAATGTTATCAGCCCCCACATGGAAGCAAGGAATAGTAACAACGCTGTAACCTACCATGGATGATGTTATCGGCCCCCTAATGGAAGCAAATAATAGTAACGCCGTAACCTACCATGGATGATGTTATCGGCCCCCTAATGGAAGCAAATAATAGTAACGCTGTAACCTACCATGGATGATGTTATCAGCCCCCTAATGGAAGCAAGGAATAGTAACGCTGTAACCTACCATGGATGATGTTATCAGCCCCCAAATGGAAGCAAGGAATAGTAACGCTGTAACCTACCATGGATGATGTTATCACCCCCCAAATGGAAGCAAGGAATAGTAACGCTGTAACCTACCATGGATGATGTTATCACCCCCCAAATGGAAGCAAGGAATAGTAACGCTGTAACCTACCATGGATGATGTTATCATCCCCCAAATGGAAGCAAGGAATAGTAACGCTGTAACCTACCATGGATGATGTTATCACCCCCCAAATGGAAGCAAGGAATAGTAACGCTGTAACCTACCATGGATGATGTTATCAGCCCCCAAATGGAAGCAAGGAATAGTAACGCTGTAACCTACCATGGATGTCGTAAGAGGTGACTAAGTTGGGTTGGCGTGAGACTGGCTACTTAGTCCCATAGAAAACTGTAGCTGGAAAATTTAACCAATCAACAAGTCTGGAAAGGGCTTGTGTGAGTTAGTTGACGGCCTATACTCCATTGGCAGCAGAAGAAGAAGAAACCAGAAAAGCACAATATATTCAGTGAATGTAAAATAGACCATACTCACAAGGCGCCATATCCCAGACCAGGAAAAAACTAATTCGTCCTGTACCTAACTAGAAATTAACATAAGAAACTTACATTACATACTATAGATAGATGTTGACAAGAAGAAAGCAATCTTTTAATGCTAGCCGAAGTAATATCAGCTTTACACATTTGGTGTCCAGATTACAAAATAATTGGTGTACAAATTACAATGTAAATTCTGAGAGAAATTAAAAATATTAACATGCTGGAACAGATATACATTTAAAGTGTAGATGAAGAATGCTTTATGGGAGTGCAGAAATTACAGCAAAGTAATGTGATTACTGGGGGTAATGGTAGCGGCTGCGGTAACATAGTGGCCAGATGCATGCCTGCCGAACTGGTGGTCATGGTTTGAAACCCACATTGGGGCAGATGTATTAAAGTGACCCAGGCCGACCCAGCCTAAAATGGGTACCAGAAAATGTCTGGTGAAGTAAAGGCAGCTGGTACTGACCACATGATACGCTGAATGTCAAGGGGTCACCCGCTGAATGTTGAGGGATCACCTGCTGAATGTCGAGGGATCACCCGCTGAATGTCGAGGGATCACCTGCTGAATGTCTAGGAGTCACCCGCTGAATGTCGAGGGGTCACCCGCTGAATGTCGAGGGGTCTATACAAATATGATGGGTCTAACACCATATGCCCAGTGCAGCTTCAGGGCTTTAAAGGGTCCTTGACTGGCTGGGGAAAATACGAAACATGAGAAACGAACAGATCACAAATGAACAAGCAAGCTGTCCACAAACCATGCTGTAGAGCCATCAGGTAATGTTACATATAACAACGGAACTTCAAATAAAGTGGCTTTTACCTGGCAGTGGAGAGTGGCTGGCTTAACCCAGTGATACTAAGAGTGATGTCATGGTAGCTGAAGTAATGGCAAGGTCTCCTCAAGTTAGGAAAGCTGACAGGCAGACTAGAAGAGAGACAGAACCTGCTGCACTGCTGGTTGACAGACTAGACAGTCAATGGCTAGGGAAAGCTGACAGGCAGACTAGAAGAGAGACAGAACCTGCTGCACTGCTGGTTGACAGACTAGGCAGTCAAAGGCTAGGGAAAGCTGACAGGCAGACTAGAAGAGAGACAGAACCTACTGCACTGCTGGTTGACAGACTAGGCAGTCAAAGGCTAGGGAAAGCTGACAGGCAGACTAGAAGAGAGACAGAACCTGCTGCACTGCTGGTTGACAGACTAGGCAGTCAAAGGCTAGGGAAAGCTGACAGGCAGACTAGAAGAGAGACAGAACCTGCTGCACTGCTGGTTGACAGACTAGACAGTCAAAGGCTAGGGAAAGCTGACAGGCAGACTAGAAGAGAGACAGAACCTGCTGCACTGCTGGTTGACAGACTAGGCAGTCAAAGACTAGGGAAAGCTGACAGGCAGACTAGAAGAGAGACAGAACCTGCTGCACTGCTGGTTGACAGACTAGGCAGTCAAAGGCTAGGGAAAGCTGACAGGCAGACTAGAAGAGAGACAGAACCTGCTGCACTGCTGGTTGACAGACTAGACAGTCAAAGGCTAGGGAAAGCTGACAGGCAGACTAGAAGAGAGACAGAACCTGCTGCACTGCTGGTTGACAGACTAGGCAGTCAAAGGCTAGGGAAAGCTGACAGGCAGACTAGAAGAGAGACAGAACCTGCTGCACTGCTGGTTGACAGACTAGGCAGTCAAAGGCTAGGGAAAGCTGACAGGCAGACTAGAAGAGAGACAGAACCTGCTGCACTGCTGGTTGACAGACTAGGCAGTCAAAGGCTAGGGAAAGCTGACAGGCAGACTAGAAGAGAGACAGAACCTGCTGCACTGCTGGTTGATAGACTAGGCAGTCAAAGGCTAGGGAAAGCTGACTAAGAAGAAATGTCTTTTAAAACACAGGAGCCACAAACAATATGTTGCACCATTTACTGCCGGCATATTTTGCTGCATCTCAAAGAAATGCCTGATGAAAGCAGTTGTACGCAGTCACAGATGTGGCAAGACAATGCAAAATAAGTCACTTTATGATGAAACGATATCAGACAGCAAGTGTACATAATTTTTAAACATGTGATCGAATGAATTATGAACTACACACTGTAAATGATCAATTACCAGTAAGAATATATCTGAACAAAAACCTGCAAGATCAATAAAAAAAATGTATATGAAAGTTCATGCAGACATAGCCGTGAAACAAGTAACTGTAGTAATTTATCCCTCATAAGCAACACAATAATCCCTCTAGCAAACATCTCATATGCAAGTATTAGTACTGCAGTCATTACTTGCCACTCTTTCTGCTGACAATTCTACCTCAAAATGCGAATTCTTGTGATCACATTTCAACATGCTGAATGATAAACATCCCAATAACATAGATGGAATGTGATATGTCAGAACAAATGGATATGTAATAAAGTTATTCTTTGTCATGATAGTTCAGATCACAATAAAATAGACACAACTGCTCCCAGCATTTGAGATAATAAAATCACAAATACACATATATTTCAACACGCATCACAATAAAGAATGTAAAAATCTCAGAACAGACACAGATTGTCTTAAACCAAAGTCCCAAGAATCTTTTATAGCATATCCTAAGTAAAACCAATCATCCGTTGAATGTGTTGTATACGTCTGTATTTCAACTCGAGGCTGGTATGGAAAGTGAGGCTGAAACATGATGTATATTACTTGCTGGTCAGTGCTCATCATATGTTCTGCTAACAATTTCTCAACTACTCGCATGTAATCTAGGGTGTACACATACATGACCTCCGGCCGCGCCAAGAACATGGCACCACCAACCCAGGACCTGTCTTCTACGATGATCTGATATGGTGACAACGTGGAATCAAACTTATGCTGACCACTGTAAGCGACTTTATTTTCATCAAAGCCCGGAGGGACTCTAATAGGAAATATATGTGTCTCGTCCACAACCGCCCTATACAGGCCTATGTCCAGCCAGCTAATATACTTTGTGTGAAACATTTCTTCTCTGATCACTTTGTTAACTAACTCAAACTTTGCATGCATCGCACATGAATAATTCTCATTCACTGTATTTGGGTCAAATACTGGATAACCTGGTTGTGAAAAGACTTCTTTAATCCGAGGTGCTAATGAGAATGCCCACAAACTTGTCCTGTTTAAAAGAACTATGGTTGAGCGTGCCGAAGCAAAATGAGAGCGTAGTTCCTTAAAAACTTCAACAATTTCAGGAGAATCTGTGAAAACAACCAGCGGGTTGTCAATCCGGCCAAACACAGACATCCATCTTTTGTATCTCTCTGGGGTGTAGCCACCAAGCCCCAGTTTCTTGCCCTTGTTGAGGTTGCCCAGGTTGAAGTATGCGGTGACGATGGTTACCTCTGAAGATAGGTCTGCTTGTGATGTCATCCTTGTGTGAATTTTCTTTAGCTCCTGGTCAGTTTCATACAGATGGTCAATTCTCTGTTGAATATAAATTAACATCTGTCAGTTTCATACAGATGGTCAATTCTCTGTTGAATATAAATTAACATCTGTCAGGGAAGAAAAGCTCCCACATACAAGGGTTATGAGTGAACTAATTAGAATAAGGATGAATGAATATATGAGAAAAAGAGAGAGAATGACATAAGACACACAGAGACATACACAGAAGGTAGAGACAGACAGGCAGACAAAAATATAAATTTCCAATCAACTGAGTCAAAGTTTTCTAGAGAATATTAAGACTTTCAGCGATATAGGAGCAGAGAATGCAGTTTTACAATTCTGACATGCCAGATTCAAAGTCAGCTGCAAGCGATATGGAATCAAATCTCTTTACATTGATATTCACAATGGTAATAGCTGTACAGAAAATATTGGCAAACTGCTGAATGTAACATTGCCTAGAAAATCACATCACAGCCAATACATGATAGGGTTGATTGTAATGTCCTGTAAAGGACATGTGACTAACTTAACCATTTAGATGAAAGAAACTTGTGAGACTTTTGTCAAAAGAACATCTCCAATTCAACAAAGATGTTTTACTCTTGCAAATATGCCCACACCAAAACATGTAATGAAGAGATAAAATCAGAATTGGTGAATATCACAAAGTATGTAAGTTCACCTTTCTGGGATTTCTTCTTCTTCTTCAGCCTTCCATCTCCCAGTGGAAGTGATTGTAAGTCATCACACGCACTGATCATTTGAAAGACAATCCAGCACACAACAAGGATACAGAAATGTAACTTTTATATTGATTGATTGATTGACTGATTTAGGAATCGACATCACAGCATTCGGGGCATTCCCATAAGCGCTCCGTCCCCATCCAGCAGCCAGCGAAGAGTTCCAACACCAATAGTACCAGTATTGGTATTTTCATGTAGTGTTTTTCATGTCGTTGTGTCGGATTGTGTTTGTTTGTTCTGTACTAATGAAGGCTTGAGCTGCAACGTCCAGTTTGTTACTTGCAATTGTGCTCTAGTAAAGCAAAGCTCACAATTGACTTCTCGTTGTCTGGTGATTCAATCATCTCCCAGTGGAGTATAGGCCCTCATCCAACTGAAGCCAAGCCTTTAATAGTTTAAGTTCATCACTGGCTGAATTGTGCAGCTAAAGTTTTCTATGGGATAAGATAGCCAGTCTCATACCAACCCTCCTTGGTGGCCTCTGACATGCCTGGTAGGCTACAGTGCTACTATTCTTGGCTTCCCTTACGGGCCCCGGCAACATATGGACAACTTCTGGGTTATAACTGGGTCAATTAGTGTGCACTAATAACATTCCTGGCAGGGAAAGATGACTGTGAACTCAAGAATCAATATCACTGCACTCAGGACATTGCCACACGCTGTCTATCTCCCTCTTTGATAGTCAATGAAGAGTTCTCTCACTGACTGTACCAGTGGCAGCTGACTGAATGTCTGCCTGACTAGCTGCCCTGCTGAATCAGCCTCTCCAGGTGTGGAGATATGAAAAGACATAAAACAGAACTGCAACATAATGTGACAATAATAATGAATCGAAGTTGAAAATCTCTACCTTGGCTGGGCGAGAATTCCAGTTATTCTCTTCAAATTGTAAACTTGCATCTTAAAAACAGAAAACCAGAAACAATTTCAGTGTGCACATTTGTAAAAATCTAAGAGTATGTAAATACTCATAAATCTGTTTCATATCTAACTATAAAATGCGTTTTATACTGTATTAATGTAAAACATCTGCCACATCAATTCAACACAAGAAACAAAAAATCAAAAACAACATATCCTCCATTTGTGGCAGCATTTATGGAAACAGGACCATCATCACAGCACTTCAGACAATCCCATATGCATTCCATCTCCATTTTCAACAACCAGCGAAAAATCAAAAGAATGAACATACAACCTATTATAACCAATGGCAGATACTGTTATTGAAGTATGAAATGTTTTGCTAGGGTTTCACATATTCTAGGTTAACAGTATAATGAGATGCTCCCTTCTTCAAGAACTTTCCTTCCCTAGAAGGTTATAAAAATCATCCAGTACTCTGGCCGACCCTAGAGCTGTTTTGGAAACGATAATCATGCCACAGCTGGGGATTGAGACCAGGCACCGAATTAGTTTCTGAGCTTGCAGACGGGAAGGCCAGCTCTGGAACACAACCCCCATGGGGTTGGTGCTGTGGAAGTGGATCAGAAAGAAGTCTCTACACCAACCCCACTTGGATAACTCTACACCAACCCCACTTGGATAACTCTACACCAACCCCACTTGGATAACTATATACACCAACCCCACTTGGATAAGTCTACACCAACCCCACTTGGATAACTCTACACCAACCACACTTGGATAACTGCACCAACCCCACTTTGATAACTCTACAGCAACCTCACTTGGATAACTCTACACCAACCCCACTTGGATAACTCTACAGCAACCACACTTGGATAACTCTACAGCAACCACACTTGGATAACTCTGCACCAACCCCACTTTGATAACTCTACAGCAACCTCACTTGGATAACTCTACACCAACCTCACCTGGATAACTCTACACCAACCCCACTTGGATAACTCTACACCAACCCCACTTGGATAACTCTACAGCAACCCCACTTGGATAACTCTGCACCAACCCCACTTATATAACTCTACACCAACATCACTTGGATAACTCTACACCAACCCCACTTGGATAACTCTACACCAACCCCACTTGGATAACTCTACAGCAACCACACTTGGATAACTCTGCACCAACCCCACTTTGATAACTCTACAGCAACCTCACTTGGATAACTCTACACCAACCTCACTCTACACCAACCCCACTTGGATAACTCTACACCAACCCCACTTGGATAACTCTACAGCAACCCCACTTGGATAACTCTGCACCAACCCCACTTATATAACTCTACACCAACATCACTTGGATAACTCTACACCAACCCCACTTGGATAACTCTACACCAACCCCACTTGGATAACTCTACACCAACCCCACTTATATAACTCTACACCAATCCCACTTGGATAACTCTACACCAACCCCACTTGGATAAATGCGGGCCCTTTTCAGGATTCAGATGACCTGAACATCAACACTTACAGTCTTCCAGGGGACTGACTAACAATCAAGCAACAAAACTGCAACTGGTTAGAAACACTTCTGCCACCAACTTCGAAGCTTTGTGCTTGTAAGCCAACTAGATACTATGCTACCACAGATCAAATGATTAACACTTATCAAATAAAAATGTTGTCTATGTATATACTAGATTACTGTTTAGCAGCAAAATAAAATATTAGGCTTTAAAGTACAAGGGAGACCTTGATAAACAGTGAGTCTTGTTCTTCATTCCACTTTCGAGAGCGTGCATCATAATATCTAGATATGCACCTCTCTATATTAGTCAGTGTGCCTGTCTTTGCATGCTTTCTATTTGGTTTACTTCCTTTAGAGCTGCAATGGCATGATGGTTAGTGCACTGCCTGCCAAGACAGTGGTCCAAGTTCAAACCCCAGCACAGGCAGAATTACATTTTTTGTTCAACTAATACAGCTCAGGGCAGTTGACACCACCTCATCAAAATGGGTGCCAATTTTCAGAATTGTCTGTGAATTGTCTAGGAGGAAAGATGGCCAGGAGAGCAGCTGACCACCCCATCTCATATGCCATGGCTTAGAACATTACAAGGCCTAACAGTCACACCCCATCAACGGATTCTGCCTTTACGTGTTTACTTTCTCTAGACATATTTCCTCAATCTACCCTTGAGTGGGTTTTTCCAGCCTAATAGTTTTGCAGCCAGTCTCCCTGGTCAAGGGGTTAGCAGCTTTCTCCGTAACCCCCAATGCTCTCGTGGTTGACATGAGCACACGAGAACTGGAAGCGGTTCGAGTCATGCCAGTGACTTATGAGAGTATGGAGCCGGTCGCTCAGAAAGCAATGGCAAACTACTGAGCGTAATCTTGCCAAGAAATCAACAATCAGCTGAAAAATGCTGATGTTGACAGCGATGTCCTGTAAAGGATATGCAAAACATTTTTTAAATAGTTTTGCCAGGGCAGTGGTTTTACAGTCTTCTCTTTGCAAAATTGCAACCACCATGGGATTTTTAACATGCACAACTGGCACACAGGACTAGCTATTGTTTGCCCTTGTTTAAGAAGGTTAGATATCCAGTCTCAGTAGTCAAGAGATCAGGGAGGCGTGTGATGACATTAGAAACCAGAAGTCTTTGTTTAAGAAGGTTAGGTATCCAGTCTCAGTGGTCAAGAGATCAAGGAGATATGTGATGAGATGACATTATAAACCAGAAGTCTTTGTTTAAGAAGGTTAGGTATCCAGTATCAGTAGTCAAGAGATCAGGGAGATGTGTGATGAGATGACATTATAAACCAGATGTCTTTGTTTAAGAAGGTTAGGTATCCAGTCTCAGTGGTCAAGAGATCAGGGAGATGTGTGATGACATTAGAAACCAGAAGCCCTTGTTTAAGAAGGTTAGGTATCCAGTCTCAGTGGTCAAGAGATCAAGGAGATGTGTGATGAGATGACATTATAAACCAGAAGTCTTTGTTTAAGAAGGTTAGGTATCCAGTCTCAGTGGTCAAGAGATTAGGGAGATGTGTGATGACATTAAAAACTAGAAGCCCTTGTTTAAGAAGGTTAGGTATCCAGTTTCAGTAGTCAAGAGATCAGGGAGACGTGTGATGAGATGACATTATAAACCAGAAGTCTTTGTTTAAGAAGGTTAGGTATCCAGTCTCAGTGGTCAAGAGATCAGGGAGGCGTGTGATGAGATGACATTATAAACCAGAAGCCCTTGTTTAAGAAGGTTAGGTATCCAGTCTCTGTACTCGAGAGATGAGAGAGGCGTGTGATGACATTAGAAATCAATGTCCAGTCATGTGCTTGGGAGCAAACCCTGTAACTGGTGATGGATGCTGAAACCTTTCAGTCACGTCTCCCCCAAATATTCCAAAACCTTTCTGTTACGTCACCCTAAAATATTCCCAAAACCTATCAGTCACATCTCCCCTAAATATTCCTGATACCTTTTTTATTACATCTTCCCCAAATATTCCCAAAACCTTTCAGTCGCATCTCACTCAAATATTCACAAAACCTTTCAGTCACTCAAATACTTCCGAAAACTTTCAGCCACATCTCCCCCAAATATTCCACAATGCTAAGTCATATTGATGGAATGACAACACAACTGACACAAGAGAACAAAACAACAAAGGAACACACTTTATTTTTAAGGGGTCACAAACTGAGCATGCAGACCCATCTTACACTTGGCTCTTCCTTCACTCACCTTTCACATAGCCATTATAATGTCAGCTTTACGCATGTTAGGGAGCTTTGGTAGTGCAATGACTGGCATGTTTGCATGCCAATCCAGTGACCATGTGTTCACTAAGTAGCAGATTAAAACTGCAGATTAACAATGTACCTGGCCTCCAACCTGAAATGGGTACCAGGAAATGTCATGGGAGGTAAAGGCAGCTGGCATGATATTGACCACAGCATCCATCAAATGCCAGTTAGCCTGTTAGAAATAAAATATGGGGCTAGCTCCCTATGCCTAGTACAATTCAAAGTGTGTAAAAGGGTCTTTCACTGATTACTTTTGTGGGACAGTGTTAATAAGGAAAGCTAATCCACTCGTACAATTCAGTCCAGCACTTCTAGAAGTAGTGTGTATGGACTTACTTTTGTTGTTATACACATTAATTTCATATAACAATCAACACAATAACAGAAATACTGAGCACATACACAGAAGACTAAACTATTGTGAAACATGCACATGCACATACATACATTCACACTCACTCACACACACATTTTCACTCACACATTCGCGGACTCACACAAACATAAGACAAGACATCAGCAATGCACATCAGTAACCATACTTACAATATAAGCAGTAACAGTAGTACATGGTTCCAACTATAACAACAAACAGTATGAGACGATTGACTGCCCTTTCCGAATCCATGACACACATACAGCACCTGTCAAATAGCATTAACATATTGGTAATCCTGTGGCAGATACAACAATACTCATTTGAAATGTTAGGTCTCCACATATACCATAGCATTGGTAGTACCTTTCGTAAGGATGGCTGACACACCTTTTCATGGCCCATTCCCCACTGGTCCAAGCCTGACATCCAGCTCACACCTATGGCTCCTAGTAGTTGTCAGCATGCGATAGCGGCCACCCCTGGGCAATGGCTGTGTCGGGCCAGCAAAACCAGTCGAGGGTAACCGATTCAGCATCAAATCAATTGGTGAACTAGGGTATGCCTACCCAGCATGTGAAGACAGGATTAGCAAACTGCGCGGAAGAAACCATTGATGATTCAATGGCAAGACAACGTTTACCTGCAAAGCGTTGTGGAACGTAATGAGTGCATAGAGTTTTCAGGTAATCCACTGCACCTGTATTTGTCTCGTCATCTTGACTTGTCTTGCCATTGGATTCAGATGAAATCAGATGAGAGTGTGGTTGATGAATTGCACAACACTTCCTCACTTTAATACAATTCATCACGCAAGTCATTCTTCATCCAACTTCATCCAGCATAGGATGGGTGGCGTGACCGAAGCCTACAAGGCACGTCCCTCAGGTTGCGGATAGTGGAACTATATCCAGATAGAGGTGTTTAACGGTGACTTGACCGATGCCAACAAGGCACGTCCCTCAGGTTGTGGATAGTGGAACTATATCCAGATAAAGGCATTTAAAGGCACTGCACCAGGTTTTATCCCTTACAGTTCAGCCTGTTTCTGCAGAAGTGTGCCAAAAGTATTCCATAAAGCACACACACTATAGCTCCAGTAATATGTGATATCATTACTGGAGCTATAGTGTCTGTGTTATAAGCCAGGACTATCCAAGACAAATAGGGGGGGGGGGGGGGCTGAGTGGTCTCGAGGTATGGTGTCCGCCTCGAGTGCTAGAGGTCCCGGGTTCAGGCCCCGGTGAGGACCGGGATTTATTAAAAAAATCCACCTGGACTTCCAGTAATAAAATTTCCCCTGGTCTCTGGGTAGTGAGATCGGACGCCCGTGTGTATTGTTGCGCACGTAAAAAATCCCTTGGCAGTTGGAAATCGAAAAAGAGTAGCCTAACGGCGCTGCCTGGGCACAATTTCTAGTTAAAAATCTACCAAAAGTATTTCAGGATCCTCGCCGATGCAACGGAGTTCGGGCATTGAGCTGAGTTTCTCCAGACTCAGGTTTGAGTTAGGAGGAAAACGGAGCACTTATGGGTTAAACCGTGTGCCGTGATGTTGATACAACAACTAAACTAAACTAAAACTAAACTATCCAAGACAAATAAGCAATTATGGACCAAATGACCGTGCTTGCTCCAGCAGTATGGACTGGGATAGTAGGTGGTGCAGCTACCCTCACTGAAATACCCCATATGTCTTACAGCAAAAACAATGTGAGAACACGAGCTGCTATAAGATCAAGCCACAAGGACAGGATTTTCCTGTGTGTTACCAGGGTCCAATAGATGGCAAATAAAAATAATATGTCACCTACCACGCATGTGGCATGAGGTGACTAAGAATGGTTGATGTAAGACAGGGTAACTCATCCCTTAGAAAACTCATCCCTTAGAAAACTCATCATAATCATTATCAAGTGTCATGCCAACTGGCATAAGTGTTCAGGTCTCTCCACAGATCTCGGTCTTTGGTGTTCTGGATCAACTCTGCTGATGATATTCCTCCATGTTAGCATCTCAATCCGTCCAGCATCATTTCTCTTGGTCTACCCCTGCTTCTCTTACCCTTTATCTTTCCAGTTGTCACAATGTTCTTCAATGCCTCTCTTCTCATCACATGACCAAAGAAAGCTGTCTGTCTCTTTCTTGTTGTTGTACATAATGTTCTAGCTTCATTAGCCTCTTTCAAGCAATCGTCATTAGTTACTCTGGCAGTATAAGGAATTTGCAACATGTCTCAAGAATTACATCTCCGTTGCTTCCAAGTTCTTCCTAATTTGTTCATTTACTTTCCAAGACTCACTGAGAACACTTGCAGTATAATCTACAAAGGGCTTGGCATGAGTTGTTGAGGGCTCTACATCAGTTAGAGATGACAGGCAGAAGAAAAGGAGTTAAAGGCCAGAGGTGTAACTTTATTGCATCTGGTTTTCTCCCATATGAAGGTCAGTATGGCCGAATGGATAAGAATGTATGTTCTTAAACATCTGGTGTGCTGAGGAAAGGGATTCAACCCCTACACCGGACAGTTGGACTAAAATGTTGACCTGTCATCCTTGACTTGGGGACATTAATTACAAGTACCTCTGAAGTCGCAGTGGGTTCGCCTTAAGGCGAGGGACACTGGTAATTGGGAAAGCTAATCCACACGCAAAATTCAATCCAACACAACTAGAAGTAGTGTGTATGGACTACGGAGTCCAAAGCGAGCGAGCATAAAAAAAACCTCATATGTAGTGGTCTCTTTCTGCTGGATGCCCCAGCAAAAACATCGTATAAAACACAACTCTGTAGCTACAGTAACAACCCCCAGGAATCTCAGAGAAAACTGCACTCATGAACCAAATTTCAGAGTCCGAATTGAACCTACAACCTTCAGAGTGTGAGGCAGGCGGCTTAGCCACATCACTAAAGATAGAAAAAGATGGGGAAAAAATACCTCAATAAACAAACCAAATCTTGCAGGTGCCCCAGGGAGATGGGAAGGCTGTGAGAGAAAACACAGACCCAAACCCCAGCTTGTAAAAAGGTAGCCGTATAATAGGTTGAGAGATGTTAGACCTTCACATATTCTAGTTCAGGCATAACTAGGTGGGGTGAGTGGTTTTCTCAACCATTGCCTTTTCTTTGCAGAAAGTTCTGGAATCTATCTGCTACTGTGAGAGGCTAATCCACACAGACTGGTGATTATCCACATCAGGACAAGACAACTATCATTTTTTGTTTTTACTTTATGAAGCAAGGTCTGAAGAAGGTTGTGATATGTTGGAAAGCAGAGATTCTTGGAGACAGAAGCAGACACATGGAGAAAATCCTGGATGGATCGGTAAAGTGGCATGGAAGATGAACAGTAGTCAAGCTTATCAAAAACACAGAGGACAGATGTTTGTGGGGAAAGAAGATCACATGCACCGCTCAGTGTGGTACTTGATGATGGTGATAACTTGTCTCCATCTACTACAGATTCATGTGCACAAAGTAGAGCACCACTGTCTCTAGAATGATCATCTACCAGCTGTTTAATCTCCAGATTCACACCTTTCCATGGCACCATTACACTAATATCTGCGCTTACTGTCAGAAATGCTAATAGTATGAGGGAAAGTTAATAAGTATGTCACAAATGGCTGTAGAAAAGAAAACTAAATATGATAACTTGAAACCAGTTTATTTTTTTACATACATTGGTCCCTTTGTTTCTCAACATAATTTCCACCAACATTGATGTACTTATCCCATCGTTTTATCAGTCCTCCCAAACCGGCTGCATAGAACTGCATAATCTGTTTTCTAAACTACGTTTTCACTTCACATTCAACTTCGGCATCATTCGCGAAATGTCTCCCGCCAATGTGGGTTTTCAGTGGACCAAAAATGTGGAAATTGCTAGGGAAACTGTCCACTGAAAACCCACCTTGGCAGGAGACATTTCGCGAATGGCGAAGTTGAATGTGAAGTGAATATGTGGTTTTAAAAACAGAGCACACAGTTCTATGCAGCGGGTTTGGGAGGACTGATAAAACGATGGGATAAGTGCATCAATTTTGGTGGAAATTATGTTGAGAAATAAAGGGACATTGTATGTATAAAAATAAACTGATTCCAAGTTGTTATCATATTTAGTTATTTTTCTACAGCCATTTGCAACTTACTTATCAACTTACCCTCGTAACAATAAAGAAGGTAACAATAAAAGTCAGCAGAGATTTTTTGTGACTGAGATTTTGATGTTATCCTGATGAATCCAATATTTCAGTTATGTGACTTTTTGTAATATTTTAAAATGTATCTGTCACTTTTTGATTTTGTGTGCTGATGAAGACTTTCCAGCCATAATGTTCTTTCTGTAACTTGTGATTGTATTATTGTAAAGCTTACCAGTCACATTCAGCGCTTTTTTAAATTATTGATTTATCCATTGCACTTCCTGTCAGGCGCGTTAATGAAGTGATTATGCTATTTCCGGTTACAGTCCAGATTAATCCCTTTTCATAACTAGACATCGTTACTTAATCCCTTTTCATAACTAGACATCTTTTACTCCGGGTCATGTGCTCGCTCATTTTCTGTCTATATTATTATCTTAACAATAAAACAGCTATCTTATCACTACAGAGCAGAACAGATTTATTTTCTGAGAGTAATTACTCAACGTATTTCCTGCGGTTAATGAACTGATTCTGGTACTTCCAGTTACGATCCCGATTAATCCCAATGTTTTTCTAATTGAGCATCTTTTACTCATATGAGCACTGCTCCCTCATCTTCTTTGAATATCAACTTAACTCTAAAACAATAAACCACAACTGTCACTGCTCTTACACAACAGTATTATTTTCTGGGATCTGCCAACAACAAATAAATAGACCGCAATGACTATTATTTAAGCTAAATCACATGCCAAGAATAGAAAACTCAGCAGTTAAAAAAGTTAGTTGCATATCCTTTACAGGACAATGCAGTCAACACCAGCATTCTTTGCTGTTCTGATCTCTTGGCAAGCTTACATTCAGTAGTTTGCTATTGCTTTCTGAACGACCGGCACCAATACCATTTAATGAAAAACCAACACAATGCAATCTGCTGCAAAATTTCGTGCAGCTGTGTTTCGAACGCGAGAATGCAGGATCACAAACTGCATCTGTAACCCTTTTGCCACAGAGCCGGCTAACTCAGCAGTATTGAAAACAATAAGTTAATTCACTGCTAATAAAAGATGTGCATCTATTATGATCACCGGGTATTGGTTTCTGTAACAAGTAGTTTTCCATAATGAACAATTCTTAAAACAGTTTACCAAAAACACTGAATTATTTCAAGTTGAAAATATAAAGAAAATTTTTTTTTTAAACCTAGAAAAAATAACAACAACTATTAGACACAACTGTTTATATTCAGTTTCTTGGTGTGTCATTCTTTCACATATCTATGTCACAGCACTCAACTCATTTAATGAACACAGTAAATGCCAAGAGTCATCAAGCAATATGTGCCTATATACTATTGAAACTAGATTGCAGGATGTGATTAGTAACAATAAGTTGCATGTCCTTTTTACAATCAACCCCAGCATTTATTGGCTGTTTTAGATTTAGTAGTCAATCTTTATGTTCAGTAATTTGCCCCTTCTTTCTGATTGGCTGACTCTCATACCATCGAAATCAGCACAAAGCGATTTGCTTCCAAATCGCCTGTGGCTGATTTCAAAAGGATGGGATTACCAAATTTTGTTTTAATCCTGAAAAATCTTATCCCTAAAAATTAGTTGTCAAGATTAGATTACAGAAAAATATGTTTTAAATTATTTATATCTGCTAGTAAACCAGTAATTGAAAAAAAAATCAATTTCACATTTCAGCACTGACACAATTATATTAATTTACCTTTTCAAAATATAAAGTAGTCGCATTTCAGTTGTATTTCCATTCTGTTTCATTGCACGTCTGTTGAATTCAACTGTTGTGAAAATAAAAGTATAAGAAACTGATTCCCACTACCAAAACAGAGTGAAACATAAACAGACAAGATAATACACAAACACTAAAACACGTTTTAAAGAACAGTAATTTGAAATTGCCTAACATTGACAGCTGACAGTTTAAGTCTGAAAAAATTGATGTCGCTTGTGCAACTTCCGGTAGAAGTCCTGAACACAATCTCTCCTGACATTTACAAAGAACTAGCAAATGTAAGAATAACACTTGAACAACTTATTGATTGTGAAATAAATACCAGGTGTTGAAGCCACATGGAAATAAAGATGTCCTTGTTTGATGAAAAAATCTGTTCCATTTGTGCCATTTTTTTTTTTTTTTTTTTTAAAGTTTGACATGCTTGTTGGTAAGGCTAAGTTATTTCTTAATCGAAATTATCTCCAGGTTTTATAACAGTTCCAACACTTGCAGGGGATGCAGGTAGAGTTATAATAGGGAAGCAGGTAGCGTTATAATAAGTAAAACAGGAAAAATACACAGAAGCTAATAAAGAAGTTAGGAAACTCATAAGGGCAGATAAAAGACAATATTTAGATGGCCTTACAAAAGATGCAGAAGTAGCAGCGGGAAAAGGAAACTTCAGATATCTTTACAGCACAAGGTAATTTGTAAGAAAGTATATCAACTAAGTGGACTTATCAAGACTAGTCACAGAAAAGTTCTCACCAACACTAATGATTAAATGAACAGGTGGGCTTAATACTTTGAGGAAACTTTGAATAAACCAGCCCAAAAAGATACTTATTCTGCAGAAGTGGAGCTGGATAACAACTATGAGAAACTACCTAAAGACAAAATTATAAAAGCTATCAAATTTATGAATGATGGAAAGGCTGCAGGTCAAGATAGTATCTAAGCAGAAGCTATTTAGTCAATACAAACCTCACCCGAGCTACTTCAAACATTATTTATCAGTCTAGGACACCTAAGAAATACCAGTAGACTGGAGACAAGGATAACTGGTGAAGCTGTCAAAGAGAGAGAGGACCTGCAGGAATGTGAAAAACTATAGAGGAACAATATTATTGTCAGTTTTGAGGAAATATTACGTAGAATCATTCTGGAGAGATTAAGAGATGCCATTGACAAACAATTAAGGGATGACGATTAAACAGATAGTGCACTTACAAGATAGCCACATTATGCATTATAGCAGAGCATAGTATCGAACTGAACTTGCCACTTTGTAATGGATTTGTGGTCTATGAAAACGCCTTGGACAGCAATGAGAGGGAAACTCTTTGGAAAGTGTTCATGTACTATGTGATCTCACAGAAAATCAGTAACTTAATAAGGACAACATATAAAGACATGAAATACTGAGTATTTCATGAGAGAAAACAGATATGTTTGAAATAAGAACGGAGTGAGACAGAGATGCCTTCTGTCACCTTTATTATTCTTACTGACAATGGCTTGAATTATGAAGACATCAGCAACTACCAGCAGAATTGGAATTCTTGGATCTAACGGAGCAGCTTGTTGATCTGGAATTCACTGGTGACATTGCCTTTCTCTTCCACACATGAAATCAGATGCAAGATGGGAGGTCACAATGACTAGGTCGTTCAGAGGAGAAAGACAAAGACCGTGAGAACAAAAACAATAAAATTATAACCCAATCTCACTTTGTGAAACTTCAAGAAGAGGAATCATATACTTATTTAGGTAGCAATGTAATCCAAGATGAAGGAATAGACAGGGATATTAAAATAATAATCAAAAGGCATAAGGAGTTTTCAGACCATGAGGAAACTTGTGGAAGTCAAAGCTTAGAATGTTTAACTCTGATGTTAAATCAGCATTTCTGTATGAATCAGAAATACAGAGAAAAACTGCAACAATTACTAATAAACAACAAACATTCATTAATAATAGAAATCAAAAATGGCATGACAGAATCATTAATGCACAGCTCATGGAGAAAAATAAACAAGTACCACTGAATCAAGAGCTGAGGAAAAGACACTAGCGCTGAGTGGTGTCTCAGCTGAGACACTGAGAAAACTTTATAACAGTATAACCAGAAAGTCCCTTATCTATAAACCACACGGACAATGAAATAGAAGAAGACCTAAAAACACACGTAAAAGAGAATTAGAGACAAAGATGAATAATATGGGGATATGGACGGGGGTGAACAAGATGGCAGGACGACTTGGCATAACTGGTTGAGGGCTTATGCTCCACTGGGTGATACGGGGCAGAAGATGAAATAAGCAAAGGACCGAGAGGTATACTGGCTGTAGAGTAACAACTAAAGTAAAGGGTCCCATTTCATGCCGAGAGGTATACTGTGTGTATAGTAACAACTGCAGTAAAGGATCCCATTTCATGCCGAGAGGTATACTGTGTGTATAGTAACAACTGCAGTAAAGGATCCCATTTCATGCCAAGAGGTATACTGTGTGTATAGTAACAACTGCAGTAAAGGATCCCATTTCATGCCAAGAGGTATACTGTGTGTATAGTAACAACTGCAGTAAAGGATCCCATTTCATGCCAAGAGGTATACTGTGTGTACAGTAACCACTGAAGTAAAGGACATTTTTACATGCCTTCATGCATATTATGTAGTGATGGCTGTGCTCTTTCGCTTTGAACTCAAGCGTAGTCTATACACACTATTTCTAGTAGTGCTGGAATGAATTTTGCGTGTGGATTAGCTTTCTCTATTATCAGTGTCCCTCGCCATCAGGCGAACTCCCACTTCCACTTCAGCGGTATATTAATTAGTGCTAGCCCCATATTTTCAGACGAGTCAGCGCTCAATGGACATACCAACCACATTTACCTCCGATTCATGATCTGGTACCAAATGTAGGGTGAGCCTGACCAGGGAGCCCAGTATTTGAACACATGACTAAGGGGCTGGCAGCCAAGTGTGCTAGTCGGTGCTCTACTGCAGTTCCCAGGCATCACTGTATCATTATTAAGATATGGCAAAACAAAATTGAATCAAATCAACTTAAATCAAATCAACTTTATTTTAAAAGGGTCACAAATTGGGCACGCAGGCCTGTCTTACATTTGGCCCTTCCAATCACTCATCTTTCGTTCATCAAGAGTATTATACATTCACATAGGAAGAAAAAAACACATTGTGAAATTAATGTTGTAAACATAAACAAGATAAATTACCATGTTATGAGGCCCATCTCACACCTACCCACACATCACCCCACCAACACACACACCCCACCTACCCACACACCCAGGGACACATACATACTCCATCAACCAACCCATCCCCCTCCCGCACATCCCCCACCCACACGAACTGCCCTCACCTGTTCCCCCAAACCAAACACACTCACCACCCATACAAACACCCCCCCACCCCCCCGGCATACACATCCTAACCCACACACCCATCCTCCAGCCACACCTCCAAACACCCATCCCCCAATCACACCTCCATCGACCACATATTCCCCACCCACGCACACACACCCCCCACCAACCCACACATCGCACATCCCCAAACCATACACACACATCCCCACCAACTGACATCTCCCTACCCACACATCTCCTTAACCACCTATACATCCTCAATCCACTCTCACACACACCCCACCACCCACACATACATCCTCCACCCACCCACACATGCCCTAACCCACATCCCCCACCACACATCACACACATCCCCTACCACGCAATATTCCCAACCCACGCACCACACACACACATCCCTCACCAACACATCCCCCACCTACACACCACACACAAATCCCCCACCCACATACCACACAATATCCCCACCCACACAGATACCCTCACCCACCCATTTCCCCACCCACACACCACACACATATCCCCAACCAACACACCACTCCCCACCCACACACACATTCCCCACCTATCCACCAACACACATTCACTCACACATCCTCCACTACGCACCCACACCCACCCACCCCCAACCAAACATCTCTCGGTCACACTTACCCCCACCCACACACATCCTCCACCCACTCACACATCCCGCCCCAACACACACCTCACCCACCTACACATCCCTAAGCCACTAAAACACCCCCACCCACACACCCCCACACATGCTTCCCCAACCCCACACATTCCCTACTCACCCACACATATCCCCCACCCATACACACATCCCTGCACACATCACAAACATCCCCCACCCACACACACATCCCCCGCACCATCCCATACACACATCCTCCACCCATACACACATCCCCCACACCAATTCCCACACCTCTACTTTCACCCCTACACATCCATCCACACCTCCCACCAACACCCACAAATCTCACTACCCACCAACACTCACACACCCCAACCCATCCAAACACATACCCCCACCCATACTTCCCCCATACATCATATCCCCATACTCACACACATCCTCCACACACACACTCACACATCCTCACATCTAGACACATACATAATGCCTCACATGAGCATTGAAACTATTATGAACAAACTCCCACACTTTACTCACACACATACACTGACAATTGTCGTGAGCAGATCCTTTATAGGACATTGCAGTCAACCCCAGCATTTTTTTTTTACTGTTTGTGATTTCTTTGGCAAGTTTACATTCAGTAGTTTGCCATTGATTTATGAATGACCGGCACTCATACCATTGTGTGAAAACCAAAGTAAGGCAGCCTGCTGCCTAATCAACCGCAGCTGTATTTCGAACATGGTATGTGGGGTTACAAATTGCGGTCGTAACCAATTCGCCACAGAGCCGGCTATAGGGTAGACAGAACCAATAGAGGAGACTGAATTCCTGCAGAGAAACAATGAATTAAAAACTATACCCACTATACCTAGCAATGACAATAGCAGTGTAAGGTATGACAAAATATACATAGATTTGGAAGATAATAATAAAGATAGTCCCATTGTAGTGAAATGTAAGTAGATTCAGCAGATAATAATAAAGGTAATCCTGTTGTAGCAAGTACATTCAACGGATAATAATGAAGATAATACCGTTAAGCAAGATTCACTTGTATACAAATATTCCCATTTAGTTTTATATTACATTGTGGTATTTCTTTCTTCTTGCAATTTAATTATAACCCTAGTTGTTTACTGTTTGCAACAACTATATCTACTAAATGTTGCAGTTCCTGCTCATTGTCTGCATCACTACGGTACCACCCGCATATCTAATGTTATTGATGTTTTGTCCCCCATTGGCGATTCCTTTCATCTTCTATGTTTCTGAAAATATTTTCACTGTACAAGGAAAAAAGATCTGGAGACCTTGACTTATAGCTGACTCCATCATTCATATGATCTGTATCAGTCAGTAATAAGTCAATGGCTCAATTCAAGAGAACTCATAACTGTAATGAATTTCGGAACGATGAAGAACGATGCGGCAGACGATTTGTGGAGAATGAGAAAAATAATCGCTGTTTATTAAGCAGCTGTCGAATATTAAACATTGACAGTTTTCTACCTGGTCTGTGACACCAGACCGGCGGCAGACGAAATTAATTAACCATCTATGTCTACGCCCTACTCGTTATTTCTCTACCAGCTTTCGTCACCTTCATTCCTCCTTTCGTCCATCCATCCGTTATGGCGCTACAAGAATAAATATGTCTAGGTGCCCTCTGCTCATAGTGGCTTCGGTTGACGTTAATTCGTTGCTTAATCTTTTAATGTCGTTCATCCACTATCCGTCCATCAATATAGTTCTCCCTTTCAGCTATGCCAGTATTTATTCGTATCTCCAACTGAATCCAATGCCAGCCTTCTATCCGCTAGTAGTTGCTCCAATCCTTCTCCAACTTCGAAACACGACCTATCACATTTCAAGTTCCACAGCGTATCCCGTTGTTGTCCTATGACGTTTTTTCTGTTCCCATTGGTTTCTCCTTTTGTTTGTCCACTTTAGTGTCCATCTGGGAAAACCCTTTTTTCCTTTTGGTGGCGCGTGCCATCATGGCAGACCTTACACATCCCTGCCTCACACCTCTCTTAACAGTCTGATACTGAACCACTTCATTATCAATCTTTATGGCAGCCTGTTGTTTCCAATATATGTTTTTTACAAGCCTAAGGTCTTTCCCATCAATTTGTAGATCTGTAAGCATCTTCATCAAGCTGACATGTCTTACTTGATCGAAAGCCTATGTGTAGTCAATGAAGCAAAGATATAGGTCCCCTCATATTTAACTCTTAAAGAACATGAGTTTCTGGTAGAGGATGTTTATTTTTGAGCTTTAATTTACTGTTCAAGATAAAGGGTTAATTTTTTTTGGGCGCTCACTCACACTGAACCGAAGCGTAGTCCATACACACTACTAATAGTGCTGGACTGAATTTTGCATGTGGATTAGCGTTCCCCATTAACAGTGTCCCTCGCCATTAGGCGAACCCACTCTGAAATCAGAGGTACTTGTAATTTACGTCCCCAATGCAAGGACAATATGTCAACATTTCAGTCCAGCTGTCCGGTGTAGGGGTTGAACCCCTTTCCTCATCATAATCACACCAGATGTTTAAGAACATGCATTCGTATCGATTTGGCCATGCTGACCTATAAAGGGTTAATTATTGTTATTGTTTTCAAAACTATATTGATGTTTTCAGCCATAATAAAATGACCAAGTGTGGGGGAATGCCTTTCGCCTGTTGTCCCCCCATATGCCAGACATGAAATTAAATCTCAAAGTTAAAGGCAAGAAGTCAACATTTAAATCCAAATTGACCGGTATATGAAATGAACCAACCACACTGCGATCAGCTGAGAACATGTAATCGTGTTAAACATACCATGATGGATTTAGTAATTCCACCAAAGTGAACAATTAGCAATCTTCAGACTCTGCACAGGATAAAAGAGTCTTAATTAGCACTTGTTAATTACACTAAAGATAATAGATACTGATGATGAATGTAACCATGGAATAGGTAAAATGATGAATTTGCTGCAAGAATGTCCACATATGCAGAGCAGAAAAAATTATTTTGGTATACACTCGCTCCATCTGAGGACAAACTCTATGGAGATATCAACAACCTTACATTGACTGTGGCCTATTTCTTTACTTTAAATTATACATTTGACATGTGAAGTTGTATGCAGATGAAGAAGAAAAGGAGTAGAAGATGATGATGATGATAATGATGATAATAATGATGATGATGATGAAAAATTACTGAACTTATTCCCTGTAAATATTGTTATTTTCGTTAATTAAACTTGAAGCCGGTCAAATTCAAAAGTCATACTGAGAATACAGCCCTCATAATTACACAGAATGTTAATTTATAAGCAAGTTATTAGTCACTTAGTGTTGCCTGCTGCTATCTTCACAGGAATAAAATAACTAATATATTATATTCATTGCTTAGTAATGTCACAATGAGTTAAGCTGTCTAGCAGTTTTGCTACAGTCTTATAGCTGACAGCGACATATAATATAAAAATATATTGGAAAAACCTATGTAGAAGCTTATACAACAACAGTGAATGCATAGTGGGGGACACTCAGAATGACTTCACCATAAGACCCAGAGTACAACAAGGTTGTCCCCTCTGTTGTTCATAACATATATAGACAACATATGTAAAGAAACCAGCCAAACAGAGACCACAAGAACACCGCATGATGCGAACACAGAAGAAGAACCATCTGCAAATCTAACCATCAGAGAACTCCTGTTTGTGGACGACCAAGCACTAATAGCAAAATCAGAAGCTGAATTACAAGACCACATGAACAGTCTAAAATGAAATGTGTAGGGAACATAACATGAAAATTAGCACAAGTAAAACAGAGGTAATGACTATAACTAAAGAAGATAAAATTATAAAATAACAACAATTCACCTAAACAAACATCCGTTGAAACAAGTAAAGAGTTTCAAGTATCTAGGAAGTATCATCAAATAGCAAATCAGAAGACGAGATCGAAAATAGATGCAATATCAATCAGGCAAACCAACTCATTGGACAATTGGCACCAAAAACTAAAGAACAAACATGTATCAGTAACTACTAAGAAAGCACTTTTCAGCACAATCTTCCTACCAACTCTATGCTATCAAATGCCAAACCTGGACAATGACAGAAAATAAGAAAAGAAAAATCAGAACAGAAATGAGATTCCTGAGAAGAATACTCACAATAACCTTTGCCTTATTATTAAAAATAAAATATAAATATTATTTGTATTATATAATTATGACATGTATCAAGGAAGAGATACGATCAGAAATGAAGAAATCAGGACTAAAGTGGGGGTTGTAGCTGCACTAGATTGTATTAGAAGGCAGCAAGTAAAATGGTTTGGCCATGCAAGTTCAAGTAGGTTACCAACTAACTGTATACAGTATAAGTATACCACAACAAGCAATGATGTACGTACAGACCAGAGGGAAGCCGAGGAAGAGGCCGACCACGTAAAGTAAACGATGGACGGAGGGAACAGCAGTGAACAGTGAAACTCAAACTGAAAGTCTGTGATGGATTGATGGGAATATCGATACATGAAGCCCATAAACGGGCACTCTCCCGCTGTTTATACTTCACCTCGACACCGCAAGGTACAAGAGGAACATGATGAGATGAGATGAGATGAATAAATAATCTAAAATAAATAATAAATAAATATTATTATTATTTTTATTAATAATATTAATAATATATTTAATAATAATAATATGTACGTTCATATTAATCGACCTTAACTTTATTATGCTATCTTTCCAATCCCATAATTAAAAATTACATAGTTCATTTGTCCCCAGTGATTTGTATATCATTCACTTTTACCGAATAATAAAATATTTACTTGTGAAAATCGTAACAAAACATGATCCCGGTTTGTGGAACTACAGGGAAAGCTAAATTGTCGATACTAATCGGCTGATGCACCGGATGTTAATCGTGGTTTTAACAATTCGGGAAATTGTGGCACCTATTTGAGTTCAATGACTTCTGTAGCTGGGAGTCGAGATAGGGCAGAGGCTAGCATACTTGCCTCACGGTCCCGTGGTCATGTAACGAATCCCCCATGAGGCGGATTTAAATAAAAAATTATGTGGGTTCCAAGATCGACCCAGTCTAAATTGGGTACCAGGAAATGTTCGGGAAAGTAAAGGTGACCTGTGGAATATTGACCACATCACCCATCAGTGCTGATTGGCCTATAACAGTGGTTCTCAACCGGTGGGGAATTCCTATCAGGAGGGAATTTTAGGGTTTCCAGGGAGGGGGGAGGGAAGAATTAAGATTATTTTAAAACCGCGTTAATACAAGAACCGATTATTTGATATTGTTTTTCCCGCCATACTTTATGGTTATGTACGAGGGCGAGTCAATAAGTAAGTCACACAGTTCTGTGGGATGGCAGGTAAATGTAGTTGGTGTTTTCTACAGGTGTCATTAGGTGACAGTAACATCGAACTTTACATTCCCGTTCGTCAGGTGGCGCTAGGTGTCTCATGCGTATGCGCAGGGCATAAACAAAATGGTGACTGTACTTACGAAGTGTACAACCAAAGAGTAACATACTGTTGTGAGTTGTTTGTGGGCAAAAAGATTTCCTGCAAAGGACATTCATAAAGAAATGCTTCCTGTTTATACTGACTACCAGCCCAAATCAAAGCGTGCTTCAGTGCAATGGAAACATCCTTCTTCGCCTTGTGTCCAAAAATTCAAGGTTACGCCATCAGCAGGGAAAGTTATGTTGACAGTGTTCTGGGATTGTCAAGGAGTGCTTTTAACCAATGTCAAGAAGAAAGGTGACAATGTGAATTATGAATCGTAATGTGACGTTCTATCGATGCTTCATTGTGCAATTCGAAGAAAACGTCCAGCACTGCTGACTAGAGAAGTGTTGCTTCTTCATGACAATGCCAGACCATATACGGCTCAATTAACTCAGGAGAAAATTAACCAACTAAGGTGGGAAGTTCTGGAACACCCACCTTACAACCCCGACCTAGCGATTTCTACCTTATGGTCTACTGAAAACCCACCTTGGCGGGAGACATTTCGCGAATGACGCAGAAGTTGAATGTGAAGTAAAATCGTCGTTTAGAAAACAGAGCACGCAGTTCTATGCAACCGGTTTGGGAGGACTGAGATAAGTGCATAAATATTGGTGGAAATTATGTTGAGAAATAAAGGGACAATGTATGTATAAAAATAAACTGCTTCAAGTTATTATCATATTTCGTTATTTTTCCACAGCCATTTGTGACTTACTCATTAACTTTCACTCGTGCCTCTTGCCTTTCTGAAATTCGTTTTATAACGTAAGTAGGCCCGCAAATCACGTTTTACGTAGACGTCTAGACGTGTTCTAGTATGTGTTATTAAATCTAGCTTCTATTTTTACGTATAGGGGAGACTGGGGAGAAATGGACATAGGGGAGAAATGGACCACCCCCTCTCTGGCCCCTGGCTGTGATGCAATGAAAGTGAAACCATAATAAGTTTGTTTTCCACATCAAACATAGTCCGAATTTTTCATTTGCCATCGACTTCCCGCACAGGTCGTTCCCACACAAAGTTTGAAAAATTTTCTGCACTAAAGTTTCTTTTTCCAGTTCCAGACACCATCGTAAATCAGACGCATAGTCAGGAATCAGGACAAGGTAATTACGTTAATATCTTTATTTACTTGTTATTTAAGAGTTCATATAAAAAATATAGCATATAATATTAGATTTAAGAGACTTTATGGCTGAATAGTTTAATACATTGATGGGGGAGAAATGGACCGGTTCATTTCTCCCCATGGTTCATTTCTCCCCATAGAAGAAATTGACAAGACAGTCTGTTGTTATTAAAAGTGTTGAAGATTGCATTCGAATATCAGCATTATTGATTCTTTTTAATACTGGGGTCTAAATCTAGACCAATAAAACTGTTAACAAATTTGATTTCAGTGATTTATTAAAGATGCACGCCATTCGTGCTATGATCAGTATTTCTTTGCAAATGATAGGCCTACCATTCTAAATGTTATATAATTCTGTCACTCTTTTGTTTCAGATGCCAAGATTGTACATCAGAAACACCAACAAGGGTCTCGTTACGGAGGAACGTATGAGAGAAGCTGTTAATGCTGTGAAAAATGGAATGAAAGTGAGGAAAGCTGCAAGGGAGTACGGCATTGCTCGCTCTACCCTCAATAACAATCTTACAAAAGACAGAGAAGGAAATGGTCTGCCTACTAGACTCGTACCAAATTATAGGCATAGCCTTGTTTTCACAGCTAAGCAAGAAGCTGATTTTGCTAGTTACTTGAAAGATTGTGCAAGAATGTTCCATGGACTCACAACTAAAAACGTTCGTATTTTGGCGTACGAGATGGCGAAAGTCAATAACATTGCACATCCTTTAACCTGGGATGAGCAAATGATGGCAGGGAATGACTGGCTTTGTGGATTTTTGCGACGGAATCCCGAGCTGACCATAAGGCTACCTGAGGCAACATCTCTGGCTAGAGCTACAGCTTTCAACAAACATAATATTTGCACCTTCTTCAACATTGTGAAGGAAACCATTACAAAACTAAATGTGAGTGGAGCTCAAATCTACAATTTGGATAAGTCAGGTCTGACCACTGTACAGAAAGTGCCAAAAGTAATTGCCCCACGAGGAGTGAAGCAAATAGGCCAGGTGACATCCAGAGAAAGAGGAGAACTGGTCACAATCTGTTGCATTGTGTCAGCTGCGGGTCACATTATCCCTCCAGTTTTTGTGTTTCCCAGAAAAATTTTAAGAATTTTATGCTTGCTGGAGCACCTGAAGGTTCCCTTGGCCTTGTGAATGAATCAGGTTGGATGACCCGTGATAATTTCGTCAAAGTTATAAATCACTTCATTAAGCATTCAAGACCTTCCAAAGACTTCCCTTTGATTTTGATCTTGGACAATCACGATTCCCACATTTCATTTGAATCACTTGAACTGTGCAAGAAAAACAACATTCATGTGATCACGTTGCCACCACACACCTCATCTAAAACTCAGCCCTTGGATCGTTCAGTTTTTGGACCCATGAAGTCGGTCTACAACAATGCGTGTGATTCATGGATGATGAAAAATGTTGGGACACCACTGACAATCTATCAAGTTGCAAATCTAGGAGGCCACGCTTTTCTTAAAGCGGCAACTCCCATTAACATTCAATCAGGCTTTGCAGTGTCAGTTATTTGGCCCTTTAACGAAGATGTTTTTACAGAAGATGATTTTATGCCTTCAGAAATAACGAACAGGCCCATCAGCAAGGACAGTGAAAATGCCACTTTAGAAAGCAATGAACAGACAGTATCAGCATCTCCACATTGTGGTACCAGCACAGATCAAACTGCACAAGAATTTCATGAAAATCAGAAAGAGTGTAATGTTGAGAACCTTGTAGATGACTCGCAGGAAATATCAGGGAGTCTTCAATATAAAGCTACTTCTTCCTTTACTTTGCCTCATGTTTTCAGAGGACTACCAAAAGCTGGTCCGCGAAAAGATTCAAACAATATGAGGAAAAGAGGAAAAACTATGCTGGCTACTTCTACGCCAGAAATGGATCGAATTAGGGAAAGAGCGGTGATGAAAGAAAAGGCAGCAAAAGTTCCACCCAAAAAGGCAAAGAGACAGCTGCTGAAAGAACTTGATGTTGATTCAGATCCAGAAACTGACATTTCGTTTTGTGATGACACAGATTCTGATGTTTCATTTGGTGAAAATGAGGAGTGTACGGTTAGCTTGACTGGTTTGCGTGAGGTTTTTGAAGGCCAGTGTGTGCTATGTGAATATGGAACAAAGAAGACTTGTGTTTACTATGTAGGAATTGTAAGGGGAGACATTGATGATGATGGTGATGTTGAGGTAGAGTTCTTGCGCAAGAGTGAGAAGGTTGCTGGTAAATTTGTTAAGCCTAAGGTAGAAGATGTCGCCAGCGTCTCAATTACATGTATTAAAGCACAGCTTACTAGATCTGCAATCACTGGAACCACTTCTAGGACCAAAGATGGCTATGTCTTCAAAGAAAGTCTTGCAGGCATAAATGTTCGATAAAACTTTATATTAGATTAATATATCATATTAAACTTTTTTACTGTCGCTTAAAATAATAAAAAAAAAACTGCAAATATCCTTTTAAAGATTATTTATTTCTTATAGCAATATGGAAGAGTTGTTGCTGCTTCTTTTTAAAAAAGGTCAATTTCTCCCCACTATGGTCCATTGCTCCCCACGTGCTGGTCCATTTCACCCCAATGGTGGTCAATTTCTCCCCATGTTCATATACATTTTTGAAATGCATTTTGTAAAGAAACATATAGAAATAGATTGCTAAATGTTTTCCCCTTTTAAAATAAATGAATGTACAACATTTTAGTCATGGTTTTGTTATGTTTCGATAAAATGTGTTCCGGTGATGAGCAAAAATTGAAAACTACAAAATTGCTGGTCCATTTCTCCCCAGTCTCCCCTCCTGTGTGGGGGAGGGAGATTTATAGGGAGGGAATACGAAAAGGGAGGGGGGTGACATTCTGGACATATGGTGAAGGGGTGCATGGGCCAAAAAAGGTTGAGAACCACTACTCTATAAAAAAAAATACCGGGCTGTCACTATATATCTAATACGCCCCATTGTTTGTAAAAGGGCCTCTAATTTTTAAGTTCCAAATCAACTGCTAGGATCACGCTTGAATCCAATGACATAGTATGCTAAATAATTTAACAGCTATTGGCGGACACTCACAAAAGTGGCAGAAAGAGACTGTTTAGAGCACAGTCCAGACAATATAAGCACAAAAATCTCGAATCTGCTGCCTCCAAAAGACGACAGCGTCTTGCAGACGGAATAAGTACACCTCCCCACACGCCAGATACCCTTTAATTTAAAAAGGTACCATCATTTTTTTTTTAACTTCATATTAACTTGGAGGGTAATGCTAGCCCCACTTTATTTATTTATTTTTTAATGTTTATATCGTACAAAAATGTCTATACACGGTGCATTGGTGTTCATTTTACCTGAAATCAACATATACATTCATATAAAAGTGATAATATTACATTCATGGCATGGTGTTATCTAATTGAAAAACAACACAACAGTCAAAATATCAAATTAGTGCACACAAGAATTCAGGAAATTACTAATAAAAGAACAAGTGCATCAGCAGGCTGTCTAAAAACTAAAGATGGCAAAATCATAATAAAAAAAGATCAGATTCTACAGGTATGGACAGATTATGTGAAAAACCTCTATGCTGGTAACAGAGAGAAACAGTATGATATTAGATTTAATAATGAAGGACCGCCAATTTTGAAGATGGAGGTTCGAAATGTTCGTAAGCATATGAAAGCTGGCAAGGCCTCCGGTGTAGATAACATCACAACAGAAATGATTAAAGCTTTAGAAGAATATGGGATAGATCAAGTCACAAGACTGATGAACACATTATATGATACTGGAGATATACCTTCTGAATTATGTAACTCTGTATTTATTGCAGTCCCAAAGAAATCATGAGCCTTGGAATGTGATCAACATAGAACAATTAGTATAATGAGTCACATCACAAAGATTTTGCTACGAATTATCATGCAAAGAGTGAGGAAGAAAACACAACCTGAAATAGGGGAAGAACAATGTGGGTTTGTAGAAGGAAAGGGTACAGTAAATACTGTGTATATGCTGCGAACAGTTATTGAACGTGCTATAGAAGTAAACAAGGATATTCATCTTTGCTTTATTGACTACACAAAGGCTTTTGATAGAGTTAGACATGTCAACATGGTGGATATACTTGCAGATCTACAAATTTATGGGAAAGACATTATACTTATAAAAAACATATATTGGAAACAACAAGCTGCCATAAGGATTGATAATGAAGTGGGACAATATCAGCCTATTATGAGAGGTGTTAGGCAGGGATGTGTAATGTCTCCAGATCTTTTTTCCATATACAGTGAAAATATTTTCAGAAATGTAGAAAATATAAATGGAATCAGCATTGGAGGATGAAACATCAATAACATTAGATATGCAGATGATAGAGTATTGATTGCAGACAATGCGCAGGATCTGCAACAATTAGTAGATGCGGTTGTTGTACACAGTGAGAAACTGGGGTTAGAATTAAATTGTAAAACCACACAGGTTATGGTAGTCACCAGGAAGAACGAAATACCACAATGTATTATACAAGTAAATGGGACGATTCTTCAACAAGTGAATCGGTACAATTTTCTCGGAGCAATCATAACATCTGATGGGAGATGCCTTGAAGAGATTAGAACAAGAATCGCCATGGCGAAAGTAGCCTTTAGCAAGATGAAAAACATTCTGACCAATAAAAAGATGTCAATTGAAATGAGAAAAAGAGTGTTGAGGGGATAACTAGAGCCTGTTCTTTTGTATTGATGTGAAACTTGGTCAATGAGCTGCCAAGCTGAAAAACATCTGATGGCTGCAGAAATGTGGTTTCTGAGGGAAATGCAAAGAATACCATGGACAGACAGAAAAACCAATGTCCAAGTGCTACAGGAGACAAATGACAATTGTAAATTGATTAGAGAAATTAGACGTAGACAGTCAAAATATTTTGGACATGTTATGAGAAGAAATGGATTGGAGAACTTAGTGACAACTGGCAAGATCGAAGGGAACAGACAAGGGGAAGACCGAGAGGAAAATACCTGGATGACTTGGCCACATGGCATGGACGAGACAGGAACAATGAGCTGATCCACGACTCTGGTGATTGAGTGAAATGGCGAGTCATGAACGCCTACGCTTTCCGGCATGGCACATGATTGATTGATTGGTGCCATGTAGCGTCGGAGGCAAAGGATAGTGATAAGAATAAGATACGGAATTGTGGCAAACAGTACAAGAAGAGTTAACTAAGAAGCGACAAAATACGCAAGTTGCTAGATGACGTCACAGCGTACTACGTCACTAAAATTAGTCAAGTTTTGGGATGAAAATGGAGACGGGCGCAGAAATAATAACACCGGAATATCAACGCAAAGATCCAATAGAAAGGCGTAGCCAACCTGACATCTAGGATTCTAGAAAGATACGCGAAAGAGGCATAGTCTGCAGCAAGAAGAGCGGTCGGAAGATGGAGCGTTAACACGGAGAAAATGAGTAAAGTAGACTGCATCAGTATTCGCTGGTCGTGTGTCAGACAGAGGTCATGGCGTCCACATACACATAGTTTGGCATAAGTAACATTGCAGAACTAGAGAAGTAATATAGTTCACAGAATGATGGATCGCAGGATAGTTACTCGTCATTAATAGAGGTGAATGGATGGAGTCGGACTATACAGTGAACTTTGAATATTTATAAATAATCATTAATTGTTTTTCCACCGGCCCTCCCATGAACATGGGAACGGTGACGTAATTTCTCTGTATGGACGATTGCCACCAATAATGTTATATATATATATATATATATATATATATATATATATATATATATATATATATATATATATATATATATATATATATATATATATATATATATATTCGACGAGGTACACCAGCGTTCGTGAACTCATTGCATTACTATTGATTTTGGTTCCTGTTACTCTGCAATGTTGTTTTGGCTAGACAGCGAGCGGAATAGTTATTAGGCAGTAACATCATAGCATTTGACATGGTGTAATTACCTGAATATTACTTGTTGATGTTGATGATGATGTTGGAGTAATCATTTGATCTCATGCATACTAAAATCTTTCAGTAGAAAATCGTACATACTCCAAGCATTCTCGTTCACACTTAACTTTCTTTAAACAAGTTTAACGGTGTCATTGAATCTTTCATACGCCAAGTATTCTCATTCACTTTTGCTTTCTGAAAATGACACATCTTGTATGTACCTACAAAATTGTTTTTACTTTAAACATCACAACAAGCATACTACGAGGGTAAGTTAAGTTAATAAGTAAGTCGCAAATGGTTGTAGAAAAATAACTATGATAAAAACTTGAAACCAGTTTATATTTATACATACATTGTCCAATTATTTCTCAACATAATTTCCATCAACATTGATGCACTTATCCCATCGTTTTATCAGTCCTCCCAAACCGGCTGCATAGAACTGCGTGCCATGTTTTCATTTATCCGCTATCCCAAAGAACTGTGTGACTTACTTATTGACTCGCCCTCGTAACTTTTTCTACCCAGCTATGCACCGCTTTACGGGAAATCACTAGGGACTAAGTCCACTGAAAACACATCTTGGCGGGAGACATTTCGCGAGTGACGCCGAAGTTGAATGTGAGGTGAAAACATGATTTAGAAAACAGAGCACGCAGTTCTATGCAGCTGGTTTGGGAGGACTGATAAAACGATGGGATAAGTGCATCAATGTTGGTGGAAGTTATGTTGAGAAATAAAGGGACAATGTATGTATAAATATAAACTGGTTTCAAGTTGTTATCATATTTTTTATTTTTCTACAGCCATTTGTGACTTATTTATTAACTTACCCTCATATTTTACAAAGTTAATTGCCTAACTGATGTGTTTGGTGTTTGCATGAGCGCGAACGTGATGCATCAACTTTGTTCGATACTTTAAACCTTCACTTAAATATATTTTATACTTCTCAAATTCCACTACCCTTGTGAATTTGTTGGAACTTATGAACACTGTCGGCAATATAAGTCTCACGACCTCTGTAAACTAACGTCTAACACCCATGGCTTCCTCCTCTATCATTAAGATCATCATCAAGTGCCCTGTCAGCTGGCGTTGGCATTCATATCTCTCCACAGATCGCGGTCTGTGGTGTTCTGGATCAACTATGCTGATATTCCTCCATGCCACTTCCTCAGCCCATCCAGCATCATTTCTCTTGGTCTGTATCGCTTCCCTTTGATCTTTCCAGTTGTCACGGTGTTCTCCAATGCTTCTATAGTTTCCTCTTATTCCGATAGCTGTAAAGACTCTCCCCCGTATTCTTTTCTTTTTCGTGTATGTATAATTTATCAGGACGATGATTACTTCCAGAAGAGACCTCATGAAATGTTGGATTGTTAGATTTATATTCAAAGGCAAGCTAACCCTGAGAACACCTTATCTCCATCATTCCAACGGTTCACACAGGCCACGTGACACACATCTATCAACGCAGTCTCGGCCGCCTCCTAAACAACCCACGCCTTTCCCAACAATTCATCTACATTTTACCGCTTTTAAATATATTCTCTTCCGCCGCCTATCTATTCAAAGGTCTGTTCATGTCAATCGAGAGGTATAGCATGAAAGTCGCGTCAAGAAGTTCAGAGTTATACATGTGCCGTTTTATAATTCCCCGTCATAACATGTCGAGGATTTAAAATCAGCTGCTGTTTCAATGGTATGAGGCGTCGGCCGTTCAGAAATCAATGGTAAATTATTGAACTAACATTGCATAGTAGTTCACAAACAGTCAATGCATGCTGAGGTTGACAGCAACGTCCCGTAAAGGACATGCAATTAACTTTTGACTTGTTTATAGTCGTACTCCTCCGACGGTCGCAGGTGTTATCGGTGTTAACTACGTCACAGGTGGTCGATTTTCCTAGAGGTACCTTTAAAATAAAAGTAACCTTCTCCTGCACAGTTCGTAATCATCATACCCTCATTGTTACTTCCTCCTCTTCTACCTACTCTCTTCTTCATTCTCTGCTACATCATCATCATTATCATCTTCTTCTTCCTTTTATTCTTGTTCATCCTCCTCCTACTCATCGTCCCCATTCTTCCTTCGAGTTGACTGCTTCACACCTAGATATGCATCACAAAGGCCCGTGTGTCCGACTTCGGCGTGCGCTTGAATCAGGTGTGTGTTCCTCTACATACATTCCATCCACGGTAACAGGCTATATCTATCAAGGTATTGTGGGGGTTTTTTTTCTAACAACTTTGCCTGGGCAGTGGCCGTGCATCCTGCTCTTTGCAATGTCCTACTATGGTCTGTTTAACGTGCACACATTGCACACGAGATCTCCTGTTTTCGTCTGTTTCTTAGAAGACTAGCATCCGATCATCATCATCATCATCATCATAATCATCATCATCTTCCACTCCTGCCGTCAAGCGTCGTGGGGAGGAATAATTTGCGTTCCAGCGCCCGGTGGGCGGCACTGGATAGTGTCATTCCGTGTGAATGTTCAATGTCTTTGATGTCGTCAATCCATTGTCTTCTTGGACGTCCTCTTGGTCTTGTCGCAGATGATCTTAGATGTAAGGTCAGTGTTGGTAGTTGTTGGTGTTGCATTCTAACGACATGGCCAAACCACTTGATCTTCCGTCTTTCAATAAATGTGGCACAGGGTGTTGATCCCACAGTCTGTCTGATAACAGCATTTCTTACTCGGTCTCGGATTGTTAGGTTCGCAGCTCTCCTCAGGCATCTCATTTCGCAGGTGTTGATTTTACGAAGGTGTGATTTGGATAAAGTCCAGGTTTGAGATTGGTAGCATAAGGTTGGTGTGAATATACTGTTTATTATCTGTCGTTTTGCGACATGGGTATATTTGGATGTTTAAGTAAGGGTGATAGTTGATATATAAGTGCACTAGCTTTTTGTCCCATCTGCCATCTTCTGTGGTCATACTTCCAAGATATTTGAATTCTTAACTTGTTTCAGAGTTGTGCTATTTATCTGTATACTTAATGGGCCCGGCGATCTGCTAATTTGCTTTACTTCGGTTTTGGCTGTGTTTATGTCTCAATGTCATTCAACCGCCAAAGCGTTAAAACTCAAACTGGAGTAAAATGTAACAAAGTCGCTCACCTTAAAGACTGGTGCAATTCGAGACAATCATTTTTATTCAGATTAATCTCCTTTTCAGAAATATATATATAACACGGTTGTACAATATAACGGGCCCCTGACACGGGGACGGGACGTTACATGTCAATACAAACCCAGCTGTTCATATCTTTCTGTAATTGCTCAATCCCTCAAGGACTATCGCAAACTATTGCAAACTCGTCGTCTATAATTTATTTATGTCCCTGTCCGAACATGGTATGAATGTCATACAAACAAGCGATCTCTTCTTTCAGTAAATATGCCTCGCCTATACGATCAAATCCTTTTATCACGGAGCTCAAAGGAAAACACAGCTGACTTGATGTCCTTTCTCGAAGCGACCTCTGTTGCTGTTCTCACGATGCTTACGTCGGCCTTAGTTCCCAGTGGTCAAGTCATTCTATTGTTAGACTGGGAATCTCCTAATTCCTATTAGGTGGTGCGCGTGACCACTATGTGGCATAATGCCCCCTCCCAGAAAAAAAATGCTAAGTCATTTTTCCTTTCATAATTATCATATATGATACTTACAACTGTAACCATAATTTTCTTTTACCCACAACCACATAGTTCTATGATTTACCACATCATTAACCCTCCAAAAAAAAATTATAAATGCTACATAACGGGCACGCCCACCTGTCCGATCCCTACGTCGGACGTCATGTGACTGATCCTAAGGAATCAGTTCAACTAATAAACATATTAGTCCCTACCTTGTCCTAATGACAAGTGTGTCCTAGCTCTAGGTATTACCATGAGTTTCGGACGAGGGTAATAATGGAGATTTCCCAGTAACCATGTTAGTCGTAGTCGTTACTTGTTGTTGTATTGTTATGATATAATTAATCATTCATATAATGGGTAGGGTGCTTGTCTGTGACTCCACCTTAACTTTTCCCCGATATTTTCCTTTGGGATTTGAACTATCGCTTGATCATATATTCTTATTTAGCTCATGTTGTACTGATCCATAAACATATAGCATAACATAAAACATACCATCTTATCAATCTGAACCCAAAATTCATAATTAACTCATATAAACGTTAATTACTCTTATGTAACTCTAATTAATACACAATTTCAACATTTATAACATCACATATAGTTAATGTCTTTCACAATCACAGAGTGATACTTAAGATTTTCTTTCTGACTGTCTTCTTTCCAACAGCAAGCACTTGTGTCCGTTAATAAATTTCATCCTTGCCGTGGCTCTGTTTTGAACACATATCAGATATAAATGTACCTTAATTCTATTTATAATACTTAATCTAATAACCTATATTATCATGTTGGTTGTTGTCATATTGACTTTCTAATAAGGCTTTATATACAAGTATCATCTCAATATATATATAATTATGAACTATGAACTCAATTTATATAAACAAGAACTATAACTATAATTCAACTATAACTAATCAACAGGAAAATCTGCTATTCTATAATCGACTCAGAATGTCAGCGAGATTATTATCTTTTCCAGGAATGTGACAGATGTCAAATTCATAGTCCTGTAATAGTAATGACCATCTATGTATTCTAGAATTTTTCGGATGACCCGATTTGAAAATTTGCAAAGGTTTGTTATCCGAAAGAACCATAAATTTCCTATCTAGTAAGTATCTAGAGAACTTCTCAATACTTTCAATTAAAGCTAGAGCCTCTAGTTCAGTAACAGCATAGTTTCTCTGAGTTTCAGATAGCTTCTTACTGAAGTAAAGAATAGGATGTAGTTTCCCTTCATGTAATTGAAGTAATACAGCTGAAATAGCATGTAATCTAGCATCCGTTTGTAAAACAAAGTCTTTTGACATATCAGGTAATTTCAAAATAGGATATGTACTAAACAGAGTTTTTATTTGTTGTAATAATTTCTCGTGATCCTCTGTCCAACTATTTTTATAGGTCTGCAATATAGATATAGACATGTGAAGAATCATACATTTCAAAGATTCAAGACTTTTTAAGAAAATAACTCAGAATTATACTCTAATATTCTGACTCAACAAGAATAAATCTTTAAACCAATTCATCATCATAAACTATTAAGTTCCTCCAATAACAATATAGTTACTAACAATTATCTGAAGAATAGAGAACTAAAATATTTTTACACACCTGAGTGTGGAGATATGAGATAGTGTGAACACCTCTGAAACGTATATATTTATATCAGTGACACCTAGCAACTAAGTAATAAGACCCAAGACCTAATGTGTCTGTAGTGTATTATGTGTTGATATGAACCTAACACCTTCACATTCATCCCATTTTGTTTTTCTTTATTTATTCCTTTCAGTCTTCGTTTTATTCACTTTCTTTCTTTCTTTCTTTGTTTCAAACCTATAAAATCTCTCTTCTGCACGCATGCCAATATTTGTACATTGTAAGTTTGTTGATTGGAACAATGTAATTGTTTTCAGTCTTGTGTATCTTTTGTATTTTCTTATTAAGTTTGTAAAGTATATCTTTGCCTTTATCCTAAAGTTTACAACCTTTGTTGTGATCTGCGCACAAATGTTTGTTGTGTATTTCTTGGTTTCTGTATACCAATCTACAAGTTTCTTTCTGGTTTGTTTTTTAATAATAGTTATTTCTTCATGTTTGGGTTCATTTATTTTGTGTAAATCTTGGTATTCGCAATTATTTACCGTTGTGCTATCACTCAATATCGTTGTATTCTGTATGTCTACAGTTGATGTACCCTGTTCCATTTGCGTCTTTTCTTCTTTAATTTCTTCTTCTTCTTGTGTTGTTTCAATTTGGGCATTTGTACTTGTAAGTGTTTCGTTAGACTTGTATTCGATAGTTACTTTCTGAACGAAATCTCTGGCGTTCAGTTCTTTCACTACTATAGCACATACTTTACCTGTGTGATTACTTTCTTTTATTTCATACATTTGTTTTTGTTTCCTCATTTGTTCCTTCCAAATTGTTTCCCTTGCAAGATTCTCTTTTTCAAGTGCGAGTCGTTTTTGTTTGATTTCTGCCTCTACGGCTATTTGTTTTTCTTCCATCTCTCTCCTCATTGTAGTTATTTCTGCGGCTATTCGCATTTGTTTCAATTGCATTTCCATAATTAGCTTCTCTTTTTCAGCTGCCATCCTTTCGCGTTCCAAAGTTAATTCTTTTTCTCTAGCCTTTATTCGTTCTCGTTCCACAGCTATCTCATTTTGTCTGATAGCCATCTCTTTTTCCTTCAGTTCTCTCTCAAGAGCCATCTGAAGTTGTTTGGTTTCCTTTTCTGCTGTCAGTCTTTCCTGTCGTTCCTCCTTCTCACGTTGTCTTTCCTCCTTCTCACGTGTAGCTTGAAGTTGTCTAGCTTCCTTCTCTGCTGCAAGTTGAAGTTGTCGATCTTCTTTGTCACGCTTCTGTTGTTCACTGAACTCAAGCTTTGCCCAATTTCGAAGTTCAGTACTGGTTAAACCAGTCTTCTCACCCAACTCAATGAAATGTTGCAGTGTAGACATCTTGTCCTATTGCCATACCTGTAAAATGAGCTATCTCGCTGAAATAAATATGGAAGTAGGCAAGAGAAGAAAAGAGTCGACAAAATTGTGATATTGTCTCAAATCACTATCACTCAGATAGTAAGGTAAATGTCGTATCACAGTTGAGCAAATATAAACTCATATAAACTACTGTAATTTGTAGTGTAAATTCGAACACCACAAAAAAAATCAAGTAAATATCTCTATAATGACCGAAACAGATATAAACTAGAGAAATAAATATGAAGAAATATATCCACTATAAAATATATGCAACTCAAGACAACTAACAATCATAAAAAAAACGATCGACGAGTGACGCAAATACATATTACTGTTTACAACCGATAACAAATTTTTATCCACAAATTTTAACGGATAACGCTCATACTATACTACTACAGTTAAGACAAGACGACAATATTGTGGTGACACCCGCAAGATCAAAATAAAAAATTAATTCGTAATGACCTGGCGACTATCAACACACAAATCACTTCATGAACCAATCAAGTAATAATCTCAATTAGCTAATCAAGACCCTTCCAACCGCCCACGAAATAAAATAAATAGCCTTATTATGAGTCAACATAACACCAATCAACAATGAACAATTTACTGGCCTGCTTTCGGCTCTCGCGCACATAGATACAATGAGCTCGACAATTTACATCATATATGTTGGCCAAGATATACCAAAGGAAGGAACTGTATATTACAAGTAAATTGCTCCTTGCTTTTACGAGAGTACAATTAACTTGTACTCAAACTGAACCAACGCGGTTCGTGACCAATCCCTTGAAACGTGATTGGCTTGCCTATATTCGACGAACTTTGAGTTATAGTAGCCTTATTATTTTAGGCTGAATGCTGTGGGTAATGGAATGCTTGATGCCCACAATGAAGTATAATTACATAAGTGTCGTACAGTTCAGCGTGAAGACGAATGGTATCACACCCAATAAAAAAATGTCAATCCGTGTAGCGTCCCGATGCGTAACAGCTGAAGTGTGGAGTGAGTAGCCCCCTGACGTGAATGTGTAGTGTCCTAGTACCCTGTCATGGTGCCGTGTGCAGAAGTGTCATGACGATGAGGTGCATCCATATATGTTCGCTGCGTTCACAGTTCTGATGTGTCACTTATAAACTGGTAATTACTGTTCGCATACAAGAGTCATAGTGTCTATAAATATGTTTCCATATGAATCGTGGAATGGAATCAATGTAGTATATAAATGTTCTTCGGCTTGTATATACTGTGGTGTCTAATGCTTATCCATCGCCTCCCTTAAATAATTATTTCCATAGCGATGTACCACAATGTTCATGACGTTAGTGACATGGAAGAGTGGACGAGTTGAAAAGGAAGACAACGACTCCTTATTCGTGGGTGCGACAGAATCTAATATATATCGACTAAGTACTCGAATGTCGCGTACTTCAATATGGAGTCTGTCCTTATTCACTCAGTGAAGTTGGATATGTCCATTACATTGGACAATAATAAAACCACACCTTCAATATGATATACATATCGTCAATAATAGTAATTACTTGCCTTTCGATCTTCAGTTATAAAGTAGTACATAAATAAGGATGTTGCACAACAATAGTCTGGTGCTTTCGAACGTTCTTCAGACACGTTCCATTTGTGTTTTAAGTTGTGAGCCCATAAAATTGAAGATCTTAATCGTTATTAATAATGTCTTACTCTCCGTGCAAACGATAATATGCTATCTTGTAAAATGTATCGTTTTCTGGCGACGCAACACAGCTTACATTAAATCAACCGCCATGTTGGTGCATCGTACGTAATCCTGATGCTGCATCGTGCTAAGGGATTTATCATCGTGGCGCGCATTCTTTGTATGTTTACTTCTGATATGGCGGGAATCAATCGTCGCTTGTTTACATTAAACCATTGTTTCCTCGGATCGAAGTCCCCACATGTCTCAATGTCATTCAACCGCCAAAGCGTTAAAACTCAAACTGGAGTAAAATGTAACAAAGTCGCTCACCTTAAAGACTGGTGCAATTCGAGACAATCCTTTTTATTCAGATTAATCTCCTTTTCAGAAATATATATATATATATATAACACGGTTGTACAATATAACGGGCACTGACACGGGGACGGGACGTTACATGTCAATACAAACCCAGCTGTTCATATCTTTCTGTAATTGCTCAATCCCTCAAGGACTATCGCAAACTATTGCAAACTCGTCGTCTATAATTTATTTATGTCCCGGTCCGAACATGGTATGAATGCCATACAAACAGGCGATCTCTTCTTTCAGTAAATATGCCTCGCCTAGACGATCAAATCCTTTTATCACGGAGCTCAAAGGAAAACACAGCTGACTTGATGTCCTTTCTCGAAGCGACCTCTGTTGCTGTCCTCACGATGCTTAGTTCCCAGTGGTCAAGTCATTCTATTGTTAGACTGGGAATCTCATAATTCCTATTAGGTGGTGCGCGTGACCACTATGTGGCAGTTTATACTCATATTGTATCTGCTGCAGGTTGAACTCAGATTATTATTATGATGTTGTAGTCTGCCTTCATCTCTGTAAAACATGCATGATCGTCTGCAAATAGAAGTTCATTTATTTCCCGTGAGTCAGTTGTTTCATCTGGACTAAAGAGTTTTAAGTTTTCTGAATCTGTTCTGTCAAGACTTGCTTCTTTGGATATTCTGTCTATGTAGACATTAAATAGCAGAGGAGAGAGAGAGAGAGAGAGAGAGAGAGAGAGAGAGAGAGAGAGAGAGAGAGAGAGAGAGAGAGAGAGAGAGAGAGAGCACACATCCCTGTCCCATTCCTGTATTGACTGTGAACATTTTTGATATTCCTTCTTGTGTTCTTACTTCACTTCGGCCCGAGTGGTACATGGCTATGATGTTTTCTAGCAATTGCCCTTGTATCCCATAGTCTTCAAGGATGGCCCATAATTTGTATCTGTCTACTCTATCGAAAGCCTTTTCCTGATCGACAAACATAATATTCTGCTGGTCACTATATTCGATAGTGTTTTCACAGATTTATCTAAGCATAAATAATGCATCAGTGCAACTTTTACCTTTCCGAAAACCGAATTGTGCTTTGCTTAACTGTTGTTCAACTATGGGTCTAGTTCTTTGTTCCAATAGTTTTGCATACATTTTCCCTATATGGCCCAGGAGTGATATACCTCTGTAAGTTTCACACTCTCTCATACTGCCTTTCTTTTCCCATATTGGTACTATTATTGCCTGTTGCCAATCCTCTGGGACTTGTCTTTCTTCCCATGCTATATTGAAAAGTCTTGTTAGCCATTTAACTCCTGTTTTCCAACAGGCCTGAATAGCTTCTGTGGTTATTCCCTCTGGACCCAGCGATTTGTTTTTACGACTTTTCTGTATAACTGCTTTGACTTCTGCAGGTAAAAAATTTGGTTCTTGTTGTCCATGACTTTTAGGCACAAAAGTGAGATTTTCTATGTTATGTGTGGGGTTAAGTAGTTCTTGAAAGTATTCTGCCCACCTTGCTAGTCTGTGTTGTGGATTAAATATCGGTATACCTCTTTTGCTGTTTATGATGGCGGTTGGGTTGTAGCATGCATCTCTGTTTCTCATTGCATTGACACGTTTATAAAATTCTCTTGGGTAGTCTTTGCTAAGGGTCGCCATCTGTTCACCATAGATTCTCCAGGATTCATCTTTAGATGTTCTAATTGTTCGTTTGGCATTTCGTTGTGCTATTCTATAAGTAACATAGTCTTGTTCAGATCCGATCATCACTAACATGAAACCAGGTGAGCGTGTGATATCATTGCACTGCTGAATGGTGGAATGAAACAGTGTTCGTGTATCTTCACAGCTCTCGTTACTCGGTGCACTAGATCAGTTACATTGAAGTTATTCACCCATGTCACCTTCTTATGCCACACACCATAATTTCTCTCGGCTGGGCCCTGTCTCTTCTGCCGATGGTATATCTCGTTTACTCTTCACCAGTTTTGAGCGGGATCGACTTTCAGACTGCAAAAGTGTCTGCGTCTAACATTTATGGCACACGAAAGAGACACCATTTTGCTGAATATGTGCAATAGTGTAAGTAATTCTTGGTGTGCTTGAATTAGCTGTTGATAACCTTATTGACCCAATATTATGGGAGTATTCAATGAGTCACATTTAAAAAAATAGCACGAGTGTGGAAACACTGTGCAATAACACGAGCCTTGTATTATGTTTTCACGAAATTTCCTATATAAAATAACACGAAGTATTGCAGCTTTACAGAACACAATTACGAAAAACATAGGACGTTGCGGAGACTAACCTTCATCAGCAAAGAAATACACAAAATACAACATATAAACAAGGGGAAGACATATTAACTACATTAAAGCATAATAACCGAATGAGAAGAATTGAAAGATTTGGGGAGAGGGGGGAATGAGAACAATGAAAAGAAAATGAAAAATCGTGCTACGTATTTCAGAATCCTAAACTGTGATACTGTATAACAGCAGACGACACTACCCGCTTTCTGCTCGCGGCGAATGTTGGGCAGAGCTCACCAAAACCCCACACCCCACATTGTGCCAGGAGCTGTGAGCAGAGGAGCGCAACTGGGACGGTATAAGCTTTATTCTGGTGCCAGGAAATCCGAAATGTCACATAAAGACTAACTATGGCAGGCCAAACCAGGCCCTAAGTCTTGTTTGGTAACTGGTCTAGGATCGAAGCTCCGACAGGCGGGACAGTTACAGCATTACTTTGATGATCCGGCAGCTTCTGCAGCTTGTCTTGTTCCAGATGTATTGGCATAACTTTTTCTCTGGAATAAACAAGGCAGGCCGAGAAATGGATCGTGCTGCATGGGCAAACACATGGTCTCTTCAATTCAGCTTAGCCTTGTGCTATGGAAAGGTATAACTCTATCCTTGCTACCGCGATGGCTTGTAGTTATTCTGCCTTCTTTTAGCACAATGTAACAAACTATCGTCTCTAAAGACGGCAAGGTACCAGTCAACCAGTCATTCAGAGTTGTAGGAAGCAACCAGTCAGTGTATGGAATAATGGCCGCGTTATGTGTGTCTGACAGAGCCTGGCTATCATCCACAGATATTTATTTGTTCACGATCTTCTGGCGAAGATTATGAGATATTCGAGAATACCTTCTGCGAAATCAGCATAGAATGGCTGTCCTACAGACTGACATAGTTACAAAACGGTTGACAGGGAAAGAGAGAGGGTAAATTTGCGTGGACCCTGACTTGTGTTTGCTACAAAGCAACTAAGTGAACACCCAGTGTGAATGTTACAGAAGCCTCTTATCTACGGACATTGCAAGGAAATGTAAGGACAGCCCCCCCCCCCATCCCCGAGTATAAAAACACCTACAGGGCGTGACATGCGTGATTAAATTGTCATCTGCTGCTCCCGTGCGTTGAGTTAAGTATGTAGTCATCACATAACACTTTTGTCAACCATCTTCTGCTTATATGACAAGCTTATCACTGCAGCACCATTTTGTCTTTGTTAGCAACATCACGCCCCTGAAAGCCAGAGAAAGGTCTCTGACAATCATATTTGTAAGAACATGATCACGCATATAAGAAACGATCGCCCAGTGTCTGGATCGACCTGGCGCTCAACCTGTCTTTATTTTCTTGCTGTTAAAAGGTTGCTGCAACAACATCCTCTGCTGTTTGTAATTGCAAAGCAAACCTTCTCAATGTCATTTCCTTCCTAATTATTCAGTATATGTTCTAAGCTTTACCGCAGTTAACCCCACTTCACGGCGAATACTTCTTCTTCCTAACGCCCATGCCATGTGGCGTCGGTGATCATGTCTTTCCACAGCCCACTACCTCATGTACAACCAATAATTTCCGTTACTGATGTCCCCCTACCATGATGTCAAACTGCCCAGCATCTTATCTCTTGGTCTTCTTCTGTCTCTCCTCCTATATCCCCTTTACCTCCTATGAACAACAATCCCTTACACATTAATTTCCGAAATGTGACTGATATGGTCACAGGATTATTAATCAGAGGCTGGGATGAGCCCTAATTACAACTTCTCTTATGAGGTTGAACGGGGTAGGGGAAATGGAAATATGACTGACTGACTGACTGCCTCTCCTCCCCATCCCCTTTCCAATTATGGAAATCAAGCGCTTGAAAATTCACACAGGATCAGCTTGATAAAGTATGTTGTTTGTAAGAATTTAGATTGCCGGTAAAATATTGACAAACTAATATCTTCGCTGTGTAGCGAATGGGTTACAAAAGCAAATCGTAATCCCGCATCCCACGTTCGAAATTTAGCTGCGGGCGATGTGGCAGCAGACCGCCTTGCCCTTGCATTTATTTTCATACAAACAGTAAAAATAATGCAGGGGTTGACTGCGACCGCATGTAAAGGATATTCAACTAACGTAATATCTCAAGTAGATGTTGGCATAGAGACTTAAATAAGATACCGCTGGATGTCAGAGTTAAAGACATGTCTAACTATGAAGGTCTCATAATTTAAAATAAACAATAATTTACAAATGTCACAAAATACATAAATTACTCTATCCATTACAGAACATTAGACGTGAAATGAATGGTGTGTATAGAGTAAACTGCACATGTTTACAGAATCTGTACTTAATTAGTCTACCTAAAGACATTTCAGTAACCATGTTACAGTGGCTTTTTCTTTGGTTATGTGTTGTGGCAACTCTCTCAAGACGCAGCTACGAAACCCAAACCCGCACATCTCGGTCTTCTACACGTTCTTTTACAGGACGCTGCAATCAATCTTGGTATTTATTGACTGTTTGTGATTAACATGTCCATTTGTTACGTTCAGAAGTTTGCCATTGCTTTCTGGATAGCCATTTTTCAAACCAGTGAAATCAACGCAAAGTAAGCTGCTCCCAAATCACATGCGACGGATTCCGAACCCTTGGTGTGGTTTTAAGTGAAATGTGAATGCAATATAAATAAATACATTTAGTAAAACATTACCATTCATGATACAAAATGTATGATTATTGTTTGATACACTGGGCATGGCGAATAGTTTTCCTATTGCACAAAGCAACTAGAGACATTTCGGTGATATATCTACTCCAGTCACTAAACAGTTCAATAATGTATTTTTATTTACCAACATTGTTTCTCTGCCGGGTCTGTGGCGAAGGAGTTACGAATACAAAACGTAATCCTGCATATTTCGTTCGAAACAACTGCGGGCGATTTGGAAGCAGACCGTCTTGCGTTAGTTTCCATTCAAAGGTCGTTCAGAAAGCAATGGCAAACTGCTGAACGTAAACTTGCCAAAAAATCACAAACAGCCAAATTGCCGGGGTCGACTGCGGCGTCCTGTAAAGGATATGCAACGGTAGCCTTGCTATCAAGTTCTTTCTACTTTCTTTGTGCTTATTTCTGCCTTTTAATGTTAATTTTGCACATTAATATTTTTTAAACAGACTGTATTTTAAAACTAAGGAAAATGAAGGAAACCCAAGCGCATAACATTTTGTGAGTATTATTAGCATACTAATATATCCAGTTAGAAATGACGTAGAAGCGTGAATAAGTACCGTTTCCTTATCAAGATCCTAAACATCGATAACGTTTTCGCGCGTTTTAGACTATTAAGTGTCCAACATTGAGCACACACGGAAGAAATACCGTATCACTGAATTGCTACAACAGTATATGTAATTCTTGGCCTGTTTGCACAGGCTGTCGATAACCGCGTAGACCCAGTAGTGGGGGTGGTTTTCAATGAGTCACGAGAAACGAAACGCTGCAATGTGTCACGAGCTTATTCATCTTTAAAACGTCCCGTTATATTTAATTAATGCTACCGGTTGCGCTACGCTTGCCTACGGGCTCGGTAATCAAAAGTTCGAATTCGCATGGAGGCGGATTTATAAAACAAATTGATTTGGACTCGCAGGTCGACCCAACCTAAAATGGGCGCCAGGAAATGTCTTTGGAAGTAAAGACGGTCGGCGTGATGCTGACCACATCACCCATGGAGTGTCGACTGGCATACAAAATATGGGGCCAGCACCATATGTCCAATCCGTCTCGTGTAAACAGGGTCATTTGCCTTTTACGCCAAACTGACTGAGCTGGCCCAAATGTACCTGTTTAGTTTAGTCGACGGATCAACATCACGGCACACGGGTGTAACACATAAGTGCTCTGTTCTTCTCCTAACTCACATCTGAGTCCGGAGAAACTCAGCTCAGTGCACGAACTCTGTAGCTCCGGCGAGGATCCTGAAATACTTAGGTAGATTTTTAACTCCAAATTTTGCCCGGGCAGCGCCGTTAGGCTACTCTTTTTCGATTTCTAACTGCCAAGGGATTTTTTTACGTGTGCGCAACAATACACACGGGCGTCCGATCTCACTACCCAGAGACCAGGGGAAATTTTATTACTAGAAGTTCACGTGAAAAAATCCCGGTCCTGACCGGGGCTTGAACCCGGGACCTCCAGCACTCGAGGCGGACACCATACCTCGAGACCACTCATGTACCTTATGTAAGGAAACAGTATTTTTTTTTTATTTTAAATTCGCATATCTTTTACAGGTCAACAATAGATCAGATATTTATCTTACGACAAATAGCCGAGAAACATTGGGAATATAAAAGAGATCTCCATAACATTTGGGGCTGGTTATCAACCAAGATAAGACAGAATATATGGTAATTTCAAGAGACGGAATGGCTAGAAACTCTGGCCACATACAAATAGATAATATGACCATTAAAAGAACGGAAACATACAAATACCTGGGTACGATCTTCAACTGCTCCAACATCATAAGGGAAGAAATACAAACTAGAATCAACTCTGGAAATAAGATATACTATGCACTACAACATCTACTAAAATCAAAGGCGCTATCTCGTAACACCAAAATCACAATATACAAAACACTGATCAGACCAGTTGTGCTGTATGGCTCTGAAACCTGGAGTACAACGAAAGGAGACGAAGCCTTGTTACAAACCTTTGAGAACAAAATTTTAAGACGCATCTTTGGACCCATTAGGGATACACAAAGTGGAGAGTGGAAAAGAAGAAGTAACAAAGACATTTATGATCTGTTTAAGTCCCCGCTAATCACTGGTATCATGAAGGCTAATAGACTACAATGGCTGGGGCATATAGAAAGAATGGAAGATAATAGGGAAACAAAACTCGCTTACACTCAGGAAATAAATGACCGTAGACCCCGAGGTAGACCAAGAAAGCGGTGGAGAGATAATACATGTACAGACCTACAAGCACTTGGAATCAACGACTGGCAAGAGAAGGTCCACCAGAGAGACGAATGGAGACGGATTGTATTTGCAGCAAAGAACCTCAATGGCTCGGAACGCTGAAGAAGAAGAAGATATCTTTTACAGGACATCGCTGTCAACATCAGCATCTTTCAGCTGATTGTTGATTTCTTGGCAAGATTACGCTCAGTAGTTTGCCATTGCTTTTTGAGCGGACGGCTCAGTTATCCCGCAAGTCACCAACGCGGGGAGAACCGCTTCCAATTCTCGCGCGCTGCGTTATCCTGCGTGTATAAATGGGATTACGGAGAAAGTCGTGTAACCCCTCGGCCAGAGAGACCGGCAACAGTATTTTTACGGGAGTTAAATACTGTCACCTCTCCGGTCTCTGTGGCTAAAGGGCTTGCGAACGCGGTTTGTGAGCCCGTATACACGGGTTCGAAACACAGCGGTGCTGGTTTTTCGAAAAAGGTATAGGAGCCGGTCGTTCAGAAAGCAATGGCAAACTACTGAACGTAACACTTGCCTAGTACATCAACAGCAGCTGAAAATGCTGGTGTTGGCTGCAACGTCCCGTAAGGGATACACAAAAAAAACAAAAAAATACTGTCATGGCAGTAGGGCAGTGGCTAGCCTGCTTGTCTGCCAGCCCGGTCGTTATGTGTTAGAATCCCCCTGGAGGCGGTCATTGTTTTCCATTGACCAGGGCTTCACGATCTACCGGTATAACAAGAAACTTCCTGGTAGCAAAGGTGTGACATTGAACACATCAACTACCGAGTGCTGATTGGTCTAACATATGGGGCTAGCATTGCATATCTAATCGGTGTTGTAGCCGGGTTCTAACATTAGGGGAGAGCGAGCATATAAAACGGTGCCTTGACACATATAATGGGCTCTCGAGATGACTTTTATCTCATAAGTGTACTAGGCGCTCACCATCATCAAGTGCCCTGCCAGATGACATAGGCATTCATGGCTCTCCACAGATCTCGGTCTTTGGTGTTCTGGATCAACTTTGCTGATGATATTCCTCCATGCCACCGTCTCAATCCATCCAGCATCATTTCTCTTGGTCTGCCTCTGTCTCTCTTCCCCTCGATCTTTCCAGTTGTCACGATGTTCTCCAATGACTCTCTTCTCATCATATGACCAAAGAAAGCTGTTTGTCTCTGTCTTATTGATGTACTTGTATAGTGTTCTTGTTTCATTAGCCTCTTTCAGGCAATCGTTATTAGTATTAGTTACTCTGGCAGACCAACACGGAATTCGTCACATTCGTCTTAGGAACCACATCTCTGTTGGTTGTAAGTTCTTCTTAATTTATTCTTTTACATTCCAAGATTCACTGCCATACAGCAAATTTGGTTCCATATAGCATTTCAGCACTCTCTTTCTTACATTCATTTATAATGACTTATTGCATTAAGATACTTTTCATTTTCTGAAATGCGGTTTTTGCCTGCCCTATTCTGATGTTATAAATGCCTCTAGGTATTTAAAATTATCCACTTGGTTAATAATTTTCCCTTCTATTTCCATGTCACATATTTTCACATATTTTCAGTCAGATGGGAGTTATAAAATCAAAATTGCGGAACAGACTGAGCATAAAGAGTTTGACAGCTGTTTTGATTATTAGATATGGAATGAAAAAATATGGCAAATGCTGTCATGATTGTGACAGGTTGACCCACCTCTCAGATCGTTTTGTTACTAGATGGAGAAACCCCTCTATGTATCCTGTATTATTTTTTATTTTTATCTATATTTTCAAATATTAGATAAAATCGTCTTTGGTTAGTGTATTTAAATACATAAAACTATAGAGAGAGTTAAATACTATTTCTTCTTATAGTTAGAAGTAGATGTAGGGTAGAGTTCGTTTACAAGCCAAGAAATCAAGTCAGGCTGAATTTTATATTCAGGTTTGGCTGTGAATAATAATTTGGCCACAGGAAGGGAACTCTCTTGGATGAGAAGTTAACTTCCGGTAGCACCCTAACCTCTGCCATTTTCTGACAGCAGGCTGGAGGGAGCAGGAGCTACTATCACGTCAATTGGCTAAAATTGAACACCTGTCTGTGTTTAAACATATTTTATTGCTGGCTCTTGTTAAGCCGAACAACCCTCTAAACATAGAAAAGCCAATGATAGTCTCCACTCCCGATAGGCCAGTCAAAATCTAGTTGCAGGGTGAGGTAATAATAATTTTGTTAAATATTGTTATGTGTGTCACTCTGCCGGCAAAATCTAAAGGCCATGCCGATCGATAATAGATACTATTAATTAAAACTCGTGTTAGTTAACTAATATTAGAATTAGGACCATGTTTGTGCCATGTGGCTTGCCGACAAGGGTAAAACGCAAAGCTCGTCACATGTGGCATTAAAAACATGGATAAATTACATTACGTGATTCTCGAAATTAGGTATCCGCCTGCGGAAGGACACCTGAGTTAGTCAGTAGACGATTAGAGTTAAGATATATTAATTATGTGCTTAAACTTCGGAACTAGCGTATTTCTCTAGATAATATACTTATTAGTGGAAGGAATTAGTTCAGAGAGTGAATAAGTTACAATTAATTATTCTTTATTAATCTCTATCTTGCCCATAGTCAGATTACTACCATGTGGTCCAATATGGCTCACTTAACAAAGTTCAAACCTTGGGGGAATTCTCCAACCCTAATATTGTTCTTGTGTATAGTGAAAGTAATCTTAAACCTAGCTAAGAAATCTTCTAGATAATTAATTATGTTTTAATTAATATAAGGAAGACTTGCTAGTAGTACAACTCATAACTCTTTAAGTGAACTTGGGGTGTTTCATTGATTTTAATGGTTCACTCGTGTACATCGTGAAGTTATAGTTGTGTGTGATTTCATTTCATTCTATGGAATTCATCAATATGTGATGTTAATTCATCGTGTGGAGTGTAGTTTGTGTGTTTCCATACTTGGAAAATGATGTGTGGTGTTTCATCGATTTAATGGTTTGTTAATGTATATGTGACGTCGGAGTTGTGGCGTCTGAGTTTCATTCCATTGAAGTCATCCTATATGTACTGTTAATTCATTATGTGAATTGTGGTTCATGGTTCCATGATTAATCATGACTTAGAATATATATTGGGAATGTGGTCTTTGACGTAGAACATTGTGATTGTACATGTTTGATCTATATATCAGCAGAGAGAATAGGATATCATTTGTGTGCTGTTTCCATTAGATCAGTGTGCTGTTTAAAGAAGCAAAATATGTAAATTGATGTAATACATGCTATTGAAAATTATGAGACAAGCATGCCATGCAGGACCAGGACATGGCCAAAAGAATTGACAATTCTGTCTTGAAGGATTATTCACTCCTTCTCACTGTCATTCACAGAGCCTGCACCCTGATCATCCGTAGCCGTAGTCACGACCGGTGATTGAGCTACGAACCACTCACTTGATGCAGCAGAGAGTGGAGTCCATACCACGATCCAGTCTGCACTGACAGCTTACCATCCAGGAGGCTAAGGATTATCAGATGAGTGGCTACCCACCCGTTTGCCACTGCACAGCAATCACGATTTGTCCGCTATCGGCTAGAAGTCTATGATTATATCCTCTAGCTGAACATTATCTTGTAAAAAGTTCAGGGATCTGGGTATCTCTGATGTGTCAGTGAGTTCCCCAGCCTCTCTTCTCATCATATGACCAAAGAAAGCTGTTTGTCTCTGTCTTATTGATGTACTTGTATAGTGTTCTAGTTTCATTAGCCTCTTTCAGGCAATCGTTATTAGTATTAGTTACTCTGGCAGACCAACACGGAATTCGTCACATTCGTCTTAGGAACCACATCTCTGTTGGTTCTAAGTTCCTCTTAATTTATTCTTTTACATTCCAAGATTCACTGCCATACAGCAAATTTGGTTCCATATAGCATTTCAGCACTCTCTTTCTTACATTCATGTATAATGACTTATTGCATTAAGATACATTTCATTTTCTGAAATGCGGTTTTTGCCTGCCCTATTCTGATGTTATAAATGCCTCTAGGTATTTAAAATTATCCACTTGGTTTAATAATTTTCCCTTCTATTTCCATGTCACATATTTTCACATATTTTCAGTCAGATGGGAGTTATAAAATCAAAATTGCGGAACAGACTGAGCATAAAGAGTTTGACAGCTGTTTTGATTATTAGATATGGAATGAAAAAATATGGCAAATGCTGTCATGATTATAAACTACCTAAGGATATTCTGCGAAAAATTGGATCACAGGAGGCATATACATGTTTGTTTCAATCATCCTCCTCATCCTCATCATCGCAGGAGCAAACACAGCAGGAAATAGCTACAGAAGCTGAAGAGGAGTTGTTTGACTGGGATTTGGCAGATCTGGAATAAACTTCATCCTAATATTCAGTGATAATAAATTATAATGTGCTACTTTATAACATTTTGAATGAATACCACCCTTGCTTGTTTTAGTGATTTCCCAAAAAAATAGTATTGCAATTTGGTGTTTTTTTGGCTCGATAGTAGTTCTGATTGGGATTTGGCGGATCTGGAATAATCTTCATTGTAATATGAAGTGATAATAATAAATTATACTGTGCTACCTTGATACATTTTGTAATAAAAACAGTTGGTGCTTATTTTTGGTGCTTCCTAAAAAATTTGGTGCTTTTTTTGGGTCGATTTTGGTGCTTTTTCATCAAAGGGAGATGGCAACACTGGTCGTCCTACCTCAAGTGAACCAAGTCGACAGACCTCCACTTTGCAACTGAAGTTCTAGTCAACATTTGTTTTTATGAACTCCGATGCGAGGGTTCAAAGGTGATAAAGTTCACACAGGGTTAAATTTACATATCATGTGACCATAGTTAATCCAAATTTTTGTTGCTTACTCTTGACTGTTTGGCTCGTCTGTGTTACTTTTTTTTTCGCATATCCCTTTACATGACATTGCAGTCAACACCTGCATTTTTCAGCTGCTGTTGCTGTCTTGGCAAGTTTTACGTTCAGTAGTTTGCCATTGCTTTCTGAACGACCGGCTCACATACCTCTGTAAGTAACCAGCGCGACGCGATCCTCTACCGAAACTCCCGCAGCTGTGTTTCGTACGTGAGTATACGGGATTACGATCAACGTCCTTAATTCCTTCGCCAGGGAGACCGGCTGTGTGTTACTGGCACCTGTAAATAGTTACACTGTAATTACCATGCTTGATGTAGAGGCGTCTAAGGTAGGGTGCCGTAAGACTGACTGCCTCACCCAGTGTAAAACTGAAAACTCCGTCTCCTACGCGAAAAAGTTAACGATCACAAATATAACACGACCGTCCGTCGCCATCTTGAAACCGGAAGTGACTCGGAAACGGCAGCGGCCACAAGCCTTGCAGCATATTGATGGAGAAAGGCAGAACGAGGCAGCACAAGTTAACGGTCAAGACTTTTCAGTAAGACAGTACAGGGCACGATGTGGGAGTAAAATAAGACGTGACAAGCGCAGAAAGCTTCAGGGCAGGAAAAAAAGATGGGAGCAGCCACCTTGGTGGAACCTTGAGGTTGAGAAGGCGTGGTTGGATAAACGTGGTGCTGTAAGGAGATGGCAAAATGCCAAGAAGAGCAGAGCTGGTCATCCCAGACCCTGCATGCACTTAGAAAGAGAGATGCACACAAAAGTAAGCTATTTAAAAAAAAAAAACAACTGGTCAAGGTGGTTAAAAGTGAAAAATGGGCGGAGGTGTGTCAAAGAGTAAGCACAGACAGGTCACTGAAATTGTTCTGGCGACTACATAAAAGCATGAGCGGGGTAGTCAAGAATAAGAGCATTTCTGACTTCCAAGGTGCTGACCTCATCTGGCAGAGGACTGACGAGGACAGTGGCAAAGCCCTCTTTGAACGCTATCTAGAGCAGAGCAACCAGACAGACATGAGAGGCCGAAATCTTGCCAAGGAGGTCACGTCAGACAGGTGCAAGGCCTAGAACACTTCGGATGAAGACACAGTGACAGTGAAAGAAATCAAGGCTGTGCTTCGACGATCAAAGACCAGCGCTCCAGGGCCAGATGGCATAAGATACAACGACATCAATAGGTGTACCGACAACGAGCTAGAGGAACTAGCAGACATGTACAACAACAGTATAGGGAGTGCTAGCATCAAGGAGGAGTAGTTACACAGCTATCTGATTCCCTTGCCGAAGCCTGGCAAAGACCACGCAAAAATTCAGAGATATCGAGTTATAACCATGCAGAATACAATAGGCAAGCTGCTGGAGAAGTTAAGTGCCAGGAAAATATCTAGCCATCTAGAGAGGCAAGGTGTTTTCCCACCTACCCTGGGTGGGTACCGTCCAAAAAGAGAAACCAATGCAGCAGTTTTTGCCCATGATGTCTATGAAGGTTTCCACTCAGGCATTGAAACCTTTGCTGCAGCGATTGATCTTGAGGACGCGTACAACAGAGTACCATTGGATTGTTTAATGCTTCAGCTTCTTGAACTCAAAATAAGTCAATTCCTCCTTAGTTGGATCGCTATAGCCATCTTCCAAAGTAAAGCAGTTTTTAGATGTGGCAGTTGGACGTCAGAACCAACAACAATATATCCTGGCCTATCACAGGGATCACCATTATCTCCGGTAATGTTCAACGCCTACACTGTGAGAATCACCAGTGAGCAGATCACCGGACCTGGTAGGACATTGTCATATGCCGACGATGTTTTAGTGTATCGCCAGGGTAAGGATAGGGATCAGGTTGCTGTGGAACTACAAACCGAATTCAATTGCATAAGTACTTGGTGTGTTGAGGCTGGGGCAATGGTCAACCCAACAAAGGCAACAGTGACTTGGTTCTCTTTGAATAATCATATTGTCAACACTCCAATACCAACTGTAAATCTGTGTTCAGAGACGGTGGAAAGAACGCAGGCAATGAATTACCTAGTGATACGGTTTGATCGAAGCCTTACTTAAATGAGCACATAGACCAGGTGATAACAAAGGCCAAGCGGGGGTTGGCTGCGATGCGGGTGGTGGCGGCAGCAAATTGTGAGCAGCGCCATCTATGTCTTCTATACGAAGGGCTGGTCATGTCTGTTTTTGAGTATGCGATGGCAATCCTGACTCTCAGCCGTAAGCAGATAGAAAGGATGGAAAGGATACAGAATGAAGCTATGCGCATTATTCTTGGATGTACAAGAGATACAGCATGCAGGGTGATGCGCTACCTTCTTGATTTTCCAACCATTGAAGGCAGAACACAAGTCTGAAGAGCTCGCGCCTACCTCAGAGTTAACGCAAACACACAACATCCACTGCATAGTGAAATTATGAAGGTGAAGGGCAGCAGGTTAAAAAGAGGACGGTCGTGGATGGGTCAAGCCGAAAACATTCTTCAACAGGTGTGTTCACTTTAGGACTTAGAACCTGGCGAGGAGAGGGTACAAGTGCCAACAGATTTCTGCACATCCTTTTCAGTTTGCATCCAACTAGACAGAAAATGCAGACAAGAAAACCCGGCAGCTGTGGAGGCGGAAGTACAAGCTTTGATTTTCGAGAATTCTCTAGATGGTGATGCTGTCATTTACACAGATGGGTCGGTCGTCCGACATGTGAGAAATTCTTGGGCCTTTATGGCTCAGGCCGGAGGGAGAATTGTGAAGGAGGCCTCTGGTGCTTTTGCTGAGACCACAAGTAGCCTGACTATGGAAACCATCGCAGTAAGTAAAGCAATAACATGGCTCGAGACACAGACAGTCACTAGGGCATGTTTCCTTAGCGACTCAATGAACATGCTCAAGAGGATAGAGATGGGGGAGATCCGAAGAGACTGGTTGCTGTCTCTGGAGCGGGCTCGGCTGGCAAAGATTAGTTTCATCTTCGTGCCAGGGCATGCGGGAGTACAAAAGAATGAGCGGGCTGACAAGCTCGCAGGTAACGCTACTGTGGAGGGCGGACGCGCCATGGACCAGGCTGACATTCTGAATGCTCTTCGAGAAGCAAGACTGTTGCGAGAATCAAGTGATGACTGTGAATCTACAACCATGGCCAGACTGCGAGAACAGCAAATTAAAAGAGGGGTGGCCAAACAAGAACACTACGCAGGAAGCCAAAGAAGACTGATAAACCAACACAGAGCTGGTGTCGTTAGCCGCTACACGCTGCGGGATTTGCTGAGGAGGGGATCCGAGCACTTATGGACTGAATGGTTCGATGTGCAATGAGGACGATCTGTCGACTAAATAACTAACTAACTATTTAAAAGAATTATTTTTTACAGCAATAATTACATTGGTAAATTTCGTAAGTAATAAATTCCTCCCCCACTTTTGGTTTAACCTACAGGGGATAGGAATAAACCAACTTCAATAACAATGTATACTTGGTCTACAATGAATATGACCAACGTCAGGGGTGGGCAAACTACGGCCCGCGGGCCGCATGCGGCCCGGCAACTGATTTTATGCGGCCCGCGAGGGCATGCAGAAATAAAAAAAAATTTCTTCGTTGTTAAGTTATTTTGTTGACTTTTACAGAATTTCATGTATGTCAGAGTCTTGCTTTCAGCAATAACACCGGCTCGTAATCACCAACAAGTGTGATACAAAACACGGTCACAGAGTGACTTGACCTGACGCACTACACTTACAATGCAAACACTTTATTCACACATCTCACTCATCGCAACAATTACATGTATCATACAATTACAATGACGATGCAATAATACATTCAATAGATATATCAATACAATATACACAACTCACAGGCGCACAGTCTTCTATCTTCTCACAGGCGTTCTCTCTATTGCGTTCATACACCCAAGTATACGAGCACCATTCATTCCCGTCTATCTCGTCCAACACTCCCAAGCCGTCTGGCCGCTAACCCACTGTGAGTCTCGCTAGTCGGGGTTGCGTCCCTGCGTGGACTGCATGATCCACGCATTCACCGACTGGCTATTCCTGCCACAGTGTGGTTAGTGTCGCTCACAGGTGGACCCCTGGCCGTACTCGCCAGGCGTCGTTAACGACGACGCGGTAGAACTAATGGGGAGATTATGACATTCTCCCGCTCTCCTTTTCATGAAAGGGGAAGCCTTTCATGTACTCTATATACATATGGGTTTATTTAATAAACCTGTCAGAATCGACCCATTATTTGTCATCTGACCTGACACTTTGGTTTGCATTTGAAATATGCAAATAATTGTAAGTTATACACTCATTCTTCAATGCTGCTAAGAAGCAACACTCATCAAGTACAATCCCCTCGATGGGTTATTGTAAAATTTCAGCTCACAAAGTTTATATAAATCGTCAATTCTTTGTGAGGATGACATTATAGTCTGCTACTTTTCAAATAAATTTCATAAACACCGGCAATACACAGCTGGTGTGTTAAGTTGTAGATAACACAATGTGCTTCCGTCTGGATGTTACACAAAGGAACGGAGAATACAGTTCGTAAGCACAGCTGCTGGATTAACTCTTTCTTTCACAATATGGAATAAATGTTGTTCTGTAAAAACCAGATGTCACAGTCTTTCTCGCACTGGTTAAAATACGTCGGAACACTCTGCGTCGCAGGTACTACGGATATTTGCAAAGTTCAAGTGAAGTAAGTCTTGAAATCACGTAGCACTGTTCGTTACAATGTTTATGGATAATTAAAATAATATTACCTTTCTAACACATACAGCACAAGTATTCATCACACGCATTACTATAATTATAAAATATATATACAGTATATTTACATTGCCGGTCTCTCTGGCTGTGGGGTTACAACACTTTCTCTCTGTAATCCCGTTTATCACGCAGAGTCTCGTAGCGGAGCGAGAGCTGAGGCGGTTCGACCCCCGCTCGTGACTTGCGGGATACTGAGCCGGCCGCTCAGAAAGCAATGGCAAACTACTGAGCGTAATCTTGCCAAGAGATCAACATACAGCTGAAAGATGCTGGTGTTGACAGCTAAGTCCTGTAAAGGATATGCTAAAAAAAAAAAAATTTACATTGGGACGTTGTCCCTATCACATTTTCTATACAGCGTTACTGAAATACATTTCATAATGCGCCGTGTTGTTGAGCGTTATATTACTATGCAGATTTTTCATTCATCTGCTGTGTGCGCCCAGGCACCATTGTGCTTTTGGGTGTGTCGTAAGGACATCGGGAAAAAAGGTCAGCAATCGTATTTTGAGTGCCAGAGATATGCCTGACTTCAAAACTGAAATCTTGCAATAACAGTGATCAACTTGCCACACTGTGGTTGGTAGGTGTTCCCGTAGTGATGATTTTTAACGGACTATTGTCTGTCTCTACTATGAAGTGTGTTCCCAGAAGGAATCTGGACAGTTTTCTAACCGAAAACACAAGAGCCAACGCCTCAATTTCCGGCGTCGACCAAAATCGCTCTCTGGTCTTTAATTTACGACTTACGTAATACACTGGATGGAGAATTTGATTGTGTTCCTGTAGAAGTACGGCCCCGATCGCTACGGAGCTCGCGTCTGTTCTCAATCTGAAAATAGTACCCAAACTTGGTAATTTTAGAATGGGGTTACTAGAAAAATAAGACAATACTTTTGTAAATGCAGGTCTTAGGCATTCGTTGTGTACAATTTTGTTAGATTTGTCTTTCGTTAGTAGGTTAGTGAAACATTCTGTCAAAGTGGCAAAGTTTGGTATAAATTGTCTGTAATAATTCAACAGACCTAGGACACTTCGCACTTCTTTCTTTGTGGTCGGAAGCGACAATTTCAGAATACGTGACACGATGTTATCGTCAGTAGTGACAAAGCCATTGCAACTTTTATAACCCAAAAATGAAATTTCTTGGTAGGTAATGTCAACTTTCGATGGTTTGACTGTCAGTCCGTGCTGTCTGATGCGGTCAAATGTCTGTTCTAATGTTGTCACATGGTCTGTCATAGTCTTTGTATGTACACATATGTCAGAATAATGTCATGATGTCCGTTTGTCCTAGATGGTTGGTGAAATTGCTACTGTCGTCTTGTAACAGGTGTCTGCACCGTCGGTCTCTGTCTGAGTCAGTTTAGGATTTATTTTGATGTCGTGCAGATTGTTTGTCGTGTCAAGTGATGGGGTCGGTATTTCGTTGGTGTCGTCATCGTCTGTGTGGTCTACTATCGTTTTGCTTGCTGCTGTCTCGTCTTGGTCTTCGTCTCTGTTGTAGTACGGTTTTAACATGTTGATGTAAAATATTTTATGTTTGTCTTTCACTGCTATCTCATAGTTAACAGTCGAGATTTGTCTCAGTACTTTAAACGGTCATTGCCATGAGTCTGTCAAAAGATGTCTGTCGTTTGGCAAAAGAAGTAATACGTCTTGTCCAGGTGTCAGTGTTATTGTCCTATTTCCTCTGTTGGTATACTGTCTGTAAATAGCACCAGATTGTTTCAGTGCTTCTTTAGCTAACACACAAGATTTCATTATCCTATCACGCAATAATGTTACATGTTCATATAATGATACTGGTTTATGTACAGTTATACTTTCAGTTAACATAGAATGGTACATAAATAATGGGCCGCGTGGTTTGGCTCCATATACAAGTTCAAATAGTGAGAAACCTGTACTGGAATGAGGTACTTCGCGATATGCAAATAGTATGGCAGGTAAATAAGTATCCCAGTTTTCAGGGTGTTCCTGGGTAACTTTTGATAACATATGCTTGAGATCCCCATTCATTTTCTCTATAATTCCCGTCGAATGAGGGTGGTATGGGCTGTTAAAGCACTGCTTTACCCCTAACATTCTAGTAAAGGCTTGAGTGGCTGCAGCTATGAACTGACTCCCACGATCTGAGAGAATGGTATCAGGAAACCCTACTCTAGAAAAAATATGGAGGAAAACTTCCATAACATCCTTGGAAGTTATGTTCTTAAGTGGAATTGCCTCAGACCATCTGCTACAGAGGTCAATTATCGTTATTATGAACTTATTTCCTCTTGATGTTACGTGGTTAAGAGAACCCACAATATCAACAGAGATCTTTTCAAAAGGTCTACTTGCTAGATCTGTTATTTGTAGTTCAGTTTGTGGGTGTTTACCCTTTTATACAAGCTTCTGGCAGATGTCACAAGTTCTGCAATATTGCTTGGTATCACTGCAGAATTTGGGCCAGTAGAACTGACTAAGTAATCTCGATCTAGTTTTCGAATAAGCCATATGCCCTGCAAAGGGTATGCCATGTGCTAGATGTAATGCTTGCTTGCGGTGTTCGGTTGGTAACACCGTTTGCTCCGTGGGGCAGGTACCTTTGGTGTAGTACCGTGTAATGATACCACCTTTCAGTGCAAAATGTCATCTAGCATTCTTTGTAAGTCTTGGCTTTTGGCCTGTAAGATTAAAATACTTGTGCAAAGATAAATCAGCCTTTTGGGCTGTTATGAAATTCTCCCTCGTGGTTTTAGGAGGTAATATCACTGGGCTTAACATTTCCAAAGCCTCAGTCTGATCAATTTGATCTTGCACTTTGGCAGCAGATCTAGTTACTGCATTTACAATATCAACAACATGACATGGTGGTGTTACATTCATATCAATACATTCATGTGATGACGTTAATGAATCGGCAAACATACATTCATTTACAGGTGATAATACATTTTCAACAGCATGTTTAGTTGAAGAAGATATTGCATTATCAACAATACATTGGACAGACGATGTTAGACTGTCATGTGGCATGTCGTTTACCGCAGGAAGGTTACCAACGATTATGTCGCAACATGGGTTGGATAATGCTGCGCATTTAACCTTTCCTGTGAGAAATGGGGAGTCAATATATGCCCATGCAAGTGGGCATTTCTCGATGTTACCTGAGAAAGTTCTGCATGTAACATGTTTGCCAGTATACTCTGAAGGTAAAATAAAGTCTCTCTTTAAACCAATAAGAGTACATCCACTATCACGTAAAACGGTGGCAGATTTGCCATTTACAAATCCGTGGTGGATGTTAAGTTTACCTCTGGAGTTTATTACCAAATTGGCTTCTTCATTGGCAATAGGTATTGAGTGGCCGCATGTTAATAGGCTATTTTCATGAAAACGATCACAGATGGTATGTCGCGTCCTCCTTTAAAGTGTCGTCCCTGGAGTGAAGAGAGTCAACACCCACATTATAATATTTTTTCCCTTATCAATATCCTGGAGAATCCACCAGCTTCCGTCCAACACACTCCATCAGCCCGTGGACACCTTTCCTATCACTCTCTCACTGTCGTACTATGCCCCCTCTCATACTTCCCCAACGCAACATACTCAACAACTCTTGCTTCTAAAAATCAATAAAGATTAATTTATTAAAAGAAAAGTGTAACGTATATTAGACGTGTATGCGAAGAAAATGTGTGTCGTGTATTATAACATAGATGTATATGTCAGCCTTCAAAGTTCAGGATCATAGTGTACACATCATGGCAAGGATTACACGACATCACACGAGTCAGTACAAAAGACCTCACCGCAGTCGTATCCTTCTCTCCAGACATGTCCTCCTCCAGGAGCTCTGATGACCATGAGATCTGAATCCCATGTAAATATATAATCCGTGGAAAATACTATTATTGTTCCTAACACCACGGTTCCTATTAGTTTATAGAAATCTAAGATCTCATAATTCCTTCACAGAGAAAAATAATGGAACACTGTCTCATAACATATCGTTTTCTTCTTGCGAAATGTTCTGTATTTTCACTCTTAAACAGTCAATGTATCTTATGCAAAAATGGCTTGCTTTATTCCCTAGATATAGTCTGAAAGTTCTGATTTCCTTGATACGTGGAACAACTACACTTCAATGTTTGGTTTCATCTAATGTGAACATCAGTTCCTACTGATCTAGTTCCACATGGGCTGAACATCCATCACTTCAGGTGTGTTAACGATTGGTATGAACTCATGTAGGATACTTATACCATTAAGCTCCACCGAGCAATGTGTATTAACTTCTTCCGTTGCGAAAGTTGCTGGCCCATCTCTCTACATCATAATTTATCCGGGATCGGATGTTTACTTGGTTCCGGGTTCTTCATTCCAACCAGAGGAACCTGTAAAATAAATCATACAACTGGTGATAGCCTCCCCGTCACTGATCTCTATTAGATGATCGTGGCCATTGGCCCTTGCTCAGTAAATTACAATGAACCTACTCTGTCAGGGACAGATGACTCAACCCATTGGTTATCATCAGGCCAAGACAAGAAAAAAAAATAATCAACAAACAGAATGCGGAACCCCGCCCACCAGGGACACCTACTGGAATATCCCAATTATCCCTCATTACTCCATTCTCAACTAGTAAAGCTTATCAACACTTCACTAATCTATTTTCAACTAACAGAGCCAAGTATCACTTCCCTACTCTAGCTAGTTTCCCACTAACAGTGCTAATCATCACACTTTAGTTTTAACAAGGCTACAGCCTATATTAATTAGAACTAATTATAATAGGTTCTACCTTATGCAAAACCGCCTCATTCCGGGATGGCTGCTACACTTTGCCATAACGACACATGCTAGTTAATATTAAATTAATCTAACACTGTAGAGCTCTCCCACAAACACGTCCATCATAATCCACGGTTTTAGTGCAACTCTCCTCTCCAATCATGGTTTTCTGGCAAACCCCTAAAACTGGTCACGTGACATGGTTGTTGTCCTGCAGGTGTTATTTGGGCATATCATCCATTGTCAAGAATCTATTTTCCCTGGCTTAGTCACTGTCAGAGTTGTCATCACTTGTTTTGACATCCCCAACAAGCTAGCGAGTTACTGTATGATCCCAACAACAGTTTTCCCAACAAACCGCCAATCTTCTGATGAGTGGTGACAATCACAGCTGCCATTTCGCTTGATGTCCGGAAACTCATGACAGACAGACTGTGTATCTCCCGAGCTGAGTACTTCCGCTCTCAATCCGACCTGTTTATAAACTGTCAAAGTGGGGTATTGATTCACCTCATTCACTTCCCCTGCACATCTGCAGCTGTTAACTTTGCCTGACCTGTGATGGTGGACATCTGTTTGTAACCAGGATCTGACGGGTTCTATCTGTATTCGAATGTTGATAAACTGTCCAAGCGATGCAGGGATTTTGACATCCAATTTGTTTTTCCTGTTAGTTAAAATAGTTGTCGCTTTGTAGATAGTCCGTTTAATCAGAAAGTCTCTATAATAATCAACTTGTTAAACGCAAGGTTTTATTTTGTGACATGGTACATTTGTTAAGATGAAATACATCAATGGCTTGTGCTGAATTTACAGGATGATTTTCACACGTTTCTTCATCTGAGGAAGAGCTATCAAACATGGCTGCATTAGCCTTTCTAGACATTTGTTTACCTTTACAAGAATGACGCCAGTGGCCATACGCTTTGCAAAGTCGGGAACAGGAACTTATATGACTACTTATATGAATTAAATTAGATGCTTCCCATCAGGTGCTGGGCGAAGCCGGGCAGGGTCAGACAGACAGACAGACAGACAGATAGACAGACAGACAGACAGACAGACAGACATATAGGCGGGAACGGGAACTTATATGACTACTTATATGAATTAAATGAGATGCTCCCCACCAGGGACTGGGTGAAGCCGGCCCGGGTCAGACAGACAGACAGACACATAGACAGACAGAAAGATAGTCGGGAACGGGATCTTATATGACTACTTATATGAATTAAATGAGATACTCCCCACCAGGTGCTGGACGACGCCGGGCCGGGCCAGACAGACAGACAGACAAACAAGCAGACAGACAGACAGACAGACAGACAGATAGATAGATAGATAGATAGATAGATAGATAGATAGATAGATAGCTCTATCCCCGCCAGGGCCTGGGCGAAGCCGGGCCGGGTCAGCTAGTATATATATAATTGCGGCCCGCCAATAGCTTTATATTTGTCAACGCGGTCCTCCGCACAAAAAGTTTGCCCACACCCAAAACCACAGTGTACCATTGCGAAGAGCCGCGATGGATTATTATTTTTTTTAATTATTATTCTATTATGTCACGGCAATATTGCCGCCCAAATAATTTATGTTTTTAAATTTTTTTTCCAACTTTTATTTCATACAAAGCAATGTATATTTACAAGTTGTAGTGTGTGTTTCTTTTGTTTGTGTATATTACAGAGCTTTGCCGTTTGTTAGTGTTAAGTGTGACATTGTGAATAAAACATATACATACATATATACAGTTATGATAATATGACATTTGTGGCATAGTGCATGTAGATACACATTCCTTGCATATGCTTCACTTCCACTTCCGCAAGCGGAATGCATGAAACACCTGTCCATCTCTCCTCTCTCCTCTCTCTCTCTCTCTCTCTCTCTCTCTCTCTCTCTCTCTCTCTCTCTCTCTCTCACACACACACACACAATCTCGTGCTTTCTGGAGACCGCAGTACATTTAAATCCCCCGCGCTTGGACAATAAACTTTAAACTATCATTTCCATTAAAATGTGGCTTCTTTGTAATTTCTGGGTCACTTAGCTACTGAGGCGAAGGTCGTTGGTGTTGTTGCCTGATGACAAATTACAGGCTGACGCTCTAGTATATGATACCTTTTGTTTGGGGAACAAGAATCAGGGATTTACTACTAGTAATTAAAGTCCATGGCCTGTCTCCAGGGAGATAATTGGTCCAAAGTTGTGATAGTGTCTGGGTTTCATATACAATGGGAAGGAATTAAAACCTGGCCACTAAAAGCCACCTTAGCTTACTGGGTACTTAAAGGGCTCATTCAATTTGTTTATACATGGTGGTGCATATTTTTCTTTTGAAACATATCATTACCATATAACATCATTTTAATACTTGAAGACTTCCGGTTTCAAGATGGCGACGGACGGTCGTGTTGTTTTGTGTTCGTTAACTTTTTCGCGTAGGGGATGGATTTATTCATTTCTTGCGTGTAATTGGTGTGCCAGGATGTAAAACCAGGAGTTTCTACTCAAGATCTGCGCGGGTGCTACGGAGTTCGTGCATCGAGCGAAGCCATCCTTGAGTGAATTTTCAGCAGCGTGTGTGGTTCTCAAAAGTCTGTGTTTACGTTTTTTCAACATGGCGGAACAACGTGTGTGTTCCGAGCGATCAGCAGTCAACATACCGAAGCGGCGTGGTAGCCGCGCAAGGAAAAAGAAGCCAGGTAAGCGCGGTGGCTTGAGACGTTTTAGACTCAAGTGTCACCGTCTAGGACTCAGGAACATCCGTATTCTATATTGGAACTGTGCCAGTGTAAAACAACGGGGCTCTATTTTAGAAACCCTAGTTTACAGGAACGACATTGTAGCACTCCAGGAGACGAGACTGGGCGATCAGCTACTCCGAATTGCCGGCTTCAAATGTTTCTACAACAGACGACATCTGGGAACGGCGATTCTCGTTCGCGACAGCATGGTGGCGTCAGAGCTAGACATGTCCAGTTGGAACAGTGACGATATGCAAATACAGGCGTTGAGAGTTCATTCCAGTATACCATTCGTGTTGGTTAATGTTTATGCCCGCAATGCAAGTGTGGACGCCCAGAAGTGGCAGTGCTTAAGTGGCATATTAGGCCACGAGAGAAATGTTATTTTCTGTGGTGACTTCAACGCTAAAGGCATATCATGGGGAAACACTTCCTCCAATACACAAGGGGAGGAGCTCGAGACTGCACTGGAAACCATCGACCTGGTTTGTATCAACAGCGGCTGTGTCACCAGGACAGCAAGCCGTCCAGGCGATGAGGACAGTGCTATTGATCTGGCGCTAGTTTCACCTTCACTCACTACAGTGTGTAGATGGGGTGTCCTAGGACACCATGGCAGCGACCACCACCCATGCAGCATATTGGTGGAGAAAGGCAGAACCAGGCAGCACAAGCTAAAGGTAAAGACGTTACAGTATGACAGTACAGGGCAAGATGTGGTGAGTAAAATAAGACGTGACAAGCGCAGAAGTTTCAGGGCAGGAAAAAAAGCTGGGAGCAGCCACCGTGGTGGAGTTTCGAGGTGGAGAAGGCTTGGGTGGATAAGCGTAGTGCTGTTAGGAGATGGCAAAATGCCAAGAAGAACAGAGCTGGTCATCCTAGTCCCTGCTTGCACTTAGAAAGAGAGATGCACACAAAAGTAAGCTATTTCAAAAAACTGGTCAAGGTGGTTAAAAGCGAAAAATGGGCAGAGGTGTGTCAAAGAGTAAGCACAGACAAGTCACTGAAATTGTTCTGGCGACTACATAAAAGCATGAGTTGTGTAGTCAAGAATAAGAGCATTTCTGACTTCCAAGGTGCTGACCTCATCTGGCAGAGGACTGACGAGGACAAGGGCAAAGCCCTCTTTGAACGCTACCTTGAGCAGAGCAACCAGACAGACATGGGAGGCCGGAATCTGGCCAAGGAGGTCACCTCAGACAGATGCAAGGCCCAGAACACTTCGGATGAAGACACAGTGACAGTGAAAGAAATCAAGGCTGTGCTTCGACGATCAAAAAACAGTGCTCCAGGTCCTGATGGCATAAGATACGACGACATAAATAGGTGTACCGACAATGAGCTAGAGAAACTAGCAGACATGTACAACAACAGTATAGGGAGTGCTAGCATCAAGGAGGAATGGTTACACAGCTATCTGATTCCCTTGCCGAAGCCTGACAAAGACCACAAAAAAATTCAGGGATATCGAATTATAACCATGCAGATACAATAGGCAAGCTGCTGGAGAAGGTAATTGCCAGGAAAATATCAAGCCAACTAGAGTGGCAAGGTGTTTTCCCACCTACCCTGGGTGGGTACCGTCCAAAAAGAGAAACCTGGACCAATGCAGCAGTCTTTGCCCACGATGTCTATGAAGGTTTCCACTCAGGCACTGAAACCGTTGCTGCAGCGATTGATCTTGAGGACGCATACAACAGAGTACCACTGGATTTTTTAATGTTTCAGCTTCTTGAACTAAACGTAAGTCCATTCCTCCTTAGTTGGATCGCTGCAGCCCTCTTCCAACGGAAAGTAGTTTTTAGATGTGGCAGTTGGACTTCGGAACCAACAACAATATATCCTGGCCTACCACAGGGATCACCATTATCTCCGGTACTGTTCAACGCCTACACAGTGAGAATCACCAGTGAGCAGATCACTGGACCTGGCAGGACATTGTCATATGCCGATGATGTTTTAGTGTATCGTCAGGGTAAGGATAGAGAGGAGGTTGCTGTGGAACTACAAACCGAACTCAATCGCATAAGTACTTGGTGTGATGAAGCTGGGGCAATGGTCAACCCAACAAAGGCAACAGTGACTTGGTTCTCGTTGAATAATCATATTGTCAACAATCCAACACCAACTGTAATGCTGTGTTCAGAGACGGTGGAAAGAACGCAGGCAATGAATTACCTGGGGATACGGTTTGATCGAAGCCTTGCTTATAATGTGCACATAGACCAGGTGATAACAAAGGCCAAGCGGGGTTTGGCAGCGATGCGGGTGATGGCGGCAGCAAACTGTGAGCAGCGCCATCTATGTCTTCTGTACGAGGGGCTGGTCATGTCTGTTTTGGAGTATGCAATGGCAATCCTTACTCTCAGCCATAAGCAGATAGAAAGGATGGAAAGGATACAGAATGAAGCTATGCGCATTATTCTTGGATGTACAAGAGGTACAGCATGCAGGGCGATGCGCTACCTTCTTGATTTTCCAACCATTGAAGAGAGAATGCAAGTTTGCAGGGCACGCGCCTACCTCAGAATTAACGCAAACACACAGCATCCACTGCATAGTGAAATTAGGAAGGTGAAGGGCAGCAGGTTAAAAAGAGGACGGTCGTGGATGGGTCAAGCCGAAGACATTCTTCAACAGGTGTGTTCACTTGAGGACTTAGAACCTGGCGAGGAGTGGGTGCAAGTGCCAACATACTTCTGCACATCCTTTTCAGTTTGCATCCAACTAGATAGAAAATGCAGACAAGAAAATCCGGCTGCTGTGGAGGCTGAAGTACAAGCGTTGATTTTCGAGAATTCGCTAGACAGTGACGCGGTCATCTACACAGATGGGTCGGTCGTCCGACACGTGAGAAGCTCATGGGCCTTTACAGCTCGGTCCGGAGGGAGAATTGTGAAGGAGGACTCTGGTGCTTTCACTGAAACCACAAGTAGCCTGACCATGGAAGTCATGGCAGTAAGTAAAGCAATAACATGGCTCGAGACACAGACATTCACTAGGGCTTGTTTCCTTAGCGACTCAATGAACATGATCAAGAGGATAGAGGAGGGGTCGATCCGAAGAGAATGGTTGCTGCCTCTGAAGCGGTCTCGGCTGGCAAAGATTAGTTTCATCTTCGTGCCAGGGCATGCGGGAGTACAAGGAAATGAGCGGGCTGACAAGCTCGCAGGTGAGGCTACTGTGGAGGGCGGACGCGCCATGGACCAGGCTGACATTCTGAATGCTCTACGAGAAGTGAGACTTTTGCAAGAACCAAGTGATGACTGTGAATCTACAACAATGGCCAGACTGCGAGAGCAGCAAATTAAAAGAGGGGTGGCCAAACAAGAACACTACGCAGGAAGCCAAAGAAGATTGATAAACCAACACAGAACTGGCGTCGTTAGCCGCTACACGCTGCGGGATTTGCTGAGGAGGGGATCCGAGCACTTATGGACTGAATGGTCCGATGTGCAACGAGGATGATCTGTCGACTAACTAACTAACTAATACTTGAGATACCGACTTGGTGTAAAGGCTGCTACACACACGCACGCGCGCGCACACACACTCATAGAAACCCATCCACAATATATTTCATGTTGCACATTCAAATATAATAATGGGAAAATTAATAATAATAGTAGCAGTAATAATAATAGTATTTTTAATAATAATAATATAATTGTAAGATTATTAATACCATCAATAAACACATTTATAGTTGTAGTATCCTTTGTTTAAAACACATTCTTTGCTTCTTCTGTAATATGTGCTGTCTTCAGCCAAATCTTTTACGAGATTTGCGCTTGTGGGGCTAAGATTAGAATGTTTGCGACTTTTTGTTGATAAAGTTGTTAGACAATTTCTTTGTTGATTGTTCTGTAATTGTATAGTGCTTTGTTTCTTAATGTCCATATAAGTTTTCTGTACTCTGCCAACAGCACAAGTAGCTTTGTGTGGATGTCTTGTGTGGAGTAAGGAATGGAATTTATCATTATTGCTTTGTAAACATCTGTTCTTTGTTTGGTATGCGTGTTTAGAATGTTTTGTAGGAGATTTCTTGTTGGCATGATTGTGTTGCATTCGTAATAGATGTGCTCTTCTGATTCTTGGACGTTCCGTCTACAAAGCTGACACTGCAGTATTTGTTTAGTTATTTTTGCTGTTCTCTCTGTTGTTGGGGTCATGCTGTAAACAAGCCTATATGTAATTTCCTTTGCTTTTGGGGTAATCTGCTTGTTGTGAATATTAGAGAAAATTTCGGTATAATCTGTTATGAAATATCTATGTCCACTTTTAATTCTGAGATGTACCGGAGTTGCTTGTAATTTAACTAAATGCCTGTAGATTGTATGTGTTTTCTTGTGTAGTAATTTTTCGTGTCATTTAATGGCTGAAATACATGGTTTGTAGAACGTTGGGAGAGTGCCAAAGTAATGTGAGGATGTGTCAGAGTCCTAACTATCTTCTCCTTCTAGCTCACTGGACTCGGACGGGCAAGTTACAACATCACGGAAGTTCACATATAACAGTAACAATGATTGCAATCGGAAACTCACAACTCTCCTGTACAACCTTTATTACATAATACAAAAAGGTAATATCATTTAGAGCACATCTGTCTCAATGCACCTTTAACTCACGCTTACGATTAAGCACTCATTCTACACAGGCAGCCAAACGCTCGCTCACGTCCACCAGGGCGATATTTACACTGTCGCCCGTGTGACCATTCGCAATCACAGTCTCACATCATCCCGCACATATCACAGTTAGTACATTCCTCGAATATCAATACACAACGCTCATCTCTTCTATCCGTCACAACACTATCGTTCGATCGTTCTATCTCTCGCTATTCTCCACACGTCCGTCTCTATCCGCTGTCTCACACACACTGCCCTTTCTCCTCCTCGTCCTTCCCGCATCACGTGGGTCTGTCCACGGGCTTCTTGTCTGACCTTCCGTCAGCCAAGCCGTGGCGTCTCCTATTGTCCTTGACCTCAGCTATTGCTTACACTATTGTCCTTACACTTAGGTCCTTACACATACAGGTCCCTGACACTCTCCCCCCGCGGCACCAATGTGGCACTTTCTTTTTAGAAATGTGACACATTCTGTTGTTGTTACTCTTGATAGATCTTTTTAATTTTGTCAGGGGACTGTATGATCATTGGTATACGGATGTCGACCTTATTACGCTGGTCTTTCCCGAGATTAACTATAACTATTGTTCTCTCTTTTTCAGTAATGAGGTTTCTCTCAACGTTCTGTCGTGGTCTGGCAAATGTTCTAGTTGGGCCTACCTGCTACACCTCGTTATATTCTTCAATATCCATTCCGTGACATTACATTATGTTCATATTTCACAATCGATACAATGTGTATTATCTTCTGATAGTTATTGTGGCTATGCGGGTTTAAGGATTCTCCATTGATTCACGCCTCGAATAAGGCTACAACTTCCTCTTACAGCATTCTTAAATGTTCTCTCTATTCAGACGTGGTCCCCCTCGTCTCTATTTAATGCACCCTAATCGATTCTCTTTATGAGCACGCTGTGTCAATGTTGTGGTCATGGTTCGAATATACTTCATGTATGTCATAGTCCCTCTTAAAACCTTTTTGCTGTTAGACCTGACTTGTTTCCCTTTATGGGCACACCTCATTTATTGTTGTGGAGAGTCATTATTAATCTCTTGTGTTGGTATACCCCTGTTGGTATGTTCATTCTTGTTACAATATTGTTGTATTAGTTTTGTAACACTATTGCTCAGCGTCATTCGTCGGGCCCTCCACCATACGCGAATTCAAATTTAGTAAAACTCACGCATTGGGATTGCCAGGCGTTGATTCTTAGCATCACACCTCATACATAAACTTACAATTATTTCTAACTATCACATGGTAACAATCTAAAATAATATAATAATAAAATTAAACATTGGATGTCATGCAATTAATAAATTTACAATAACATGTTCATCGTCACTGCCTTTATGCACTTATAGGATAATGTTCTTGTTCTGTGAAAATTATGCACACGTACTTAAATTACCGGTGTTCAATGTTCATTGCGGTGCTGGAATGCTTGGTGTTCCTTCCTTCTCAACCGATTATTGACGTACTCTGTACATACTGATATTGTCCTTTCCTCTGCATAGTGTTACGAATTTGCACCAAGTTGTTCTGTAAAATCATTGGAGTTCACACATGTAAAATATGTATTAATGTTTTGAGTTCGGTGGCCTTACTTATGAGTGTGGCCATGGTGCGTCTGTATGTGACTGTTTTTGCCATAGTTCGTAGGTTGGCATCTGGTTCAGTAAACTGGTCACTGGGAATGGATGTCTGTACTTGTCACGTTCTTGTCGTTGTTGGCCGATTTGAAAATGTAGACTCTGTAGATACTCGTTTGAAACAAAGTCAATATGGTTATAGCTTACTGTTAGATACTTGAAATCACATGTTGAGTCTTACTGTTCTGCCGATGACACTGTTCACGTTGAAGGCACTTTTATGTTGGTATATACAATGGAGTGTGCTAGTATCATAGCGCTGGAGTCGTACAGCAGACAAGGCAATTCTGGAGTTACTCGATCTAAGGATATAAAGTGCGTTAAGGTTAAAATTACTTTTCCGACGGGTGGGGATTTACAAATTTAATGTTGAGATCATTTTGAGTGTCATCTCCAAACCTGCACTCGTACATGTGTGTATATATACAATAGTTCAAATAATAATAATAATAATAATAATAATAATAATAATAATAATAATAATAATAATAATAATAATAATAATACACCATGTATAGTCTCGAAATGTAATCGTAAATGTTTGTACACTGCTATGCAACTTGTGTATTTATCCCAAAGTGTGTAGGTCACTTTCTGGCTGATTTTCGTCAGTAATTCCACCGACTGATGTTTTACATTGTTCAGCATAAGTATGTGTATGAGTTGATTTGACATTGTGCTTATCAGTGGTAATAACAAACTTTGGTTCACCAGTAATGATGTAAGTATCGAAGTTAGCTGGTTTGTCATGAGTAATATCATCTGTGTTACATAATGATGATGTTGTCAAGGTCTCACATCCGAGGTTGCGACGCGTTGTCTGTACCAACGCCAGACAACATAACAACACGCAACCCTGAATGATGTTAAACACTGCAGAGGGAATGCGGCGTCTTCGACGACGCCCGTATAAGCAGCCAAGCACATCAATTGAGCGACGCTTAAACGACCGCTGGTCAGCAGTACACCCCGTGAACTTTGCAGGGGTCACACCAGCTGACGTGAGCGCCAACTGGCGTGTAGCGTGTAGAGCGCCAGATCTGGCAGACGGGTTTAGAGGTTTGAATGGACAGGTCGCATGGGTCTGCGAGTGGTGTTTGAATCTGCATTGAGAGCTAGCCTGTACGACAGTGGGAGACTGGTTCGAACGCTTGAATAGGTTGACTTGTAAGTGAGATGTTTATTGCTTGCATGTATTAGTATGTATTGTAGTGATATTGTTCATGCCGTAATGATTGCGATGGATTGTCATTGTGCGATGTTTGTGCGATAATAAATGCAGCGCGTAAATAAAGCTTGTGAATAAAACTTTCGGATATTCACTTCGTGTGATTTGATAGTTTGATATTGCTTCACACTTGCCAGAAAACGAGCTACTTATCTTGCTAAAAGCAAGACTCTGACAGATGTGTGAATAAAGCTGTTAGTGAAGTCATTTGTTTTGCAGTTACTATAAGTAGTGCGAGTAGAATTATCCATTGTGTGCACTTGCGCGCGTGTCGTTAACAGGAGGTATAGCATGTACCATGATGATTTGTGATCTTTTCCCGCACTTGTAAGATGTTTGTTATCTGTATCTTCTTTTCTTTGTGGATACACACCTGTTTCTGTTTTTTTCTTGTTGTGAGAGGGTAGTTAAGTTTGTCTGGTGTGGTACTTTGGTCTGTTCATCATGTTGTTGTATGATGAGTGATGTGGTTATGGCAGTATTTGTTGTGGTGTTAACTTCCTGCCAGGTCTGGATTTTGGTTTCTGTGTGGTCTGCTGCATTTATTACATTTCCAATTAATAAATCGCAGCATGGATTGTCTAATAATGCGCAAGTTACTCTGCCTGATAGGAAAGGTGATTTTATATTGGCCCATGCCATAGGATATTTTTCTATTGTCCCTGAAACAGTTCTGCAATAGATGTACTCATCTAGGTAGTCTTTCGGATCAGCTAGGGTCTTCCGAAGACCGATAAGACAGGACCCTGTGTCGCGTATACATGTGCATACTGTGTCATTAATGTATCTCTCATGGAATGTTAGTTTTCCTACCGACAGTCTGGAGGTTTTGTTCATTTCCTCCCTTTCTTGTTGAGTATTATCCTCTTTTACTAAGGAGTGAGGCTGACTGATGTTAACAACATTATTGAAATATGGTACGAAGTCTGTTGGATAAAACTCCGTCTGTTCTGTATTTGCAGTGTTTGTGCTACTTGTTTTTGTATCTGTGATGTTTACTTTTTCTAGGTTCTTTGCTGAACTGTCTGTTGTAATGTATGTGGCTGCATTTGCTTTTGCTTTCTGTATTCGTTTTACTCCTTCACATTCGAAACGTCTGTGACCAAACGCTAAACAAAAATGACATTTGGTTCTATATTTCCTCTGATTTATCTTTCCCAGTTTTTGTGCTATAATAGTATTCAGATATTCTTGATACGTGGGATTCTTATCGCATATTGCATTTCCTGTATGCGGAGTGCTACAATGTTTGCACAGTACTGGTTTTGTTTTCTGTGGTTTGTTTTGACAATCTGTGGCTGAAGATGCTGTTGCCCTCACAGTGCTATTCTGTTGAGTGTTCTTAACAAGGTTCATACTTTGGTTGTAATATTCGTGGCATTTTTCTAGTAATTCTTTGATAGGCTCTGTTTCGTGTTCTTCTAAATATTTTCCGCATTCGGATGGGAGTGTTGCTTTAAGTTTTTCCATTACTAAGAAATTTATTGCTTCTTGATTGATGTCTGTATGTTTAATTTCGAATATTAGCTTCCTGCACAAGTCTTCTATTTCCTGTATATACTGGGTAAACGACTTGTCTGGGGCCGGTTTCAGATTTTGTACCTCTAATTTTAGAGTGTCGAGTGTTTTAATAAGTTTGTTTTGTAAAATTCATAGTCTATCCTTGACATATCTGGTATGATCTCCTGTATTTTTTTTTTTTTTTTTTTTGCTTATTGAGACGAATCCCACATACCATGAACACCAATGATCTTTTGGAATTTTGTAGTCTTGCATTTTCTTTTCAAATTTCTGTGTCCAGTCATGTATTAGGTTATGTTTTCTATTACAATTTGCTTTGTCTTGTGCCCGTGTACCCTCGAAAAAGTCTTGCAACTTTCTGTAATGTCTTGTGCCCCAGAATCCCGACTGATCTGGACTGTGTTCATAATCTGACATCATTTTCTGTTACTTGATATTTAACTCTACTAATGATGATATTTATACAAGCAAATCAAAGAATGCAGATTTGGGTAATTAGCAATCAAAATTAATCAACTTATCTTTATCTGCTGTTTACTCGAACGCTTGATGTACAGGAACGTGATTCTCGTGCTGGTTACAGTTGACCTGTTCTGGTTACGTCGGTCGCTTTGTAGAATTGAAACCTGCTGTGGAAAGAAATGACGTTATTTTCGTTCTGATTTTATTAACAAATATCTAATTTACAATTTCTTATTATTTTCTTATAGATCTTATTCAATAGATCTTCTTCTTTAGATAAGTAGCGTTCTTTTATGCATTTTACTTGGGTATGCGGTTCGTGTGTACTTCTGACACCATTGTACCTGTCAGAGTCCTAACTATCTTCTCCTTCTAGCTCACTGGACTCGGACGGGCAAGTTACAACATCACGGAAGTTCACATATAACAGTAACAATGATTGCAATCGGAAACTCACAACTCTCCTGTACAACCTTTATTACATAATACAAAAAGGTAATATCATTTAGAGCACACCTGTCTCAATACACCTTTAACTCACGCTTACGATTAAGCACTCATTCTACACAGGCAGCCAAACGCTCGCTCACGTCCACCAGGGCGATATTTACACTGTCGCCCGTGTGACCATTCGCAATCACAGTCTCACATCATCCCGCACATATCACAGTTAGTACATTCCTCGAATATCAATACACAACGCTCATCTCTTCTATCCGTCACAACACTATCGTTCGATCGTTCTATCTCTCGCTATTCTCCACACGTCCGTCTCTATCCGCTGTCTCACACACACTGCTCTTTCTCCTCCTCGTCCTTCCCGCATCACGTGGGTCTGTCCACGGGCTTCTTGCCTGACCTTCCGTCAGCCAAGCCGTGGCGTCTCCTATTGTCCTTGACCTCAGCTATTGCTTACACTATTGTCCTTACACTTAGGTCCTTACACATACAGGTCCCTGACAGATGTATTCCTAATAGGTTTTAAGTAAGATAGCCTAATTCCAATGTAATAGTGTGCTAAAGGGTATTTTTCTGGGTGTTGTAGGATTTGACCTACGTGTTTGATCCTAAGTGCTTGTATTTTGGTTGTTATGTCTTGGAGGGCGATACCTCCATCTTTTTTGTCTTGCATGAGTGTAGTATGTTTGATACTGTAGATGGTGCTGCCAAACACAAAGCGTCTAATCTCTTTGTTTATGTTTGTGACAGTCTGACGTGGAGGATCTAGGACTGTGCACAGATATAGTATTTTTGGAATTATATATGTATTAACAATGGTACTTCTACCAAATATGGTAGTTGATTTGTATTTGTACCTCTATAACATATCTGTTATTTTCTTCTCTAGATTTTGCCAAGTGTCTTTGTGTGTCTGATTTGGTTGACATGGGAAGACTATTCCGTACACTTTATAAGATTGTTTAATGTTAAGTCAAATGGAAAATCCGCCTTATTTTTCCATTTGCCTAAGCCCATTATAGTAGATATTTGGACGTTTAATTTTGCCCCACTCCCTTTGCCGAAAAACGAGAACGTTTCCAAAATGATCCGTACAGATTTTTCAGTTATCGGAAAGAAAATGGTATCGTCCGCATAAACACGCAGCTTTTGTTCACCCTTCCCCGGTATGAACGTGCCCCTGACATTGTCGTCCTGTCGTATCTTTTCTAGAAGTGGCTCTAGAGCGACAACGTACAGTAATGGGGACAAGGGACATCCCTGTCTCACTGACCTAGTCAACCTGAAAGAATTGGTTAGGGTATGGTTTAATAGAATCCGACTTTCCGGTTTCATATATAAAATTTTGACCCATGTCCGAAAATAATTTCCCACGTTGCAGTGTGAGAGAGTTTTGTGGAGGTATGGGTGAGATATTCTGTCGAATGCTTTTTCTTGATCTAAAGAGAGAATTGAGGACTGACAGTTTTTCAGATGTGTGTAGTTGATGATGTCTCTTATGAAGTGTGTGTGTTGCTGGATATTGCGGTGTTGCACACTACATTGCTGGTCTTCGTGAATGAGAGATGACATTACAGGTTTCAATTTATTAGTCAAAGCCTTTGTTAAAATCTTGTAGTCTACATTTAAAAGCGAGATCGGTCTGTAACTCTTTAAAAGTGTCTTGTCGGTGTTCTCCTTCGGAATAAGAGTGGTGTAAGACGTGTTGAAACTGGATGGGAGTTCTCGTTTGTGGAAAGATTCAGAGAATACTGTTAGTAAAAGGGGACCTAGAAGAGGAAAGAAAAACTGATAGAATTCAGCGGTAATACCGTCAGGGCCAGGCGATTTGCCCTTCTGCATTCCATGAACCGCTTGTGCTATATCTTTTAGTGTTAATTCAGTATCTAGTGTTAGTTTCTGTTCCTCTGTGAGTTCTTTTGTGAATTTCATAAAGTGTTCTTGCACGTGCGCCTGTGTGTTTTCCTCTGTATAAAGGTTCTTGTAATAATCTTCAAAGGCGAAGGCTATTTGTTGTGGCTCGACTTGTATATTTCCTTCCCTGTCAATTATCTGGCCTATCTGTCTGCTGCGCTGTATGTTTTGTTCTAAAGATAGGTATTTTTTACCCGGTATCTCTTGTGTTATAGTTTGTAACTTTGTTCGCAGTAAAGCCCCCTGAAATCGATGATGTCTTTGGAGATCAATTCTTCCTGTAATGCTATGATGTGTGGTGAATTTTTGTCTGTCTGTAGTAAGAGCTTAATTGCATTTTCCAGCAGCAGAGCTACAGACTGAAGTGTCAACACCACGTGTAGATTTGGATTAAGATTTTTCTCTTTCACGGATTATTTAAAAATATCAGTGATTTTAATTTTGTGGAAGTGAATTCGATAGTTTATCACCACGTGTAGATCTGGATTAAAATTTCACCTGTCACGGATTACTCAAATATATCAGTGATTTCAATTTTGTGGAAGTGTTTTCGATTGTTTTCACCACGTGTATCTGTATCTGTGCTTCCGTATTGAAGATTTCCTCTGTCACGGATTATCGAAGATGGAAAACCACATTGTTAAACGTGTCAAAGTCAACACAAGGGAAGGTTTCGAAGGAGGAGCGTTCCATCAAGCGAACACACTTGTGTTTTCTATATCAGGACCTCATGTATTCCGGTTCAACTACTCGCTGATGGCGACTTGAGGGGGCCTTGTGGGATCGGTAGGGAAGGGATAAAATCATCCATCTACCGTTTTGAGGACCCTAAAAGATGGTACGCTACGCTGAAACTGGAAGCAAAGGCGGCTCATTATGAACGGCTTCACGGGATGAAGCATGAACTGCAGGATCCCAAAGTAACGATCGTAATTGAAAACATAGAGAAGGAAAAGACCAAGGCTATGATTCACTGGATGCCTACAACCGCAAAGATTGAGACAGTGAAGCAAATAGCCGCGGATATTTCGGGAGATATAAACGCGGAAGTGCATAAGCTGAAAAACAGCACAGACAAGTGGTTACTTCTGTGCAACCCGAAAGAATCTCTGCCACATTACGTAGACATGGAGTTGGACGGGGTAGAAGACAAGCTACACCGTCTCTTCATCACAGTTCCGGGGCGCCGTACGGTGTGTACAATCTGTGGGGAAGACTCCCACTGGAGTAATAAATGTCCGGCCAAAGTACAAACCCAGAAGGGACCTAGACTGGCACAAAAAGTCACCTCGAACTCCCAGATAGTTCAACATAGTAAGGATAAGGAGGATGAAGACGGTTTCCAGCTGGTCAGTCGGAAAAGGGGACGCTCAACCAAGAGCCTGTCTGACGGCGACAGCTCGACACCTCCAGCCTGCCAAACACCTGTTACCACGCTGCCGCCCCTCAACAACCACGACTACCCTACACCGCCTGAAGCGCACAGGTCAAACAAAAAGAAATGTGTAAGTAATTATACTGAACAGATAACGACCAGCGCCGTGACCGAAATAGACAGTGATAATGTTAACACACCATCACGACAAAGAAACCTGTCAGATTATTCACCACGCCTCGTTATTGACTTAGAGATTTCAAGCCCGGCGAAGGAATCTATTGACTATCTCCAGAAATGATAACATGAATACAGACAGTTTGAAACAAGAAACATAATTATCCTCAACCTTTTCTTATTTTACAACAAAAATGGCAGCGGAAATTAAAATAATGAGTATTAACATTCGAGGTATAAGATCCAAAATTAATCATCACCACTCATACACAAATATAAACCTGATTTTATACTCATTCAGGAAACTAACATTAAAACCGACGAAAACGCATCATATGTCACAACATGCTTAGGTCTAAGACACTCATGTTTTAGCCTTAGTACTCAACATATCGGATTGGGTACAGCAATAATACAGAAATCGGACAGGTGGCAGATTATAGAGAAGGACAGGGACTGCCGGGGTAGGATATCTATAGTACAGGAGAGAAATAACATAAATAAATACACAATTGTCAACATACACGCACCGCCTGACTACAGAAATCAGCTGCTCTTCTACCAAACACAGGAAAATTTATTATCACGCTCATATCGGGGTCACAACATCATTTTAGGGGGTGATTTTAATTGCGTACTTTCGGCACATGACCTTATAAATGGAGATGTAAGAATGCAAATTAGAAACACAACGGGGAAGGAGGAACATCAATTAGACACATTGCAAACAATTTTAGATATCCATGGGCTAACAGACGCATACAGGCAGATGCATTCCCATGGAATAGATACAACACACACACAAACAATGCGCATAATAGAGCAGCGCGATTAGATAGAATTTATGCGCCCATAACACATCATATTATAACACAAGTCAAGCATTTACAGGAGACACTGAACTTCACAGACGATAAGGCTGTAGTTGCAACAATAAACACAGTACAAGCAACACCCCATCTTAGAAGATCTATTGGAAACTTAACTGCACACTTTTACAAAATCAGGACTATGTAGATTGTATAACAAAACTGATCCTCACAAGCGATATACCAGAGGGTAATGCGCGAGACTCTAGGAAACATTTAAACAAACTATACGAGAGAGAACACAAACACTAGCAGCAGTAATACACAAGCAAAACCGCGATGGAATACTTTTTTTTTTTTTTTGAAAGTTTATTTCATACAAAGCAATGTATATTTACAAGGTGTAATGTGTGCTTCTTTTGTTTGTGTATATTACAGAGCGTTGCCGTTTGTTAGTGTTAGGTGTCACATGTGTGAACAAAGCAAATTCATACATATATACTGTTATAATATTCCGCGATGGATTACATTTTTTTTTAACGTTTATTTCATATAATGTGTGGTTCTTTGTTTGTGTATATTACAGAGCGTTGCCGTTTGTTAGTGTTATGTGTCACATGCGTTAATAAAGCAAATACATGCATATATAGTTATGATAATATGACATTCATAGCATAGTGCATGTAAACACACATTCCTCGTTTCATTTCCGTATCCACAAGTGGAATGCATGTTACCCCTGTCCATCTCTCTCTCTCTCTCTCTCTCTCTCTCTCTCTCTCTCTCTCTCTCTCTCACACACACACACACACACACACAAACACACACACACAACACACACAAACACACACACACACATTCTGTCTTGATCTCTTGCTTTCTGTAGATGATAGTGCATGGATTTCAGTGATCTAGGGCAATAAACTTTACATTCTCATTCTATTTAAATTGTGTGTGTGTGGGGGGGGGGGGGGAGGGAAGGGGGTTCCATGTGCATATATTAATATAATTACCTGTGTATCAAACAAGGCAATAGTTATATTTACCTAGATACCTACACGAATTACCCATACTTGGCTACCCATATACAAATACAATACATGTTGGCCTTGGTATTCTACAACTATGTATTCGTGCTGGGAAATCATGTTGAAAATAGGCAATGGGCAAACCGCTGAACGCAAAAATGCCTAGTGACCAGCAGCTAGTAGACACACAAAGCCGGTGGCTGGGTCTTCCAAAGGACACGCAGCCAGTTTTCTACAAAGCCTTTGTTTCCCTAGGCCAGAGGAGCTGCGGCGTGTAATATCTGTGCTCTCCGATGCTTGTTTCCACCTGGTGAGAAGTGTTCCAAAGTATTTACAAAATAAACCGCACACAGGGCTCGCGTCGCGAGGCGCACACACGTTCTGACATTTCCACAACAGTGACTGGTCTGGGACGCTCCCGTGCAAACTGCACTGTTGTTAGTCAAAACGAACGGGTGTCGGCATTATATGATAGCTCTCTGAGATAAACATGTATATTCATATTCTATGTTCCACATTCTACCATACAAGCATGCACCTATATGTGTGCATGTACACATATATGCGTGCATGTCCACATTCATATATATTATGGGTATTCAATTGAGTAAACAAATAAAACGATTTTATTTCGTTATGTCTGTGTGTTTGTGAATATTTGTGTTATTTTGTTTTGGAACATATGCAGTATTAAACGTGAATTGTACGTTTTGTGTTTGTACAATGCGGCGTTTCTACAGGACCATACTAGGTACCTGTATTCTGCTAGAGAAATCAGCAATTTCGTGTGGTTGTCTTTGGTAGATTTGGGTAAAGTGTTTAAAAAACTGCTTTATACATATCTGTTTTCTTTTTAGTCAATGTTTCAATGAGTTGTCTCAGTGTGTCTAGTGCAGTTTGGACTGTTGGACAAGTGTAATAAATGCGATCTTCGGTTTCCTGTATGTTCCGTCTGCAGAGCTGACATTGTGTTATTTGTTTTGACCTGCGTGCTTGTTTTTCCGTAGTAGGTGACATGTTAAAGATTAAACGGTACGTAATTTCTCTGGCTTTGGGTTTCTTCTTCTTCTTCTTCGTTCATCCGGAGTTTTTTTTCGGATGTGATTGCGTTGTGCCTGTTTACAGCAGAGCTGCGTTCTTGCGCCGTTAGGCCGACACATCCGACTTCTGCGGGCATTTGTTGACCGGGTTAACCTTCCCGGGGGTTTCTTAGGACGTTTGACTCTCACTGTTGTGGTGTTATCCCCCATCCCAGCTGGTCCATATAGAACAGCCAAAGATCCTGGTCAGCCCTCAAGGGAAGGCAGGGGCAGACCATGGGCATTCCCCGCCATCCAAGGAGGCTTCCATACTTGCAGAGCCGATACATAGCGCTCTGGTACTGGGCTCACCCAAGGAATCGTCACGTCCTGCACATGGCTGCTTAGCCTCACTTCCGTATATTGGGCCTTCCGTTCACCATAGGCTGTTCTTCCGGAAACCAGAAGTATGCAGTCTGCAGATGACATCCACACAGTGAGCTTTCGATTCGGACTTTCCATGTAATGGATTTGCTAGTCAAGCAATATTCCATTTCGTGCCACTAGGACACTTTTCCACCTTTTATGAAGCCCACACAGTGGGCTTTTGATTCAGACTTTCCACGTAATGGATTTGCTATCCATGCAATATTCCATTTTGTGCCACTAGGACACTTTTCCACCTTTTATGAAGCCCACACAATGGGCTTTTGATTTGGACTTTCCACGTAATGGATTTGCTATCCAAGCAATATTCCATTTCATGCCTCTGGGTCTTCATGCACCTTTAAATCTCAACTTGTATATAGTTAAAGTAATCTGCGGTCAACTTTAGCTTGTTGATATCTCCATAGAGCTTGTCCTCAAATGAAGCAGGTGTGGGCCAAAATATCTTTCTCTGTTCTGCATACGTTGGGCAATCCTGCAGCAAATGTTTTGCTGTCATTTTTCCAGTTCTACAATTACATTCATCGGTATCTCCTATCTTTAGTTTATTGAACAAGTGGTATTTCAGCCTGTTATGTCCTGTGCGGAGTCTGAAGATTGCTACTTGTTCTCTTCGGTCGAGTTTGTAATATGCATCATCCTTCTGATGGCCTGGATGCTCTGATTCCCATTTGGTTCTATAAGTGCTTTTTATCAACCTCTTTGCCTCATTATAGGTTATGTCTATGTCAGGCTGTGGTAGTCGTCCGCCCTCTTTTGCCAGTCTGTCAGCCTCTTCGTTTCCAGGTATACTGCAATGTGATGGGATCCACTGTATTACAACTTTTTTGGATTTCTGGCATAGACCATGGAGTGCTGCTCTTAGGTCAGTTAGTTCTGTGCTGTTATTGCTCTTCAGTATTGAGACAGCTGACTTTGCATCTGTGAAGATAGCTATTTGCTTCTCTTTATTTTCCTCCATCAGGAGCATTTCTGCTGCAGTTTTCAGAGCCTCTACCTCCGCTTTGAAGTTACTTGAAAATTTTCCAGTTGCCATTGAATGTGTTTTTTTCGCTCCATTTTTTAAATTTAGGAGAATTCCTCCTCCTCCATTCTCTATTGAATTTTTGGCTGATCCATCTGTATATGCATGGGTCCAATTCCTGCTTGGGTAATGTTCTTTTATGTAGTTTAGGGTTATTTCTCTTCTTTCGGTTTCATGCTGAGTGTTCTTTTTCTCAATACCAGGAATGTTTTCTATCATCTCAGGCAGTTGCTGCTGTCTCCAAGCTGGGAACTTGTGTGCATTGTGTATGGGCTTGACTGTTGATATGTTAAGAATAGAATCTGACCTGATCCTTCGTTTTGCAGTTTCTACAAAGTTGCTACGCTTCAGTCTTCCCTTTCCAAAACCATTAAATCTGTTGTACATAGGGTGGTCTGTCAATCTTCTAAATTTTTCTGCTTGTTGCTGGGCTCTGCTATCTCTTCTATCCTGCATTGGTTGTAAACAAGTGATCTTTTCTAATTCATTAATAGGCGTTGTCTTCAGGCTTCCAGTTATGATTCGCATTCCTTGATTTTGGACTCTACTTATTTTGTTAAAGTTTGACTTAGCTGCTGTTGCCCAAGCTGTAATGCCATATTCCAGTACTGGCCTCACCCGTCCAGTATATAACTTCTTGAGAACTTTCTCATCTGCTCCCCATGTTGTACCAGCAAGCCTTTTCATGATTGCCATTCTTTGCCTTGCTCTTGTTCGATTTTTCTCAACCTGTGTCCTCCATGTCAGGCGACGATCAAAGGTGACTCCTAGATAGTTTGGATTTTCTTCATGGCGCAATATTTTTCCATTCAATACCAGCTTAGGTTGCTGAGTTTTAGTTGAGAGGGAGAACACTGTGCATGTTGTTTTCTCCTCACTTATCTTCACTAGCCATGATTTTGACCAGTCCTCTAGCGCTAATAGGGCTTGCTGTATTCTGCTGTTAGCTGTACTAATATATTCTTCAGATGTCCATATGGCTAGGTCATCTGCAAAGGATGATGTGTGTACTCTGGCTGGAAAATTTTCTGTGATGTCATTTATATATGCTAGGAATAATGTTGGTGAAAGAACTCCTCCTTGGGGGACACCTTGCTCCAACAGCATCATTTTGCTGGTTTGTCCTTGTACTTTTGTCCTGGCAGTTCTGTTCTCAAGGTAGTGGCTGATCCATTTATACATTTTTCCACAAACATGCATTTTTTGCAGTTTTACTTTTAGTCCTTCCTTCCATACTTTATCAAATGCTTTTTCTAAATCTATCCAGACTGCTAGTGTGTGCTTTTTCTCTTGGAAGGCATCCTCTATTTCCTGAGCTATATAGGTTATTTGATCTTCAGTAGATCTGTACTTTCTGAATCCTGCTTGGTGAGGTGTTAAGAGTTGGTTTTCTTCCAGATGCCATGTTAGCCTGCCATTGATAATGCGTTCCATTAATTTTCCTACACAGCTAAGAAGACTGATAGGTCGATAGCCATTTGGTTCTTCCAGGTCTTTTCCTTTCTTTGGGACTGGTATTAGTATAGCTTCCTTCCATGCCTGTGGGACTATTCCCCTCTTCCAGCTGTAATTTAGGACTGCTAGTAGTTTCTTTTTTGCCTTAGTGCCTAGTCCTATTAGCATTTCATTTGTGATTCCATCCTTTCCTGGTGATGTCTTCTTTTTTAGGGTATTCATTGCCTGTTCCATTTCTTCCATTGTTAGATTTGCCATCATATATTCTGCTGCTGTCTCTGTATATGTATGATGTATCTGTTTATCTTTGATTGCTTTCTTCTGTTCGGCTGTAATATCAATGTGGTTTGCACTGGCATAGTGTTCCATTAGTGCATTTGCAGCCTTTTTTCCTGTAAGCAAGGCATTTCCTTGTTTAATTGTTATTTGTTTGTTTCTAGGTCCTTCATTGTTCATGGCTTTCACTAGTTTCCATAGTTTGTTTCCATCCCTGTCAAAATTCAGGTTTTCTGTTTTTTTCCTCCAACAATCTCTTGTTGTTTGATTTACTGTTCTTTTATATTTTGCTGAGATGGCTTTGAGAGAGATGTTCGCTTCAGTTGTTTGTTCTCTCTCTGCGGTCTTCCTAGCATCTTCAACTTTGTCCTCCAAAAATTGTAGTTCTTCAGTCCAGTATGGTTTGTAATTTTTCCTTGCTCCTCTTGGAATAGACTCAGTGGCCGCCTGTATTATTGCTCTGTTTAGACTTTCCACCATTTGCTTCATGTTGCCATATCGTGTATTTATGTTTTCACAATATTTGTCTGTTAGTATGGCAAATCTGTCCCAATCTGCTCGTTTGTAATTCCAACGGGGCAAAGGCTTTTGCTCCTGTGGAACATACTCCATATTTATTACAAGCTTGATTGGTCTGTGGTCACTACCTGCTAATTGGTCCAGCACATGGCGATCGATTTTGTGGAGGATGTCTCCTGTGCAGAAAGCTAAGTCTGGAGTAGAAGTGGTAATCCATCTTCTGGAGTAGAAGCTCGGTGTGTCATCCGCTTTGTTAAGTAGATGGAGATTTGAGTCTATTTCCCAGTCCTCCACTTCATCTCCTCTTTTGTCAGTATCTGGGTATCCCCATCTTTCTGAACGGCTATTAAAGTCTCCGACAACAATGCAATTTGTGTCAGTTATTTCCATGTTTGAGAGTGTAAGATCCTTATCTGCCGGGCTATATAGATTGTAAATTCTTATTTTCACGTCCTTTACCATTATATCAACACCTATAATTTCCGTTTGGTTGTCAGAGATCACAGATACTTCGCTGCAAGGTATTGTATTTCGTGTAAGTATTACAACTCCTCCTTTGTGTCCTTCGCGGTCGAAACGTGTGGCCTGATATCCCTCGACTGAAAATGTGCGATTGGCGTTGAGGTGTGTCTCTTGAATGCATGCCACATCTATTCTATCTTTATGAAGACGCTGTGTTAGGGAGGCTTTCTTGTTATAAACTCCTTCTGCATTCCATTGTAGTATGTTGAGTGTCCGGGGTGTTTGGTCAATAGCTCTTAACCTACTCCTCTGTGCCTTGACTCCACAGCACAGGGGAAGGTGACCACCAGTAGTCATGGGTGGACCCCCTCGAGGCAGGGGGCCCGGCACTATCACCGCCTGATGGGACTTCACGGGATTAGCACCATAACGATTAATTTTCATCTGTGGCATCATGAAATGATAAAGTTACGTTGCACTTCTTTGTCAAGCCTGTGGCTCAGTACATCCGATTTCGACAAGCATTTGTTCGGGATGCTTTCCCTAGCCTTTGACTGTCCCCAGTCTACCTACAAGGCAGCAGGTTTGTGCGTCACTTCGTCTGGTCCCTCTCCCTTGACCTGTCCGACATGGGTGACCCTACCAGTAGCTGTGCTACCGTCGGCATAGCTCTTGGGGTCATTGGAACGCTCAAGCCCCTCTACCTCGTCAAGGTGGACGCACGGCAGAGGGGGCTTTGGGTTTGATATGTGGATTGTGGAGATTAGTGAAAGTACATGTGTAGTCTTGTATGTAGTATTTTTGTCCCCTTTTTATTCTGAGTCGTAGTGGGGGTGCTTGTTGGTTGACTAGATATTTGTAAATCTGGTTTGTTGTCTGGTGTAGTAAATGCTCGCGTCCTTGAAGTGCGTGTATGCATGTCTTGTAGAAAGCAGGTAATGTTCCAAAATGGTGTGGTGAATTAAGTTGTATTCTTCTAAGGTGTTGCAGTCTGAGTTCTATGTAATAGAGTGCTAGTGGGTGTTTTTCAGGTTGATTGAGGATATGTCATATGTGTTGGATTCTAAGCGCTTGTATTTTTGTATCTATGTCTTGTAGTGCTATTCCTCCTTTTCTTTTGTCCTGTATGAGTGTCTTATGTTTGATGGAATAGATTGTGCTGCCAAAGATGAAACGTCTGATGTGTTTGTTGATGTCTGTGACTGTCTGTTTAGGAGGGTCTAGCACTGTGACTAAGTATATTATTTTGGGAATGACGAAAGTGTTAACTATGATGCTCCTACCGAATATTGTGGATGTCTTATACCTGTATCTGTGCAGCATGTCTATAATTTTTTGTGTGAGGTTTTGCCATGTCTGTGCGTGCATCTGTCGGGAGTTATCAGGAAATGTTATCCCATATAGTTTGATGTTGTCTGTGGCTGTTAAGTCGGGAGGAAAGTCTGTTTTGTTTCGCCACTTACCGAGACCCATTATGTGTGACTTTTGTATGTTTAATTTTGCCCCACTCCCCTTACCAAACTGTGTAAAGGTGTGAAGTATATTTGTAACGGATGTTTTGTTGGTGGGGAAGAAAGCGGTGTCGTCTGCGTATGCAAGCAACTTCCGCTCTCCTCCGCCTGGTATGAATGTGCCTGTGATGTTGGTGTCTTGTCTGATTGCTTCTAGTAGTGGTTCTAAAACCAGCACATATAGGAGCGGCGACAGAGGACATCCTTGTCTCACCGATCTTGTGAGCCGGAAGCCCGCAGTGAGTGTGTGGTTAACCAACACCTTACTCTCAGGATTCCGGTACAAGATCGCTATCCACCTCCCAAAGTACTGGCCTAAATTGCATTTTGTTAATGTCTTGTGTAGATAGGAGTGGGAAATTCTGTCAAAGGCTTTCTCCTGGTCTAGAGACAAAAGAGAGGCCTGACAGTCTTTCTCCTGTGTGTATGTGATGATGTCTCTAATAAAATGTGTATGCTGGTGAATGTTTCTATGTGGTACGCCGCATTGTTGGTCTGGGTGTATGAGTGTTGACATAAAGGGTCTCAGTTTGTGGGTCAGTGCTTTGGTTAGTATTTTATAGTCTGTGTTGAGTAGAGATATGGGTCTGTAATTTTTCATCTGTGTCTTGTCTGTGTTGTGTTTAGGTATGAGTGTTATGTACGACATGTTGCAACTGTCTGGTAGTTGTTCTTTGTCAAAGGCGTCTTGATATACTTTAAGAAGAAGGCCACCTAAGATAGGAAAGAAATTTTGGTAGAATTCTACAGTCAGGCCGTCCGGTCCTGGTGTCTTGTCTTTGTTCATTTTGCTGAGTGCGTGTGTTATGTCTGCTAGTGTTAGTTCTGTGTCTAGTGTGTCTTTGTCTGCATCTGACAGCTGTTTACTGTATTTTAGAAATTTGTCTTGTGTCTGTGTGTCTACTGTCTCTGCTGTAAATAGGTGTGTGTAGTATTGATTGAAAGCTTCTGTTATTTGCGCGGGTTCTGTTTGTGTGGTGTCTTGCATGTCTATTATTTTGCCTATTTGTCTGCTGTGTTGTACGTTCCGTTCAATCGCTAAATATTGTTTACTGGGAGACTCTTGCGTGATTGTGGTTAGTTTTGTTCTAAGGAGGGCGCCTAGATATCTGTGTTGTTGGTGCTGCTCTAATTGTTCTTCTAGTGTGTTTAAATGTGGTGCTTTGTTGTCCATCTGTTTTGTTAGTTGTATGGCTGTTTGTATAATTTGTTCTTGTCTTAATCTGTCTTTGTGTATGATGGATGCTAGGTGTTGTGTTCTGCTTCGTATTGTATTTTTCAGTAGGTCCCAGTATTGTCCGATGTTATCAGCCGATATGTGGTCGGTATATGTGTGTAAAAGTTGTACCATGTATTTCTCATATTCTGCATTCTTTAGAAGTGTGTTATTAAACTTCCAATGTTGTGAACGTTTGTTTATCTGTGTGTTTATGTTGCTTGTACTGATGTGCGCTAAGATGGCTTTGTGGTCTGTGTACTGTAATGTCTCTTGTAGGTGCCTAGCGTTTACTATGTGGTGTGTTGCAGGTATATATATCCTATCTAATCTTCTTGCTGTGTGGTGTGTTTTATTTGTGTGGGTTGGTTCTCGCTTATTTGGATGTTTGTGTCTGAAAGTGTCTATTAAATTGTGTGTGTCTAAAATATTTTGCAGTGTTTCTGTGTTGTGCTTTCTCCTTCCATTCTCCTAACCTGTGTCTTCATTTCTCCGCCTATTATATCCAATGCCTGTAAGACGCAGTTGAAATCTCCACAGAGTATGATGTTCTGTCCTCTGTATGTGTGTGTGAGTAGTGTGTCTAGTTCTTCATAAAATTGTGGCTGATAGTTGTAATTTGGTGGTGCATGTATGTTGACAATGGTATATGTATGTGAGGTGTTACTTATCTGTGTTATGCTGATTCTACCCTGGCTATCCCGATTTGTTTTTAACATGTTCCACCTATCTGATGTTTGTAGTATGGCTGTCCCAGAACCTATGGTTTGGACTGCCAAACTGAAGTGTGCATGTCTTAGTCCTAATTGTGTTGTAATTTGTGCGCCATGTATATCTGAATGAATATTTGTCTCTTGTAGCAGGATGAAATCTGGTTTGTATTTGTGTATGAGTGTGCAAATGTGTTGTTGTTTTGTGCGTATACCAGCTATATTTAAACATATTATTTTTATGTCGTCACCCATCACAAGTATATAAACAAAAGAAAATTATATTGCGTGCAAATGACAATTGACATTACTAAAGGAAGTAAGGAAATATGTTGCATATAGCTGTTCAGTGCGTTTTGGACGTTCCCGAGTTCTCTTCTTCTTCAGTGTCAGTGGCGATAAATAAACGTCTTAAGGATATGTTGTCCTCTTCCTCTGTGTTCTGTCGTTGATCATTTGTCCTTACTGTGGGGCTGTCCGGTTTGTTCACTTTTTTTTGGTGTGGCAATTGGAGAATCGTCGTCTTCACTATCGCTGTTTTCTGCGTTTTTCTGCATTCTATTGCGCTTCTTGTTATGAATAACTTTAATGAAGCCATCCTTGTCTACCTCTTTGTCATTTTTAATGGGCTCCCGTTCATCTGAATTGTTTTCCTTGGTCGGGGTTGGGGATGGGTGTGTATTTGAGATGGTAGGTGATTTGGATTTTGTTGATTTGTTCTTTGTGTTGTAATGTCGTTTGTGGCCAAGGTATTGGTGATTTCAGTCTCGAGTGGTGTTGTTACTGGCGTGGGCATTAGTGCTGCTTTCGGCACTGTGGTTTCCACTTGTTCTCGTGATTGTGTCGGTGGCTGCTGACTCTTTGCTTCTACCAGCGGTGGAAAGTTTTCCACCGTGTTTTCATCAACCTTTGGCCGCGGTCTTCGGCTCGGGCACCGATTGGCCCAGTGGTCGTCCAGACCACAGTTTGGGCACGTTGTTCTGCGCCCAGGCATCGTGAAGAGGATACGGTGGTTGTTACCGGTTATTCCAGGGATGTTTAACCTAGCATAATGCGGCACGTCTTGAGTTGAATTGCACAAAGCACCCCACTTCCCCGCACCATATTTCAGTCTGAATACTTCGGCGTCTTTGTCGCCTGTTGCCATTCCGACCAACTCTTTGACTGCCTCGCGGCTTATGGTATTTGGCAACCAGTGTATGGTCACCCGCTCTTTTTCCTTTTCCACGTGCTGGATCTCTATTTCAAGATCGCAGCTCGCGACCTTTAGTTTCAGTCCATGCAATTCTTGATATTTTTGGTTGTACGCTACCTGTGTTAAGTTCACAAACCATCGTGTAGGTATTTCGAAGCGGTAAATGTCCGTTATGCCACCCGCGGGAACACCAGCTAGGCCCAACAAAGAGCTGGCGATTAGAGTCGGGGTGCATTTTACTGCCGCTCCCGGTCCTGTTACAGACAACACGAGGGTATCTGTGCTGTGTAGCTTACCGTATACTGCGCTGGATGTGAAGTTGTAAACTGGTTGGTCCATGTTCTCAGGAAACACTGGTCACGTCCAGTTGAAATAATCCACACACACCGCACAATTTAAACTTATCAACTACTAGCTGACACGGCCCGGCTTCGCCCAGTCCCTGGTGGGGAGCATCTCATTTAATTCATATAAGTAGTCATATAAGTTCTCGTTCCCGTTACCGACTGTCTGTCTTTCTGTCTGTCTTTCTGTCTGTCTGTCTGACCCGGCCCGGCATCGCCCAACTCCTGGTGTGGAGCATCTCATTTAATTCATATAAGTAGTCATATAAGCTCCCGTTCCCGTTCCCGACTATCTATCTGTCTGTCTGTCTGTCTATCTGTCTGATCCGGCCCGGCTTCGCCCAGCCCCTGATGGCGAGCATCTCATTTAATTCATATAAGTAGTCATATAAGTTCCCGTTCCCGACTGTCTGTCTGTCCGTCCCTCCCTCCCTGTCTGTCTGTCTGTCTGCCTGCCTGTCTAATCATTTATTGGTTGCAGTTAGAACAACCTTAGATAAACGAAGACCAACTTACAAAAAGCTTTAGAAAGAGCACTTGAAAGATCTTTACATCTTCCCCAACAATTAACTTGGGTAAATAGAGCGGCGGCAGCAGCATCAGCAGAAGAAGGAAAAGGAGGAGTAGGAGCTGGGAGGAGGAAGAGGGAGGTGGAGAAGGGAGGAGTAGGAGGGAGGAAGAGATAGGCGGAGAGAGGAGGAGGAGGGAAGAGGAGGGAGGAGGAAGGAGGAGGAGGAGTAGGGAGGAATAGGAGGGAGGAGGAGGGATTAGGAGGAGGAGAGAGGAGGAGGAGGTAGGAGAAGGGAGGAGGAAGGAGGAGGGAAGAGGAGGGAGGAGGAAGGAGGAGGAGGAGTAGGGAGGAATAGGAGAGAGTAGGAGGGATTAGGAGGAGGAGAGAGGAGGAGGAGGTAGGAGAAGGGAGAAGGGTAGGAGGAGGAAGAGGGAGGAGGAAGGAGAAGGAGGAGGAGGGAGAAGGAGGGAGTAGAAGAACGCAGGGGGAGGAGGAGGAGGGAGATGGAGGAGGGAGGAGGAGGAGGAGGGAGGAGGCGGAGGGAGGAGGCGGAGGGAGGAGGAGGGAGGAGGAAGATGGAGAAGGATGAGGGAGGAGAAGGAGGGGAAGGATGAGGAGTGAGGAGGAGGAAGAGGGAGGAGGAGGAGGGAGATGGAGAGAGGAGGAGGGGAGGAGGTAGGAGGAGGAGGGATGAGGGGGAGGACGTAGGAGGAGGAGGAGGGAGTAGGAGGAGAGAGGAGGAGAAGGGAGGAGGAAGGAAGAGGAGTGATTAGGAAGAGAGAGGAGGGAGGAGGAGGAAGAGGGAGAAGGAGGAGGGAGAAGGAGGAGGAGAAGGAGGGAGGAGGAGGAGGGATGTGGAGGGAGGAGGTAGAGGGAGGAGGAGGGAGGAGGAGGAGAGAGGATGAGGAGGGAGGAGGAGGATGGAGGAGGAGAGGGAGGAGGAGGGAGGAAGAGGGAGGAGAAGGGGGAGGAGGGAGGAGGAGGGATGAGGGGGAGGACGTAGAATTAGAAGGAGGGAGGAGGAGGGAGTGGGAGGAGAGAGGAGGAGAAGGGAGGAGGAAGGAAGAGGAGTGATTAGGAGGAGGGAGGAGGGCGAGGAGAAAGAGGGAGGAGGAGGAGGAAGGAGGAGGAGGAGAAAGAGGGAGGAGGAGGAGGAGGAGGGGAAGAGGGTAGGAGGGGAGAGGAGGAGGAGGATTTTAACGCATATGCCTGTAGACAACTGTAGCGAAAAGGTGGGTCTGTCTATCTATCTGACCCGCGTGGCTTCGCCCAGCTCCTGGCGGGTACGTCTCATTAAATTCATACAACAAAAAAAGTAACTTAAAAGAATGTCCTTCCACACACCATCCATTATTTTTAATGAAAACTCTTTCTAATCACCTGCATGACTACAGTAACTTCTTAAGCAAAAAAAGATGAGTTACAATGTTATGCATTATGCATTATTTTTATGAAAACTTTGAAAATGCCTTACAGATTGTATCATTATTTATTATAACTCATATGCCGGTACATAACTATGGACAAAGAGTTTATAAATCTTTGAAAACGATGCCACAATATGACTATAAGTTATACAGAAAAGTTATGCCCCTTGAAATAATATTTACAGAGTTAAGTCCCCTGAAATATATGAAATTACAATGAAAAATGGAAAATGAAATAATATTGGGTAAGCAGCCGATTTCACACTAAAAAAATATGACAGTTGGCAGCTCTGGAATGAAAGGAAGACGTGTAGAAAATTTCATCTCAATCGGATGGGCCGTTCGCGAGCGCATAAAGGACATACGGACATACAGACAGACATACAGACAGACAGAGATCGCAATTTATATATAAGAAGTCACAAACTATTCAAAGACACCCCATATACCAATTCCGTGTGTAAGCAATGTGTTGTTCAGTAACAATGTACAACTTGCCAACCGTCGCGGCCATCTAACGAAGGGGAAACCACGAGCACAAATGAAGTTTATTCTGCCTTCTTGAGGCGAAACCTTGGGGGGAAATTTCAAAAAAAGTACCTCTTTTTGAAGTTTTTACACGTTGTGAAGAGAAACCAGAGTTTTTACGAACGGGAGGATGTTAACCCCATGCTTTAGCCCCCCAACCTGGAGGACCAGGTTCATTTACAATTATAAAATACTTTAAATGATTTGAGCTGTTTTCTTAAAACAACAAAACTTTCAAACAGCATACAGAAATAATACATTTCTGTACATATATGCTAATTGAAAATCTTAGATCAGTTATATGTACTTAAAGAAATGGAATATAAATTTGAGATATCATAGAAATATTTTTAATTATAATTATTTCCCTGACTAACCACACTATTCTTATGTCCCTTGATATTTTATTCTTTAAATTCAGAAAAGTCCCATTTACACTCCGTGGCGCGCGTAGGGAATATGCTAGCTCCATAATTATATCTTAATTACGGTAATTATATAAACCGATGGTAGATGCTTAGTGGCATGGTTTGTGAGATTAATTGTACGAAAATCTTCGCATTCTATTGCTCCTCGTCTTTTTGGTATAGAAATAAGGGAGACTTTATAAGCAAACGTTTGCTAGTAATGTCGGAATGATTAATTGAGAATCTAGTAGCTCCATTGGAAGATGAAAATAAGGGGAAGAATATTATTTGTCGTTTTTACTTTGTTTTATATTGTGTTTATATTGTTGTGGTGTTTGTTTGATTATTCAGTAAATTAAACATGCCGATCGCACTCTGGCATGAACCCAAGGCCCATCCACGTCAATATGTGGAACCACCATACTCGAGTTTCGCCCTCATTTGAGCTCGTCAGTAGTGCATATCCCTGACCGGATCCGGAAACAGTCCCGGATCACGCGTGTGAAGCGGGCGTGTAACCACGCGGCACACACCGGACACACCAAATTATCACAACAGAACATCACAACGCTACCCATCGTAGGCTATGCCCAAGATTGCCCAATCGCCGCGACCGACGTCCGTCAATCGATGGGACCCGAACGATCAGGACTTCTCACTGGCAAGGAACACCAGGCCTCCCAAATCCAGTGAGCAATAATCAATTGATTATGTGGTTGTTTCGGGATTTGAAATTTAAATATTGAGCACAACCCACTACTGGCAACGCCGATCGCACTCTGGCATGAACCCAAGGCCCATCCACGTCAATATGGAAGCACCATACTCGAGTTTCGCCCTCATTTGAGCTCGTCAGTAGTGCATATCCCTGACCGGATCCGGAAACAGTCCCGGATCACGCGTGTGAAGCGGGTGTGTAACCACGCGGCACACACCGGACACACCAAATTATCACAACAGAACATCACAACGCTACCCATCGTAGGCTATGCCCAAGATTGCCCAATCGCCGCGACCGACGTCCGTCAATCGATGGGACCCGAACGATCAGGACTTCTCACTGGCAAGGAACACCAGGCCTCCCAAATCCAGTGAGCAATAATCAACTGATTATGTGGTTGTTTCGGGATTTAAAATTTAAATATTGAGCACAACCCACTACTGGCAACGCCGATCGCACTCTGGCATGAACCCAAGGCCCATCCACGTCAATATGGAAGCACCATACTCGAGTTTCGCCCTCATTTGAGCTCGTCAGTAGTGCATATCCCTGACCGGATCCGGAAACAGTCCCGGATCACGCGTGTGAAGCGGGTGTAACCACGCGGCACACACCGGACACACCAAATTATCACAACAGAACATCACAACGCTACCCATCGTAGGCTATGCCCAAGATTGCCCAATCGCCGCGACCGACGTCCGTCAATCGATGGGACCCGAACGATCAGGACTTCTCACTGGCAAGGAACACCAGGCCTCCCAAATCCAGTGAGCAATAATCAATTGATTATGTGGTTGTTTCGGGATTTGAAATTTAAATATTGAGCACAACCCACTACTGGCAACGCCGATCGCACTCTGGCATGAACCCAAGGCCCATCCACGTCAATATGGAAGCACCAAGTTTCAAATCCCGAAACAACCACATAATCAATTGATTATTGCTCACTGGATTTGGGAGGCCTGGTGTTCCTTGCCAGTGAGAAGTCCTGATCGTTCGGGTCCCATCGATTGACTGACGTCGGTCGCGGCGATTGGGCAATCTTGGGCATAGCCTACGAAGGGTAGCGTTGTGATGTTCTGTTGTGATAATTTGGTGTGTCCGGTGTGTGCCGCGTGGTTACACACCCGCTTCACACGCGTGATCCGGAACTGTTTCCGGATCCGGTCAGGGATATGCACTACTGACGAGCTCAAATGAGGGCGAAACTCGAGTATGGTGCTTCCATATTGACATGGATGGGCCTTGGGTTCATGCCAGAGTGCGATCGGCGTTGCCAGTAGTGGGTTGTGCTCAATATTTAAATTTCAAATCCCGAAACAACCACAAAATAAATTAAACATGATTAGCAGCATAGGAGTGTAGAAAAGACCTTATAAGTGCAATTTTTAAAATAATTTTTACCTCTTTAATTTCAGTTGTTATTATTAAACCTGTCATTATTGTCCTAATATTTGTAACCTATCAATTTATTATTAACACTGTCATGTTCCTTGTGCAATCCTCGTTAATTTGATATGTAATACAATAGATCTGCTCCAATTTTAACCATTTTAAAAGCATTATTGTGACATACCCCTACTTCTAACTTTCTGCCTTGAATTTCTGTTTGGGTATGACCACTTCTTTGTTTGGCAGGCAATCAGTTAACTCTAAGATTGCACCTGTCATCTATTTCTCGTTCGCCTTCTTTTCAGTAATATACTTTGCTTATTTGACTGATGTTGTTCTTTTGGATTTCCCTTTGTTCGCCGATGCTTTGCATCTATTTCTCCATCTGTCCATTGTCAAGGTCTCACTAATAATAACGAAGGGACATAATAGGAGACACAGAAACAAGGGAGGGAATAGCAAACACTCGAACATTCGTGATCGACTAGTCAGACGACCGACGTCCAGGTACAACTCGCGGGAAGCGTGGAAAGGTGAAATCCACGGGATACCCGCAGCGGCAAGCACTCCGTGTCCACCCGACGAGAGTCGAGAGGGCAGTCGGCCACTGGACACTGACTGGACTGGAGCGGGTGTAACTCTTAGAGCAGGGGTGGCCAACATTTTCAGCAGGCGGGCCAAATTTCAGAAATAATATTTTCTGCCGGGCCACGCACCTAAGTTTCGTTTTCTTAATTAAAGTAAACAAGCAAGAGTCCTACAGCTTCGATCACATCATCGCTTCTCACTCCGCGGGCCGCAACATGACTCCCGGCGGGCCACATGTGGCCCGCGGGCCTCGTGTTGGCCACCTCTGTCTTAGAGGGAGACACATAGACATAGACTGAGAATCTTTAAGCTGTTTATTAGTTTAGCGATGAATAGATGATGTTGTGTGCTATTTTGAATGCTTTATATTATGTATATGTAACACGATATTGTGCGAGACGTTTATTCGCTTGATAACAGATATCGTAATAAACCATGACGACAATAAGTGAACCTTGAGTTCTGTCGTATCTGTACTCGCTCTCATCTGCCTATCTGAACCCGAGTCTTTCTATCCCTATTGGTAAGATGCTGACATCCATACAACTGGAGAGAGGAAGGTGGGGGAGGAAGATAATAATGACAGGATTTGCAATTTTTCGGGTGTCCATCGACAAGGGTATTTGAACTCACCGATAAGGGTATTTGAACTCACCGATAAGGGTATTTGAACTCAATTTAAAAAAAAAAAAAAACAGGCGCGGATACTAACCACTAACGGCACTCTTCCGAATTGCGGTCCCAAATAGTTCCGCAGTGAATACGTGATTTAGTATATCTTACAGAGCCTCAATGGGTCAAAGGTAATGGGTCAAAGGCAATGGGTCAAAGGCAAGTCTATGTGATGTCATCGGGACTAACTACATGACATATTTTTGTTAAACTTTCGTCGTGTTCTCAGTGGCATAGCGGTAAGTATCTCCGCCTGTAACGCAGGAGACCGTGGTTCGATTCCCCACCGGCAAAATGTGGTTATTTTTTTTTTTTCAATTTTCATAAATTAATTAAGCGAAAGCGACAAGATAACTATGTACAAAGACAGTTATTCGGCATATTGACAAAATTAGCTAATTTTTGATTGCCTTTTTTGTAATCAATTTTATTTTGTATTGTTAGAAGATTTGTATCGTTTTGTTTACGTTACTTAATTTTTTTGTCTCTGTGGGAGTCTCTGTGGCGAAGTGATCAAGCCGTTTGACTCGTGCTTCGAAGGTTGTGGGTTCGATTCCGGGCCGCGCCCTTCGGTTTACGAGTTAAATGATTCAGAGACTCCTGTGGGTCGTCGCTAAAAAAAGCTACGGCGTTCGTGCTTTGTGCGACGCTTTCCGCGCTGCGGGAAGAGACCGAGCCATATGGGATACACCCGGTGCAATGAAGTCGACCTTGTCGACTTTTAAGCGACTTTTTTTTAAAGCCTTTTAAACGCTTATTTTGCTGATGATATTCGCTCGACACCACCGCACCAGTCCATCCAACATCATTTCTGTTAGCCTCGATCGTTGGGCGGCGCTTACCAAACCCGACACCCCACATTGTGCCAACGGCTTCGGGCGGAAGAGCGCAATTGGGAGGGTATAAACATTGAGCACAACCTGCCAGCAGTGGGTTGTGCTCAATATTTAAATCTATCGTCTGTTAAGTGGTAGATAATTCAAATTACTGTGGGAATATATGTAATTTATATTTAAGTTTGAAATATTGTTCTTATTGCTTTAGTTAATGGTGTGAGAATGCTGTAGTATGCAACTGACGAGATGCAGTGAAATAAGCCTGGCAATAATGTGTGCAGCCTGATGTTTGGTGTTTTTATTCTCCAATTTATTTACGGAAAACATTGCATTGAATGGTATAAGTGTCGGCCGTTCAGAAAACAAATTCAGTTACCGACAGTAATAGTCTCTAGAAAATCATAAACAGTTAATACATGCTTGGGTTGATTGTCATGTTCTGTAAGGGACATACAACTTACTTTCTAAGACTTTGGACATACACCTTTTTTTGTAAGACACGGGACATACAACTTACTTTCTAAGACATGAGACATACAACTTACTTTCTAAGACACTAAGACAACGTATCACAAACACAAGAAAGAGGCGTTAGTCATTTTTGTCACAGTATTAGAAAATAAAAACAGAAACAGTTCAGAACAACTGGAAAGAGAGATGAAAAGAGAGATGGATAGGAGAGGACATCGAGAAAAAATGTTTGATGACCTTTCATCATGACGTGAAGAAATGTCAGATCACACTTCATACAGTCGCGTGGAAATCGCAAGATGAGATACAACATGATCGCCCATGATCGTCAAGGTACTTGGTGATGCTGATGATAATTATGATAAAGTATAGCACGTTAATTACCGATTCTTAATATGGTCAGGGGGAATCCAGCAACAGTGTATAAAAACATACATTCAATCCATTAACTATCCCCAAAAAACACACAATATGCAATATGTCTATAGCACTTTCTGTCTCTCAGGTTTGCGTGCCGCTCTGGTAATCACGCATTCAATACCGTGATTTCTTTTATTTATTTCTTCCTTTATTTATGTATTAACCTTGGTACCCAGGTAAACACATTATGACATGTGTACCATGAAGTTTAGTGGGAGGCTAAGGCGGTGGTCGAGATATTGCCGACATCAGCCATAGGGTGCCGGTTGGTGTACACACGTAATGCACAATACCATATACCCAATACATCTCATGGTGGGAAATGGGACATATGTGTTACGTCACTTATCTTGTCTGTCTCTCTCTCTCTCTCTTTCTCTCTCTCTCTCTCTCTCTCTCTCTCTCTCTCTCTCTCTCTCTCTCTGCGCGCGCTCTCTCTCTCTCTCTGTCTCTCTCTGTCGCACTCTGTCTCTCTCTGTGTCGCTCTCTCTCTCTCTCTCTGCTGGTACATTATCACTGTCTCTCTGTCTCTCTCTGTCGCTCTCTGTCTCTCTGTCTCTCTCTCTGTCGCTCTCTCTCTCTCTCTCTCCTATCTATCTATCTATCTATCTATCTATCTATCTATCTATCTATCTATCTATCTATCTATCTATCTATCTATCCGTCCATCCGTCCATCTGTCTGCCTGCCTGCCTGCCTGTCTGTCTAATCATTTATTGGTTGCAGTTAGAACAACCTTAGGTAAACGAAGACCAACTTACAAAAAGTATTAGAAAGAGCACTTGAAAGATCTTTACATCTTCCCCCAAAAATTAACTTGGGTAAATGGAGCGGCGGCAGCAGCAGCAGTAGAAGAAGAAAAAGGAGGAGTAGAGGAAGGAGGAGGAAGAGGGAGGTGGAGGAGGGAGGAGGAGGGAAGAAGAGGGAGGCGGAGGGAGGAGGAGGAGACAGGAGTAGGAGGGAGGAGGAGGGATTAGAAGGGGGAGGGAGGAGGGAGGACGATGAGGGAGGAGGAACGAACGAACGAACGAACAAACTTTATTTTAAAAGGGTAACAAATTGGGCACGCAGGCCCGTCTTACATTCGGCCCTTTCAATCACTCATCTTTCATTCATCAAATGTGCATGTTACATTAACATAGGGGAAAAAACATTGTCAAATGGAGTTTGTAAGCATAAACGATGCATATTACGCATGATACATTCACATGAGAAAAAAACACATTATCAAATGAAAGTTGTAACCATAAACAGTGCATATTGCCATGTTGTGAGACACATCCTCCATCCACCTTCATATCCCGCAGCCACCAACACATCCCCGACCCACCAAACCTCCCCCACCTACCCACACATACCTCCACACACTCACACAGAACCAGGCGAACATACATGCCGCCACACATCCACTGATCCCCCACCCACACACATTTCCCCAAGAAGAAGAAGAAGAAGAAGAAGAAGAAGAAGAAGAAGAAGAAGAAGAAGAAGAAGAAGAAACCACACACACATACCCACACATCCTGCACCTATCCACACACATATCCCGCACTCTCACAATTTTCCCCACCCACCCACCCACACACACATCAGCCAACCTACACCCACCCACCCAATATTTGCCATCTCTCAACTACACATCCCTACCTATACACACATCCCCACCCATAAACACATCTCCCCACATGCCCACACATATCCCCCACCCATAACCCAAAATCACACACCTCCCACCCACACACACCCCGCCACCCACATATACCCCACAAACACACATCCGCCGCTCACACACATCTTCTCACAATTACACACCTCCCCCACCCATACACTCATCTCTCACACACATCCACCCACTCACGTACACATCCATCAACCACTCACACACACACATCACCCACGTGCCCATCAACACATGCATCTCTCGTCTACCCTCCCACCCACACATACCCCAACCACCCAGCCAAACACACATCCCCCATCCTCGCATGCATCCTTCAATCACCTGCACATCTTACATATCCCCCACATCTCCCCTCCCACACAAAACTCCACCCATAAACGCATTCCCCCCACACACACATCCCCCACATACATTCCCCATACACATCTCCGCCAACACATCTCCCCACCCACTCACACATCCTCCACCTACAAACATCCTCACCACCCACACATACATCCTGCACCTACTCACATTTACCCCATCCACACTCACACACTCCCACCCACACAGACATATCCCATTCACAGACACCCCTCACACCGATTACACACCCATCCCTCAACCCATACAATCTCCTACACACCCATTCACCCACCCAAACACACACTCCCTACCCACATCCCTCCCAACCCACCAACACCCACATACTTCCAACTATCCTCTCAAATATCCCTCCCCCCCCCCACACACACATATCCCTCACATACACATACATCCAACACCGACTACAAATCCCTTCACACATCCACACATCACCCATTAACCCATACACATCCCCCACATACAACCCCTCCACACATACATTCCCCACATCCCCACACACACCCATATCCCTCACATACACACTCATACACACATCCTCACATCTAGACACATACATGATGCCTCACATGATCACTGAAACTAATAAGAACAAACTCCCACACTTTACACACAATTGAGACAATGACGATTGTCGTGAGAATTCTCGCAATTGCAAGAAGTGGAGAAATAATTTTACATATACATTATGTAGCGTAAACTTTAGTGATGCAATAGAACTCTCTCTCTCTCTCTCTCTCTTGCTCTCTCTCTCTCTCTCTCTCTCTTGCTCTCTCTCTCCCTCTCTCTCTCTCTCACACATGTACATACACACATTCACATACAAAATACACACGCAAATACACACATATACCCACGCACATACACACACTTACACACATCCATATACTTACGCACACGTACTCACATAACACCCGAAGATACACTCCCTCGCATACACTGCATGCATGCACACTTACACACACAATGTGGTGGATGGGTGGAGGCATGTATGTGTATCTGGGTTGTGTGTGTGGTTGGGTGGGGGAGTTGGGGTGAATGGGGGATGTGTGGGTGGGTGGTGGATGTGTCTCATAACATGGTAATATGCATTGTTTATGTTTACAAAATTCATTTGACAATGTTTTCTAGTTATATTTGGTCTCTGACTCAGATCCCTGGGTTCAACTCCATACTTGTAGGCCAGCATGGCCGAATGGATAAGAACACGTGTTCTTAAACATCCGGTGTGATGATGCCGAGGTAAGGGGCTCAACCCCTACACCGGGCAGTTTGACCAAAATGCTGACCTATCGTCCTTGCTTGGAGATGTAAATTACAAGTACATCTGAAGTCGGAGTGCATTCACTTGATGGCAAGGGACACTGTTAATAGGGGAAGCTAATCCACATGCAAAGTTCATTCCAGCATTACTTGAAATAGTGTGTATGGACTTCACTTGAGTTCAAAGTTCAGTCCAATGCATGAATATGTATTGCGTATAGACTACGCTTGAGTTCAAAGCAAGGGAGCGCAAATAAAAATCATGCTTCAGAGAATGATCAATCAAACCCACAGCAGCCTGCATCAATATATGAAATTATATCTCGAAATTGTGGCACAAAAGTTGTAAATATTGTCCGAAAACATGTACTTTGTGACTTTGGCGGCACTGAAATTCTGCTAAATAAGTGTTAAAACACTGTACGACTAGTGCCACCTTGGTATCTTTGTTTACTTTTTACTTGCATCCACAACCCTTCAATTGTTTGGGTGTGAATGTCACTGTGTACAGGGTCAACAAAGTTATTGGCATGAACAACTGCATGATCGTAGATGCCATGGTTTAGTTGACCTACGTTGTTGTAGCCTCGCCAGGCATCGGTGACAATGGTCGTTTCTGGTAAGACGTGATCACTTATAATGCGTTCCAGTGTTGTCGCATCTCGCCTTTCCACAACTTCCAACCAGCAACGACCACTACCACGTTCAACCAGGCCAACTAGTACCCATTGACCATGACGAAAGTGACCACGGTGGTACTTTCGGTGGAAAAAAAGTAGCTCTCGTCAACTTCAAAGACCACTGACTGTCCCTGAGCATCAAATCCTCCCAACAGTGGATTGTTACGCAGCATCCAGTTGTAACACTCTACCCGAGCTGATGGTCTGCCTGGCATTATAATATTTCTTTACATCAAGTAGAAACAAGTGTATTGAAAGCCTCTGTATCAGTATCGGTATCTCCGTATTTATTTATATGTAACTAAGGAAGTAGTCAAAACGGAAGTAATCACAGAATGAGGTCCTGTAAGGGATTCTTATTCACTACATTCACTGCGGAACTATTTGGGACCGGAATTCGGAACAGTGCCCCACTAACTACACTACCGAGGACACGCTGATATTTCTACAAACATTAATAAAATGGCTCAGAACGAGGTGGCTGAAAAAGTAAGAGTGTAGACAAATAAGTGCTGCATGGGTTAACCAATAAACATAATGGAACCTTGCTTGGTATCGAAGTGAATATTGATCAAAGATCCACCTGTACCATTTCCCAGGTTTCTTCACAAAGCGAACCAGGTATCTCTCTCAGGTCAACTGTACGCGCATGCCAGAACGGGAAAACCTGACCTGACGCGAAGTTGCGGGCCATTCAAATGTCAGGAAAACGGCGAAATGATAGCTGTCCCACGATTGTGTACACGAAGAAGATATTTGTGTAAAAGTGAATTCATACAGCACTCTGGCCTTAACCGTTCTGATTGTCGCATTAATTATGTAGGCATAATTTTGTGCTTATTTGCTATTTTAAAGGTTAACATGTTTGTCTTTTCTGTAGTGATCGAAATTGAGTTCTCAACACAGTAGATCGGATCTAATTCTCTCATTGTCACTTGTGGAGTTTCCCTGTGCAGTGTGCACCGTTAGCCGTTAGTTAGTCTCACTCGTATGACTATGACTATTTATTTATTATTAGAATTAGAATATACCACTAATACAACTGAACTAACATTGCTTAATAAATCACAAAGCCAATAAATGCCGGTGTTGATTGCAACGTAAAGTAAAAGTCACGCAACTAACTTTTTAAGGCTGTAATTAAGGGGGGGGGGGCGGCAATATAATAATAATATTATATATTATTATAATAATATTATATATTATTAATATTATTAATACTATTGTTATTCAATTCAGTATTCGAAATAAAGTTTATTACAAACACAATCAGTTTTTTCTGACAGTTAACATGTTTTGTACATGTATTTTCTGCTGTTAAAATTTGCATTTAATGATGATCATCTTTGCTGTTTTTGTGTTAATTATTATTTTTTATTAATATTATTTACTATTAATGCTATTAATATGATATTAATATTATTATGCATGGCAATATAATATTGTAATTCCATTCAGTATTCGGAATACAGTTTCTTCTTCTGCGTTTAGACGTAATTGCGGTGTGTCTGGTTAGTCACCCTTGGGCCAATACCCTTAGGTGGTCAAGTTGGAATGGTCAAAGACTTCACGGTCAAACCTCAAGGGAAGATGGGGCAGTCCATTGGCATTTTCCGCTATCCAAGGGGGCTTGCATAATTGCAGTGCCAACACATAGTGCTCTGGCACTGGGCTCACCCAAGGAATCACCACATCCTGCACATGGCTGCTTTAATTCCTCATTTCCATGTATTGGGCATTTCGTTCGCCACAGGCCGCTCCCCGCATAAACCAGAAGCGGTCAGTTTGCAGATGACTTCCACTCAGTGAGCTTTATGTTTGGATGTGTACTGATGTTATGCCTGGAAGACAAGCTAGTCAGAGCTGTTCCGGCCAGAAGACAAGATAGAGCTATTCCAGTCGGAAAACAAGATAGAGCGGGTCCGGGCACGAGGGACATTTCACTCGAATGTTTTTGCGTTGTGCCTATTTATTTGTAACCTTTAGGTCAGCACATCCGACTTATGCGGTTGTTTTCTAAATCAGGTTAACCGTCCTGGGGTTTTCGAGGGACATTCTGTTGTGGTGCCGTCCACATCTCAGCTGGTCTAGGTAGAACGGCCAAAGACATCACGGTCAACCCTCAAGGGAAGGCAGGGGCAGACCATGGGCATTCCCCGCCATCCAAGGAGGCATCCATAATTGCAGAGCCGGCACATTGCGCTCACTCAAGGAATCGCCACGTCCTGCTCATGGCTGCTTTAGTTCCTCACTTCCATGTATTGGGTATTTCGTTCACCCCTGGCCTCTCCCCACGCAAACCAGGAACTGTCAGTATGCAGACAACATCCACTCAGCAACCTTTCGCTTTAGACTTCCACGCAATGGATTCGCTAGCCAAGCATTCCATTTCGTGTTAATGAGACATTTTTCCACCTCAGTTTACAGACATCCACTCAGCAAGCTTTCGCTTCGGACTTCCATGTAATTGATTCGCTAACCAAGCGTTCCATTTCATGTTAATGAGACTTTTATCCACCTTTGATTACACTCACTCAATGAGTTTATTATAGAGACTTGGGCATCGTAACCATTGCATGCGATTGGAACGCTTTTTCACCTTTAGTAACGCTCTCGAGGTAGGCTACATGTGCTGCTGGCTTAGCACCTTACCTTCATGCATGCAGCAAAGACTGAGTAACGGCCAGGCCCTCTCATCCGGGGAATCATTCATATCCTTTGGCTGAGAGCCTGCGAACAAGTATCTGGACCAAGCATGTAGCAGGCTCAGCATCTCACCTCCATTTTGCAGTAGGTGAGTATCAGCCCGGCTCTCACATCCAAAGGGTTAATGACTTAGAGGCGTTCAGCCACATCCCTCAGCAGAGAGCCTTAGAATATGTGTCTGGACCAAGAATTAGTGGCATCGTGTGCCTGTCCTCTGCCTACCTGCAAGGCAGCGGGTTGTGTCTCTCTTGGTCTGGTCCCTATCCCAAGACCTGTCCGACATGTAGTTGTGCTACTACCTGTCACGAGGCGTGGTTTACAAGGTTGAAATGGTGGGCTAAACTGCTGTAGTGCACCCAAGGCGACAATGACTCGTTGAGCTAGAACAGCGATCAGTGCCTCGCTACTGAAAGATAAGTTCCCGATCAGCTGGCGCCCTGAGCACCGGCTCGTGGGTATGATCCATACTGAGCTGAAGAACATGAGATCATCACTGTACACACCAACAGGACGGCACGACTCTCTTTCATCCAATAACAACTCTTGAAAGCACGATGAGGGGAACGGTATATTTACCAACGGCGAACACCAGATGACTTTCACGAATGCTTATGAAGCTTGAGTCTTCAGGCTCTCCCTCTCATCTCAGACTCCCGCACTGTGCCCGCAAATCACACCTTCATACCTGGCCTCAGTGTTAGGTGAATGAGTCTGCTATCTACTGCAAGGGTGGTATCAAAGGTGACGACTCCCGGCCGTCCCATCACGTCGATATAAAGGTACCATGACCAAACCTGAGCGCCTAATGTCACTGACCTAAGCGTGAGCTGGACGTGCGTGTATCCCTACGTGTACTAATATTGTTGAGCGTGGAGAATGTCAAGCGAAGTGTTCGACGACCGTTTTGTATGGAAGCTGGCGCTGGAACTCCTAATACTCCAGTTCTGTATGTCAGCTGGTGATGGAATGCCCAAGACTACAGTTGAGTTGTTATGCTATGCACTACTATGACGTGGCACTCGTTTATTACATGTGCCACAATGTGCAACTTTCTATCACTATTCTATTTCTATATACTCATGCACTTGCTCATCAGTTTAACTCTACCCGCCTGTCATCTGGTCTATGACACTATCGGCATAGCTCTTGAGGTCACTGGGACATGTGAGCCCCTCTACCACGGCAAGGTGGAGACACGTCAGAGGAGGGCATACAGTTTATTACAAACACAAACAATTCTTTCTGACAGTGAACATGTTTTGTGCAGATATTTTCTCTCCGTTGTTACAATTTTTAAGATCATGATGAACATCATCGTTGTTTTCGTATTTGTTACAGTTTACAGTCAGAGGTTTCAAGTTTTATTGTAAAAATGTTACAGTCAACGATACCGCTATTGTTATGCATGGGCGTGTGGTGAATTAAATGTAGATTTAGAAAATGATGAGTTTATGTGTATAGATACATGTATATGAGAATTAATGGTGTGGGAAATAGGGAGACACTTACATTTATTAGCAGCAATGTATCAGATTTTCTCACATTTACAGCTAACCCTTTGATATGTTCACCCAAGTTGTACAATTTACATCTCAGCAAAGCACATCAATTTTTGAATAATATTACATGTTTCTTCCCCAAATTCTCTTTGGTCTACCTACTGTTGCTGGTCTTCCTGGCCGAGGGGTTAGCAGCTTTCTCCGCAACCTCGAATACTCGTGTGGTTGACGTGAGCGCACGAGAATTGGAGGCGGTTCAAGTCGCGCCAGTGACTTATGAGAGTATAGAGCCGGTCGCTCAGAAAGCAATGGCAAACTACTGAGCGTAATCTTGCCAAGAAATCAACAATCAGCTGAAAGATGCTGATGTGATAGCGATGTCCTGTAAAGGATATGCAAAACACCATCTACCTACTGTTCCTTGTTTACTTAGTTAAGTTAGTTGCATGTCCTTTTACAGGACGTTGCAGTCAACTGCAGCATGTTTTGGCAGTTTGTGATTCTTGGGCAAGTTTACGTTCGGTAGTTTGCCATTGATTTCTGAACAACCGGCACTCATACCATTGTATAGAAACCAATGACAGGCAGTCCACTTCCTAATAGCTCACAGCTGTGTTTCGAATGTGGTATGCAGGATTACAAATTGCATTCAGAGCCGGCTTATTTATTTAAGTTTCACTTAAATTTCATCCAATCGTCTGCCAGTGAGGAGTATTGTTCCCTTGACAATCTTTCTCCATAATCTCTTTGCTGTTTTCTGGGCATCTGTAAAGAAAGTAGTCTGCCATTGCTCATTTAAATGTAGTTTCTTTAGTTGTTTGGACATAGCTGTGGTGGCACAGTGGACAGAGAGCTGTTAACCCAGTCAACAAATGCTTGAAGAAGTTGGATGTAAAAAGGCACAACGCAATTACATCCAAAACAACATTTAGGACGAGCACAGGAGGAAGAGAAGAAGAATTCCCAGTTGTGACAGGATTTTGTTTCCAACTGTGGGGTTAACTCAGCCTCATACTATGGGTCCCGGATAGTTTTTTAAATAAATAAAAGTCTTACAGGGATAGATGGTGAAGAAGGCAACTTGTCACCCCAGGTAAAATAAGTACAATAAAACCTCGGTTTTCATTGCCTTCGATTATCTTCAGTTTTGGTTTTAGTCGATTATTTTCCATGAAAAATGTGTCTCGGTTTTCGTCGGTTGCCTCAGATTTTATCGGAATGCACAGATGAGCTCTCTGCTAATTTTGCGAAAACAAAGGGACCCACGTGATCTTCTGCTCAGTTTGGCATTATTTTTTGTTGTGTGAGCATCACTTGCTTATAATAAAATACGAGAGTGGCATTAATATTGCTGAAATTGAACAAGAAAATCCTAACCTGCACAGTTCGCGGCGACTGCACTAGCCAGGCGGCCTTAATTCCTCAGGCTCAAAGACCTCCCTGCCATACACCGCAAGATACTATATTGGCAGTAAATGACAGTTTTTGTTTGGACAGTTTTCAGACAGATTATTGATGAAAACAGACATAAGGCTACAAAGGCTGGATCTGCTATAGGGCTGCCATTACATTTTATTTTGTGAGGTGATATGGTCATTACTGCACGGGTGACCTTAACTTTCCTAGGTCTCTGTACACATTTTATGAGGTTGGACCAACCCTAGGACTTCACTTAGTGGAAAAACATTCAACCCAGCACCTACTACTGTTTGAACCATTATCAACGTCCTATGTCACTTTAGACTTGGAATGCTGACTAGAGCCACAAACAGTTTAGTGTCCTTGAGACATGTTTCCATCGAGTCCAGTTGAGACAGTCAGTATTTGCACCTTTTAGCATCTATTCAATTAAACTGATTAATTCTTTTCACCAAGAGGGACGAGAACAGGGAAGAAGAACCATCTGCAAATCTAACCATTAGAGAACTCCTGTTTGCGGACGACCAAGCACTAATAGCAAAATCAGAAACTGAATTACAAGACCACATGAATAGTCTAAATGAAATGTGTAGGGAACACAACATGAAAATTAGCACAAGTAAAACAGAGGTAGTGACTGTAACTAAAGAAGAAAAAGCAACAATGATTCACCTAAACGAACATCCCTTGAAACAAATAAAGAGTTTCAAGTACCTAGGAAGTATAATACCATCAAATGGCAAATCAGAAGACAAGATCGAAAATAGATGCAATAAGGCAAACCAACTCATTGGACAAATGGCACCAATACTAAAGAACAAACATGTATCAATAACTACTAAGAAAGCACTTTACAACACAATCTTCCTACCAACTCTATGTTACCAATGCCAATCCTGAACAATAACAGAAAAAGAGAAAAGAAAAAAATCACTACATCAGGAATGAGATTCCTGAGAAGAATACTCAATGTTTCAAGAAGATATAAGATCAGAAATGAAGAAATCAGCACTAAAGCGGGGGTTGTAGCTGCACTAGAATTTATTAGAAGGCAGCAAGTCAAATGGTTTGGCCATGCAAGTAGGTTACCAACTAACAGTATACCACAACAAGCAATGATGTACAGACCAGAGGGAAGCAGAGGAAGAGGCTGACCATGTAAAGATGGACGCAGGGAATAACAGAGTCCACTGGAATATCAATACATGAAGCCCATAAGCGGGCACTCTCCTGCTGTTTATACTTCACCTTGACACCGCAAGGTACAAGAGGAACATCATGAGATGAGACCCAGAGGGAAGAGTGAAGAGGAATCTTGCAAAATGAAGAAAACATTGCATATGGTAAACAACATAAAGAGATGGACCAGAAGAATCATGGTTGTATGCACTGCGAAGACGCAGGACGGAAGATGTGGGAGACTCATTACAACCTTCAATATGGAGATGGCACAGATTGATTTAAGGCTACCAAGTTTGTTGCCTGTAAAATGTTCCTTCTTATAGTTGTTGAGTTGAGTTGAGCTAAGAACCGACATCCTTCACTCAGGACATTCCCATACACGCTCCATCCCATCGTTCAACAACCAATGAAGAGTCACACTCTAATCTGTTCCTTTCTTCCTTATTGACAATGCTGAATGTCTTCTTCTCTTTCCCTCTACCCTCAGTGGGCCATAGTCCTTCAACCAACCCACTCGAAACCCCCCTATCTTCAGCTATCCCATGCAGCTTGTCAATGTCCTTCCCATATTATTAATTTCTATTTCTACTTTCCTTTTCCGTGAGTTTTCAGGTCTTCCTCTATTTCTTTTGTCCTGTGAGTTCCAGACTAAGGCTTCTCTACTTATCCATTTCTCAGGTTTTCTCAATGTATGCCCTATCCAGCACCAGCACAATTCTTTTACCTCTTGGTTCTTTTGTATTTATTTAGTTCTCACCATGAACTCCATACTGGAGATTTTGTCACACTAGGAAAGATTTATTTTAAAACAAAGAAGCCATAATCAATAGGTTGCACTGTGTTTTGCCTGACATATTTTGTGGCATCTCGGCCACATGGCTGTAAGTAAGCAGGTCAACGAAGCAAGGGTGTTTTCACAAACAATGCGCAAATACTCAGATATGCCAAAGCCATAGCCATAAGTTGTTTGAAACCTGTGTTATGCAGATAGAAAGATTGTATAGTGAATCTGCAAATACTGTGAGGATAACAATTGATCTATAGTTGAACAGTAACAGAGACTTTGTATGTTATGCATTTCAGTCAAAATATGATTCACCTATTTGCTTCATATGAAATATCTGCAGTACACACCTAACAAAATGCAGTAAAATATGCCAAGCATAACACTATGCAACCAGTTATTTATTGCATATTTGTTTAAATTAACTAAAAGCATACACTGTTTTGAAAAATTTTGTGATTTATTTCAGTATTTTTAAACACATTCCTTCTGTGATTTTATGAAGCAATTTTATTATTTTTCTTTTTGTTTCAGATGACCATCAGGCATTACTAACATTTGTCCCTGGTTCTTTTGTCTTTGCATGTATTTGTACATCATAAATTTCATACATGGAGAGCCAGCTTTTTGGCACTGAATTTGGTAAGTGTTTCCACAAGTTACATTGTGAAATAGCAATACAAACATTTGAAACTAATCCTACTGGTTTGTATTTTTACATCACAAAGGATTATGCAATCTGCACTGCTGTTACTTATAAGAATGACACACGCTGCATTTCCTTCTCTGATTTGTACTATTTTTTTTTTCAACATTCATTAAGTATACAGATAAACAGTACAACCCTGAAACAAATTAAAGAATTCAAATATCTTGGAAGTATGATCACATAAGATGGAAGATTGGACAGAGAAATCGAAATCAGATGTCGAAAAGCTGGTGCACTTACATATCAACTATCACCCTTACTGAAACATCCAAATATACCCATGTCCGCAAAACGACAGATAATAAACAGCATATTCTCACCAACCCTATGCTACCAATCTCAAACCTGGACTTTATCCAAATCACACCTTCGCAAAATCAACACCTGTGAGATTAGATGCCTGAGGAGAGCTGCCAACCTAACAATCCGAGACCGAGTAAGAAATGCTGTTATCAGACAGACTGTGGGATCAACACCTTGTGCCACATATATTGAAAGGCAGAAGATCAAGTGGTTTGGCCATGTTGTTAGAATGCAACACCAACAACTACCATCACTGGCTTTGCATCTAAGATCATCTGCGACAAGACCAAGAGGACGTCCAAGAAGACAATGGATTGACGACATCAAAGACATTGTACAATCACATGGAATGACACTATCCAGTGCCGCCCACCGGGCGCTGGAACGCAAATTATTCCTCCCCATGATGCTTGACGGCAGAAGTGGAAGATGATGATGATGATGATGATTGACAAAATTTTTTCCTCCAGAAAATAGTTGTTTCTTTTTCATGTTGTAATATTTTAATGGCAGGCATGTTGGCAAAGTTGATAAGGAACTGCACTGATAATGAGCACAATTGGACAAGGGTTTGATGCCTGGCCTTATCATCTGCTAAGTGAGGGAACATTGGCCAGCTATTTCTCCCTGCAGTCAGACCTACAAAATGTGGTGGCTCGATCACATCACATAACAATTAAAGAGATTAGAACAAGAATCGCCATGGCGAAAGTAGCCTTTAGCAAGATGAAAAACATTCTGACCAATAAAAAAATGTAAATTGAAACGAGAAAAAGTGTTGAGGGGATACATAGAGCCTGTTCTTTTGTATGGATGTGAAACTTGGACAATGTGCAGTCAAGCTGAAAAACATCTGATGGCTGCAGAAATGTGGTTTCTGAGGAAAATGCAAAGAATACCATGGACAGATAGAAAAACCAATGACCAAGTACTACAGGAGACAAATGAAAATCGTAGATTGATTAGAGAAATTAGACATAGACAGTCAAAATTTTTTGGACATGTTGTGAGAAGAAATGGACTGGAGAACTTAGTGACAACTGGCAAGATCGAAGGGAACAGATCAAGAGGAAGACTGAGAGGAAAATACCTGGATGGCTTGGCCACATGGCATGGACGAGGCAGGAACACTGAGCTGATCCACGACTCTGGTGATCAAGTGAAATGGCGAGTCATGACTGCCCATGCTTTCCGATATGGCACATGATTGATTGATTGATTGATCACATCACAGACCCGTAGCAGGAAACTGCTTGGGGACAACTAACAAATTGTTTTTACAGTCAGGACTGTCAACTTCCACATCCTTTGACTTCTGCTGGGGGAGACAGGGTGCTTACTTATGAGTTTGTCATGAATGCAGTAATGTCAGTTCTTCATAATCATAATAGGGTGTATTTTTAATGACTGGGGTTTTTGAAAATACTGCCATTCCAAGTTTTGTATTCACCCTCTGTGGAGTTTATGCAACATAAAAGGTGAATACAAAACTTGGAACAGCAATACTTTCAAAAACCCCACAGTCATTCAAAATACACCCTGTATAAGAGTGATTTATTAATGGAGAGAAATTACATAAAGTGACCAGTTGTGATTATCTAGTCTCTCTGTTGATGGGTGAATGAAATGTGATGACAGAAGTTGTAAGAATAAATATTGCTCTGCAAAAACTAAAGCAATTAAAACCTTTATGTAATGGAACAGATAGAACAACAGTCATCCGGGAAGGTAACCCAGTCAACAAATGCCTGAAGAAGTTGGATGTGTCGGCTGAAAGGTGCAAATATTGCAGCTCTGCTGTAAACAGGCACAACGCAATTACATCTAAAACAATATACCGGATGAACGTAGAAGAAGAAAAAGAACAACAGTCAGAGTACTAAGAGCATGCACATTTCCAATGGGAACATATGGATGTCAAACTTGAACAGTTAACAAATCAACTGCAAAGCATATATGCACCTTTAAATATGTGTTACAGAAAATTACTAAAATTAATTGAACAGTTACAGAGAAGAAACAGATCTTTCTAACTAGACCTCAGTATTAAAGAAAATAGATTATTAAGACAAAATTGAGGAAAATGAAATACAGTGGAGTCTGGATAAGTAGAAGTCACAGGGGCCGAAGGAATTTGTTCTACTTATCAGAAATTCTACTTATCCAGACTGCACACATTTACACAAATACCATGCAGTAGCATTGAGTAAAATTATTGTACCACCTAGGAAACACAGTTAGTGAACAAATAAATAGCAATACAATATCAGAAATGTTGAAATGTTTAATTTTAAAAATTTCTAAATTAATTAAAGAAAAAGTCTGTGATTTTGCTTTGCTTCTTGGCTTGTGAAAAATTTCTTCCCATTGCCTGTTTAAAGGCACAGAATGGTGAGACTGCATCATCTGCACATCCAGTCTGCATCATGTAAATGTCAATTTTGTCAATCCATGCCAAAATATCTGACTGCGATACAGGTTGTGCTTGTAGCCCACAGTCATCCTCATCCGCAGAATTATATTTAGCTAAAGCAGGTCTGAGCACGTCTTCTTTCCATGAGTGAGTCGTTGCTTTGTCGCTGTTTCTCTCCACACACATTCTTGTACGTGATGCAATGTCGTTTTTTGAAACGATCCAACCAGCCAGCACTACAATTCCAGTCTGTCTGACCTCCAAGACGTGCAAATTCTTCTGCTTTCGCAATAAGTAAAGGCCCATTTACTGGAACATTTGTCGATCTAATCACAGTGAACCATTTTAAAAGGGCAACATCAACAAAATTACACGCTGCAGTTCTAGCTCGCTGCTGTCACCGTCGATTTGACATTCGAAAAACAATTTTCTGTAGCGGTCTTTATGCTTTAAAATGCTGGAAAGTGTCGATCTTGGAATACCAAATTCTCTAGCTATATCCACTTTCTTCTTCCCACTATGTTCAACCTCTTCCAACAGCTCAATCTTTCTTTTTAAAGTTAAAGTAGCAAGTATTCGTCCACTAGCGGCCATTGTTGACATGTAGCGAGATATTGTATGTGCCGTATCGATTGTTGTTCTCTGGGCTGTCTAAAAATAATTCTTTCGCGAAACAATTTGTTTTTTGTAGTTTTGGTGTGAAATGAACAGTTCGACTTAAACGTGAACACTTATATAGTCAGTATTCATTTTTATGTTCGACTAATCCGAAAATTTGAGTTAACCAAATTCGACTTATCAGGACGTTTTATACAATGATAAAGAAGGATAATGGCCGGGACTAAGCCAGTAACGTCGACTTAAGCCAAATTCTACTTATCAGAGTTCGACTTAAATGGACTCGACTGTATTTTTAGGCATGTAGCGAGATATCATATGTGCCGTATCGATTGTTGTTCTCTGGGCTGACTAAAAATAATTCTTTCGCGAAACAATTTGTCTTTTGTATTTTTGGTGTGAAATGCACAGTTCGACTTAAACGTGAGCACTTATATAGTCGGTATCCATTTTTATATTCGACTAATCCGAAAATTTGAGTTAACCGAATTCGACTTATGAGGACTTTTTATACAATGATAAAGAAGGATAATGGCCGGGACTAAGCCAGTAATGTCGACTTAAGCGAAATTCTACTTATCCAAGTTCGACTTAAGTATTTTAGGCATGTAAAGAGACATAAATATCTGGAAAGGCTGTTAATGAAGGGATGTGTACCAGAAAAGCAGAGACGAGGAAGACCCCAATGTAAATGGATTTAAGATGGAATGGATAATTTACACATACCAGCACCCTGCTTATGATAGAAATGCTGACAGACTGTTATGGGGAAACAGTTCTGCAAAGGACAGGCCACAGGATGATGATTCATATATCATCATCCAGTGCCTTGCCGGCTGGCATGGGCAATCATGCCTCTACACAAATTACAATCTCCGACGTCATGAATCAATTCGTGTGTCGACTCCATTCCATGCCATGACACAAGACTGTCAAGAATCTTCTCATGCCATCTTCCTCTATCTCTCTTTCCACAAATCTTTCCTGTTGTCACATGCTCCAGTTTTTGTCTTCTCATCAATCAATCAATCATGTGCCATGCCGGAAAGCATGGGCGGTCTTGACTCGCCATTTCACTCGATCACCAGAGTCATGGATCAGCTCAGTGTTCCTGTCTCATCCATGCCATGTGGCCAGGCCATCCAGGTATTTTCCTCTCGGTCTTCCTCTTGGTCTGTTCCCTTCGATCTTGCCAGTTGTCACTAAGTTCTCCAATCCATTTCTTCTCATAACATGTCCAAAAAATTTTGACTGTCTACGTCTAATTTCTCTAATCAATTTACAATTGTCATTTGCCTCCTGTAGTACTTGGTCATTGGTTTTTCTGTCTGTCCATGGTATTCTTTGCATTTTCCTCAAAAACCACACAAAACGTGGCTAAAAACAATGACTGCTGTAACAGAGTGAAATGTTAAACGATAATATCAATAGATGACTTGGAAGCCTTGGATATTATAAACGGCTTTTATTCGTTGGAAGTATAAAGTTGATATAACTTCTTACAAAAGACAACCGGACTGAACACAAGTCAAGCTGGAACTGTTTATATCTTGACGTCACCCGTGAGCTTCCCTAGCAATGGTGCTTTCAATGGTGCTCACGGGTGCAACATTTCCTAACCCTTCTCTATTTCCCCTAACTATCTATAACAGAGATGGAGCTCTGTTATACTCTTCCCCTTCTTTAAAAAGACTTTTCTCAAGTCTTACCTCCCTAACCTACATCTTCCATATTCCCACTTAGTTTCCTCTCACTACCATCTCACTAACCCAATATTATTTATCTAAACCTTATTTCAACTTCAATCTCCCTAGTTGTCTCTTATAACACCCTTAATACTCTCTTATAGTACTGTCTTATAAGACTATCCCATAATACTCTCGTATAATACTCTCTTATAATACTCTCTAACTACTATTTTCATTATTACTTCTTCTTCGTTTCGGAGTAGACAAAGTCTCATAAAAAAAACACAATCCACATAAGTATCACCTATATAAATTCAAATTCATATAACCAACATACTTAACCCATAACCACAGGCAAAAAAAATCCAAGTAACACATAACCTGGGACTTTTTATAAGCCCCTACAATTTCTCATCACCAGAGTCTTCCTGACTCTTACTATCTTCATAAGTTTCATAAATTGCTACTCTATCATTGCTTAACTTCTACTGAGATCCATAGCCATCTGCTACCACCAAACACAATTCAACTTTACTCAACCACTCATGGGTCGGTCTTACAACTATCTGCCCTATCACTACAAGCAATCCGCCTAAATCCTCAACTCAAAAATCTCCAGCTGGAATCGACTTTTAGTAAGTCACTACGATTTTTCTTCAAACACACCCTACTCAACTACTCATGTTTCTTATAGCCTATACCTCACAACCTCCATCAATTACTGTGCACTTATACTTCTTCTTCGTCTTATTTTCACCAACAATATTGCAGCATTATAACTAATCATGAAACCACTCACACTTACACACGACAGAAAGAAATAGTCGGTGGCCACTGGAATTAAAAAGAAGTAGAACTCTTTCTCACAAAAACTACACTCAACTCATACTTACCCCCCTATGTTATCTGAGACTTTATGTAATAAAGTCTAAAACAAATGCAACCTACCACTTTCTTCTCATTTCTCAGAAACTCACCTAATTTAATCTTTGACTAAAACTATCATCGACGTCTAGCTCATCATGGCTCTGAACTATCTCTCTCTAATGCCGTTATCTACAGCGATCTAGCAACTCTGCAACCTCCCCTAAACGTCTATTTATTACAGACACCAGCAACTTCGAAATGTCAACCATAAAACTCAACATTATAAACATCATAAATATTCACGTAACCTAATCTCTGATCATTACATACACCATCCATGTACTTAATCATGACCACGCAAAATTATCAATGTCCATTTCTTATGGGCATTACCTCCTCCTAACACCAAAATTACTACCACTGAAGTCATGCCTGTGAACTTCCAGCCCTATTATTAAGTTTAGTCCATATATCACGGACCCCCAAAACCTCCTGGTATTTCATCTATTTTCGCTGTGACCACAGCACTCGATACTGACAATGTTCATTTCTCACTAACATACTTACTTCCCTTTACTATTGTACTGATATCCACAGTATATAATTATTCCTTGGAGTAAAACATGGCATTCAATTCATGTTTTACTAATTGCCTTCACGCTGTCTGACGCAGCACGCTACCCCCTTCTACTTCTTCTACAATCCAGCAATCTTGTGTCGCTTATTACATCATGGTACTAACTCCATGATCACTTCCGACCTCATGGAAACCATGTTTTAAACTTTCCCACATTTACCCCACTGCTATAGACGTTAGCCACGTTAATCTTTTCTTCCCCAATATGGCATCCGATCCATATATATTCAATCAATGCTGACTTAATGCAGCTCCTATTTTTAACTCCTAGAACCCTCTTATTTATATAGGCACCTCGTCACTTAAGTATGGCATATGTTTCCAACCCTTCATAGCCATCATTAACCTCTCTATTCTAACACACTAATGCTGATTGGCACAGCAGTCTTCCTACCAACACAAGATACTCATGAACTTATTATTCATAAAGGGAATGTGTCTCTCTTCTAGTCCTCAGTAGTTTATTAACTATTTTCTGAACGAAGGGTTCTTTAAATAAAGCCCCATGTATTGCTTTTATTCTAGACAATACCATAACTGTTTGTAACTTAAACTTAACTTAAACACTTTTAAACATATTTGTAAACACACAAGACAATTTAACTTAAATCATGAGTCTAAAGAATCACAACAGAATATCATACCCCCCAAGGTTTTTTAAAATATCCTTTCTCTTTCCCCTCATATCAAATAAAGGTAATAAAACAATTCAAAAATAATATAACATACATCCTATATATTGTTAGTCACTTTTACGGACTAACAATAACTTATTTATCTATTACCAAAACTCAACAAATGCAATCTTAAAATCAAATGTCAATCCTTTTACAAAACCCAGTCAACTAAAAAAATACTATAACATACCATATATGATGCATTGAAATTCCATAAAAACAATTATCTTCTTGCTAAAGAGAAACTTTTTCAAAAAATAATTCTACATAACCTTGAGCAACTAAACAACATTGGACTCTTCTACGAACCAATGTAACACATATTTATTCACACAATTAACACAAGTAATGCCCATTCCATTATTCTTAATAAAATACAACTCTATGCTAGGCATTAACCTCAAAATATATCTGTTACCTACAGACTATATTATCCTCAAAACTCAGAACACTATTTGTTCTTGTCAACCAAAAGTCATTAATCTACAGATGACCGTACGTTGCTTATCTCCCTTCACAACCCTACGTCTTTTTACAAACTAACTCCTAACACATCACAATATTTGAAATATAAACCTAAACAACCGCTGTAAACTGCAGCTCAAATCACTTCACCTACTACTATTGTGGCGGCTATCCCAGCACACTACAACTCATCTCTCTACTAAAGGAAATCGTAACTCGGCACACTAGTTGTTTCCCTTGGATTTGTACCAAGTATTACCACAACTTCTTAACATTACCGTTAACTACGGTATTTCCACACTACTACACCCAACAAAAATTTTGTCTATTTACTATAGACCTCCCCAACACATCTATCCACTAATTCTAATTCTAAGTCTCTCGTCTACCCGACGCAACTACTTCCTGTATCCATATTTTCTAATATCTCACCACAACAACTCTAAACTATCCTCTACTCTCTCCTAGCGTTCTCATACCGCGATAATATTCAAACCAGTCACAGCCATCGGAACACGTTCTCTAGTGCTCTATTTATAATGCTCCGACGTTCATTTAGCTAATCACTTTCTCTCCTTCTCTTGCTTACTCCTATTTATCGGGACTCTATCAGAAACAATAAACAACACCGCACATGACTAACGACAAATCTCACTCCATATTCTCTCAATTCTCTGTATCAGGCATTCTTGTTTCGACATGTCTCTGCCAACACTACTAAATCTGTTTCATGAAACATCATTCAAAATGTCAACTCTCTTTTCGTCAGTCTATCATAGAATTTTCATTAATTCTGTTTAACGTCAGACATTCTAACCAAAAGACATCACACCTTTCTAATCATCTTCTTTCCAGCTCTAACAACAGAATCAGACACACTCGACGCGTCACACCGTCAATCTCTGCCTTCAAAACGCGTATACCATGTTCGTTTAGACAGTACATCGTCTAGGTGCCTTTTATATAATTTCTCACTTCACACTTTTATGAAGTATATCTCGCTGAAAACTTAACATCCATACATTTCCAACCATCTTCTCTCTACTTACTAACTTTCGCATATTCACTTACTCACCGGTATGTTTTATCAGCGTCACCCCTCAGCCACTCTTCGCATTTTCACACGGCGCTCGTATTTATACTTCTCATATGCATTGACCATTGTGTACAAACAAGTTCATTCTCTTCTCACTATTATTCTCGTATCACGTGCCTATACTATAACTGCTACCACACATAATTTAGACATCAATTCAACATCCTCGCAATTACTCACTACAGCCTAAGCGTATCGATCACTTCCACACACAGTGATTCAAGATATATCAAACGCACAACTATTACCAATCGCTTGACAACATTTTATCCATGTACTTCACTTAGACGGCGTCTCAAAACTTCACCCCTACTTCACTCATCGTGACGAACACCTGTTTGTCTATAGTTATACTCACGTACGAACAACGCATAACCTGACGAATTACTCAACAGGACTTTCACACTTAAACTGTTTTCTTATTTCTACTTTTCTCAATCATTTACTCCTTTTCAAAGGTCAGAACTTATACATTATCTCTCACAACTTATATCTCTTCTACACATTCACTAGCACTATCAACGATCTACTAACCTCATAACCATCATTCCAAACTTCTCCACACAACAACTTTCTCAGATTTAATTACCTCTTCTTTCTCTGCAGGCATCATGTAATTACGTCATCCCCCTCACCAGGAACTCTTATTCTTCAAGCATCAGCTTCCACAGTCTTTTACTCTTAATACTCTTGCTATTTTACACAGGATACTCAATTCCTCCTCATCACTCTCGCTCGGTTCATCTGCCAATGCTACTATACCTACTTCTCAAACTATCAAGCTAAACTTTCTCAGACCTCACGTCATAGCCCTGTGTCGAACTAAGTCTAGTACGAGCATTCATATTTAGTTTATCTCTCTCTCTGCTGAATTTACCTTACTTTAATCACACCAGTTATACATCAGTCAACGTGATCAACTCTCTCTATCTTTCTATTCCGTACATTTTTCTGTTTACTCTCCCCACACTACAGCTAAGCACACGATATTCTTTATAATGTATCCACGTATAATATTCTATCAGTTGCTGTGACTCTCTATTCTCAACAACACTATGGCCTACCCTGTACTATGTGATGCCACACCAAAAAAACTTCATCTGCCTATTTTAGACAGCCCATATATATATATATGCTCAAACCGCAATTCTTCTCATAAACTAAAACAATGCCATCTGTCATTTCTCACCCTCGGAATCCTAACAGTTACAGAGAGCATCTAAGCCAAATATTTCATTGTCTCCCATTACATTAGTACGTCTTTCTTCAATTATGTCATCTTCACTATCCGTTGTTAATCTGTTGCCAAAGTACTCAGGTCTTAAGATCATATATTCTTGGAGTTTTCTCAAGTCAGCTTCCGTAGTCGAATAATTTTGTCTATTATTATTCTTCTTCTTAAGTGCTTTCTTTCTGTTTCCTTTATTTGCATCGGTCTGCTCACTGTTTCCTGTATACCTTACATACCGCTTACATCTCCCCATTTCATCTTCAGATGATATACTGATGATAGTTCCCTCATCAGACTCATAATAGTTTACTGCAGACACGTCGATCATATTCTTATAGTCGGCTTTAGAACGTCTGACTTTCTTCTTACCTCTATTCCCCATGCTCTGATTCGGAACAACTTTAATATCTTTAGCTGAGGAAACTGACATCTCAGTTGTACCTTTATTGACTATCACACTATTCTTATTTCTCTCTTTAATATTTTTCCTCACCTGTCTTTTACCATCGTTGGTTTTCGTCTGTTTATCTTTCTTAATTTCAACCGTATGTCCTTTAGTCAAGTGAGTTGGTTTTGACTGAGTCTCTACCAACTCGGTTTGACTTCCCTTCGTTATCTTGCTGGTTGGTTGTACCTGAACCTTTTTCTCTACTATATCAACCTGTGTCTGTGTGTTCCGTTCTACCACTTCAATCACCTGCGTCTGAGTCTGTTGGTCTACTTTCTTCTTTTCTTGTCCAAGAGTCAAATTCGCAACCACCTTAGGAGTAGTTGAATTCCTACTTACATTTTCTATTCTGTTCTTTGACCCTGACTTCAAATATTGTCTCCGTCTTTGTTCAAACCAATCGTCCCGTCTTTTCCTATCAGTCTTGCTATGGGATGGCCAATTCCATATTTTATGGGAAAGGTCTCTCTCAGGACCATTCCTGTACCCCTGACATTTATACCAGTCCGACCTTTCACCATTACGTCTACTCTCACCGTCTTTTACCCTATATACATCAGGCCTTTGTTTGTCATAACCAACTGCATAATCATAACCATATTGTCTTCTATCTTTATTAAGTAGTGGCTGTCTCTTGTTATTCTTTTCTACTCTATTGCAGTCTAGCTTAAATCCATAAGGCTCTTGTCTAGTCGTTCTGTTCTGCAACGTTTCTACAAAATTTTCTACTTCATTAACTGCCGCTTTTAACTCTCTCAACCATGTACTGATACGTTTTAGTTCTGTATGTAGGTGGTTCATATTTGTAATTTATGTCAACTTATATGAGCAAGTCACAGTTATAACAATTTAATTTAAAGATATAATCGTATTTAACTTACGCAGTTCCTAATAATAATTGTTCAATCAGTCAATGGTATCTAAAATGACGTTTAAACTTTAACTTTAATTACCATTATCAGTTTCTGCTCTTGATCCAAGAAAGATGGATTCACCTAGGTCCGCTGAAAATTTTCCTTGCCAGGTATAACACAAACGTTAGGAGTCTGTATTAGCTGAAATCATCCCAACGATGACGTAATTCCGGTGAGGTTCTTCTTCCAACGTCTCAAGCTTCAGTACCTTCAGCCCCTGGGTGGGCCCCTACCAGATTTCAGCCTTCTCTTCACCCTGAACAGGGCACTTCCAGGCGATGTCTTGAAAATTGGTCTAGCTCGATAAAGCGATTGAATTTGGGTCCCCTCTTCAGCAGGTCGGCAACCCAATTTGCCCAACCACCTCCGAAGGTCCCCTATTGAGATGTTCGCTTTTGTTGAAAAACATTCTGACTTGTTAGAGTTCAGGACATCTGCATTGCTGAGCAAACACGAGTGGTACTTTCTTCGTAATTTCCAAACAAAGGAGCAATTGGCTTGATTCTTCAGGCACCCAAGGTTACGGTTCAATGGATATAACGGCTTTTGAGTTCGCTCTAGGTGGTTTTGATATAAAGAAGATAACAGCTCCCTCAGAACGAGATCTCTATTTAATTCAAGTTGTCTATATCTGTTTTGAGATTTCTTTGCTCCTGGACCTGGACAGTCCCAGTATGTAAGTGTCTGACCTTCAAACGCAAGGTTAACCAACGGCTGGAATAAATGACAAATCGAGCGTTATAGGATTTTGATGAAAATCACGTCGCCTCAGGTGGCAAAAAATGCGGAACAGCTCCACTGATAACTATGTTATGCAGATGGCACATTATATTCATCGGTGTAATCTGGCTTCTTGTTTACGAGACCCATCTGATAAGTTTCATCTTGATTTTAATTTAGTTAGTCCGAAAAATGCTTCAAATTTTTGACTTCCAAAAAAAAGAATGGTCCGGTCTTAGACTTTTGTTCCGAAGGACCCAAAGAAAAGTTGTTGGTTGTCCATACTTTCTCAGGAAGGTGGTAACAATCTCATATAAGTCTACGATGGCATACTTCACGTTACTGTATGTGTCCGCGACATCCAAAAATCGAGGTGCTGGTCTGCGGCGCCATTTTCACTCATGTAACAGAGTGAACAATCTAAATAGATGACTTGGAAGCCTTGGATATTATAAACGGTTTTTATTCGTTGGGAGTATAAAGTTGATATAACTTCTTACAAAAGACAACCGGACTGAACACAAGTCAAGCTGGAACTGTTTATATCTTGACGTCACCCGTGAGCTTCCCTAGCAATGGTGCTTTCAATGGTGCTCACGGGTGCGACATTTCCTAACCCTTCTCTATTTCCCCTAACTATCTATAACAGAGATGGAGCTCTGTTATACTGCCTCTTTCTGATGTTTCTGATAAGTTGTCTTTGCGACTCGGCTTCCCTTAAAACGTCCTGATTTCTGTTTTTAGCTGTCCAATTAATTTTTAGCATTCTTCTATAAAACCACATCTCCAAGGCTTCCAGGTTTTTTTTCGTCTGTTTACTAATTGTCCAGGATTCGCAGCCATATGGTAAAACTGGATTCATACTTGCACATAACAAAGAATAATGCCCAATGCACTTCTTTTATTTATAAGAGTGAGAAATATTTAAATGCGTAAGAAATCCTCAAATCGATGTTTTTAACGAAGTTTACTGTAGATTGTATTATCTGAAGATTCCAAAGAGAATGGTTGCTGCCTCTGGAGCGGTCTCGGCTGGCAAAGATTAGTTTCATCTTCGTGCCAGGGCATGCGGGAGTACAAGGAAATGAGCGGGCTGACAAGCTCACAGGTGAGGCTACTGTGGACGGCGGACGCGCCATGAACCAGGCTGACATTCTGAATGCTCTACGAGAAGTGAGACTTTTGCGAGAACCAAGTGATGACTGTGAATCTACAACAATGGCCAGACTGCGAGAGCAGCAAATTAAAAGAGGGGTGGTCAAACAAGAACACTACGCAGGAAGCCAAAGAAGATTGATAAACCAACACAGAACTGGCATCATTAGCCGCTACACGCTGCAGGATTTGCTGAGGAGGGGATCCGAGCACTTATGGACTGAATGGTTCGATGTGCAATGAGGATGATCTGTCGACTAACTAACTAACTAACTATCTGAAGATAGAAAGAAGGAAATGCAGTGCTCATGGAGAAATGCATTTACTGTATATTTTCTTTTAAACATTATTGATGATGTGAGAATGTTTTAACTTGTAAGAATGTTTATATTTAGTGCTATTACAATGAGTTTTCTTGTTTCATTTTGTAGCCCTTCTGCCATGTCTCCAACTTACTACAAATGGTGGAATGTCTAAACAAAGCAATACTACAGTCAGCCATTTAGTCCATTTCAAGAGGGGCGAGGACAATTTTCAAACCATACTGGACCTAAGAGCTACACATTTTGGAGGACAAAGTTGAAGGTGTCAGGAAGATAGCAGAGAGAGAACAAACAACTGGAGCAAACACCTCTGTCAAAGCCATCTCAGCAAAATACAAAAGAACACTAAATCAAACAAGAAGAGATTGTTGGAGGGGAAAAACAGAAACTCTAAACTTTGACAAGAATGGAAATACCATGGAATCTAGTGAAAGCCATGAACAATGAAGGACCCAGTAACAAACAAATAACAAGTAAAGAAGGCAATGCCATGCTTACAGGGGAAAACAACTTCAAAAGCACTGATGAAATACTATGCTAGTGCAAATAACATTGATATCACAACAGAGCAGAAGAAAGCAATCAAAGATAAACAAACACATAATAGTAATACAGAGACAGCAGCAGAATATATGATGGCAAATTTCAAAATGGAAGATCAATAAGTACTTCAAAAAGAAGAAAACAATATGAAAGGATGGAATCACAAATGAAATGCTAGTAGGACTCGGTAAAAAAAAAAAGCAAAAAGAATTGCTAGCAGTCCTAAATTACAGCTGGAAAAGAGGAATAGTCCCACAGGCATGAAAGAAAGTTATACAAATACCAGTCCCAAAGAAAGGAAAAGACCAGGAAGAACCAAATGGCTATAAACCTTTCAGTCTACTTAGTTCAGTAGGAAAATTAATGGGATGCATTATTAATGACAGGCTAATATGGCGTCTGGGGAAAAAAAATACCTCTTAACTCCACACCAAGTAAGATTAAGAAGTACAGATCCAATGAAAATAAAATAACCTATATTACTCAGGAAATAGAGAATGCCTTCCAAGACAAAAAGCACACTCTAGTGATCTGGATAGATTTAGACAAAAACATTTCATAAAGTATGAAAGGAGGGACTGAAAGTAAAAATACAGATTTGTGGGAGCATGTATATATGGATCAGCCACTACCTTGAGAACAGAACTGCCAGGACAAGCACAAACATGCAAAGATATGTTGCTGGAGCAAGAGGGAGGAGTTCTTTCACCAACATTATTCCTAGCATATACAAATGACGTTACAGACAATTTTCTAGCAGATGACCTAGCCAAATGGACATCTGAAGAATATATTTGTACACTTAACAGAAGAATGTAGCAAACCTTATTAGCACTAGACGATAGTAAAATAAGTTAGGAGAAAACAACATGCACAGTATTCTCCCTCTTAAATAAAATGCAACTCTAAGATAGTATTAAATGGAAAATTGTGTCACAAAGAAAATTCAAACTATCTTCTAAGTGTCACCTTGGATTTTCATCTGACATGGAAGAACAGGTTGAGAAAAAAGGTTTAAATTTCAAATCCCGAAACAACCAAATAATCAATTTGATTACTGCTCACTGGATTTTAGGAGGCCTGGTGTTCCTTACCAGTGAGAAGTCCTGATCGTTCGGGTCCACATCGATTGACGGACGTCAGTCTCGGCGATTGGGCAATCTTGAGCGTAGCCTACGATGGGTGACGTTGTAATGTTCTGTTATGATAATTTGGCGTGTGCCGCGTGGTTACACACCCGCTTCACACGCCAATGATCCGGGGCTTGTTTCCGGATCCGGTCAGGGATATGCACTACTGATGAGCTCAAACGAGAGCGAAACTCGAGTATAGTGCTTCCATATTGACGTGGATAGGCCTTAGGTTCATACCAGAGTACGATTAGCGTTGCCAGTAGTGGGTTGTGCTAAATATTTAAATTTCAAATCCCGAAACAACCAAATAATCAGGTTGAGAAAAATCAAACAAGAACAAGCCAAAGAATGGCAATCATGAAAAATCTTGCTGATTCAACAAGGGGAGCAGATGAAAAAGTTCTCAAGAAGCTATCTACTGGATAGTTGAGGTCAGTACTGGAATATGGCTTGGGCAACAGCAGCTAAGTCAAACTTTAACAAAATAGAGTTTAAAATCATGGAATGTGGATCATCTCTGGAGGCCTGAAGACAACGCCAATTAACAAACTAGAAAAGATTACTTGTCTACAACCAATGCAGGATGGAAGAGATAGTACAGCTCAGCAACAAGCAGAAAAAAGTTAGAAGTTTGACAGATTACCCCATGTATCAAAGGTTTAATAGTTTTGAAAGGGAAGACTGAAGCAAACCAATTTGTAGAATCTCCAAGCAGAAAGATTTGGACAGATCCTAGGCTTAACATATTAACAATCAAACCCATTTCTAATGCACACAAGTTCCCAGCTTGGAGACAGCAGCAACTGCCTAAGATGATGGAAAACATTCCTGGCATTGAGGACAAAAATAAACACTCAGAATGAAACAAAAGTAAGAAGTTTGGCCGTTTGTCTCGTGCTCCGAAGGTTGTGGGTTCGATTCCGGGCCGCGGCCTTCGGTTTATGAGTTAAATGTTTCGGAGACTCCTGTGGGTCGTCACTTAAAGCTAAAGAGTTCATGCTTTGTGCGATGCATTCCATGCTGCGGAAAGAGACCGAGCCATATGGGATAAAACCCAGTGCAATGAAGTCGACCCTGTCGACTTTTAAGAGACTTTTTTTTTTGAAACAAAAGTAAGGAAAATAACCCTAAACTACATAAACGAATATTACCCAAGTAGCACTGGACAATTCTTAAGTAACTTCAAAGCAAAATTCCAAAGGGTGTATTTGCTTGTCTAGCAAATCCACTATGTGGAAAGTCTGAATTGAAAGCTCATTGTGTGGGCATCATCAAAGGTGGATTAATGTCCCATTGATTAAAAAAGTTAGTTGCATATTCTTTTACAGGACATCACAGTCAATCCCGGCATTGTTTGGCTGTTCATGAATTCTTGGCAAGTTTGCATTCAGTAGTTGGTCATTGCTTTCTGCCATTGGTTACGAAATGGAATATTGCTTGGCTAGGAAATTCATTATATGGAAAGTTTGAATAGAAAGCTCAGTGCTTGGACGTTATATGCAGACTGCAATCTTTTGGTTTCTGGAGAAGCAGCCTATGGTGAATGGAAGGCCCAATGTTTGGAAGCGTGGCTAACCAGCCATGTGCAGGATTTGACGATTCCTTGGGTGAGCCCAGTACCAGAGCATTATTTGTCAGCTCTGCAATTATGGAAGCCTTCTTGGATGGCGGGGAATGCCCTTGGTCTGTCTTCCTTTGAGGGTTGACCAGCATGCTGTTCTAAATGGGCCAGCTGGGGCACCTACTATGGATGGAGGGGTGAAGGTGACATTGCAACATTGCACCGTGTTTCACCTGGGTAGATTAACCCGGTCAAAAAAACTGCCAGAAGAAGTCTGATATCTCGGGCGAAAGGTGCAAATATCGCAGCTCTGTTATAAACGAGAACAACGCATTTGCGTTAAAAAAAATATTTTGGATGACAGAAGAAGTTTAATTTTGTCTTCCATTGTTACCAAGAGAGCGCTAAAAGCTACAATTAAACCAAAGTAATACTAGACATTAAGCCTGTTTTTTAAGCGAGGCCCACAGGGGATGCAAATAATAGTAGTACTGTAACCTACCATGCATATAAGAGGAGATTAAGGAGAGTGGTGTGAGACTGGCTACTTCATCCCGTAGAAAACTTTAGCTACAAAATCCAACCAATCTTCTTCTTCTTCGTTCATCCGGAGTTTTTTTTTCGGATGTGATTGCGTTGTGCCTGTTTACAGCAGAGCTGCGTTCTTGCGCCGTTAGGCCGACACATCCGACTTCTGCGGGCATTTGTTGACCGGGTTAACCTTCCCGGGGGTTTCTTAGGACGTTTGACTCTCACTGTTGTGGTGTTATCCCCCATCCCAGCTGGTCCATATAGAACAGCCAAAGATCCTGGTCAGCCCTCAAGGGAAGGCAGGGGCAGACCATGGGCATTCCCCGCCATCCAAGGAGGCTTCCATACTTGCAGAGCCGATACATAGCGCTCTGGTACTGGGCTCACCCAAGGAATCGTCACGTCCTGCACATGGCTGCTTAGCCTCACTTCCGTATATTGGGCCTTCCGTTCACCATAGGCTGTTCTTCCGGAAATCAGAAGTATGCAGTCTGCAGATGACATCCACACAGTGAGCTTTCGATTCGGACTTTCCGTGTAATGGATTTGCTAGCCAAGCAATATTCCATTTCGTGCCACTAGGACACTTTTCCACCTTTTATGAAGCCCACACAGTGGGCTTTTGATTCGGACTTTCCACGTAATGGATTTGCTATCCAAGCAATATTCCATTTCGTGCCACTAGGACACTTTTCCACCTTTTATGAAGCCTACACAATGGGCTTTTGATTTGGACTTTCCACGTAATGGATTTGCTATCCAAGCAATATTCCATTTCATGCCTCTGGGTCTTCATGCACCTTTAAATGTCAACCTGTATATAGTTAAAGTAATCTGCGGTCAACTTTAGCTTGTTGATATCTCCATAGAGCTTGTCCTCAAATGAAGCAGGTGTGGGCCAAAATATCTTTCTCTGTTCTGCATACGTTGGGCAATCCTGCAGCAAATGTTTTGCTGTCATTTTTCCAGTTCTACAATTACATTCATCGGTATCTCCTATCTTTAGTTTATTGAACAAGTGGTATTTCAGCCTGTTGTGTCCTGTGCGGAGTCTGAAGATTGCTACTTGTTCTCTTCTGTCGAGTTTGTAATATGCATCATCCTTCTGATGGCCTGGATGCTCTGATTCCCATTTGGTTCTATAAGTGCTTTTTATCAACCTCTTTGCCTCATTATAGGTTATGTCTATGTCCGGCTGTGGTAGTCGTCCGCCCTCTTTTGCCAGTCTGTCAGCCTCTTCGTTTCCAGGTATACTGCAATGTGATGGGATCCACTGTATTACAACTTTTTTGGATTTCTGGCATAGACCATGGAGTGCTGCTCTTAGGTCAGTTAGTTCTGTGCTGTTATTGCTCTTCAGTATTGAGACAGCTGACTTTGCATCTGTGAAGATAGCTATTTGCTTCTCTTTATTTTCCTCCATCAGGAGCATTTCTGCTGCAGTTTTCAGAGCCTCTACCTCCGCTTTGAAGTTACTTGAAAATTTTCCAGTTGCCAGTGAATGTGTTTTTTTCGCTCCATTTTTTAAATTTAGGAGAATTCCTCCTCCTCCATTCTCTATTGAATTTTTGGCTGATCCATCTGTATATGCATGGGTCCAATTCCTGCTTGGGTAATGTTCTTTTATGTAGTTTAGGGTTATTTCTCTTCTTTCGGTTTCATGCTGAGTGTTCTTTTTCTCAATACCAGGAATGTTTTCTATCATCTCAGGCAGTTGCTGCTGTCTCCAAGCTGGGAACTTGTGTGCATTGTGTATGGGCTTGACTGCTGATATGTTAAGAATAGGATCTGACCTAATCCTTCGTTTTGCCGTTTCTACAAAGTTGCTACGCTTCAGTCTTCCCTTTCCAAAACCATTAAATCTGTTGTACATAGGGTGGTCTGTCAATCTTCTAAATTTTTCTGCTTGTTGCTGGGCTCTGCTATCTCTTCTATCCTGCATTGGTTGTAAACAAGTGATCTTTTCTAATCCATTAATAGGCGTTGTCTTCAGGCTTCCAGTTATGATTCGCATTCCTTGATTTTGGACTCTACTTATTTTGTTAAAGTTTGACTTAGCTGCTGTTGCCCAAGCTGCAATGCCATATTCCAGTACTGGCCTCACCCGCCCAGTATATAACTTCTTGAGAACTTTCTCATCTGCTCCCCATGTTGTACCAGCAAGCTTTTTCATGATTGCCATTCTTTGCCTTGCTCTTGTTCGATTTTTCTCAACCTGTGTCTTCCATGTCAGGCGACGATCAAAGGTGACTCCTAGATAGTTTGGATTTTCTTCATGGCGCAATATTTTTCCATTCAATACCAGCTTAGGTTGCTGAGTTTTAGTTGAGAGGGAGAACACTGTGCATGTTGTTTTCTCCTCACTTATCTTCACTAGCCATGATTTTGACCAGTCCTCTAGCGCTAATAGGGCTTGCTGTATTCTGCTGTTAGCTGTACTAATATATTCTTCAGATGTCCATATGGCTAGGTCATCTGCAAAGGATGATGTGTGTACTCTGGCTGGAAAATTTTCCGTGATGTCGTTTATATATGCTAGGAATAATGTTGGTGAAAGAACTCCTCCTTGGGGGACACCTTGCTCCAACAGCATCATTTTGCTGGTTTGTCCTTGTACTTTTGTCCTGGCAGTTCTGTTCTCAAGGTAGTGGCTGATCCATTTGTACATTTTCCCGCAAACATGCATTTTTTGCAGTTTTACTTTCAGTCCTTCCTTCCATACTTTATCAAATGCTTTTTCTAAATCTATCCAGACTGCTAGTGTGTGCTTTTTCTCTTGGAAGGCATCCTCTATTTCCTGAGCTATATAGGTTATTTGATCTTCAGTAGATCTGTACTTTCTGAATCCTGCTTGGTGAGGTGTTAAGAGTTGGTTTTCTTCCAGATGCCATGTTAGCCTGCCATTGATAATGCGTTCCATTAATTTTCCTACACAGCTAAGAAGACTGATAGGTCGATAGCCATTTGGTTCTTCCAGGTCTTTTCCTTTCTTTGGGACTGGTATTAGTATAGCTTCCTTCCATGCCTGTGGGACTATTCCCCTCTTCCAGCTGTAATTTAGGACTGCTAGTAGTTTCTTTTTTGCCTTAGTGCCTAGTCCTATTAGCATTTCATTTGTGATTCCATCCTTTCCTGGTGATGTCTTCTTTTTTAGGGTATTCATTGCCTGTTCCATTTCTTCCATTGTTAGATTTGCCATCATATATTCTGCTGCTGTCTCTGTATATGTATGATGCATCTGTTTATCTTTGATTGCTTTCTTCTGTTCGGCTGTAATATCAATGTGGTTTGCACTGGCATAGTGTTCCATTAGTGCATTTGCAGCCTTTTTTCCTGTAAGCAAGGAATTTCCTTGTTTAATTGTTATTTGTTTGTTTCTAGGTCCTTCATTGTTCATGGCTTTCACTAGTTTCCATAGTTTGTTTCCATCCCTGTCAAAATTCAGGTTTTCTGTTTTTTTCCTCCAACAATCTCTTGTTGTTTGATTTACTGTTCTTTTATATTTTGCTGAGATGGCTTTGAGAGAGATGTTCGCTTCAGTTGTTTGTTCTCTCTCTGCGGTCTTCCTAGCATCTTCAACTTTGTCCTCCAAAAATTGTAGTTCTTCAGTCCAGTATGGTTTGTAATTTTTCCTTGCTCCTCTTGGAATAGACTCAGTGGCTGCCTGTATTATTGCTCTGTTTAGACTTTCCACCATTTGCTTCATGTTGCCATATCGTGTATTTACGTTTTCACAATATTTGTCTGTTAGTATGGCAAATCTGTCCCAATCTGCTCGTTTGTAATTCCAACGGGGCAAAGGCTTTTGCTCCTGTGGAACATACTCCATATTTATTACAAGCTTGATTGGTCTGTGGTCACTACCTGCTAATTGGTCCAGAACATGGCGATCGATTTTGTGGAGGATGTCTCCTGTGCAGAAAGCTAAGTCTGGAGTAGAAGTGGTAATCCATCTTCTGGAGTAGAAGCTCGGTGTGTCATCCGCTTTGTTAAGTAGATGGAGATTTGAGTCTATTTCCCAGTCCTCCACTTCATCTCCTCTTTTGTCAGTATCTGGGTATCCCCATCTTTCTGAACGGCTATTAAAGTCTCCGACAACAATGCAATTTGTGTCAGTTATTTCCATGTTTGAGAGTGTAAGATCCTTATCTGCCGGGCTATATAGATTGTAAATTCTTATTTTCACGTCCTTTATCATTATATCAACACCTATAATTTCCGTTTGGTTGTCAGAGATCACAGATACTTCGCTGCAAGGTATTGTATTTCGTGTAAGTATTACAACTCCTCCTTTATGTCCTTCGCGGTCGAAACGTGTGGCCTGATATCCCTCGACTGAAAATGTGCGATTGGCGTTGAGGTGTGTCTCTTGAATGCATGCCACATCTATTCTATCTTTATGAAGACGCTGTGTTAGGGAGGCTTTCTTGTTATAAACTCCTTCTGCATTCCATTGTAGTATGTTGAGTGTCCTGGGTGTTTGGTCAATAGCTCTTAACCTACTCCTCTGTGCCTTGACTCCACAGCACAGGGGAAGGTGACCACCAGTAGTCATGGGTGGACCCCCTCGAGGCAGGGGGCCCGGCACTATCACCGCCTGATGGGACTTCACGGGATTAGCACCATATCGATTAACTTTCATCTGTGGCATCATGAAATGATAAAGTTACGTTGCACTTCTTTGTCAAGCCTGTGGCTCAGTACATCCGATTTCGACAAGCATTTGTTCGGGATGCTTTCCCTAGCCTTTGACTGTCCCCAGTCTACCTACAAGGCAGCAGGTTTGTGCGTCACTTCGTCTGGTCCCTCTCCCTTGACCTGTCCGACATGGGTGACCCTACCAGTAGCTGTGCTACCGTCGGCATAGCTCTTGGGGTCATTGGAACGCTCAAGCCCCTCTACCTCGTCAAGGTGGACGCACGGCAGAGGGGAAATCCAACCAATCATTAACAAGTTTACAAAAGGCTTGGCATGAGTTGGTTCAGGGCTTATGCTCCATTGGGAGATAAAATGCAGAAAAATAAGTAGAATACTGAATGCAGGACATTAGAGGCATGAAAATACACGAGACGAGAGAGCTGGTGAGGGATTAAACATCTTTCCAGCAGGTTGTATTTGAGAGCTCTTGCTACATCATGATGATGATGATGAAGATGATGATGAAGACTAACAACTTGAGTCACTGAGTATAGAAAAGATCAACTCAAATTGCATTAAAACTACATGCAGCTTAACTTGTAGACCAAGACAATAAGACATATCACTAGAAATTGAATCAAAGTAGTGTATGATACAATGAGTATGTGGTTACTACTCTGGCATACAGTTAACATTAAAGCAAAACACATTTCTAAACTGAAAACTGTTTTAACTTATTTTTATATTTGTTTTAAAATTTTTAACTCTGTTGAGACACATGCTTGGAAATTTGAATGTACATCTGCTTATATTTTTGAAGCTGGTTCATGATATTTATAAAATCTGTGCTAACTATTTTTGTTCACAGGAAATATAGCTAGAGAATGGGAGGTAAAACAGAACGACAAGGGGGTGATCTACTATGTAAAGTGAGTACAAAGTTGAACTGCAATTTCTGAAATACTTTACAATACACTAGGTTCCAGCAGACTCGTGTAATTAAGCAGCTGTTTCTGATATCCTTATCTCTTTTCCTGCTCCTCCTTCTAATCTTTCATCTTCTCCTCTTTCCTTCCTCATCCCCCTTATTCTTCTTCGATTTATTGAGGGAAATCATACAAAATGGACAAAAAGTTTAAAATGAACACAAAGTATTAACTCTGTCAAGCTCTCTTGATTGCAGCTAAATACAATCAACATGAATTGAGTTCTCTTGATTGCAACCGAATACAATCGACATGAATTCAGTTCTCTTGATTGCAACTGAATACAATCAAATTGAATTGAGTTCTCTTGATTGCAACTTAATACAATCAACATGAATTGAGTTCTCTTGATTGCAACCGAATACAATCGACATGAATTCAGTTCTCTTGATTGCAACTGAATACAATCAAATTGAATTGAGTTCTCTTGATGCAACTGAATGCATTCAACATGAATAGAGTTCAGATGTAATATTACCTTCCTACTGGAGAACCACTGGTCTAGAGGATGCAAATCTTACACAAATACATGCCGAAGCTGGATACGCTGACCTTTGAGGTTCATAACTAGGTGTGACCTCCCCCCCCCCCCCCCCCCCCCCCTCAAAAGAGGAACAAAGGAGAGGAAGATAATTCCTTCCTGCATAAAGTGGATTGTAATCGCGAAAAATATTTCCCTACATTCTAGCTATCCATTTGGCATCAGATGTGCCACTTTTATAATTTTCTCTCTGTTTCTCCTAATTATTATTATTATTGTCCTCCTACCCCTCCTCTTTCTTTTTCATCTGCATTTAGAGAAAACATAATCAATCAATCAAGTGCCATGCCAGAAAGCGTGGGCAGTCATGACTCGCCATTTCACTCGATCACCAGAGTTTTTGGATCAGCTCAGTGTTTCTGTCTCGTCCATGCCATGTGGCCAAGCCATCCAGGTATTTTCCTCTCGGTCTTCCTCTTGGTCTGTTCCCTTGGATCTTGCCAGTAGTCACTAAGTTCTCCAATCCATTTCTTCTCATAACATGTCCAAACATTTTTGACTCTCTACGTCTAATTTATCTAATCAATTTATGATTTTCATTTGTCTCCTGTAGTACTTGGTCATTGGTTTTTCTGTCTGTCCATGGTATTCTTTGCATTTTCCTCAGAAACCACATTTCTGCAGCCATCAGATGTTTTTCAGCTTGACCGCTCATTGTCCAAGTTTCACATCCATACAAAATAACAGGCTCTATCTATCCCCTCAACACGCTTTTTCTCGTTTCAATTGACATCTTCTTATTGGTCAGAATGTTTTTAATCTTGCTAAAGGCTACTTTCGCCATGGTGATTCTTGTTCTAATCTCTTCAAGGCATTTCCCATCAGATGTTATGACTGTTCCGAGATAATTGTACCGATTCACTTGTTGAAGAATATTCCCATTTACTTGTATATTACATTGTGGTACTTCGTTCTTCCTAGTGACGACTATAACCTGTGTCTTTTTACAATTTAATTCTAACCCCAGTTGCTCACTGTGTACAACAACTGCATCTACTAATTGTTGCAGATCCTGTGCATTGTCTACAGTCAATACTGTATCATTTACTGGAAGTGTTCAAAAGAAGCCACGGAAGGCTGGTGATGGATGAAATTGTGAGGGCAGCCAACAGATATTTGTTGGTTATGGTCTCAAGTTTCATGATGGCAGGCAGAGGATCTCTTTCGCGAGACAATGGCTGTGGTTACCCGACCAGTACAGTCACTGCCATAGAGGAAAACAATGGCAAACTACCTCTTTAAAAGAGCCTAGTATATTATGATTCGCCTAAAGACTGATTATTGCAAGACAAGGACAGAAAACATACTATAAATGGAAAAAAGGTACACATCAGCAAAAGGTTTGGACACTATTTGGGTATATGGTTTTTGACAGCTAATATTGTTTACAAGTTACAGGTCAAGGTGTTAACAACATTGTTTGTAATCCCGTATATCCACATGGGGAAAACAGCAGCTGCAAGATTCGGCAACGGATCGCGTCACGCTGGTAACTTACGGGGTATGTGAGCTGGTTGTTCAGAAAGCAATGCAAACTACTGAATGCAAAACTTGCCTATAGCCTGTTTACTTTTGTCTGCCCCAATATAAAATTCCATATCTCAGTAACCAACTGAGGGAAAATGATGAGATTTAGTACGTAACCTTATCATTATGTTCACCAACCAAAAAAGTTTTGTTCTGGAGATTATACAGCAGATTTCAAAGTTTGTTTATATGCAGTATATAATTTACGGGACAGAGATGAAGTGCATGTTATTAAATGTATTACATCTTCACACGGAAACATTAGCACTGAATAGTTAATTTTCTTGTGGGACATGGGATTGGCCTTATGACAAGAGTGTCATCTAGAGCCTTGTGTCGTCATTTGAACTGGCGGGGTTAGCGAGAAATCACTAGTTTTTTACCAAAACATCAAAGAAATGTCGCCGCTTTCCATGATTTAAGTTGCTTTTGGACCTATCAAAGACATATTCCTTGGGTGGGGGTAAATATAAGACGGCAGGAAAAATTTCATAGTGATGCAACAGACAGTTTTCAAAATAATTGATCGTGAATGAAGGCATTCATTTCTGGACAGACTATAGTACATCAACAGTAGCTGAAAAATGCTGGCGTTGACTGCAACGTCCTGTAATTAATATGGAGCATTAAAAAAAAATTGTTTACTATCATGCGAACTCTTGATTTTCTTTGGTTGCTACTGAATAAATTGAACATACAAATTTAGATCAGACATATGATTGCCTTCCTGCATAAAGTAGCTTGTAATCACAAAATTATTTTTTATTTTTACATCCTTACCACTTATTCGACATGAAGTGTACCATCTTTATCGCTTTCCTGATCTTCTGAAATCTTTTGAAATTTGATTTCAGCTTGTTCTGTGACAAACTGCTGATATTGTCATAAACGTGGTCGGATGAGGATTTGCCGCATGCATTTGTTAAATTGCTAAGTAAGGGAAAGACTTTCCGCCTAATTCTCCATGCATTGAGGCCTATAAAATGCCAGACCAATCATGTCACAAAAGTTAAAGTATGAATAAAATTAGTGGAACTGTGGTAGAGCTGTGGAAATGTAAACAGTATAAAATAACACAAAGCAATGCAGCTTAACATAATACACTTACCAAAAACATTAGATATTGAGGCGATTAGCCTTCATCAGCAAACAAAAACATATACAAAACATAACATATAAACATGGGAAGGTACTACAGTGACTACATTAAGGCAGAACGGGATGAGAAGAATAGAAAGATGAAAAAATGTGAACAATGAAAAGAAAATTTAAAAATGACAACAAATATGTGCTGCTTATCTCAGAATCCCAGGCTGTGAATATCATATAGTGAAGATGTAAGAGTCTAATATTTCTGCACTTATAATCACTAAAATCATATAAATGAGTAGAATTGTTTCACGTAGCTGTTTTCCAAATAAAGTTATCTAATGATAAGTGAAAAACCTATGTTCAGTAGCTTTGTTTATTTAATAAAATTGAATATGATGTGTAATTACTTTATTTGATTTATATATGGCTTGCAGTTATTTCATTTTCATTAAATCTTAGCAATACAAAACAGACTACAAGCTGGAATCATCCATACTTCACCAAAATACTTGAAGATTTGGGTAAGTCTGTTGGTTATATATTGAGAAACAAAAATATTCCTTACACCACTACATTTATTTTCAATAACAGGTATGAAAAACAAAATTATTCCATTTACTACTATATTTATTTTAAATAACGCGTATGAGAAACAAGATTACATTCACCACAACATTTATTTTCAATAACGCGTATGAGAAACAAAATATTCCATAGACCACTACATTATTTTCAGTAATGGGGTATGTTTTACTGATTTTATGTTACTGTTATTGCCATATATAACCTGTAGCTCCTAATGTAAACATAGTCTGTTTGTTTGCTGTAAAAGATTGATTCTTTTTCTAACACCCATTATCCTCCATTGAGGCATAGGCCTTTAACCAACTTACCCCAAGCCATTCTATCCTTAGCTACCTCCATGCAGCTCCGGCCATGTCCTTCCTGTATGTCAGAGTCTCACCCGAGGATAGAACGCGTTGTCTGCACCAACGCCCGACAATGCAACGCCGAGATATTATAAGCCCTACAGTTATAATGCGGCGGCCTCACTAGCGCCAGGCAGCCAGCGCTCGATAGTGTAGCGCTGGGCTATTATAAGCACTACAGGCGATAAGCGCTGAACGATGCTAAGCAGGCAGCTAGCACACAGCGTGAACCGTGAGGGGTCACGCGTGCTAACCCAAGCGCTACTAGAGAGTGTGCTGTGTCCAGTCAGACTGAGCTGGACGGTCGTCAGAGACAGACGTGTGAAAGCGGCTGAGAGTTGATGCATGTCGCGAAAGCTAGCCTGTTTGACAGCTTGAGATGGAGTGCATGTCTGTGTGACTTGTAAGTTGGAGTGCATTGATATCTTATATTGTATTGATGTATTGATTACTTGCACTGTTGTAATCCATTGTATATTGTAACTTGTGATTGCGCGAAGCGTGTATTGATTCACGATGTGTGCAGTGAGCGAATAAATAGCACAAAATATCTTATCGGCGGTTAGCCTTGTGTTGTTTAGATAGGATAATTAAGATCGTACTTTGTCAAGTGACGAGCCCTAATTCTTGCCCTAAGCAAGACTTTGACAAGTGTGAACGTGGGGGCTCGTCCGGGATGTTTGTTTGTTAGTAAATCAGTGAAACATTTGGTCAATTCAGCAAAATGAGGAATGAATTGTCTATAATAATTCAAAAGACCGTGAATCAATACACGCTTCGCGCAATCACAAGTTACAATATACAATGGATTACAACAGTGCAAGTAATCAATACATCAATACAATATAAGATATCAATGCACTCCAACTTACAAGTCACACAGACATGCACTCCATCTCAAGCTGTCAAACAGGCTAGCTTTCGCGACATGCATCAACTCTCAGCCGCTTTCACACGTCTGTCTCTGACGACCGTCCAGCTCAGTCTGACTGGACACAGCACACTCTCTAGTAGCGCTTGGGTTAGCACGCGTGACCCCTCACGGTTCACGCTGTGTGCTAGCTGCCTGCTTAGCATCGTTCAGTGCTTATCGCCTGTAGTGCTTATAATAGCCCAGCGCTACACTATCGAGCGCTGGCTGCCTGGCGCTAGTGAGGCCGCCACATTATAACTGTAAGGCTTATAATATCTCGGCGTTGCATTGTCGGGCGTTGGTGCAGACAACGCGTTCTATCCTCGGGTGAGACTCTGACACTGTATTAATTATTTCTGTCTTGATTTATCTTCTCCATGTGTTTTTTGGGTCTTCTGTTTCTTTTGTCTTGTGTATTCCAGATAAAGGTCTTTGTTTGTTATACTATTCTCAGCATTTCTTAGTGTGTGTACCCTGTGTGTCTCAGGGTAGCGGGGTAGGGGTACACCCTATCAAAGGAGAAGTAAGGTGCCTCCTTTCCTCCGCTAGCCTAGGGACACCCTTGGACAAGGTGGAGTACCCGTTTAGCCCCCCCCCCCCCCCCCAACAGGGTAACGTGAAGTCATGGGAGCAGGTGGTGGATTGGACTTGGGAGCAGCCGACAGATAGTTGTTGGTTATGGTTTCAAGTCAGTGACGGTGGGCAGAGGATCTCTCAGTAGAGACAATGGCTACGGTCATTCGATCAGTATGGTCACTGCCAGGAAGGAAGAATGGTAGACTTCCCTCCTTATTGATTCCCGGGCAGAGGAGGCTCGTCAGCCTTGGTTGGTATCTCTTCTAAGAGAGGGAACTCTAAATTTCAAACCTCCGCTGCCTTGCGGGTATACCCATATGGGAAAGGCTTCGGGAGTAAACCCTGAGGACGAATCCGGAGATGGAGTCCCAAAGGCAGTTCCATGTTGTAAACAACATAGTTCTGGCAACTCCTGCGACGGCACCAATGCCAAGTTGCATTGGCTACTGCTTTTCCCTTGGTCAACATCGGCAACGTGGAGAGGGGGAACCTGCTACTGGGCAACAGCTGGTTCTCCGATTTCCATTGCCCAAGCTTGTGCCCTGAAGAGGTCACTTCAGCACCGCGTAAAGCGGTGACACAACACGGGAAGCAGCATTTGCCGGTTATAAGTCTTAATGCTCGATTGGCGTAGAGCAAGGCGCCAGGGGCTACTTCCGACGGTGGGAAAGATCATCGTATCTCACTAGACAGCTACCGCCCGCCTAAGCTGGGCAGCCCCCAGTCAATAAGGTGTTGTCTCGCCACGGTTCATCTGCTCCTGAGGGTGTGTGGAGCTTAGGGGAAAATCCTGACACATGGACCGCAATCTATACACCTAGCAACAAGAAAAAAACAAAACAACCGGCCCTAAGTCTGGGAACATGGAACGTAAGAACTATGACCCCTGGCATCTCAGACGATCTAAACGAGATTGTGGATGCCCGCAAAACTGCAGTGATAAACAATGAACTACTAAGACTGGGGATAGACATTGTCACCCTGCAAGAGACCAGACTCCAAGAATCTGGAAGCATCAAGGAGAGGGATTTCACTTTCTACTGGCATGGCAAGCCGTACGGAGAGACCAGGGAGCATGGAGTTGGCTTCGCTATCAGAAACAAGCTGCTTAATTCCATCATACCACCAAGTGATGGCACTGAAAGAATACAGAAGCTCCAACTCCAGACAGAGGCAGGCCCAGTTAGTATTATGAGCGTTTACGCCCCAACACTAACTGCAGCATCAGAATCTAAAGACAAGTTCTATGATGACCTTAGCAAAGAAGTCAGTGAAACACCAGAGAAACAACATCTTTTTATCCTGGGGGATTTCAATGCCAGGGTTGGCTCTGACCACAAATCTTGGCCTTCATGTCTAGGACAGTTTGGCGTTGAGAAGATCAATGACAATAGACAACATCTCTTGGAATTCTCCAGCCACCATAATCTGTGCGTGACCAACACCTTCTTTGACACGAAACCTCAACACAAGGTGTCATGGAGGCACCCCAGATCAAAGAACTGGCACCAACTCGACCTGGTGCTCACTAAACGCAGCAACCTCCGCAATGTATGGCTGACTCGCAGCTATCATAGTGCTGACTGCGACACCGACCATTCACTCGTCTCCAGCAAGGTGAAGATAAAGCCCAAGAGAATCTACAGAAGCCGAACAGAAGGAAGACCACGCATTGACACCAGCGGCACCCAAAATAAAGAGAAGGTCAACAAATTCATGCAGGCTCTAGCGGATACTCTGCCTGGCCCCACAAACGGAAATTCCACCGAGAGATGGAGTCATTTTCGCGACACCATCTACAATACAGCACTATCAACATTTGGCAAGAAGCAAACTAAGTCAACCGACTGGTTTGAAGCACACTCTGAAGAGATGCTCCCAGTCCTGGAGATAAAGAGACATGCATTCTCAATGTATAAAACATCACCTTTAGAGAAAACACTGCAGGCATTGCGAACGGCCAGAAATAGAGTACAACAGATGGCAAGAAGATGTGCGAACAGGTACTGGCTACAGCTCTCTGCTCAAATTCAAACTTGTGCAGACACTGGAAATATAAGAGGAATGTACGAGGGCATCAAGCAAGCTGTCGGTCCATCAAAAAATAAGATGGCCCCTTTACGATCAACTGAGGGGGTAATCATAAAAGATCGAGCGAAACAAATGGATCGCTGGGTAGAACACTACTCAGAGCTATACTCAGTGGATAACACTGTCAGCGAAGAAGCTCTGGAAGCCATCAATCAACAGTCTGCCATGCATGCCCTGGATAACGAACCTTGCCTCACAGAAATCAGCGAAGCACTAGACTCTCAAATCTGGCAAGGCACCTGGAAAAGATAGTATTCCACCTGAAATTTTAAAATGTAGCAAAGAAACAATCATCCCAGAACTGTATGCAATATTTCAGCTCTGCTGGAGAGAAAAATCAATACCACAAGATATGAAAGATGCAAACATCGTTACCCTTTATAAAAACAAAGGCGACAGAAGCGGCATTTCCCTACTCAGCATTACAGGCAAGATTTTTGCCAGAGTAATCCTTAAAAGATTATACATTCTTGCTGAAAGAATCTACCCCGAATCGCAGTGTGGATTTAGACCCAACAGGTCCACCATCGATATGATTTTCTCACTCCGGCAGCTCCAAGAGAAGTGCAGAGAACAGAGGAAGCCATTATATATTGCCTTCATCGACCTCACAAAGGCATTTGACCTCGTGAGCAGAAGCGGCCTTTTTAAGGTCCTTGAAAAGGTTGGATGTCCACCCACCCTTCTTAGTCTCGTGAAATCATTCCACGAAAACATGCAGGGGACCATTTTATTTGACGGCTCAACATCCCAGTCATTCAGCATCAGCAGCGGAGTAAAGCAGGGCTGCGTGCTTGCTCCTACACTCTTTGGTATCTTCTTCGCTGTTCTCTTAAGGCAGGCATTTGGGACTGCCACTGAAGGCTTATACCTCCACACAAGATCTGATGGCAAACTTTTTAACCCATCAAGACTCAAGGCAAAGACCAAAATAAGATCAAGATGCGCAAGAGAACTACTTTTTGCAGATGATGCCGCACTGACTACTCATACAGCAGAAGATCTCCAAAGGCTCATAGATCGTTTTGCAGCCGCCTGCAAAGACTTTGGGCTCACGATTAGCCTAAATAAAACACAGGTGATGGAACAAGATGCTGGTGCGCCTCCGTCAATCAAAATGTCTAATTATGAATTGAAGGTCGTCCACGATTTTGTGTATTTGGGGTCGACAATATCAAATAATCTTTCATTAGAGACAAAAATCGACAGACGCATTGGAAAGGCAGCCACAACATTTTCCAGGCTAGCTAAAAGAGTTTGGGAGAATAATAGACTAACAGAGCGTACAAAAGCTCAAGTATATAAAGCTTGTGTTGTTAGCACACTACTCTATAGGTCTGAATCCTGGACCCTGTACTCAAGACAGGAAAGGAAGTTGAATTCCTTCCACATGAGATGTCCATAACATGGAAAGACCACATAACAAACAAAACAGGTGCTTGAAATAGCAGTTATTACCACAGTGCACACCCTCCTCAAGTAGAGACGCCTCCGGTGGCTGAGCCACGTATCTCGAATGGAGGATGAACGTATTCCCAAAGATCTCCTTTACGGAGAACTAGCCACAGGAAAGAGGCCAACCGGAAGACCCCAAATGCGATATAGGGATGTGTGTAAACAAGATATGAAAACCATTGGAATAGATCCAGACACGTGGGAGAGAGTTGCAACAGACAGATGCTCCTGGAGAAGAGATGTACAAAACAGACTGGTGCTCTTTGAGCGCAGTCTGATCCAACAAACTGAGGATAGGCGGCACAGGCTCAAAGCGCAGTCACTTACTGCGGGACTTGCCTCGTCTTACAGATGCGGAAACTGTGACAGGGATTGTCACTCTCGTATTGGAATATACAGTCACCAGCGGTGCTGCCAGGCACCTCCCAAGCTGCACAACTCTATAGTCCTTCAGGACTGAAAGAGGCCTACTACTTAGTGTGTGTCCTATCCAGCATCTTTTCTTCACCTTTTGTTTCACATGTATTTGTCTAGTCTCTCCATGAACTCCACATTGTGATTCTGTCACCATTTGAGTCCTATTTTGTTAAGGCATAAATTCATGAATGTTTGCAGTCTATTTGTGAGCATTTTAGTTTTTCTCCAAGTTTCTGATCCAAACAATAGTACTGATTTAACATTAGAATTGAATATTCTAAGTTTTTAGCTAAGGTTAATGTCTTCCATAAATTTTCTAGTGCTATTAAAGCACCTCTTGCAATTTGTATTCTTATTTTGATATGTTTATCTGTTCCCCCATCTTCATCTACATTGCTACCTATAGTGGTGTATGATTCTGTCTTTTGAAGTAAGGTTTCACCAAAGGAATCAGGTTATCATCGAGATTGATTCTGCCTGTCACGAATTCCCTTGCCACTATCTTTAAGAAAGTATTATCTCAAGGTTTAAGTTATCACTTGATGACGAAATGAACTTTGAAGTTGACAAATGTGTTACATATTTAGTATGCTATTATTGTTAGTATTATAATTATTTCTTATATTTTTACTATTATAAAAACATAATCACTTCTAGATGTGATATAAATATATTATTTTCCTAATTTGAAAGAAAGAGAGAGAGAGTTTGTGTACATGTGAATGTGTGTTATTTTATTAATGTGTGTGAGAGAGAGAGAGAGATGAAGGGAATAGGAGCTTTCCTGAAATAATGTTAAGATTTAGTTTTTATAAAACATTGTATCTGAACAGGTCATAATGTTCCTATACACATCTGATGAAAAAGTCACCGAACTTGTGTAATCAGTCTAAGATCCTGTTGTGTGGTTTATTATGATTATTGTTGTTATTAATATTACTACTTTTATACCACCACAGAAATTGCTGAAATATGTTTTAAGGAACATTTTCTGAATTTTCAGTTATGTATAAAAACATTAAGTATGCTGCCTATCGTACATCCCTCAAGCTGAGATACCTGCAGTCTCACATTGGATGTAAGTAAATCAAAGTGAAATAATTTTAAATAATTGCAAAACATTATAAATCTGTGATTGTGTATTAACAGTTTAGAAGTATTTCATAGCATCTAATGCCTTTTGTTGTGTAGCATTTCTGTTTTATTGTTTTGTTACTGTAAGGTTAGGTTTGTATTGAATATAACAGGTTACTTAAAAATTATCAGGGTTTGAAGCCAGAGGAAGATTAAGAAAACAATGGATAAATGCCTGAATGCAGAATGTTGCTCTCATCATGACCTGCTGGAAAATTTCTCAACCCATATTTTACATACTCTGAGGTGTAGTAGGCATATGGTGCTAGCCCATATATAGAATTTCTGTACGGCTTACATAATATTGTATTACACAGTTATGCAAAAACATTGTCCTTCAGACCCACACAGTTATATTAGTTAAGTATGTCAAGGCATTGACCTTCAGACTTCCACAGTTATATCACTTAAGTATGTCAAGGCATTGACCTTCAGACTTCCACAGTTATGTCACTTAAGTATGTCAAGGCATTGACCTTCAGACTTCCACAGTTATGTCACTTAAGTATGTCAAGGCATTGACCTTCAGACTTCCACAGTTATGTCACTTAAGTATGTCAAGGCATTGACCTTCAGACTTCCACAGTTATGTCACTTAAGTATGTCAAGGCATTGACCTTCAGACTTCCACAGTTATGTCACTTAAGTATGTCAAGGCATTGACCTTCAGACTTCCACAGTTATGTCACTTAAGTATGTCAAGGCATTGACCTTCAGACCCACACAATTATATCACTCAAGTATACAGAAACATTTCCATTCAGCCTTATGCCAAACAAATATATTGCATGTCCCTTACATAATGTTGCAATCAACCCCAACCCCAGGTTGATGTACTAGGCAAGTAGATTGCCATTGCTTTCTGAATGAGCAGTCAATGTTTGAGTCCAAATGACCAGTATAGAGGATGACCGTTATATAAGTGCTCCAGAAGTTTATTACAAGCGCATTAAGCCCTGTGACCATGCTGACTGCAAGCATTATGCTAAGCTGAAGAGAATTAATGAGTACAGAGACTAGTGATGACATGATCAGATACCTTCAACACCAATCTTGGGACTCACTAACCAGATGATGATTTAGGTAAAGCTAATATACGATACATACAAGCAATAGATAAGCTAACCATTAGTGTCTTAATGTTATGTGGTAAATAACCTGTATTTTGTTCTGTAGTGATTGCAAGCATTAAAAATATTGCATTTCTCATTTAGTAATTAAAGTGTTTTCTTTTGTTTTTCTAAACCTGATTTGCCTGATCATTGATGCCTTTCATCTTTCTGTCATTCTACAGTAAACTGGATCAAGTTAACTGCTGTTAAAGAAACCTTTGCTGAAAGTACAGAATTAACCGACACCCGCTTATCTTACAGTGAAGCGTTATCTCTGATCCAGAATGCCTTGCACATCTCCAACGAGCATCAACCTGAAGAGGATATAAGAACAGCAGCAGATCTAATTCTAAATCTCATGATGAATCTCTATGATGTGTATGTCATTTTCTTCTTCTTCAACCTTTCACCTCCCAATAGACCTTAGAAAATAAAAACTGTTAGGTACAAGTAAATCCAAGCGAAAAAGTGACAGATAAACACAGACATAATGTACATACCTTACAGGGGAAAGAAATCAATAATAATATTTAAAAAATTAAAAAAAATTTATAATACAATGACACAACAAATGTTTAGAATATAATACTCTTCACCCAGAACCACACAAACAGATCTAAAGAAAAACATGAAAATATTTAATAAAATTAAAACAAACATAAAAAGTCTAGGTATAACATGTTACGAGGCCATTACACATTCATAGGCACTTAACCAACTCATGCCTTCTGTAGACTTATGAATGATTGGTTGGATTTTGCAGCTAAATTTTCAATGAGGTGAGGTCAGTCTCACGCCAACCCTCCTTAGTTGCCTCTTATGACAGGCATAGTGGGTTACATTATTACTATTCTTTGCTTCCCTTAAGGGTCGTGGTAACACTACAGTGATGTATATGTTGCTCATGTTGCTTTCTTTTGCAGCCGGTGCTATGTTTAAGAATGTTCTGTAGTTGATGTGTTATGCCATGTAGTGTGTTGATTATCACTTGCGGGATTGACAGTAGCTAGCTTAGGCTTCTTTTTTCTTTATAAGTCTTGGACATGTAATTAAATTATTTACTTGTTTCACATCATTGGTTGCAGTTTCAATAGAAGATTTCACATCATTGGTTGCAGTTTCAATAGAAGATTTCACATCATTGGTTGCAGTTTCAATAGAAGATTTCACATCATTGGTTGCAGTTTCAATAGAAGATTTCACATCATTGGTTGCAGTTTCAATAGAAGATTTCACATCATTGGTTGCAGTTTCAATAGAAGATTTCACATCATTGGTTGCAGTTTCAATAGAAGACTTGTCTCCCTCTTCTGTGTTCCTTGTTTGAGAGGATTGCATCACACACACTTATTTATGTCTTATAGACCTCAGAGGACAGCGTCGCTTAAAAAAGTCTCTTAAAACTTGACAGGGTTGACTTCATTGCACCAGGTTTTATCCCATATGTAGCTCTAGTGACGACCCACAGGAGTCTCAGAAAAATTTAACTCGTGACCCGAAAGACGCGGTCCGGAATTGAACCCACAACCTTCTGAGCCTGAGTTAAATGGCTTGACCACTTCGCCACAAAGACTCCCAAGAGGTCAGTGAGTCTGACTTCAGCATGCATTTGTGTTGGGTTTACTTCTATATATATACTATATCTATTTTATATATCTATATCTATACTATATTTTACTATCTATACAGATTCCATCTAAGGCAATGGGCTGCATCTAACCATGTGTAGGTTTTCCTTCTTAACAATTCTGCCTGGTCAGTGGGCTCAATACTTTCTCTTTGCAATATCCAACAGCCATAAGATTTTTTTACTGAGCACAACTAGCATACTGGACCATGAAAAGGCTTGGTATTTGATCTCACCACGCAATATATTTGGGGAACATATGGTATCTTTAAAAACCATTGGTTCTTTTTTTCTGCCTTTGTTCACTTGAAATCAAATGTATATGTCAAATTAAATCAAGAACAACCTTAATTAAATGAATACCAGCTTACAAGCAGCATTAGAAAAAGTGCAAACAAGATCTTTACTTTGCCACCCAACACTAATTGAGGTAAATGGAGGAAGAGGAGGAGAAGAAGAAATGAAATTTCAATATCTGCATATTTGTCTCTTTTAGAAATGTCAGTCTTTTTTAGTTTACTTAGTAATGGTTCCTGTAAAAATGCCCAGGCCTATGTGGGGATATGAACCTGGTAACTTCTAAGCTTGAGACTAACACCATAACTTCGTAGCCATGTTCCCCCCAGACAGACATAAGACTACTTTGTAGTCAGTACCATATTCAAGAATGTGTTATGCAGCTGCTTGGCTGTGTCGTAAAAGTGTGTTGGTTACAGCTTGAAGGTCTGGCAATAAAATTCTTCTTTTTGATTTATGCCACAAAAATGATGGACAGAGGAAATAGCTCGACACACGAAGTCCATAAATGGGCACTCTCCCACTGTTTATGCTTCACCTCTGCACCACAAGGTACAAGAGGAATAAGATGAAATGAGATGTTTGTCTTGGGTGTGTGGTTAGTATATGAACTTGTTTTATATGGATGGTTATCAGCAGACTGGCTTAGATTTATATTTATTATGTGTATGTATATGTCAATATTTTTTGTACTGTTGTTGACTATACATCTGCGGTGATTCCAACATTTGCTAGCTATAGGAATATGAAGTCATAGAACCTCACATATCATGTGCACTGATTTGTGTAATTGTGTGACCAGTTCTCTTCCTCACCATCTTACAGTTGAGGTGGAGTCAGTTTATGATTTGTGTGTGTGGTCAGAAAAGAGCCCCACTTCAACTGGGAATTTAACATGGGTCATTGTACAGATAAACTGGTGCACTATACACTATGCTCGTACAGGTAAACTAGTGCACTATACACTATGCTTGTACAGGTAAATTAGTGCACTATACACTATGCTTGTACAGGTAAACTAGTGCACTATATGCTATGCTTGTACAGGTAAATTAGTGCACTATACACTATGCTCGTACAGGTAAACTAGTGCACTATATGCTATGCTTGTACAGGTAAACTAGTGCACTATATGCTATGCTTGTACAGGTAAACTAGTGCACTATATGCTATGCTTGTACAGATAAACTAGTGCACTATATGCTATGCTTGTACAGGTAAACTAGTGCACTATATGCCATGCTTGTACAGATAAACTAGTGCACTATACGCTATGCTTGTACAGGTAAACTAGTGCACTATATGCTATGCTTGTACAGGTAAACTAGTGCACTATACTCTATGCTTGTACAGGTAAACTAGTGCACTATACACTATGCTTGTACAGGTAAACTAGTGCACTATATGCTATGCTTGTACAGGTAAACTAGTGCCCTATATGCTATGCTTGTACAGGTAAACTAGTGCCCTATATGCTATGCTTGTACAGGTAAACTAGTACATTATACACACTATGCTTGTACAGATAAACTAGTGCACTATACACTATGCTTGTACAGGTAAACTAGTGCACTATACACTATGCATGTACAGGTAAAACAGTGCACTATACACTATGCTTGTACAGGTAAACTAGTGCACTATAGACTGCTTGTACAGGTAAACTAGTGCACTATACACTATGCTTGTACAGGTAAACTAGTGCACTATACACTATGCTTGTACAGGTAAACTAGTGCACTATACACTATGCTTGTACAGGTAAAACAGTGCACTATAAACTATGCATGTGTGTGCGTTCCTGCGCATGTGTGTATATATATGGTTAAAAACTCTGCCGTGGAGCAAGCACAACATGAGGCCTTTACCTTCCCGACACTCCCAGGGAACAGGCCTGTATAGATCATGACTCCCAGGCATTTTTCTCCTGTTGTGTGTTCGCATATACACCATTGAAATGTATCATATATTGCACTATCCCACATTGACACACACACACATGCACGCACACATGCATGCACACACACACACACACACACATATGCCCTCTCTCTCTCTCTCTCTCTCTCTCTCTCTCTCTGTGGGTGGGTGGGGAGGGTGCATGAGGCAGAAGAAATGGCAAGAGATTAAAACCTGTTCCGTGGGCCATAATGAGACTGACGTTCTGCAAAGGACCTGCTATATGATGATGATACGTATATTGTGACATATTCACCTATCCATCATTTTCAGCGCGTCAACGTTACACAGCAACCCAGAGATTATCGAAACAATTACAGCACCGTAGAACATCGAACGCACTAAGCGATACTAATGACAGACAGATGCCAGGATAAGAATAGAAGGGTTAGCGTCAACAGAATAGAATGTGACTGGTAGAGACACATCACTTGGATATAGCGTCCCCCAGCTTGGGCGCCGCTTTAATAAAACCGCGCACTTCTATGACTTCAGAGCGAGCGAGCAGTCGCCAAAGCTATGTGTTGTCCAACTTTCAAACTTTTACAACGGGCAGTTTGATCTAGTCTGAGGTAAGCGCGTGATTCTCAGATCTAAGTGGTACCAAGATGTATAACGTAAAGGTATCCAGTGTTGTGCGTCCAATGAATTGTATTTTTGATAAAATAAATCTCTGAAAATGTGAAAAACTGCCGATCGCAACTTCAATACTGGCGCCACTTCCCCGGCGAAACCGACATCTTATAATTTCTCAAAACTGCAAAACTCTGACTTTCTACACTACATCTAACAACTTCACTATGTGCATATGACTATAATCTATCACAGAATAATGTACAAGATGAAATTTCCAATGCACTCAAATGCTTTTCATCAAAAACTTCTAGGAAAACGTTTCTGCAGAGATAGTCAGCTGGTGCAAACGAAACACTACCTTGCTTAAAAATGTACTTAATTCTGTCTATTTTGCAATCTAAAGAACTGAAACAGGAATTATACTCTTCCTTTTCTCTTTACGGATTGAAAACAAATAGTATTTGATAGAAATTAGTTTATTCATGTGTCAGATTTTATTTAGACAACGCACTACATCAACTGCATTGCTTAAAATAGGTTTATGTTCACAAACGACATTTGTGATAGCCGACCTACTTAATCTGCTCAGACTAACGGGTGATAATTACCTTGGTCTATAGCCAACTGTGTCGCCAACAGAATGGACATGATATGCACTGGTAAAAGATGTAGGAGAAGTATAAGTAGACAGAGAGGAGGAGAGTATTAGGGAAAAATACTTTAAGTAATAATTTTTTTCTAATATATTGTGTCATGACCTTGTATAGATTACATTTTGTAACAAATACACATCAGAAATTCTGTATGTTGGACATGAACCACAATAAAAGCACACTAGATGAGTTAAACTCATATTAACTGATGTAGATGTGAGGACAATTAGTACAAGCTATGGAACCCCACACAACAGAAGTTAACTCAACACAATACACTTCACACCACACAACTCCACACCACAACAGCAGGAACAAGGAAATGATTTAGAATAGGAAGTAGTTGCCTTGGAAAGTACAGATAAACAATTATATACACAATGTAGAACAAATAGAGTAATGTGGATGTTTAAATGTATGCCATTTATACAAATGCATCTCATACTTGTGTTGATCTTGCCTGTCAGCTTGATTACCATGATTCAGGGAACATCACATTATCACTCTTATCTGTGTCTGACTGTACACTACTCACTGAACTACAGGTCCACTGAGGAAATGCATACAGCAGGTACCAGACAACAGAAGCTGCATCCAGTGTAATAATCTCTGACCCACCCCAAAGTAACACAACAATACTTCTTCTGATCTTATCATTTTTGTTTTGTTATGTTGTGTTCACACTATGAACATGCTGTAAAGGATTATACATACCTGTATGAATTTTAAACAGTGATGTCTTGGTGCCACACCTAACCAACAAGGAGGGAAGAGGAGTGAATGAGATGATCAACACCTGTGATGGCAGATGACTCCAGCCTTAAGCAGAGAATGAGAAGTCTTCAGTGAAGCTAAACTGGCCCAACCTGAAGTGGATCCATCAGACCATGGACCCAGGCTTATCCACATCTCATCACACCAGGTTTTCTTATCACTCCCACAAACTTCACCCTCTCAGAAAATGATTTTCTTGAATTATTGTTGGATGTAGAAATTGTTAACTATAACACATTTTGGTAGTTAAAATATCTCACTACACAATGAATGTTATTATTTATTGACTGACTATACTTGGTCCTATGAAAGTTTTTTTTTCTATTTCATTCTGTAAATGTTAACAGCTGATGAAAGAACAAAGAAAATGTCAAATAGGCCAAAAGAAACTGGCACAGTCAATAAATTTGTTTAAATGTGAAGATCTCTTCCACTTAATTTGTCAGTCCAAACTATCTGTGGGAAAATCTCTATCTTGTGTGTGGAACATGTCTCAATGCTCCCTTGTGTTTGTTGAATGTTTAATTAACAGATACACATTCACATAAGATAAATTCTTAGTTGGAGAGAGAGAACAGGAGACTCTTCATCTTTAACTGTTCCAAATCCATGTTATATTGCACCTGATTCTTATTGAGAAAGTCTTTTCAGACAATTTCTTAAGATGGAAGAAGGGGGTTCATGAGCTATACCATTAAATACCAGGTGGAAAGACAGGGGACAAACCTAGTGATGACTTTTCTATTAAAAGAGGACCACACACCCTTAGACAAATAACCAAATCCGAGTCTGTAAATCTTTCAAGGGTCGTATTCTTGATCTATTTACATATAAGAAGAGGATGGGGCCCAGCTACCTTTAACAGAGATGGGTCATGCACTTTAGTGATTGCCAGTCCCTTCAAAATATACGACATATATTGGATGCCCGTCCCGGACTTTGAAACCCAGCAGACAGTTTAGATAACTATTATCCTAGATGATAAACCCTGGGAATAGATAGATATCTGACGAGGGATTCTAAACTATAGTAGATCAGTGACACTAGATGTGAACAGTATTCATGTGTGAATTGGTGACATTGTACTTGTTTTGAACAATTATAGAAATTGTTACACAGATTTAGATTTCCAACTTTGTCATGTTTACATATGTTGAATAGACATCATGTGTGGTACTGATTGACTTCCATATGATATGATTGACAATTATAGAGGTTGTTAAACAAATTAAGATTTTTAACTTTGTCACTTCACATATGATAAATGAACATCATGTGGGGTACTGATTGACCTCCATATGATATGAATGACAATTATAGATAGAATATGGCAGGTGACTGATCATTTCTTCTGAAAAAAGGAGGGCCTCTTTCAAATAGGTCTATATTTCAGAAAAAGGTGTTCCAGAGGAAATAGAGTGAGAATTTACCATCTACAACATTTCTCTTTCGAGAAGATGTCTTTCTATAGAGGAATTTGGACTTAGAGAATTTCATCACCGACTGGGGAAAATTTTTCTCCATAGGGAAATCTCTATCAAAATTTCAGGTTCTTTTGGGAAGAGTGCAATCATTCTGGGTACTTCTTTGCTTCTGTCTTTAGCTTGAGGAGCATTGACAGAAAGACAAGAATTTAAGTTGCAATTATTTCTTAGGTCAGATTCTCGTGGTGTATAAGAACTATTTTACTTGGGTCAGCGGACATTAGTTAGTTTTTGCTTGTTAATATTGTGCATGTTATGCTGTATAATTTCAGATCCGGGAAGTGACAGGCTTACCCAGACCTGAGCAAACTGCACAGTATTATTTTTTTTTACAAAAAGATAGGGTAGACAAAAATAGAGCATGGCCGAGGCTGCTAAGTTCCGTGCCCAGACAGTTGAAATAGGCAAGCTATGCAATTTAGACGGCCCTGAGCTGGCTAAATTTGTATCAGATGAATTTGACAGGAGGGAGAAACTGCAGGCTGAAATAGCTGAGAAGGAGAGGAAGTTGCAGGCTGAAATTGCTGAAAAGGAGAAGCAACGCCTACAATCATATGAATTAGAACAACAGAAACTTCAAGCTGAAATAGCTGAGAAGGAGAGTAAGTTGCAGGCTGAAATCGCTGAAAAGGAGAAGCAACGCCTACAATCATATGAATTAGAACAACAGAAACTTCAAGCTGAAATCGCTGAAAAGGAGAAACAACGCCTACAAGCTTATGAGTTAGAACAAAGGAAACATGAAGATGAAATAAGGGATAGGGAACGAGAACGTCAACATCAACTGGAGTTGAAAAGAATGGAGACTGATCTGGAGATCCGAAGACTAGAGGGAGGGATTCCCCCCACCCCCTCAAACTCACTAGGTTTTCCAGTGACAGAACAACATTCCAACGTCTCGTACCAAAATTCCGGAGCGATGTCATTTCCACTAGAACCATTTAATGAACAGACGGACAATGTCGAGGCTTTTTTATCACGTTTCGAACTTATGTGCGTCAGTTGTGGTCTAGAACAGGAAAAATGGGCGACGAAACTATCGCAAGCTTTAAGGTCTACCTCGTATGACGTGTTCTCTAGACTCACTCGAGAAGAACAACAGGATTACGAAACACTCAAAAAGGCACTCTTGAGCCGATTCGAAGTGGACGGGGACTCTTACAAAGTTCGATTCAAAACCGCAAGGAAAGAACCGGGCGAAAGTTATGCGCAATTAGTTGAAAGGCTGAAATCTTATGTTCAACGATGGGCAAGTCTGGGTAGGTTTGATGAGAGTTTCGAAGGGCTCCGAGAGATGATCATCATAGATCAGCTAAAAGGAAAGATGTCGAATGAAATGAAAGCATTCTTAACCCAGAACGGAGCTGACCGACTAGAAAGCATCATCATCCTAGCCGAGAGATTTGAGAAATCTCAGAAGGAAATCGGAGGTAAGGGACGTTCGGCCAACATTCCCCCTCAGGATAAAACTTCAAAAGCAAAGGAAGGTGATGGCAACTTAGGCACCAAGAAAAATGGGAAAACCAAAAACATCCCTCAGAACACAGCCCAAACAACAGCGAAGGAGGAAAAATTATTCTGCACTAATTGTAAAATTAAAGGACACACATTGAAGAATTGTAGGAAGAAGCCACCTCCACACACAGCTGCTTGTTTGGCCAGCCGAAGAGAGAAAGGAGTGAACACTGATGAAACGTCCAACCAGACACCTCATAAAGACACCGCATCTCATCTTCCGGTTGTCGAGTCCATATTGCTGAATGGATTCAAGACGACCTGTCTCTATGATACCGGGTTATCGTACGACTGTGTTGTATCATCATCCTTAGTTCACCCGGAACAGGTGACAGAGGAGATCGTCGAATTACAGGGACCCCTGAAGAGCTCTGCGACTATGTCTCTTCCGGTGGCAAAGGTGAGCATAGCATCTCGTTATGTCACTGGGACAATCAAGGCTGCAGTCTTAGAAGATCCTATATATCCCGTAATTCTTGGCTGTAGATTTATAATTCTAGGAGAACCTGTTCAACCTGTGGCGATGTCGACGATGACAACTCGATCCCAGACGAAAAAGACTCCGGAAACAACTACGCCAATCCCTCGAAAGGAGGAACTGAAGAGGGCACAAGAAGCCGATAGCACCTTGGAACCCTGCTTCAGGAAACTGCCTAAATCACATTTACCTCCACGTAAAGGTGAGCTGTTTATGAAGTCAGCACTTCTATACAGGAAAGCAGGGAGAGCTGGACAAGAGTTCAACCAACTTGTTGTACCAACTCCACACAGGGCTCAGATTCTTGAAATGGGCCACAGTCTACCCTTTAGTGGGCATATGGGTATCAACGCCACTACACAGCGCATTGCAACTCACTACTTTTGGCCAGGGATGAACGCAGACATACAACGGTTTGTAAAATCATGCCCACAGTGTCAGAAAGTATCACCAAAACACCGGACACCACCGGCAATGTTGGGTGATCTGCCCATAACAGGAATACCGTTCGAGAAGGTAGCTGTAGACATAATCGGACCCCTCTCCGCAACGAAGAGGCGAAATCGATTCATATTAACGCTTGTGGACACAACGACCATGTTGGCCGAAGCGGTTCCTATGCCAAGCTGTGACTCCAAACATGTTGCTGAAGCATTATTAGGAATATTCACACGTCTAGGATTCCCCCAAAGAATCTTGACGGACAACGGTTCACAGTTTCGTAGTAAACTTATGGAGGAGACATTTAGACTTTTTCATTCACGCCATATCTTTAGTTCACCATATTACCCGCAATCCAACGGACTTGTGGAGCGGTGGAACGGGACCTTGATTAGTATTCTGCGCAAAATTGCCCAGGAGAATACGGAGGATTGGGACTTGTATTTACCCGCAGCACTATTCGCTTATAGGGAGGTACCCCATCACTCAACAGGTTTTGCTCCAGCAACATTGTTGTTTGGACGACCAATCAAGGGGCCATTGGAGGCATTGCTACGAACATGGACTGATGATCATACAGACGATACAGTCGTGACTGCATCTACGTATGTTGCCGAGTTGAAGAATCGTTTACAACACAGTTGGAAACAAGCGAATGTCAATCTACGTAAAGCCAGACGAAGAATTGCTAGCTACTTCAATCGCAAGGCAAAAGATAGAGAGTTAGAGGTGGGAGAGAAGGTGATGTTGCTGCTTCCAACCAGTCAGAATAAGCTGCAAATAGGATGGAGAGGACCTTATGTAGTGACGGAGAAAATCTCACGTACCAACTACAAGATTTCTGTCAAAGGCAAGATGAAAGTATTTCACATAAACCTTCTGAAGAAATATAATGAAAGACCCTCAACCACCGAACCTGCACATCTGATGGCCATGAGTGTGGCTACTGAAGTCGAAGAAGGATCAACAATGGGAGTCGAGTACCCACTGCAAGCCAAAGAAACCTTTAAGGATGTGGAAATTAATCCCAACTTAACAAAGGATCAGCAGGAGCAGATTCGGGAACTTATGGTTATGTATGCAGACGTACTTACAGATAAGCCAGGAAGAACTGATTTGGAGGAATTTGACATGAAGTTAAATGACACAGTGCCTGTGCGAGTCAAGACTTACCCAGTTCCTTATGCAAAGCAAAAGACTTTAGAGGAAGAAATACAACAGCTACTCACCGCAGGAATAATTTCACCATCTGAATCACCTTACAGTGCCAGCGTCGTATTATTGAGAAAGCCAAGTGGAGAACATAGATTGTGCATCGACTATCGACAGCTCAATGCTATTACTGAATTTCAAGCAGAACCTCTGCCTGATCAGAACAAACTCTTCACAGCACTCAACCGAGCGAAGTACTTTACTAGGATTGATCTCAGTAAGGGATATTATCAGATTCCTGTAAAGGAGGAGGTTAGACCATGGTTAGCTTTCAGTACGCCTGGAGGACACTATGAGTTCAACGTACTTCCATTCGGATTAAGTAATGCTCCTAGCGTTTTTACACGTATGATGAGAAAATTACTTGACCCACTACAACATCCAGACATTAGTCACTTTATGGATGATATACTGATCGCAACTGAAACATTTGACAAGCATGTAGAAACACTACATCTTTTGTTCAGACGACTCCGAGAAACTGGATTAACGGCTAGGCCAAAGAAATGTCAAGTAGGATTCCAAGAATTGGACTTTTTAGGTCATAAGATATCTCTTGGACTAATAACTCCACAGGAAGGAAACGTGGACAAACTCCAGAGAGCACCTCGTCCAAAGACAAAGAAGGATGTGAGATCATTCGTATCTTTGGGTGGATTCTATCAACGATACATTAAAGACTTCAATACTCTGTCAGCACCTTTAACGGATCTTACCAAAAAAGGGAACCCAGAGAAAGTCAATTGGTCTGCTGAATGTGAGAGAGCTTTCACAGCACTCAAACAAGCCTTAACCAATCACCCAGTTTTACATCTGCCAGATCTCAACCAACCATTCGTACTGCGTACAGACGCCAGTGACATAGGAATTGGGGCAACGCTGTTGCAGAGAAAAGGAGATGAAACATCAGAGCTATTCCCTGTAGCTTATGCCAGCAGGAAATTGAATGCAGCGGAGAAGAATTATAGTGTTATCGAGAGAGAATGTTTAGCTCTCGTATGGAGTGTACAGAAGTTTCAGGCATACCTATATGGAAAACACTTCACTGTACAATGTGATCATCAACCACTTATGTTTCTCGCAGCATCCAAAAATTTGAATGCAAGACTTATGAGGTGGTCACTACTTCTACAACCATACTCGTTCCAGATAGAATATGTCCCTGGAAAGATGAATGTGGGAGCAGACTTTCTAAGTCGACACCCAGTGTCTGATGAACCAGGTCAATCAGATACAGGAGAGAATACATTGGAGTAAATCATATAGAAAAAGCTTGACCACTGTAAATGCTGGAAACTTAGTTCCATACCCTAGAACAATCTGGAGTGGGGCTATGTGACATATTCACCTATCCATCATTTTCAGCGCGTCAACGTTACACAGCAACCCAGAGATTATCGAAACAATTACAGCACCGTAGAACATCGAACGCACTAAGCGATACTAATGACAGACAGATGCCAGGATAAGAATAGAAGGGTTAGCGTCAACAGAATAGAATGTGACTGGTAGAGACACATCACTTGGATATAGCGTCCCCCAGCTTGGGCGCCGCTTTAATAAAACCGCGCACTTCTATGACTTCAGAGCGAGCGAGCAGTCGCCAAAGCTATGTGTTGTCCAACTTTCAAACTTTTACAACGGGCAGTTTGATCTAGTCTGAGGTAAGCGCGTGATTCTCAGATCTAAGTGGTACCAAGATGTATAACGTAAAGGTATCCAGTGTTGTGCGTCCAATGAATTGTATTTTTGATAAAATAAATCTCTGAAAATGTGAAAAACTGCCGATCGCAACTTCAATACTGGCGCCACTTCCCCGGCGAAACCGACATCTTATAATTTCTCAAAACTGCAAAACTCTGACTTTCTACACTACATCTAACAACTTCACTATGTGCATATGACTATAATCTATCACAGAATAATGTACAAGATGAAATTTCCAATGCACTCAAATGCTTTTCATCAAAAACTTCTAGGAAAACGTTTCTGCAGAGATAGTCAGCTGGTGCAAACGAAACACTACCTTGCTTAAAAATGTACTTAATTCTGTCTATTTTGCAATCTAAAGAACTGAAACAGGAATTATACTCTTCCTTTTCTCTTTACGGATTGAAAACAAATAGTATTTGATAGAAATTAGTTTATTCATGTGTCAGATTTTATTTAGACAACGCACTACATCAACTGCATTGCTTAAAATAGGTTTATGTTCACAAACGTCATTTGTGATAGCTGACCTACTTAATCTGCTCAGACTAACGGGTGATAATTACCTTGGTCTATAGCCAACTGTGTCGCCAACAGAATGGACATGATATGCACTGGTAAAAGATGTAGGAGAAGTATAAGTAGACAGAGAGGAGGAGAGTATTAGGGAAAAATACTTTAAGTAATAATTTTTTTCTAATATATTGTGTCATGACCTTGTATAGATTACATTTTGTAACAAATACACATCAGAAATTCTGTATGTTGGACATGAACCACAATAAAAGCACACTAGATGAGTTAAACTCATATTAACTGATGTAGATGTGAGGACAATTAGTACAAGCTATGGAACCCCACACAACAGAAGTTAACTCAACACAATACACTTCACACCACACAACTCCACACCACAACAGCAGGAACAAGGAAATGATTTAGAATAGGAAGTAGTTGCCTTGGAAAGTACAGATAAACAATTATATACACAATGTAGAACAAATAGAGTAATGTGGATGTTTAAATGTATGCCATTTATACAAATGCATCTCATACTTGTGTTGATCTTGCCTGTCAGCTTGATTACCATGATTCAGGGAACATCACATTATCACTCTTATCTGTGTCTGACTGTACACTACTCACTGAACTACAGGTCCACTGAGGAAATGCATACAGCAGGTACCAGACAACAGAAGCTGCATCCAGTGTAATAATCTCTGACCCACCCCAAAGTAACACAACAATACTTCTTCTGATCTTATCATTTTTGTTTTGTTATGTTGTGTTCACACTATGAACATGCTGTAAAGGATTATACATACCTGTATGAATTTTAAACAGTGATGTCTTGGTGCCACACCTAACCAACAAGGAGGGAAGAGGAGTGAATGAGATGATCAACACCTGTGATGGCAGATGACTCCAGCCTTAAGCAGAGAATGAGAAGTCTTCAGTGAAGCTAAACTGGCCCAACCTGAAGTGGATCCATCAGACCATGGACCCAGGCTTATCCACATCTCATCACACCAGGTTTTCTTATCACTCCCACAAACTTCACCCTCTCAGAAAATGATTTTCTTGAATTATTGTTGGATGTAGAAATTGTTAACTATAACACATTTTGGTAGTTAAAATATCTCACTACACAATGAATGTTATTATTTATTGACTGACTATACTTGGTCCTATGAAAGTTTTTTTTTCTATTTCATTCTGTAAATGTTAACAGCTGATGAAAGAACAAAGAAAATGTCAAATAGGCCAAAAGAAACTGGCACAGTCAATAAATTTGTTTAAATGTGAAGATCTCTTCCACTTAATTTGTCAGTCCAAACTATCTGTGGGAAAATCTCTATCTTGTGTGTGGAACATGTCTCAATGCTCCCTTGTGTTTGTTGAATGTTTAATTAACAGATACACATTCACATAAGATAAATTCTTAGTTGGAGAGAGAGAACAGGAGACTCTTCATCTTTAACTGTTCCAAATCCATGTTATATTGCACCTGATTCTTATTGAGAAAGTCTTTTCAGACAATTTCTTAAGATGGAAGAAGGGGGTTCGTGAGCTATACCATTAAATACCAGGTGGAAAGACAGGGGACAAACCTAGTGATGACTTTTCTATTAAAAGAGGACCACACACCCTTAGACAAATAACCAAATCCGAGTCTGTAAATCTTTCAAGGGTCGTATTCTTGATCTATTTACATATAAGAAGAGGATGGGGCCCAGCTACCTTTAACAGAGATGGGTCATGCACTTTAGTGATTGCCAGTCCCTTCAAAATATACGACATATATAAGCAGATGATTTTTGGTGGAAATGAGTTAAAGGATTGCCATTAGTACCAAGAAAAGATAACAGGCAGTATGCTTTTACTATATTGCAGAGATCGCTGCGGTAAAATAGGCACTAGGTCTCTCCGAAATGCTCTAATAGCAATGTGCTGTTGCAGACTTGCTGAGAAATACCAATGTAAGTAATATGTAATTGTTTTCTATTGAAAATATATCTCAGGAATTTCAGTTTCACTGCACAAAAAACTTAAAGGACCCTTTTAAATACATTGAAATGTAATGGGCATATTGTCCTATATTTTCATAGACCAATTGGCACTTGAAGGTTGATGTGGTCAACCTCACACTGACTGCGGTTACTTCCCCAAGCAAATTTAAAAAACCCACCTCGATGGGAATTTGAACAGATGACCACCGGGCTTGCAGACGAGGTATATAAGCTGTAGAGTTGTTTGGGTATAGTGACGAAAATAAACATTTTAAAAATAGTCATTTACCTGCTCAAATTTAAAATAGGCTGCATGTCTGCTGTTGATTGAGCGGTTACGGGTCAAAGCGGGTAGTCAAACCTGCCACAATAAAATGCCATGATTGAGTTTGATGTTTTGGCTGAAAGAAATTTATCACAACTTCATTGTAAACAGACACAATGCAATCAACACCCCTGTTTAAATTTGAGCAACAAAGAATGAAGAAGAACACTGCTTAGACTAGCCATATTTATTCATAAATTAGACCAGTTAGCACATAGAGTAGCTGAAGTTAAGGGAAAAATCACCATTGTACATCCCTTGAACATTATCATCCAACAACCAACATGTCACCTTCATCTTCGTCCCGGGACATGCGGGAGTCGAGGGAAATGAACGAGCTGACAAACTGGCTGGCTCTGCACCCCCTGTAGATGGCCAGCCCATGGATCGTGCCGATGTTATTAACGTCCTTAATGATATGGCGAGAACAGAGGACTTTGACGTCAGTGATTCCACATCGCTGTCCAGGATGAAAGACCTGGGAGTAAGAATCGGCACAGCCAGACGCGAGAGGTACATCGGGAAAACAAAGCGTCTCGTCAATCAACACAGAACTGGCACTATTAGCCACCGGGCGCTGATGAATATGCTGGGGGGAGGATCTGAGCACCTATGGACATGTCCGGAGTGCAGCGAAGATACCCCAACTGATAACTGATAACTGATAACCAACATGATTTCTGATCCTAAACTCTTGGTGATCATGTAAGATGGCCAACTATGGCCTCTCATACCTATTAACATGGCACATGATGATGAACACATAGAGCAGCCTTGTAAATGTATACAGCAGCATTTGTAAATGCCTTGTAAATGTGCAGAGTAGCCTTGTTAGTGTATTCATTTACCAAGTTATTTGGTATGTATAATCTAATGCTGAGACTGGGAAGAAGACATTCCGATGTATTTTTTTTTTTTTTTTTTTTTTTTGGCGCTCGCTCTTGACCTCAAGCGTAGTCCATACACACTACTTCAAGTATTGCTGGACTGAATTTTATGTGTGGATTAGCTTTCCCTATTAACAGTGTCCCTCGCCATCAGGCGAACCCACTCTGACTTCAGAGGAACTTGCAATTTACATTCCAAAGTCAAGGAATTCCGATGTATGACTGTTAACACCTAAAAATCGTGTGATTTTCCTGTGTTCAGCGTGGATGTTTTTGTCTATTTGAGCTTTCATATATAGTTGAAGTTTATAGTTATTTCCTAGGTTTTGTTTTCAAAACTAGAAAAGTTACTGGCCATGATTACTGGCATCCATGATGGCTTCCTACTGATGACTTTTGTTCAGACATCCGAGCTTGGAAATTAATTGCAAAAGAAGAAAAATCTAATCAATCAAGCATTTATTGTTGCTTAATGTGTCCTCTGATGTCTTCATCATTATATGTGTCTTTTGTCAGTGACAGGCAGTATGTACACATTTATTTTGTTACTTTGAAGACTCGGGTGTTCCCTGGTGTTCATTTTGTCCTTATATAATATTAAAGCAGAGTTTCCTGTTGCTCATGAAGCTAGTAAAGAGCTCAGAAGAGTGTCTTGGTGATTAATCAGTTTCCCTTCATTTTTAGATTTCTTTACATCAGTGACGGATGAAGACCAGAATGTCTCCAAGGAGAAACTATTTTTCCTTCTTGACGACTTAATTCAGGTTAGAGTTAAAACTTATATTTTAATATGTGTTGTTCTCTTTACACAATTTCTTTAAATATCTTGTCATTCTGTTTTTGATTTTAATATTTCCTTCATGTTACTCTCCTGTACATCTTTTCATTCTTTAATGCCTTTGCAGTCCTTGTTTTTGATCTTCTTCACTTTGCTTTTTAATTTTTCATTCTAGCTTCCATTAATGTATCCCACAGTGATTTAAATGTTGAATACATTTTAAGCCATGTTTGTTATAAGAACTCTCCTAAGAGAAAGTTATTATCATGTACTATGCACGTGGATGCATGTTTTGATTGTTTGAGTGTCTGTACTATATTATTGATATGGTTTTGATTATGATGCAGAATTGACATCACTGCACTTAGGTCATACTTGTACATAGAAGTTAAAGTGTGTGGATGATGATTGTCCCCGTTGCCTGATAACTACTTATTGGAACCGTCCTTGCCTGCATTCATTACTACCAGTTCCATACTCAATTCTTCACTCTAACAGCCGTAATCAAGAAGATTCAAGAGATGTGTCCCCATGCAACAAGCTGCGTTATATCCCCTCTTTGCATCTTCAATATACCAGTGGCATGTGCCTTTGAACTAACATATCAACTCTCTCATTTCCACATGCCTCTGCATGACCTGGACAATGGTTCCACACACCCCTGCATGACCTGGACAATGGTTCCACACACCCCTGCATGACCTGGACAATAGATCCACACAACCTTCCTACCAACTCTGTGTTACCAATGCCAAACCTGGACAATGACAGAAAAAGAGAAAAATCACAACAACAGAAATGAGATTCCTGAGAAGAATACTCAATGTATCAAGAAGAGATAAGATCAGACATGAATAAATCAGGACTAAGTTGGGGGTTATAGCTGCACTAGATTTTATTAGAAGGCAGCAAGTCAAATGGTTTGGCCATGCAAGTAGGTTACCAACTAACAGTATGCCACAACAAGCAATGATGTACAGACCAGATGGAAGCAGAGGAAGAGGCCGACCATGTAAACGATGGACGCAGGGAATAACAGAGTCCATGGAAATATCGATACATGAAGCTCATAAGCGGGCACTCTCCCGCTGTTTATACTTCACCTCGACACCACAAGGTATAAGAGGAACATGATGAGATGAGATGAGACACCTGCATGACCTGGACAATAGATCCACACACACCTGCATGACCTGGACAATAGATCCACATACGTTCTCAAAGGTTTGAGTCCTCCACAAGGGGCAGCCACTCCTACCACAGCCATCCATTCTGAACTGTTCACATCATGGACTGAGATCAGAAGCAGTAGTGGTTTCTGTGAGTGATGTTTTGGAGAGCCATTTCATTGCTTTATAGCCAGCCTTTATTTCCATATTTCTCATGCTTAAAGTTATTTGCTGTACTCCGATCAGCTGAATAATAACTTTCTCTCTCACCGAGTCCAGAAACCACATCGTGAGTTTTGGCCACACACCATAGCTCCATGAGTATACACTTCATCAATCCCAGCAGGATCATCTTTCAGTTTAATTTCTAGATCCACCCTCCATTCACACCGCTCTCTACACTGTCTTCGCATAGTGATGATCACCTGATGGTAGTTGTTCCTGCTTCTACCACTATGTATACATTCTGCATGTGCACACACACGTGCGCACGTGCACATGCGCACAAACACGCACACTCACTCACTCTCTCTCTCTCTCACTCTCTCTCTCCCCCCCCATCTCTCTCCCTCCTCCCCCTCCCCCTCCCAGTTGCATGCTACACTGCAGTAACCCTTTCAGTCATAGTTTCTTCTTGTGTCATCCATCACATCCCTCAGCCACTTCTTGTTCCATCAGTGTTCTGTATATTTCTCTGTGTAGATGATGAGGCTTGTAAACAGTTACCCTCTTGTAGGTTTTTGCCTGAGTTAGTGTTATGCCTGGATCTTATTGACTGAAATATGAGCATGTATTTCATTATACACAATGGGAGTATCTCTTTTACATTCCAAAATTATTCTCATCCCATTGTTCTGAAGGTACCCCAGAGGCATGAATATTGTACGACCATAGTCGATAACAGACAATATGAATTGATTATACAAAATGATCAGCAATCTCTGCTCCAGATGTGCTGTGGGCATTGTTTTATTTATGCTACCTATTCATGGTAGACATTTTTTAAGGGTTTGTTTGCGTAGTTTTTAAATGACAGGTTGCAGTGGAATGTTAATACAAAGTTTGTCAGCCTCTCCTTCGCTTAATGGTCTATTCTGTAGAGTGATGTCAGGTAGGTCAGCTTCCACTATGGAATGCCTGGTGCGGCGGGGAGTGACCAGAGGATCTGGCCACCACTTAGTACTCAGAGGAAAGCCAGATGGACACATAATGAGACTGCAATTGTTACCATTAGTATTGGGACTCTCTGCTGGCTGTTGAAGATGAGAATGGAGAATGTATGGGAATGTCCTGGGTGCTTTGATGTCAGTTCTTGACTCAACTCACTATAGGGTTGTTTAAGGAAGACCACATTACACACGTTTTGTAAGGGTTAATTTTGGAACACAAGTCCTCACACTACTGAGAGATCCCCAGCAATGTCCTCTGAATAACTCTGAATAAGTTCCTGTCTGTTGGATGCTATACTGGTTCTATAGATAAGAATGTCTACAAATCTGCCTAATGTCCTATGGGTTAATCTTGGCTACTTTTACTGTGTAAAGACAGTAAATAGTTCTATATTCTTGGTGTGCATGCATGTGTTTGATAACAATGCTATCTGATGTGTAAAGTCAATTGTAAAAATATACTACCACTTTAAGTAGAGTTGAGTTGAGTTGAGTTAAGAACCGACATCACTGCACTCAGGACATTCCTATACGTGCTTCGTCCCCTCGTTCAACAGCCAGCGAAGAGTCATACTACTAATCATTCCCACCGCTATCTGATTAAAAGTTCTCCTGGTCTTCCCTCTCAGTTTTGAGATTCTTCCAGAACCCCTGCTGATCCCCCGCAATCTCATTCTTTCCACATATGGGTTCTCAATCTGTTCCTCTGCCTTCTCCACCTGGTCCCACAAGCGCACGACCACCTCCCCCTTGTCCATAGGCAAAATTCCACCAAGAGGTGCATTCCCTGCTAGCCTATCAGCCTGTTCATTCCCCCGTACACCCGCATGGCCAGGGCAAAATTTCCAAACAATTCTCACGATCTGTGACCTCTGAAGCGACGAGAGCCATTCCAGACTAAATATTCCTTTCTCCACTTTAAATAGAATGAATTATCAATACCAACAGTAGACATGTTGCAAAATGTTGAAATAAAAATGATGAGTATTTTAATGCTTTTGTTGTTTCTTAAACAGATGAAAGCAGTATTTAATAATAATATAAACATGTCCCCAAATCACAATTTCAGTAATCTGTATGCTCAGCATCTTGAATTTAATGCTTTATTGAGTTAACAGTATACAATGTTGACTTAAAGCATGCTACATATTTTGATTAGTAATTCCTCAAGAAGTGGGACTGTATTAGAAATTTAAATAGAATCCAGAGAAGCAAAGTATGCATTACTGACAATCTGAAGATGTTCTGCCTCTGTTGCTTTCTTGTGTAAATTATCTATCACATCTTGAATCCATCTAAATTTTCTTCTTTCTCCTTTCTGCCCCACCAGTACACTTCCCTCCAAATGATTTTTTCTTGACTTTCATGTCTTTTCAAATGTCCAAAATATTTCTTTTCCTATTATATTTTGGCTTAATACCAATCTTCCTATCGAGCTCTTGTTGGCTATATCAATTTGTTCTTCTGTCTGTCTAATGAATTTTTAGTACTCCTGGGGTTAGAATTAAATTGTAAAAAGACTCAGGTTATGGTCGTCAGTAGGAAGGAAGAAGTGCCACAATGTAATATACAAGTAAATGGAAATATTCTTCAACAAGTGAATCGGTACAATTATCTTGGAACAGTTATAACATCTGATGGGAGATGCCTTGAAGAGATTAGAACAAGAATCGCCATGGCGAAAGTAGCCTTTAGCAAGATGAAAAACATTCTGACCAATAAAAAGATGTCAATTGAAACGAGAAAAAGAGTGTTGAGGGGATACATAGAGCCTGTTCTTTTGTATGGATGTGAATCTTGGACAATGAGCAGTCAAGCTGAAAAGCATCTGATGGCTGCAGAAATGTGGTTTCTGAGGAAAATGCAAAGAATACCATGGACAGACAGAAAAACCAATGACCAAGTACTACAGGAGACAAATGAACATCGTAAGCTGATTGGGGAAATTAGACGTAGACAGTCAAAATTTTTTGGACATGTTATGAGAAGAAATGGATTGGAGAACTTAGTGACAACTGGCAAGATCGAGGGGAACAGACCAAGAGGAAGACCGAGAGGAAAATACTTGGATGGCTTACCCACATGGCATGGACGAGACAGGAACACTGAGCTGATCCACGACACTGGTGATCGAGTGAAATCGCGAGTCATGACCGCCCACGCTTTCCGGCATGGCACATGATTGATTGATTGAGAACATTTATATTCAAAGGTGGATGTATGCTTGTCAACCAGTTTGTTAAATATTCAAGGTTCGCACCTGTATGTTGCCGCAGAAAATATGACATGCTTATATTGTTCTATTTGTCCCCATCCATAAAGATTGTAATTGTTTCAGTTTTTGTAGATCAATGTTCTTTTAATTGTCCTGCACTAGTATATACTTTTCTTTAAGAAAAAATTAATGAATTATTATTTTATTTTGCTCGATTTCATCACAGATTCCATATATCATAAAGGAGGGAGAGTCATTTGGCAGAAATGTAGCAGGAACTGTGGACAGTTGCTTCAAAGTGGGTAGTAAATCTTGTTTAATTAATTTTTCTGTGATAAGATTAATCTAATAGTTCTAAAAAGTTAAATGTATATCCTGTGCAGGACATTGCAGTCTACCCGAGCATTTATTGGCTGTTCGTAATTTCTTGGCAAGTTTACGTTCAGTAGTTTGCCATTGCTTTCTGAACGTCAGGCATTCATAACATTTTATAAAATAACCAACGCAAGGCGGTCTGCTGTCCAAATCGCCTGCAGGTGTGTTTCGAAGGCATTATGACTGGTCACGTTATTTTTATTGTAATAATGTTACTTTCTTTTATCTTTAAAAATATCTAATTATTATGAAAATAGCTATAACTTATTTTAAAGTGATTAAAAAAAAAATTTGTTGCATGTCCTTTACAGCCCGCCACAATCAACAGCAGGATTTATTGGCTGTGATTTTTAGGCAGTTTTATGTTCAGTAGTTTGCGACTGCTTTCTGAACGGCCTACGCTCATACTTTTGTTAAAATAAGCACAAAACAATCAACACCCAAATTGTCTGCAGATGACTCTGAACCCCGTAAATCTGGATTGTCAAATCGTGTTCACTACCCCTAAACCACAGACACCGACTAAAAATAATCAGCAGTTCTAAAATAAACTACTGTGGGTACCTTTTGTTAGTATGACAAAACTACTGAAACTTGTATGGACATATTACCCTGGGCATTTGGGAATTCATGGCAATGAGAGGGCTGATTGGCTGGCTTCTAAAGCAACTTTACTGGACACATTCAAATTGACAAATCTTCAGTTATTTAAGGGAAAGACTTCTTCTCTATTATGAAGCAGTGAAACAATAGTGCACAGATTATAGGCACATAAAAAGAGGTCAGCATGGCTGAATGGATAAGAACACATGTTCTTATACATCTGATGTGGTGATGCTGAGGTAGCGGGTTCAGCCCCTACACCGAACAGTTGGACTAAAATGTTGATCTCTCTTCCTTGACTTGGAGACATAAATTACAAGTACTCTGAAGCCGGAGTGGGTTTGCTGGATGGTGAGGGACACTGTTAATAGGGAAAGCAAATCCACACGCAAAATTCAGTCCAGCACTACTAGAAGTAGTGCGTATGGACTAAGCGAGTGAGCACCCCAAAAAAAAAAATAATAAAAAGAACATAAAATACAAACAGGAACCAGTGCTACATGTCAATTGTGTTATGATGTCTATGTTACGATGCTACATGTCAGATGTGTTATGATGTCTATGTTACGATGCTACATGTCAATTGTGTTATGATGTCTATGTTATGATGCTACAAGTCAATTGTGTTATGATGTCTATGTTACGATGCTACATGTCAATTGTGTTATGATGTCTATGTTACGATGCTACATGTCAATTGTGTCATGATGTCTATGTTACGATGCTACATGTCAATTGTGTCATGATGTCTATGTTACGATGCTACATGTCAATTGTGTTATGATGTCTATGTTACGATGCTACATGTCAATTGTGTTATGATGTCTATGTTACGATGCTACATGTCAATTGTGTTATGATGTCTATGTTACGATGCTACATGTCAATTGTGTTATGATGTCTATGTTACGATGCTACATGTCAATTGTGTCATGATGTCTATGTTACGATGCTACATGTCAATTGTGTTATGATGTCTATGTTACGATGCTACATGTCAATTGTGTCATGGTGTCTATGTTACGATGCTACATGTCAATTGTGTCATGATGTCTATGTTATGATGCTACATGTCAATTGTGTCATGATGTCTATGTTACGATGCTACATGTCAATTGTGTTATGATGTCTATGTTACGATGCTACATGTCAATTGTGTTATGATGTCTATGTTACGATGCTACATGTCAATTGTGTCATGATGTCTATGTTACGATGCTACATGTCAATTGTGTTATGATGTCTATGTTACGATGCTACATGTCAATTGTGTCATGATGTCTATGTTACGATGCTACATGTCAATTGTGTCATGATGTCTATGTTACGATGCTACATGTCAATTGTGTTATGATGTCTATGTTACGATGCTACATGTCAATTGTGTTATGATGTCTATGTTACGATGCTACATGTCAATTGTGTCATGATGTCTATGTTACGATGCTACATGTCAATTGTGTCATGATGTCTATGTTACGATGCTACATGTCAATTGTGTCATGATGTCTATGTTACGATGCTACATGTCAATTGTGTCATGATGTCTATGTTACGATGCTACATGTCAATTGTGTCATGATGTCTATGTTACGATGCTACATGTCAATTGTGTCATGATGTCTATGTTACGATGCTACATGTCAATTGTGTCATGATGTCTATGTTACGATGCTACATGTCAATTGTGTCATGATGTCTATGTTACGATGCTACATGTCAATTGTGTCATGATGTCTATGTTACGATGCTTCATGTCAGATGTGTTATGATGTCTATGTTACGATGCTACATGTCAGATGTGTTATGATGTCTATGTTACGATGCTACATGTCAATTGTGTCATGATGTCTATGTTACGATGCTACATGTCAATTGTGTCATGATGTCTATGTTACGATGCTACATGTCAATTGTGTTATGATGTCTATGTTACGATGCTACATGTCAATTGTGTCATGATGTCTATGTTACGATGCTACATGTCAATTGTGTCATGATGTCTATGTTACGATGCTTCATGTCAGATGTTATGATGTCTATGTTACGATGCTACATGTCAGATGTGTTATGATGTCTATGTTACGATGCTACATGTCAATTGTGTTATGATGTCTATGTTACGATGCTACATGTCAATTGTGTTATGATGTCTATGTTACGATGCTACATGTCAATTGTGTTATGTCTATGTTACGATGCTACATGTCAATTGTGTTATGATGTCTATGTTACGATGCTACATGTCAATTGTGTTATGATGTCTATGTTACGATGCTACATGTCAATTGTGTTATGATGTCTATGTTATGATGCTACAAGTCAATTGTGTTATGATGTCTGTGTTATGATGCTACATGTCAATTGTGTTATGATGTCTATGTTATGATGCTACATGTCAGATGTGTTAGGTATATGGTGAAGTAGTTAGCATCTACACAATTCTATATCTGTTGAGGGAGTTATAGCACTTATAGACATGGCACAAAGGTCATGATACCACTTCTTTTAACCAAAAATAAAAATAAATTACTGCTAAAAACTGTTATATGCATCACTTCTCTCTATTTCTCTGTCTCATTTTCTGCTTGTCTGTCTTTCTATTCATGTCTGTCTGTCTATGTGTGTGCAAGGGAATTAACAGGCTGATAGACTGACTGCTACCACTCCTATTTTATGACACAGCTGACATGGTGAAGGCTTTCAGGGACTAAGTGGAACGTGCAGCAAAACATAGAGGATCCACACTTGGAGAGAATGAACAGAGGGTCTGGGTGGCATTCACTTCATAGGGGAAAGTGGAGGTGGACGGTTAATCAGACTGCCACTGGTATCATCAGCATGGGAACACTTCGTTGGCTGCTGAAGAAGAGGACAGAGCACTTGTGGGAATTTCCCGAGTGCAGTTATGTTGATTCTTAAACTGATGCTCATATGCATTACATATTTTGTATTGTTTGTAATTAAATCTGCATTATAACCTTACTATCATACTAGTCTAATTAACTAAATCTGGAACTATCACAGAGATCTGCACTATGGTGTTTGAAATGTATATTTGTTTGACATTTATTCAAGGCAGGTGACTCCCTGGGTGGAAAAGTGAACATTGAGATCTTCTATTGGTGGCTGACGCAGGAACCCCAAACACTGGTCTGGTTGCCTACGCTTCACCGTGTTCTTGCCACAGAAACAGGTATATCATAGGCTGCTGTATGTTAGCTGTGAGGTAAAACTAAATCTGAATCATTATTGTTGAGAAATGAGGTTTTGATTGAAAATTTACATTTAGAAAAGAAACAGAAAGTTAAGACAGCGTGATGCAACACATGGAAATATTTTGAACAAAGGTTTCTTTAAAAATACATTGTGTATAAAATGTTCTTACATTGTATGAGATTCATGTTTAACAGTTATATTGTTTTTACCAATCAATTCATCAAATTTTGAGCAGTGATTTCTCCTGTAAGACAAAACACTGTTAATGATCTGGATTAATTTTATTACATAAACTTATTACTATAAACATAACTAGTGACTTTCATGTGATTTTCGGAAGGAAAAAAAAAGTAATAAATGCTTTGGTCAAGTAAGAAGTAACTATTAAAAATGTGGTGATTTTCTTGATATTAATGGGTTCATGAACAAAGATGTTTCCCAGATTGTTTTAATTAGTGGTTGGTTGTATTTTATATTTCAGTTGAACATAATACCCGCTGTAATGTTTGTGGATCTCTACGAATTACTGGTCTGAGGTAAACATTTTTATGTTTTTAAGATACTAGTAAAACCAGTAATTGAGTAAGAAATATGTACAATTGGTTCAGACTGCTTGGGTTTCATACATCTGTTCACTAAGTATGCCAAAATTAATCTTCGTTTATGCCAAAACAACCCCTCAGCTGACATCCTTTTGTAGGCATCAAACACTTGTGAAGCAAGTAACCACAGAAGCCCTAAACTTTCAACCGAGGAAAACCTACTGCAGCCACCACCAACAATCACCAACACTGTGTAGAGATCATTGAACCAGCTACAGGAAACCAACACATTTATGAGAACAGTGGCTAGAATGCCGGTTTCTCCTTCAGGAGACCCAGGTTGAAATCCTCGGTAAGGTGTGGATTTTTTTCTGTTGGGGCCAAAAAAGAAAACCCTAACCTGCACAGTTCGCAGTGACTGCACTAGCCAGGCGGCCTTAATGACTCTGGCTCAAGACACACCCCCCCTCCCCACCACCATACACCGCAAGGTACTATATAGGCAGTAAATGACAGTTTTGACAGTTACATTTTCTTCTTTTTTTTTCTTGTATTCTTTCTCAGATTAGCTTTAAGTTTGAACTTGAATACTGTATTGAGTGCATTGAGATCTTTACACAGTTTGTCTTTATCTAAGGTTGATGAGGGCTAGAAGTGTGCCCAAAGAGTTCTGTGTAGATCACACTTCGGTAGCAAAAGCTCTGCCATCATCTGAGATTGTGTACACACACATTACCATTATCATCATGTGCCCTCCACTGTGGTGTAGGCATTCAGGTCTCTTCGCAGATCTCACGGTCTTTGACTTCTCGATCGATTTTGTTGATGATATTACTCCATACCATCTTAGACTATCAAGCATAATTTCTCTATACTTCTCCTCCTACTAGTCATCACAATGTTTTTTCATGCTTTTCTTCTCATTGCATGATAAAAGAACACCATTTGTCTGATTTTGTTTTACAGTTTATAATATTCTACTTTCATTGGCCTCTTCCAAGCAATCATTGTTATTGCTTTGGCTTTCTAAAGTATTTACATTTGTCTCATAAACCACAATTGCACTGCCTTCAAACATATTTAGATCTCAATTTGATCTTGGACAATTTGCTGAGTAGATAACTCGGGATTTGGAATAGCAACATGTTAAAATTAGTTGCTATCAACCCCAGCATTTATTGGCTGTTTGTGATTTGCTAGGCAATTTTACGCTCAGTAGTTTGCAATTGTTTTGTGTTGGCGGTTGCCTCATACCATCAAAATCAATGCAAAGTGATCTGTTTTCAAATCAATCATGGCTGATTTCAAACCCTTGACTCATTATGTTGGAGAATTGTGAAACTGTTTCACTATCAACTCGGCAACACCGCCAACATCATGTTACTGTTTTAAAATGAAACAGAATGAGGATATTTTAAATATCTTAAATTAATTAAGTCTTTGAGTTGAGTTGAGTCAAGAACCGACATCACTGCACTCAGGACATTCCCATACATGCTCAGTTAGTTAGTTAGTTAGTTAGTCGACAGATCATCCTCATTGCACATCGAACCATTCAGTCCATAAGTGCTCGGATCCCCTCCTCAGCAAATCCCGCAGCGTGTAGCGGCTAACGACGCCAGTTCTGTGTTGGTTTATCAATCTTCTTTGGCTTCCTGCGTAGTGTTCTTGTTTGGCCACCCCTCTTTTAATTTGCTGCTCTCGCAGTCTGGCCATTGTTGTAGATTCACAGTCATCACTTGGTTTTCGCAAAAGTCTTACTTCTCGTAGAGCATTCAGAATGTCGGCCTGGTCCATGGCGCGTCTGCCCTCCACAGTAGCCTCACCTGCGAGCTTGTCAGCCCGCTCATTTCCTTGTACTCCCGCATGCCCTGGCACGAAGATGAAACTAATCTTTGCCAGTCGAGACCGCTCCAGAGACAGCAACCATTCTCTTCGGATCGACCCCTCCTCTATCCTCTTGATCATGTTCATTGAGTCGCTAAGGAAACAAGCCCTAGTGAATGTCTGTGTCTCGAGCCATGTTATTGATTTACTTACTGCCATGACTTCCATGGTCAGGCTACTTGTGGTTTCAGTAAAAGCACCAGAGTCCTCCTTCACAATTCTCCCTCCAGCCCGAGCTGTAAAGGCCCATGAGCTTCTCACATGTCGGACGACCGACCCATCTGTGTAGATGACCGCGTCACCGTCTAGCGAATTCTCGAAAATCAATGCTTGTACTTCAGCCTCAACAGCAGCCGGATTTTCTTGTCTGCATTTACTGTCAAGTTGGATGCAAACTGAAAAGGATGTGCAGAAGTCTGTTGGCACTTGCACCCACTCCTCGCCAGGTTCTAAGTCCTCAAGTGAACACACCTGTTGAAGAATGTCTTCGGCTTGACCCATCCACGACCGTCCTCTTTTTAACCTGCTGCCCTTCACCTTCCTAATTTCACTATGCAGTGGATGTTGTGTGTTTGCGTTAATTCTGAGGTAGGCGCGTGCCCTGCAATCTTGTATTCTCTCTTCAATGGTTGGAAACCCAAGAAGGTAGCGCATCGCCCTGCATGCTGTATCTCTTGTACATCCAAGAATAATGCGCATAGCTTCATTCTGTATCCTTTCCATCCGTTCTATCTGCTTATGGCTGAGAGTCAGGATTGCCATTGCATACTCCAAAACAGACATGACCAACCCCTCGTACAGAAGACATAGATGGCGCTGCTCACAGTTTGCTGCTGCCATCACCCGCATCGCTGCCAAACCCCGCTTGGCCTTTGTTATCACCTGGTCTATGTGCACATTATAAGCAAGGCTTCGATCAAACCGTATCCCCAGGTAATTCATTGCCTGCGTTCTTTCCACCATCTCTGAACACAGCATTACAGTTGGTGTTGGAGTGTTGACAATATGATTATTCAACGAGAACCAAGTCACTGTTGCCTTTGTTGGGTTGACCATTGCCCCAGCTTCATCACACCAAGTACTTATGCGATTGAGTTCGGTTTGTAGTTCCACAGCAACCTCCTCTCTGTCCTTCCCCTGACGATACACTAAAACATCATCGGCATATGACAATGTCCTGCCAGGTCTAGTGATCTGCTCACTAATGATTCTCACTGTGTAGGCGTTGAACAGTACCGGAGATAATGGTGATCCCTGTGGTAGGCCAGGATATATTGTTGTTGGTTCCGAAGTCCAACTGCCACATCTAAAAACTACTTTCCGTTGGAAGAGGGCTGCAGCGATCCAACTAAGGAGGAATGGACTTATGTTTAGTTCGAGAAGCTGAAACATTAAAAAATCCAGTGGTACTCTGTTGTATGCGTCCTCAAGATCAATCGCTGCAGCAACGGTTTCAGTGCCTGAGTGGAAACCTTCATAGACATCCTGGGCAAAGACTGCTGCATTGGTCCAGGTTTCCCTTTTTGGACGGTACCCACCCAGGGTGGGTGGGAAAACACCTTGCCTCTCTAGTTGGCTTGATATTTTCTTGGCAATTACCTTCTCCAGCAGCTTGCCTATTGTATTCTGCATGGTTATAATTCGATATCCCTGAATTTTTTTGTGGTCTTTGTCAGGCTTCGGCAAGGGAATCAGATAGCTGTGTAACCATTCCTCCTTGATGCTAGCACCCCCTATACTGTTGTTGTACATGTCTGCTAGTTTCTCTAGCTCATTGTCGGTACACCTATTAATGTCATCGTATCTTATGCCATCAGGACCTGGAGCACTGTTTTTTGATCGTCGAAGCACAGCCTTGATTTCTTTCACTGTCACTGTGTCTTCATCCGAAGTGTCCTGGGCCTTGCATCTGTCTGAGGTGACCTCCTTGGCCAGATTTCGGCCTCCCATGTCTGTCTGGTTGCTTTGCTCAAGGTAGCGTTCAAAGAGGGCTTTGCCCTTGTCCTCGTCAGTCCTCTGCCAGATGAGGTCAGCACCTTGGAAGTCAGAAATGCTCTTATTCTTGACTACACCACTCATGCTTTTATGTAGTCGCCAGAACAATTTCAGTGACTTGTCTGTGCTTACTCTTTGACACACCTCTGCCCATTTTTCGCTTTTAACAACCTTGACCAGTTTTTTGAAGTAGCTTACTTTTGTGTGCATCTCTCTTTCTAAGTGCAAGCAGGGACTAGGATGACCAGCTCTGTTCTTCTTGGCATTTTGCCATCTCCTTACAGCACTACGCTTATCCACCCAAGCCTTCTCCACCTCGAAACTCCACCACGGTGGCTGCTCCCAGCTTTTTTTCCTGCCCTGAAACGTTCTGCGCTTGTCACGTCTTATTTTACTCACCACATCTTGCCCTGTACTGTCATACTGGAACGTCTTTACCTTTAGCTTGTGCTGCCTGGTTCTGCCTTTCTCCACCAGTATGCTGCACGGGTGGTGGTCGCTGCCATGGTGTCCTAGGACACCCCATCTACACACTGTAGTGAGTGAAGGTGAAACTAGCGCCAGATCAATAGCACTGTCCTCATCGCCCGGACGGCTTGCTGTTCTGGTGACACAGCCACTGTTGATACAAACCAGGTCGATGGTTTCCAGTGCAGTCTCGAGCTCCTCCCCCTGTGTATTGGATGAAGTGTTTCCCCATGATCTGCCTTTAGCGTTGAAATCACCACAGAAAATAACATTTCTCTCGTGGCCTAATATGCCACTTAAGAACTGCCACTTCTGGGCGTCCACACTGGCATTGCGGGCATAAACATTAACCACCACGAATGGTATACTGGAATGAACTCTCAACGCCTGTATTTGTATATCGTCACTGTCCCAACTGGACATGTCTAGCTCTGACGCCACCATGCTGTCGCGAACGAGAATCGCCATTCCCAGATGTCGTCTGTTGTAGAAACATTTGAAGCCGGCAATCTGGAGTAGCTGATCGCCCAGTCTCGTCTCCTGGAGTGCTACAATGTCGTTCCTGTAAACTAGGGTTTCTAAAATAGAGCCCCGTTGTTTTACACTGGCACAGTTCCAATATAGAATACGGATATTCCTGAGTCCTAGACGGTGACACTTGAGTCTAAAACGCCTCAAACCTCCACGCTTACCTTGCTTCTTTTTCCCTGCGCGGCTACCCCGCCGCTTCGGTATGTTGACTGCAGACCGCACGAAGAACACACGTTGTTCCGCCATGTTGAAAAAACGTAAACACAGACTTTGAAAACCACACACGCTGCTGAAAATTCACTCAAGGATGGCTTCGCTCGATGCACGAACTCCGTAGCACCCGCGCAGATCTTGAGTAGAAACTCCTGGTTTTACATCCTGGCACACCAATTACACGCAAGAGATGAATAAATCCATCCCCTACGCGAAAAAGTTAACGAACACAAAACAACACGACCGTCCGTCGCCATCTTGAAACCGGAAGTCGTATCATATACATGCTCAGTTCCCTCGTTCAACAGCCAGCGAAGAGTCATACTACCAATCGTTTCCACCGCTACCTGATTAAATGTTCTCCTGGTCTTCCCTCTCAGTTTTGAGATTCTTCCAGAACCCCTGCCGATCCCCCGCAATCTCATTCTTTCCACATATGGGTTCTCAATCTGTTTCTCTGCCTTCTCCACCTGGTTCCACAAGCGCTTGACCACCTCCTCCTTGTCCATCGGCAAGATACCACCAAGAGGTGCATTCCCTGCTAGCCTATCAGTGTGTTCATTCCCCCGTACACCCGCATGGCCAGGGCAAAATATCCAGTCTTTGAGTTTAATGATGGAATATATTTTGTCTCCATTTTCTTTGAGTTATAGTTTTCTAGGCATCTGTACAGAAGGTAGTCTGCCATTACTTTCCTGGCAGTGCCCATATTGGTCAATGTTCATAGCCATTGTCTCTAAAAAGAGATCCTCTGCCTACCTTCACAAACTGGAGACTACTGTAACAGCAATTAGTTGTCTGTTCTGAAGCTCAATCCACCACCTGCTGTCATATTTCAATTTCATTGGACAGAAAAGAGTACAAACCGATCTATCCAAGAAGAAATTAGTACTGAAGACTGGTTGTTGAGACAAAACAACGTAAGAAAAACAAAATATGTTGGACATGTAAAAGGACATGAAAGTCTAGACTAGATAATTATGAGGGGAAATGTTCCAGGGAGGTGGAGAAGAGGAAAACCAAAACATAGCTGGATTAAAGATGTGATAGATAATTTACACATGACAGATATGATAGATAATTTACACATGACAGAAGTGATAGATATTTTACACATGACAGATGCGATAGATAATTTACACATGACAGATGTGATAGATAATTTACATGCGACAGATGCGATAGATAATTTACACACGACAGATGCGATAGATAATTTACATGTTTTAATTTACACATGACAGATAAGATAGATAATTTACACATGACAGATGAAATGGATAATTTACACACGACAGATGTAATAGATAATTTACACACAACAGATGTGATAGATAATTTACACGCGACAGATGCGATAGATAATTTACACACGACAGATGCGATAGATAATTTACACGTTTTAATTTACACATGACAGATAAGATAGATAATTTACACATGACAGATGAGATGGGTAATTTACACATGACAGATGTAATAGATAATTTACACATGACAGCAACAGAGGTAGAACGTCTGGCTTATGACAGAGAGACATCTTAAAAGACAGTGATGGAGTTAAGTTCTGCTCAGGATATTCCACTGGATAATTATGATATTTTTCTTATTTATCAATAAATTACATCCAGGTACAGATGTTTGCAATGTGTGAAATATGAGCTGTGTCAGAGTTGTTTTTTGCAAGGACAGACATCATTAAACCACAAACTGAAGCATCCAGTCAGAGAGTATTGCTTACCTGTGAGTGTTGCCCTTTTGTATAATTTTCAGATACATCAGACGATCGTAAGTTTTATGTTGCCATTACTGCAAATAAATTCAATTACAGTAAAACCTCAGTTTTCATTGCCTTTGGTTATCATCGGTTTTGGTTTCCATCAATATTTTTCCGCGAAAAATTTGTCTAGGTTTTTGTCAGTTGCCTTGTATTTCGTTGGCCACGCAGCTAATTTTGCAAAAACAAAGGGACCCATGCGTTCTTCTGCTCAGTCTGGCGTTGTTTTTCCACTGTGTGAGCATTACTTACTAATAATAAAATACTTGAGCGGCATTAAGGTTGCTGAAGTCAGTTGCACATACAGAAAGTCGCCACACACGAAGAGTTCCATTGTGGCAAAAGAGGAAGCAATAAAGAAGTCTAATGTAGCGAAAGGCATGAATGTGCTAATGAAACAGATATCGCAAACAATTGAATATGTTGAACAGTTATTATTAATTTGGATAAATCAAAACCAGTTAGATGGTGATTCTGATTCAGAGGCAATCATATGTGAAAAGGATAGACTGTTGTATGCTGGAAAATGTCTGGGATGAGTCCTAGTGTACTTAGTGATTTTAAGGCCAGCAGAGGATGGTTTGAAAAATTCAAGAGGTGCATTGCATACACTATTGGACAGATAGAAAAACCAATGACCAAGTACTACAGGAGACAAATGAAACTCGTAAACTGATTAGAGAAATTAGACGTAGACAGTCAAAATTTTTTGGACATGTTATGAGAAGAAATGGATTGGAGAACTTAGTGACAACTGGCAAGATCGAAGGGAACAGACCAAGAGGAAGACAGAGAGGAAAATACCTAGATGGCTTAGCCACATGGCAAGGACAAGACAGGAACACTGAGCTGATCCATGACTGGTGATCGAGTGAAATGGCGAGTCATGACCGCCCACGCTTTCCGGCATGGCACATGATTGATTGATTGACTGCATACACAGCATTACTAGGCACGGTGAAGGTGCGAGTTCGGAATAGTATGGGGCAGAAAAATAGTAATTAAACACTATATTTGTTCTCTATAAAATGTGTATTTGGTATGTATTTTGGAGTGTCTAGAACAAATTAATTGGATTTACATTGATTCATATGGAAATAATTGCCTCAGTTTTCGTCGGTTTCAGATTTCGTCGATTGTTTTCGGAAGGATTTACGAAAACCGAGGTTTTACTGTATATAAAATATTTCTTGCTGTTTTCGGCAAACAGCACAATTTTAACACATCAGCTACCAGATTAGACATCACATTGTTGCAGATGTAATGTTTACATTTTTCAAGAAACAATATGTCTATAAATTCAGCTGCAGTTTGTCAAATTGTGATTTTATAAAAGTCTTTTTTTTTACCAATTGTAATGAGTATTATGCATTGTAAAAACGCGATCTCTCGGCTTTCCGACACTTCCGACGGCTACTTTTGCTTTCGCCGATAGCTTGACAACGTGGCCGCCATTTGTAAACGCGCTACTTTGAATTTGAACGGACTTTTACGGACTTTTTTTGATAGTTTTTGGGACTTTTACGCTGTTTTTCAAAATGAATTTCGGCGATTCTTCAAATGATAGCCGAGATTTCGCTAGGTTCAATTTAAATGACATTAAAAGGCACGAAGTTGACTATTAATCAGAGCTAGATATCAGTGCAAAGCGTTACTTTGCATTAGCAGTCTGAGTCAGACTTTAAAGAAAGTGATTATGATTCTGAAAATGTGTTTGTAAATTGCCGTATAGATGACGGAAAATCAAAAACATGCTGTATTTCGTAAATATTTGTGTTCATATATGGATACCAACAACAATCACGTGAGTAACATATTCTGCATGCTTTTCCCTTCATTGTGTTGTTTATTTAACTAAAATTGGGTGACTAACACCTTATTTGTGATGTTTTTACTAACACGACCCGAAATTTTACCAAACCTGAAAAAATCTTGCCCGTTCAGGGCTAAAAAACGGACAAGCGTCTGCCCTGTAAAGGGTTAATTTTCCTCAGCAAGGAAGAACAGAACAGTGTACAACACAGAACAGCCAATCTCAGTTTCCTTGATGAAGAATACCCATAGGACCTCTGGATCTGAGACTACACTGATGAGTCAGCACAAAATGCTGTTCGAATTGGAGGAGCGGGAGTGTACATAGAATATCCAAATAATACTAGGGACACGGCCAGAGTTCCAACTGGAAAGTACTGCCATAACTATGATGCAGAAATTCAGCAATCAAGATAGCAACAGAAAAATTACAAAATACCAACTGGTGCACAGCCTATGGTGCTATTGACAGATGCAAAATCAGTACTCAAGGCGCTCCTGTCTGGGAAATCACCAGTACTATGGACACTACAATCTGAACTAGGTAACTAGCGTAAGATCACAATACAATGGATACCATCTGACTGTGGAGTGTCTGAAAATGAGAGAACTGACTGACTAGCTAAGGAAGGAACAATAGAAGAACAACCTGATGCGCCTATTACATACCAGTAAAAGAAAAGAATGATAAAGTGAGCTTAAAAAGACAGTGAAGTTCATACAATAGACAACATAGCAGTTATAGACAAATTTCAAGTGAACGAAAGAAGTTAATTTTCCAGAAGGATGATTTTTGACATTCTTAGTGACTTGGGATAGTTAATAAGTTCAGACACTTTATTTAAAATGAGATTAAACATAACATACATTAAAAAATATTTCCTTGTTATAAGTACTTAGAGTATGTGTTTTTATCGTGTATGTAATTATTTCCCAAGTTTTTATACTTTATTTCCAAGAATGTTGCTTATATGTGGGTTAGATTTACAATAATACAGGGTTATTGTACTCAGCATCCTAGGGTAGAGATCACATAATATCAATCGCCATCTTCATGTGAATTGATTGCAATGGATCTCCAGCGGTCTGTCTCTTGCAATGATGCTACAGTTAAATGCTTGTATAATTTTCAGATCTATCAGATGGTTATGTATCACGTTGTTCTTGTGGCAAATAAATTTAGTAATATAAAATGTTTCTTACTGTTTTCAGTAGACAGTGAAGTTTTTACCCATCAACAACCCGGTTAAATAACATATATATGTTATTTATTTACACAACATGTGTGTCTATAAATTGAGCTGCAGTTTGTTAAATTGTAAAACTTATTTCTTGCAGTTATCTGACCAGAACGGCTCTGGTTTCTACCCAGTCTCATAACAATGAATACCAAAACATTTTCAGAATTTTCTGGAAAGACAATGAGGAAGGGAGATGGTTACTCCCACCTCATGTGTAACGGTCTAGAATATGTCAAGGCCTAATTCTTCACACACCAATGATTGTATCTGCTGTGGGATCTTTTTTAACTTCAAAGAAGGACTTGAAAGAGGATATCAGATTGTACCATCAGCCATGTTGGAAATCCTACAGGATCAAATTGATTTCAACATCTTGGGGTAGACAATCACATCAGAGTTGCCATCTTCACAACAAATGCTGATTGCAAATGCAGATGCCAGCAGCAGTACACAATGCTATATTTATTGTTATCATATAGTAGATATATTTGACTTATATTTAAGTGACTTTTACTGGTTTCTGATGTCAACAGACCTCCATCAAAGACAGTACAAAAGCTTTACTGAAGATACTGAAAAACAAATTTACGAGAAGTCACAGAAGACAAATAAAAACAGCCTACTTGCCAGTGAAATCTTTAACAGAAGATGGAGTCTTAATAAACTGGTAATCCTGTTACTTTCATTTTGCTTCTTTGTAGTATTTTACAAACAGTACTGATATTTTCAGAAGAAAAAGGTACCCAGTGACACATGTTGACATATATAATATTACTTTAAATTATTTAAATAAGTATGCCTTTTAAGTAACAGGAGTGAAGCATTTATATCTAGAAATAAGACACACACAAAATGATAGCCTTTTATGACAATATATATTTTTAGGTTGAGAACGCATTAATAAAATCTCCAGCTTGTTCAGTTATGATAAGACAACTATTTGAAACTATAAACTTCTATTCACAAGGCGACCAAGCAGCATTCAGAACTCCATTGCCAGTGTCTCTGATTCGGTGGACTCTGGGCTTGCAATTGGAACTGACCATCAAGATGTAGAAGTTGAAGAGCCTGAAGTTAAAAGAGGTAGTAAAACTACAGAGATCCTTGGAGAGCCATGTAGTAGCAGTAGCCCATTTATGAGAGGTTCTGATCAGGTAAATGTGTTGACAGTCCCTGAATTGTTCTTTGATGTATAGCATCCGTAAACTTGGTGATACAGGTAAACTTGATGGGGATAGAAGCAAGAGGAGAAAAGAAATAAATACCTAGATGGCTGGGCCAAATGGTATAATCGAGACACGAACTCAGACCTTATCTGAGATATCTTCTAGTGATGGGTGAGATGACAAACCATTATTGCCCACATTTATCTGAGATATCTTCTAGTGATGGGTGAGATGACAAACCATTATTGCCCACATTTATCTGAGATATCTTCTAGTGATGGGTGAGATGACAAACCATTATTGCCCACATTTATCTGAGATATCTTCTAGTGATGGGTGGGATGACAAACCATTATTGCTCACATTTATCTGAGATATCTTCTGGTGATGGGTGGGATGACAAACCATTATTGCCCACATTTATCTGAGATATCTTCTAGTGATGGGTGAGATGACAAACCATTATTGCCCACATTTATCTGAGATATCTTCTAGTGATGGGTGAGATGACAAACCATTATTGCCCACATTTATCTGAGATATCTTCTAGTGATGGGTGAGATGACAAACCATTATTGCCCACATTTATCTGAGATATCTTCTAGTGATGGGTGAGATGACAAACCATTATTGCCCACATTTATCTGAGATATCTTCTAGTGATGGGTGAGATGACAAACCATTATTGCCCACATTTATCTGAGATATCTTCTAGTGATGGGTGAGATGACAAACCATTATTGCCCACATTTATCTGAGATATCTTCTAGTGATGGGTGAGATGACAAACCATTATTGCCCACATTTATCTGAGATATCTTCTAGTGATGGGTGAGATGACAAACCATTATTGCACACATTTATCGGCATGGGATATGATGATCTGTAAATTAAACACAATGTTTATTAATGTCCTGACTTTTAGGATTTACGCTAATTTACTTATTACCTAGAACACATGGATGCCTGCATAGAAAGATTTTAACCTGTAGAGTGGGAATATGCGTCCACTTAGTTTTTTTAAACCCTTATCTGAGAAAGACTATAGTATGTTCACAAATATTTGCCCCTGTATAAAAATCTATAACTCGGTAACAAACTGAGGGAAAATTATGAGATTTAGTATATAACTTTATCATCATGTACACCCAACAAACAAAACAATGCTTGTTCTGGAGATTGTACAGCAGATCTCAATATTTGTTTATATGCAGTATACAATTTATGGGTCAGAGATGAAGTGCATATTATGAAATGTATTACATCTTCACATGGAAAATCAGTATTCAAAAATGAATATTCTCCGTGGTGCACAGGAATTTCCTTATGGGAAGCACATCACATAGTGGAATGAAAGTGTTCAGAGGTTACTGTAAAACAAGTTTGTTAGCTTGAATTCAATACAGGAAAATTTTTGTAATGGTAAACAGATACTTAAAAAAAAATTGAATGTGAATGAGGGCAAACATTTGTGAATGCACTATAGGTGTCTGATCCATTACCCTATGATCAAGGTGGGAAGGGGTATAGCATCCTCATTCTCCATGTTTTAAAGTCCACAGTGTGATTCAAACCCAGGTAACTTGTATCACAGGTGGACGTTGTTGCACTGAGTCACCCATTCCTCTGATGTTAGTTGAAAGTTATGATTTCAAGTTAACTAGTTCATGGCATTATAAGTTGGGACAAATTTCCTTCCAAGGTCCTTTCTCAGAATTCTCTAGTGGCCATTTTGTGGGGGACAAGTTGACATTAGAGCTGTACTAGTTATAGAAGCTTAAATCCAAAGAATCACTTATTAATATGCAGTTAGCATAACTCAGTTACCAAATTGGTTTACTAATGGCAAATTCCCGAAATATGGCTGTTTTCAAATTAATTGGCATCAGAATATTTTAGCTTTCTCTAGCTTCTTTCTCTTTATTGTGTAGTTTAAAAAAAAACACTTAGTACTTGTGTTATGATATTGTGGCATCTGGTTTGTTTTAAGTGAACATAGTTGGCATATAAATGTGTGCTATATATGTTCCAGTATGACATACTCATGATGATTTCTTAAGCTATAATAGGACAATGATTGGTTAATGATATATTCCTTAACATTCATCTCTATATTAATTTTTCTTGTACACATGCATGCACTTGCACATAAACATGCATGAATTTCATAATTTTTTTCTGCATCATTTTTCTTGACCAGGATTTATCTATATAGTGTTTGCACCAAATTTTGTCCATATTTCTGCACCAGAATTTGTTAATAGTGAATAGATATGAACAAGGGGGATATAAGATTAACTTCAGAATATTTTGTGCCCAGAAATTGGTACCACTATCCAGAAGAGACATTGAGATTCAACAACAGCAGATGGAGAAGCAGATAGAGCAGCTGAAAAAAGAGAACAGGTTAAACAAACAGTTTTTTTAATAGATCATGAGAATGTACAAGTTATGTAGATTATATGTGATTTGCTTCTGTTAATTATTGAGTTAAAACCCTTTCATTGAAACATCTTATGAAATGGGAGTATAGAGAAAAATTGTGTCCAAATGCATGATAAATTGATTCCAATCTCAGTGGATTGTGATTCCTACTGAATGACAAATTGGTTATAATTTTCATGGAGGGCAATTCCTACTGAATGACAAAACATATTAAATGTCCAAGGGATGCGATTCTTACTGAATGACAAATCAGTTCAAATGTCCAAGAAATTGATTGGTACTGAATGAAAAGTTGGGTAAAATGTTCTTAGAGTGCAATTCCTACAGAATAAAAAATTAATAAAATGTCCCTGGAGTGCAATTCCTACAGAATGATAAATCAATTCAAATGTCCACGGTGTCGGATATCTCCTGAAAGACAAATCAGTTTGAGTGACAGCTGCTAAACATAGAATTGGTGCATGAAAGAAAACCTTACCTGTGAAAGAAAGACTTTAACTATCCCACCTTCTTCTTCTTCAGCATTCCGAGCCATTGAGGTTCTTTGCTGCAGATACAATCCGTCTCCATATGTCTGTCTGGTTGACCTTCTCTTGCCAGTCGTTGATTCCAAGTGCTTGTAGGTCTGTATTATCTCTCCACCGTCTTCTTGGTCTACCTCGGGGTCTACGGTAATTTATTTCCTGAGTGTAAGCGAGTTTTGTTTCCCTATTATCTTCCATTCTTTCTATATGCCGCAGCCATTGTTGTCTATTAGCCTTCACGATACCAGTGATTAGCGGGGACTTAAAACCGTAACCTAACCACACCAAAGTTTTTTGTGGGGCTGCTTGCACAAATCTTGCCCTCCTTCCAGGAAGTATAGGGGAAAATGCTACTCTGCTTGTCTTTCTAGTGTTGGGCTCTAATTGGAACATGCCGCTCTACTTTACTTCCCAGAAAAATTCCTGATACCCATTTTTTTTGGGGTTGCATTCGCTCGTTTTAAACTCAAGCGTAGTCCATACACATGCAACAACATCTAGTGCACTGGATTGAGTTTTTGTGTGTGGATTTCTTTCCCTATTACCAGTGTCCTTCGCCTTCAGGTGAATCCACTCCGACTTCTGAGGCACTTGTAATTTATGTCCCTACTTAAGGATGAGAAGTCAACATTTTAGCCCAACTGACTGGGTAGGGGTTGAATACACTACCTCAGCATCAGTTCACCGGAAGATTAAGAGCGAGTGCTCTTATCAGTTCTGCCATGCTGACTTCCACCCATTGTTTGAAACCCAGGTAAACTTAAAAAACAAAAACAATTTCTGCCTCGACAAAGCTTGTGGCTTAATACTCATATTTGATTCAGTTAAACAACGAACAGATAAGCTGAAAGAAAATAATTATAGTTATATTATTATTACTTATATTATAGAGCTCAACTCAACTACTGTCAAACTGTCATTTACTGCCAATATAGTACCTTACGGTGTATGGCAGAGGGGTCTTTGAGCCTGAGGAATAAAGGCCGCCTGGCTAGTGCAGTCGCCGCGAACTGTGCAGGTTAGGATTTTCTTTTTGCCCCCGACAGAAAAAAATCCCGCACCTTACCGGGGATTGAACCCGGGTCTCCCGAATGAGAGTCCGGCGTTCTATCCACTTGGCCAGTCGCTCCTCTCAACTCAACTAGCATTATGTAAATTTGAGTATCGAGCCATGACTGCGCGTCTTTGTGTCTGATGTCACGTTAATTCCATGTCACTTGGGGATACAGAAACCAGATGATGCGAGTGTAGCACGTAATCTCTTGATATTTCCATGGGTATTGGGAGTATAGCACTTTATCTCTTGATATTTCCATGGGCATTGGGAGTATAGCACTTTATCTCTTGATATTTCCATGAGCATTAGGGGAATATAGCATTTTATCTTTTGATATTTCCATGGGCATTGGGCTGGAGTCTGTTGGCAATGAGATACCTAAAATCCAGTGAGGAAACATTGCCACTCAAGGCCTAATCCCAGCCAGCCCTTATGTGCTGTGCTGAATCTTGACCTGACTATATCTCTGCAGAAGCTCAAGTAGCGGTCTTGAACACTGTGCTGGTTTCTGGGCGTGGAGGGGGACAGAGAGCTCTTTTATTCTTACGAAAGGAGAGTCTGGCATATGAGGCTATGACCTCCAGTATGAAAATGGAGGTGGGAGCAGTCACAGCGGCATTCCGTTGGTTAGAGGGGACCACTGCAAAATACACTATTCATTACGGACGACTCAAGGAGTATGCTTAGTAAGGTGGAGAAAGGAATGTTTTGGGTGGAATGGCTCACTTCGCATAAAGGTCACAGATTGTGAGGACTGTATGGATGTTTTGCCCTGGCTATTTGGGAGTGCTGGGGAATGAACAGGCTAATAGGCTAGCAGAAATGCACCTCTTGGTGGTAGATTACCAATGGACAAGGGAGAGGTGGTGTGCGCCTGTGGGACCAGGTGGAGAATGTGGGGGGACAAATTGAGAACCCGTATGTGGAAAGGATGAGATTGTGAGGGATTGGCAGGGGTTCTGGTAAAATCTCAAACCTGAGAGGGAAGACCAGAACTTTCAATCAGATAACTGTGGGAATGATTAGTAGTGTGACTCTTCGCTGGCTGTTGAACGAGGGGACAGCGCACGTATGGGAATGTTCTGAGTGCAGTGATGTCAGTTCTTAGCTCAACTCAACTCAACACAAGAGAGCTGTGCAACACATATAATGTAACAAATCCCTATGATCATTTTCTTTCAGCTGTTCTGTTGGTAGCCATCCATTGATAAATTAGTGTCAGGCTGTTGAGGTCATTAAAACAAAACAAGTCCTGAAGCAGGAGCCAGATATGGGTCTGTGAAGTGTTAGGTGTTAGGATCTTCAAATTGTATAGGCCTGAATACACCGAGGAATTGGTGACGGTCTTTCCCTTTTTAATTCGATGACGAGTGCGGGCTTTGAACCCTTGTGCCCACTTATTGAAGTCATATTGATACCAAATAAGACTGGTGATGACTATGGAGTTTACATGGAATTAACCAAAGCATCCCATTGAAATGAAACCATACATGATTTCATCATGGGGACAACAAAGAATAATTTCATGCAAACCCAATAAATATTGATGTCATGGATGGATTAAGGATGTCATGAATTTCTGTTAAGTAAAATTAGATACAGTGGTTGTAGAAAGTGAAAAAGTAGGCCTTAGTTTGATTAACAGAAAGACAGAAGTCATGGTGATATTTTGGGGCAAGTGCAGAAATTCAGATATCTAGACACATGGATAACATCAGATGGAAGATGCATCACTGAGATAAAGAGCAGAATTGGACAAGCAAAAACTTCATTCTATCAAATGAAGAATGTTTTGTACAATAAGTTACTGTCCTTGAAAGTTGGAAAGAGAGTTTTTGCATGTTACATAGAACCAATTTTAACATATGGCTGCAAATCCTGGACAATTAGTAAACAGGCAAAAATATTCCTGGAAGCCTTGGAAATATGGTTTTATAGAAGAATGCTGAAAATTAATTTGACAGCCAAAATGCGCAATCTGGACATTTTGAGGGAAGCTGAGTCGCAAAGACAATTTATCACAAACTTCAGAAAGAGGCAGTCATCGTTATGAAAACTGGAAAGACTGGAACATGTTGTGATAACTGGAAAGATTTGCAGAAAGAGAGACAGAGGAAGACAGCATGACAGTCTTGTGTCATGGCTCGGAAGGGAGTGAACACACAAATTGATCCTTGATATCGGAGATCGTAATTTCTGCAGAGGCATGATTACCCACACCAGCCGGCAAGGCACTGGATGATCATGATGAAAATTAGTCATCATCTTCCACTTTTGCTGCCAAGCATTGTGGGGAAGAATAGTTGATGTACTAGCACCCAATAGGTGGCACTGGACAGTGTCATTACATGTGATTGTACGTGGTCTTTGATGTCATCAATCCATTTTCTTCTAGGCATCCACTTGCTCTTGTATCAGTTATTCTTTGATGTAGCGCCAGATGGTGTTGCTTCTAATTAGATGGTCAAAACATTCGATCTTCTGCCTTTCAGTATATCTGGCACAAGGTGTTGATCCCACTGTCTGATAACATCATTTCTTACTCTGTCTCAGATAGTTAAGTTGGCAGCTCTTCTTAGTATCTTATCTCAAATGTTGATTTTGCATATGTGTTATTTGGATAATGTCCGAGTTTGACAATAGTAGCATTAGGTTGGCGTGTATATGCTATTTATTATCTGTCGCTTTGTGAACATAAGTATATATGTTTTTATTAGTAAAATTAGCAGTGTCCTTTATTTTTAGGAAATTGCAGGGCAAGCTGAATTTAATTTATAAATATTGTGATGCTGAGTTAACTCACGAAATCAGTGCCGTAGACAAGTATGGGCCTGGGACAAGCTTCGACTCACTGTCAAAGGATCATATCAAGGTATGCAAATTGAACTGTTATGTTATGTCCACCCTCACCCCATGTGTTTAACATATTTCACCTTTAATTGTCTATCATGTCACTCTGTCAACCCATCCAGCATGTTCTCCCTCTGCTGTCCTGCCTTTAACACCCTCCATCTTTCCAGCTGTCACAGTATTCTCCCTCTGCTGTCCTGCCTTTAACACCCTCCATCTTTCCAGCTGTCACAGTATTCTCCCTCTGCTGTCCTGCCTTTAACACCCTCCATCTTTACAGCTGTCACAGTGTTCTCCCTCTGCTGCCCTGCCTTTAACACCCTCCATCTTTACAGCTGTCACAATGTTCTCCCTCTGCTGTCCTGTCTTTAACACCCTCCATTTTTACAGCTGTCACAGTGTTCTCCCTCTGCTGTCCTGCCTTTAACACCCTCCATCTTTACAGATGGAACAGTGTTCTCCCTTCGCTATCCTGCCTTTAACACCCTCCATGTTTACAGCTGTCACAGTGTTCTCCCTCTGCTGTCCTGCCTTTAACACCCTCCATCTTTACAGCTGTCACAGTGTTCTCCCTCTGCTGTCCTACCTTTAACACCCTCCATCTTTACAGCTGTCAGAGTGTTCTCCCTCTGCTATCCTGTCTTTAACACCCTCCATTTTTACAGCTGTCACAGTATTCTCCCTCTGCTGTCCTGCCTTTAACACCCTCCATCTTTACAGCTGTCACAGTATTCTCCCTCTGCTGTCCTGCCTTTAACACCCTCCATTTTTACAGCTGTCACAGTGTTCTCCCTCTGCTGTCCTGCCTTTAACACCCTCCATCTTTACAGATGGAACAGTGTTCTCCCTTCGCTATCCTGCCTTTAACACCCTCCATGTTTACAGCTGTCAGAGTGTTCTCCCTCTGCTGTCCTGCCTTTAACACCCTCCATCTTTACAGCTGTCACAGTGTTCTCCCTCTACTGTCCTACCTTTAACACCCTCCATCTTTACAGCCGTCCCAGTGTTCTCCATCTGCTGTCCTGTCTTTAACACCCTCCATTTTTACAGCTGTCACAGTGTTCTCCCTTCACTATTCTGCCTTTAACACCCTTCATGTTTACAGCTGTCACAGTGTTCTCCCTCTGCTGTCCTGCCTTTAACACCCTCCATCTTTACAGATGAAACAGTGTTCTCCCTACGCTATCCTGCCATTAACACCCTCCATCTTTACAGCTTTCACAGTGTTCTCCCTCTGCTGTCCTGCCATTAACACCCTCCATCTTTACAGCTGTGACAGTGTTCTCCCTCTGCTGTCCTGTCTTTAACACTCTCAATTTTTACAGCTGTCACAGTGTTCTCCCTCTGCTGTCCTGCCTTTAACACTCTCCATCTTTACAGATGGAACAATGTTCTCCCTCTGCTGAATTGTCTTCAACACCCTCCATCTTTACAGCTGTCACAGTGTTCTCCCTCTGCTGTCCTGCCTTTAACACCCTCCATCTTTACAGCTGTCACAGTGATCTCCCTACGCTATCCTGCCTTTAACATCCTCCATCTTTACAGCTGTCACAGTGTTCTCCTTACGCTATCCTGCCTTTAACACCCTCCATCTTTACAGCTGTCACAGTGTTCTCCCTCTGCTGTCCTACCTTTAACACCCTCCATCTTTACAGCTGTCACAGTGTTCTCCCTCTGCTGTCCTGCCATTAACACCCTCCATCTTTACAGCTGTCACAGTGTTCTCCCTCTGCTGTCCTGCCATTAACACCCTCAATTTTTACAGCTGTCACAATGTTCTCCCTCTGCTGTCCTGCCTTTAACACCCTCCATCTTTACAGATGGAACAGTGTTCTCCCTCTGCTGCCCTGCCTTTAACACCCTCAATTTTTACAGCTGTCACAGTGTTCTCCCTCTGCTGTCCTGCCTTTAACACCCTCCATCTTTACAGCTGTCACAGTGTTCTCCCTCTATTGTCCTGCCTTTAACACCCTCCATCTTTACAGCTGTCACAGTGTTCTCCCTCTGCTATCCTGCCTTTAACGCCCTCCATCTTTACAGCTGTCACAGTGTTCTCCCTCTGCTGTCCTGTCTTTAACACCCTCCATCTTTACAAATGGAACAGTGTTCTCCCTCTGCTGTCCTGTCTTTAACACCCTCCATCTTTACAAATGGAACAGTGTTCTCCCTCTGCTGTTCTGCCTTAACGCCCCGAGTCCCAATGCAGATACAGCTGTAGGAGTGTCTTGTGTACCTTAATATATACAATATATAGTCACCAACAGTAGATCAGGTGACCAACTCCCTTCCTCATTGCCGTTCCTTTCCAGAAATATCTTCAAAAAATCATCCAATGATAATTTTACAATGTTGGATACACCCCAGAGCCATACTGGTCATCATCATCATCATCATCATCATCATCAAGTGCCATGCCAGATGGCATAGGTGTTCATGGCTCTCCACAGATCTCGGTCTTTGGTGTTCTGGATCAACTCTGCTGATATTCCTCCATGCCACTGTCTCAATCCATCCAGCATAATTTCTTGTGGTCTGCTTCTGCCTTTCTTCCCCTCGATCTTTCCAGTTGTCACAATGTTCTCAAATGCCTCTTTTCTCATCACATAACCGAAGAAAGCTGTTTGTCTCTTTCTTAATGTTGTATATAATATTCTAGTTCCATTTGCCTCTTTCAGGCAGTCATTGTTAGTTACTCTGGCAGTCCAGGGTATTCGCAACATTCATCTAAGGAACCACATCTCTGCTACATGCTGGTCAGAAAAAGAAAATTCAGTTCTGTCATTACTGAGACTTTAACCCAAGACCAAGGAAACTGGTAGCTACAAACACCACATTATTAAACACTGCATCATTAACCATCACAGCACTAACTGCATCACTAACCACCACAGTGCTAATAACTGCATTACTAACCACCAAATCACTAACCACTGCATTACTAACCACCACACAACTAACCACCACACAACTAACCCCTGTATCATTAATCATCACATCACCAACCATATATCACTAACTATCACATGAAAAACCTTACATTGCTAACCACAACACCATTAACAATACATCACTAACCACCATATCACCAACCTTACATCCCTAACAATCACATTGCTAATCACTGCAAGACTAACAAACACATCACCAACTTCACATCACTAACCATCACATCAATATCCCTATATCACTAACCATCACATCACTTACCACCCATCCTTAACCACTGCATTACTAACTACACATAACTATCACATCATTAATAGCCACATCACTAACCACCACATCACTAACCACCACATCATTAATAACCACCACACCACTAACCAGCTCATCATTACCCATCACATCTTTAACCACCACACCACTAATAACCACACCCTAGTGCGAGAAAATGCAACCTAAAGACTAAATGTCATGACAGGGCTGACCAGGCCCTAAGCCTTGGTTAGCAACTGGTCTAGGATGAAAGCTCGGACAGGCGGACAGTTAGAGTATTGCTTTGCTGATCAGCAGCGTCTGCAGCTTGTCTTGTTCCAGGCGTTTTGGTGTTACCTGTCCTCTGGAGTGATCTAGGCAGGCAGAGAGAGGGATCATGCTGCATGGGCAACACATGGTCTCTAAATTAGGCTCTAGCTTTGTGTTATGGAGAGGTATAACTCCATTTTACAAACTATCATGTGTCAAGATGGCCAGGTGCCAGTCAATCAGTCAGTCGATGGCATCCCATGTTGTTATAGCTCTACTTTAACCATCTGAGAACCACGAGCTAATGTTTTTGCTGGTTATTGAGATCATGTGTTTAAAGGCATTTGATTACCTCTACAGTTCAATATTAGCGTTTGGTTAACAATGACTGTCAAGTTTAATATTTTATGGCAAATGGCCGATTTGAAACCAGTTACCAAATATTGGTACATTGCTTTGCTCCAAGTTAGGAAAAGAACATACTGTGAGGACAAGTGCTGAACCTGGAAATGTGGTGACCTAGTATGTGTGAAAGTGAGCATTTGACGCCTCGTGTCTGGTGGGAGAAGACTTATTTTTTTCACAGTTGATTTCTGCTGTATTATTTCATATGTAAATCTGGTCAGGATGGGCGAATGGATAAGGGCACGTGTTCTTAAACATCTGGTGTACTGATGCCTACGTAAGGGGTTCAACTCCTACACCAGACTAAAATGTTGACCTATTGTCCTAGACCTTTGGACATAAATTACAAGTACCTCAGAAGTCGGAGTGGGTTCGCCTGATGGCGAGGGACACTGTTAATAGGGAAAGCTAATCCACATGCAAAATTCAGTCCAGCACTACTATAAATAGTGTGTATGGACTACACTTGAGTTCAAAGCGAGCGAGCGCAACAATAACAAAAAACAAAAAAATGTCCTGAGTGCTTTTAGTTTACACACAGTCTGTATGTATAGTTAGTGCACTTGCCTGTCAAGACGGTGGTCTTGGTTCAGTCCTCAAAAGTGGCAGGAGTGTCTTTTTTCCCAACCAGTAAGACGAGTTGACCCAGGTTTAAAAATTTGGTACTGGAAAATTTTCAGAATAATATTCTGGATATTATTTTGGCAAGAGAGGTGGTGAGGAAGGGAACTGGCCAGATGAAAGGTAGCAGAAGAAGAAGAACATATATGATAGCTTAACACTTTACACCCATTTGGCAGTTTCTGGCTTCTGCCATTGGATTTACCTTTAATATATAAATGAGTAATGAATAAATTAGTGATAATTGTAAAAATATGTCACTTTTAAAATCTACATTCTTCTGCAGGAAACACTGGATATTTCAGTGAGTCCCATTGTTAACAACAGCATTACCAGCTCCAATAGTCTGATTAAAAGACAAGTTGCTGTAGAAAACGATTATTCATCAAGAGTTCATGAACCTCGTATTGACCTCCTCCACATCATTGGAATATTGACTCCAGTCAGGCATACCAGTCTAACTTCCCAATTATCACAGCTGTCCATTGATCAGAATGAGCTCTCATCTGGACTTCAGACATTTGCTGGGCAGAATGACTCTTCTGTACCTGATGGACTGGAATACCGGTCTGCCGATATGTCTCTTCCCCTCGACAGTACAGAAGATAAAGGGAGTCGAGAAACGCCAGACTTTCATGTGAGTGGGGTAGGTTTGGTTGAATCTGTATCATCCAGTGGACTAGTTAATACAATGAGAGACACAACTTTGGGTTACTCTGCAAAACCTGATCAAAACATCTCTGGAACAGACAGATCCTTGCAGGCACAGAATAAAACAGAGTTCACCAGAGCAAGTACTGATCAAGCTGAAAAAAGTTCATCCAGCTCCTCCAAGTTCATGGCAAGTAACATTGCAGACACAAAGCTACATCTCAGAAAAACAAACGAGAAAAGTCAACAACCATATTTATATTATAGTTCACGCAACTTGAAGTCTAGACCTGCTGTAAACAGTTCTACAGCTGACCAGTCTGATTTGAGTTGTAACTCTGAAAGTTTCAACAGTAATGTAACAAATGATGATCAGAACCCTCTTGCAGATAAGTCATATACCAGACACAATGATTGTATCAGTGAAATGCTGCATGAGATTTCTGAAAACTATCAAACTCACAAAAACAACAGAAATCCAGCGCAATCTCCGGCCATCTACAATTTGAAACAGAAGATGATGGGACAAATGCTAATGTCTACCCCAGTTAGTAATTCAGGACATGCTGCCACACTGAATTTTCTACGAAAGCAGTTTCGAACCATGAGCTTACCTTGGACCTCAGAAGCTGATAAGGAAAATGTCACAGATACATCAATTAAATATAAATCTAAGCAATCCCAGTCTATAAGCAGCATTAACATGTCACACTTGTCTGCGACATCTTCTCATAGATCTTCAGTTAGACATCCAACGAAGCTTTCTCCATCTATAATCAACAATGACATGTCACACTTGTCTGCGACATCTTCTCATAGATCTTCAGTTAGACATCCATGTAAACTTTCTCCATCTATAATCAACAATGACATGTCACACGTGTCTGCGACATCTTCTCACAGACAGGGAACTCTGACATCAGATGATTCATTACTATCCAATCGCACCCTCAGCAGTAATGAGTTCACTGAAAATGGCAATGGCACTGGGAATTTGTCAAGTCTGTTTAGGAAAGCAGATCACATTTGGGACATTATCAGTGACAATATTCCAGGGACAGCGATGACAAATGGAGATCTGCTAGAAAAGAAGATGGTGGATTTGAAGAAAGAATGTGCAATTGATGACAGTTTACACTGTGGTAAGTAGTTTTTGTTTTTGTCTATATCGTGTTCCTCATCTTTATTTCATATTATTTACCAGTAATGTTGTTAGATAGGTCGCTGCATTAGTATAGTTGATAGAGGGCAGCCCTGATAATGTCTTAAGCACAGTGGTTTGATGTATGTGATCATCGTCTGCTAACGGGAAAAAATGGCAACCTATTTTTCTATGTATTCACGACAACAAAATGTGATGGTCCCATCACATCACAGACCTATAGCAGACTCCTGGTTCAGGAATTGTTGTTGGATAACAGTTTTCACATCCAAATGTCCACTGTGGGAGTTGTTATATCCACGCTTCCACTGCAGGAGTCGCTAAATCCACGCTTCCACTGTAGGAGTCGCTATATCCACGCTTCCACTGTGGGATTTGTTATATCCACACTTCTACTGTAGGAGTCGCTATATCCACACCTCCACGGAGGGATTCGTTATATCCACACTTTCACTGTGGGATTCGTTATAACCACACCTCCACCGTGGGAGTTTAATATATCCACATTTCCATGTGGGAGCCTTGGTAGTGCCTCCCTAGTCAGTAGTCATATATTTGAATGCCCATAGAGGCAGATTTTATAAATTGACCTGAGCTGCCAGGTCGACACAGCCTGAAATGGGTTCTAAAAATGTTCTAGGAAATAAAGGCAGTCAGTGTGATACTGACAACATCACACATAAGAGTCCCGATTGGTTTTTTAAAAATCGGACGTGCACCATAAACCCAAAATGTCTCAAGATTTGCAATAGGGAACTTAATACTTCCACTGTATGGGTATATTTATAATTCCACTGCATGGATTTTTTTAAATACCAATAATTCTGTTGCATGGGTTATTAAATTCACATTTCTCTAGTATAGTTTAATCCAAAATTCCACAGCATGGGTTGTAATGTACATATTTTATATTGTGGGTTGTTATATCCATATTTTTATATTTGGATTGTAATGTACAAATTTTTTTATTGTGGATTGTTATATCCTTATTTTCTCCCCCGATGTGTCTCCACCTTGACGTGGTGGGGGAGCTTGCGTGTCCCATCGACCCCATTTTGCTTGCTGATGGATGAAAACTACATATCGGACAGCTTATGGGATAGGGACCAGACTAAGAGAGACACAACCTGCTGCTCTGCAGGTGAGACTGAGGATAGCAGTCAAAAATTTAAATCAGGCGCACGAAGGCAGAAGTTCTGGTCCGGACAAAACACTAAAGGCTCCCTGTCGAGGGCTGTGGCTGAACGCCTCTAAGCCACAAACCCTCGGACCTGAGAGCCGGGCCGATTCCCACCTCTCGAAAAATAAAGGCGTGATACTGAGCAAGCTACATGCTCAGGTCTGATACAAGTTCGAAGGCTCTCAGCTGGGGGATATGAGAGATTCCCGGATGAGGGGGCCAGGCCGTTTCTCGTTCACCGCTGCACAAAGGTAAGGTGCTGAGCAGGCAGCACAAGTAGCCTACCTCGTGAGCGAGTACAAAAAGTCAAAAAAGTGCCCCAGACAAAGAAAATGACTGCGAAAACTCTATCTAACTCATAGAGAGTGTAGACAAAAGTGGAAGGTCTCAATGACGCAAAATGGAACGCACGGCGAGCGAACCTATTGCGTGGTCCGAAGTCAAAAGCAAAAGCTTACCGAGTGGGTGTCGCTTGCAGTCTGACCGTCCCTGGTGTGTGCTTGAGCGATCAGTGGCAAACGAGTTGCCCAACACATGGAAGTGAGGAACTAAAGCAGCCATGAGCAGGACGTGGCAACTCCTCGGGTGAGCCCAGTCACAGAGCAATATGTGCCGGCTCTGCAATTATGGAAGCCTCCTTGGATAGCGAGGGAATGCTCATGGTCTGCCCCTGCCTTCCCTTGAGGGCCGACCACAATGTCGTTCATCGTTCTATCTTGACCAGCTGAGATGTTAGCGACATCACAACAGTCCAACGTGCCTCGAAACCAGAGGAAGGCTAACCTCATTAAAAAATGCCCGCTGAAGCCGGAAGTGTCGTCCTACGGGTGGCAAACTAAAAATTGACACTACGCAATTACGTCCGAGTGAAATGTCTCGTCCGAATGTCTCTCGTGCTAGGAACAGCTCTGACTACCTAGTTTCCGAATGCCGCTCTTGTTCGAAACAGCTCTGACTGGGTAGTTTTCCGAATGTCTGTTGTGCCTGGAAAAGCTCTGATGGGCGCAACGACAAGCACATGTCCGAAAACTCGCTGAGTGGATGCCGTCTGCAAACCTGTCTGGTTTGTGCGGGAATGACCCGGGGAAACGAAATGACCAATATATTGAAGTGAGGATTTAAAGCGGCCGTGAGCAGGACGTGACGATCTCTCTCGGTGAGCCCAGATCCAGGGCGTTATGTGTCGGCCCTGCAACTATGGAAGCAACCTTGGATGGCGGAAAATGCTATGGACTGTCCCTGCCTTCCTTTGAGGGATGACCGTTGTCTTCGACCGTTCAACCTTGGCCAGCATGGTTGCAGATGGCACCACAAAAGTGAGAGTCTCCCAGGAATGCTACCTGGTCAAAAAAGCACGCTAAAGTCGATGTGTTGGCCTACGGGTTTCGGCCCAAGGGCGCATAACAGACACACCGCAATCACATCTGAAAAAACACTCCGGATGAACGAAAAGAAGAAGAAGATATCCTTATTTTTATATTTGAGTTGTAATGTACATATCTTTTATTGTGGGTTATGTCATGACTTTATAAGGTTGGTTATTATACCCATATTTTATTTTGTAACATCCATATTTCTATTGTATGGGTGGTTATATCTAAAATTCTCTTGTATAGATTGGACAATCTTTCTATTGTTTGGGTTGTTAAATTTATAATGTATATTGCATGGATTATTATATTCATATTTCTCCAGTAAAGATTAATCTGAAATTCAACTGCATGGCTTGTTATATCAATATTTCTATTATGTGAATTGTCACATCTGTATTTCTATTGTATGGGTTGTTATATCCAAAAGACTGTCGCATAGATTCTCGTGCCAATAATTCTAATGTATGGATAGATAATAGATGCACAAGATAGAATGCACCAGTTTACATGCTATCCAGGTATGCTGAGGTTATTATGTTATAACCATACTTTCTGTGATTTAAGGACGATAACATTTGTTATGTCCATTTTTCCACTGCATGATGTTTTTATGTCTGTATATCTTTTGTGTGTGTTGTTTTTTGTCATTTTATAAGTTCTTCATCTTTCTTCTTTATTACCCATTGGAGCATAGACCCTCAATCAACTCACTACAGTCCCTCCTATCTTTAGCTATCCTATGCTGCTCTGCCCATGTCTTCCCCATATTATGAATTTCTGTTTCTATTTCCGTTTTCAATGTGTTTTTAGGTCTTCCTCTTTTGCCTTGTGGATTCCAGATAAAGGTTTCTCTAGTTTTTACTATTCTCAGGTTTTCTTTTAACATATGGTCTATCCAGAGCCAGCATCTTTTCTTCACCTCCTGGTTCACTGGTATTTGTCTGGTTATCAACATGAGCTGCACACTGATGATTCTATCAAACTATTTTTGTTCTATTTTTTGCAATTAGTAATTGTTTGTGATGTATTTGTAATAATTGTATCCTTGTTTTTCGGGGTGGTTTGGTGGGAAGTCTCTATTGAAATGTACATTTATCTATTCCTTTGGCCAGGTTTTCCAGTTTTGTTATCCCTTAGTATGATATTTTAGAGCTGTTATTAATGAGAAAGAATCTGAAGAAATTACTATAGGGGTCATTTATTTGAAAACCGTTCCTATGGCTTTATTACAAAAGCATGAAAGAAACATCAACAGGTGTGGTAGAATTAAACAAAGCATTCATTTTGAATGAATTATGCACCATGGGTTAGTCAGAAGTTGCCATAGGCATTCAGGCAAGAAGCCCATTGCTTAGGTAGGCGGCGAATGCCGTCCACAAAAAGGATTGTGGTTGCTCACTGAACCAAGTGTTTACCGCGTTCATTATGTCTGCATCTGTGTGAAATCATTGCCCCTTGAGAGCTGTTTTTAGAGGTCCAAACAAATGACAATCAAATGGTGACAAATCAGGACTATAGGCTGGATGTTGCAGAATTTCCCACTTCTTCTAAGCTTATGCTTCCTGCACAATCTTTGCAACATGAGGAAGTGCATTATCACCCTCCACTCTGTAATGCAGCAAGTGGTTCAAACACCATTCCCATAGATTCCTCTTTTTGGTGGTTGGTCAACATCCGTGGTACCCACTGTGAACACACCTTCCGATATTGCAGTTTCTTACGAACGACCTTTTGAATTGTCCCAATTGACACATCAAATTCTTTCGCTAGCTAGTGAACGTATGCTTCGACAACGGTTTATCTGTACTGCTACATAAATTTTGGCGATGTTTTTTTTTCTATGGCAACAATATGCCCTTGACCCGACCGTCGAAGATCTGTCATGAACTGACGTCTTTCTGAAACATTCGTGCCCAGTCTGTCACTGTTGTCTTTGACACACATTTTTACCGTACGCTGCCTGCATTCTTCGATGAATGTCCACTGGTCGACATCCTTCAAATGAAAGAAACTGAATCACCTCTTTGGATCTACCCTGCCATGTTCTCAACAGTCAGAAACAGAGCTTATGCATCATGGGACGATAAGCATGTGCTCTTTTATTCATTCATCATCATCATCAAGTGCCCTGCCAGCTGGCGTAGGCGTTCATGGCTCTCCACAGATCTCGGTCTTTGGTTTTCTGGATCAACTCTGCTGCTGATATTCCTCCGTGCCACCGTCTCAATCCATCCAGCATCATTTCTCTTGGTCTGCCTCTGCCTCTCTTCCCCTCGATCTTTCCAGTTGTCACGATGTTCTCCAATGCCTCTCTTCTCATTACACGACCAAAGAAAGCTGTTTGTCTCTTTCTTATTGTTGTATATAGTGTTCTAGTTTCATTAGCCTGTTTCAGGCAGTCGTCGTTAGTTACTCTGGCAATCCAAGGAATTCTCAACATTCGTCTCAGGAACCACATCTCTGTTGCTTCTAATTTCTTCTTAATTTGTTCATTTACATTCCAAGATTCACTGCCATACAGCAAAACTGGTTCTACATAGTATTTCAGCACTCTCTTTCTTACACTCAACGATAGTGACCTATTGCACAAGATACTCTTCATTTTCTTAAATGCGGCCTTTGTATGCCCTATTCTGCTCTTAATCTCTGTTGTACATCGTCCATCTGATGTTATAAATGTCCCTCCATCCATCCATCATGTGCCATGCCGGTAAGCGTGGGCGGTCATGTTCTGCCATCTCACTCGATCACCAGAGTCGTGGATCAGCTCCGTGTTTCTGTCTCGACCATGCCACAAGGCCAAGCCATCCAGGTACTTGCTTCTAGGTCTTCCCCTTGGTCTGTTCCCTTCGATCTTACCAGTTGTCACCAAGTTCTCCAATCCATCTCTTCTCATAACATGCCCAAAAAATGTTGACGGTCTACGTCTAATTTCTCTAATCAATTTACGATCTTCATTTGTTTCTTGAAGGACTTGTTCATTGGTCTTTCTGGCTGTCCATCGTATTCTTTGCATTTTCCTCAGAAACCACATCTCTACAGCTATCAGATGTTTTTCAGCCTGACTGCTCATTGTCCACGCTTCACATCCATATAAAAGTACAGGTTCTATGTAGCATCTCAACACTCTTTTTCTCGTTTCAATTGACATCTTTTTATTGGTCAGTATGTTTTTCATCTTGCTAAAGGTAATGTCCCTAGGTATCTAAAATTATCCACTTGGTTAAGAAATTTTCCTTCTATTTCTATGTCACATTTTGGTGTCACCATTTTCTTTGATATCACCATTGTTACTGTTTTCTTGATATTCAAGGAGAGTCCTTTCCTTGCACTCTCTGTTACTACAGTGTCCAACAATTGTTGTAAGTCTGTTGATTTATCTGCCACCAATACTGTGTCATCTGCATAGCGTATATTATTTATATTATAACCTCCAACTAGTATTCCTGGCATCTCTTTGATCTCTCTCATTATTACTTCGCTATATAGGGAGAAGAGATCTGGTGACAAGACACATCCCTGTCGTACTCCTAGCCTTATCTGTTTGTAACTACCCTCTTTATTTCCAATTTTAATTGCTGCTACTTGGTTCCAGTAAACATTCTTTATTATTCTTAAATCTCCCATCAATGTTGATATCTTCCAACATTTTAATCAGCTCATCATGTTTTACTTTATCAAATGCCTTAGTATAATCTATGAAGCATAAATATATGTCTTTCTGTTTCTCTATTGACCTTTCTATTAGTGTCCGTAATGTATATATTGCATTGTTTGTGCCCTTTCCTTCCACAAATCCATACTGTTCTTCACTAATTTCCATTTTTATTTTCTTTCTGGTTCTTCTCATTATGATTCTGAGCAGAAGCTTAGTGATATGGTTTATGAGGTTAATTGTGTGAAAATCTTCACATTCAATTGCTCCTGGTCTTTTTGGTATAGCTATAAATACAGATTTCAGCATATCACTGGGTAGATATCCACTGCTGTAAATATCATTTAACATTTTGGTTAATATATCTACTCCAAATTCTCCCAATACTTCTAATTCTTCTATTGTGATTTCATCTGGTCCAGCTGTTTTTCCTTTCTTCATATATTTCATAGCGTCAGCGACTTCTTCTTTTAGAATAGGTGGACCTTCTAAGTTACTTTCTTCTGTTAATTCTTCCCTTTCCCCATCATATAATTCTTTTATATACTCATTCCACCTCTTCATTATATCATCTTCCTCCAATAATATCTTTCCTGTTTTTGATTTCAAACACCCTGTATTTATTCTTATGTTTCTTCCCATAAGCTCACTGATTTGTCTGTGCATATTTTTTGTATCTTTAATGGCATTTAATTCAATTATTTTGCACTGCTCATTTAACCAACTTTCTTTTGCCTTCCAACATTTATCTTTTATTTCTTTATTTATCTTAGCGTATTCTTGTTTGTCATTATTACTCTGTTTTCTTTTGTCAATCAGCATTAAGATTTCTTCATTCATCCATTTTTTCTTAGCTATTTGACTTCTCTCCGGTAATATTTCTTTGCTAGTTTGATGAATGGAGTCCCTTAACATTTCCCATTGTTCATTTATACTCTGTATTTTAGCTATTGCATTGTACCTATTTTTCACAGTCACTATGTATTGTTCTTGTTTTATTCATTGGTCAGTATTTATCACATGACTATGACATGATTATGTTCAACGTATGCAATTACGCATGGTGCGGCACAAACTGGATTTCAAATGAACACTCCTAATATCTGGATTTCTATCATTTCATATAAAACAGCTAGTATCACTACTAAAATGAAACTCGGAAGTGATAAGACATGAGAATGATATTGCAGTGTGTAAAGCATCAGCACTATCTTCTACAAATCACCCTGCAGCAAGTGCTTTGCAGGCAGTTGCTCATATCACAACCTGCCTGAAAGATTCTTAATCTTTGACCAGAATTCCCGCCTCATGCATTCTCATGGCCAGGGTATCCCCAATGTCCTGTGTTCTTTGGAGTGAATATATTTCTGGTCGGATTCTGCAAAGAAGGGAAGGTTATCCAGATCAACAAATGCCTGAAGAGGTCGGATGTTTTGGCTGAAAGGTGCTAATATTGCAGTTCTGCAGTAAACAGGCACAACGCAATTACATTAAAAAAAATTTAAAAAAACTATTCCTGATGAATGGAGAAGGATTCTGCGAGGCTGAATAAGCAAGAATGAAACACAGTAGCTCCCTGACTACTGCATATCCTTCTTTCTGTTTCTTTTGCCTTTGAGACTCCTTGTGTAGAAAAGGCTCACAACCAGGCATGCTGTAGGCCAGCTCATGGTTGCTTGGATGTTGGCTGATGTTTCCCCCCAACCATGTGAAGATTTCATGAGATAGCCAGTCTCAGACCAACCATCTTACGTCATCTTTGATGACACGCACATGAGGTCTACAGTGTTACTGTTCTTTACTTCTCTTATGGGGCTTCGGTAACACATGGGCAAGTTCACACCCCTATTGCAAATTAACTCCTAAAGTACCAAGTCTGTATATCACAAATTAACTCGTAAAGTACCAAGTCAGTATATCACAAATTAACTTGTAAAGTACCAAGTCAGGATATCACAAATTAACTCGTAAAGTACCAAGTCAGTATATCACAAATTAACTCGTAAAGTACCAAGTCAGTATATCACAAATTAACTTCTAAAGTACCTAGTCAGTATATCACAAACTCTGAAAGGATGTGGAGGTAGCATGGCAGAATGGATAAGAGTGGTTGTTCTTAAACATCCGGTGTGCTAATGCTGAGGTACGGGGTTCAACCACTACACCGGTCAGTTGGACAAAAATGTTGACTTCTCATCCTTGACTTGGGGATGTAAAGTACAAGTACCTCTGAAGTGAGTTGGTTTGCCTGAGGGGGAAGGACACTGGTAATAGGGAAAGCGAATCCACGTGCAAAATTCAGTTCAGTGTGACAAGAAGCAGCGTGTATGAACCACGCTTGAGTTCAAAGCGAGCGAGCACAAAATAATTTTTAAAAAATCCTGACAGTGTCTGCCAGACTACTTCTGCTTTCCTACTTTTGTGTGCCATCCCAGTTTACCCAAAATGAATACATGCATGACGGATAAGGTAGATTTAAATTTTAATGTATATTTATTCTACAGATTTGTTTGATTCACCAAGAACTATGGATAATGGGAGTATCTTAAAAGCTGTGAATAATATAGGAAATGCTATGGCCAATTTTGTTCACGCCACAGAACAATATCAGCAGGAACAGGTATTATAATCTGCCACTGAAAACACCATGAGACAATTCATTCAAGAGCCTTAAGAAATTCTCTGGGAGTTATCTTGGGAAAGTCTGTCAGGAGCTCTCTGGAGACAGTCAATCACAACCTCTTTTGAAATTGTCAATCAGGGACCATGTTGACAGAGACTTTTGTATTTAGTTAATATCTGCATAGACAGAATCAAAGCTTCAGTTAGTTTCTCAGCCAAAGTCTTATACTGTACTAAATTGTTAAGAAAACTAATGTGTGTCTGCAAGTGCAAGTAACAGTATTTAATAAATGAGTATTGAAAACATATTTTAACACACCATTTTATTAACATTTGGGTGTGTATAAGTATGCAAAGCATATTTGAACACACCATTTTATTAACATTTGGGTGCGTATGAGTATTCAAAGCATATTTTAACACACCATTGTATTAACATTTGGGTGTGCATGAGTATGAAAAGAAAGGTTGGTGAAAAATCTCAGGGAGTTGAGTTGAGTCAAGAACCAACATCACTGCACTCAGGGCCTTCCCATAAGTGCTCAATCCTCATCTTCAACAGCCAGCAACGAGTTCAATACTAATGGTGCCCGTTGCAATCTGATTATATGTCCGTCTGGCTTTACCTCTTAATGATGACTGTCATCCAGATCCTCTGAGCACCTCCTGCTGCTGCATTATCTCCAGACCATGATAGTCTGTTCTGCATTATTCACATTCTCCCAGAGGGCCTTCACTACATCTGCCTTTTCATGCATCAAATCACCCCTCAATGATGCAGCACCAGCCAGTCTGTCTGCCTGTTCATTTCCAACCACACCACAGTGTCCACACTCTCTGGGATCGAGTGGAAAGCAAAACAAAGGACCCACATCTGGACAAGCTGATTCAGCAGGAAGTGAACAAGAGGTTTGGATGACACTCAACTTGTAGAGGAATATGCAGGTGGATGTTCAGACAGGCCATTGTACCATCACAGGGGAAAATCATCATTGGCTACTGAAAGTGTCTACCATGGATAGATAGAGAAACCATGTCCTACAAGAAACAATTGAAAATCGTAAACTGATTAAAGAAATTAGATGTAGACAGTCAAAATTGTTTGGTCATGTCATGAGAAGAAATAAATTGGAGAACTTGATGACAACTGGCAAGATCGAGGGGAGAGAACAAGGGGAAGGAAGAGAGAAGTAAATACCTGGATGGCTTGGCCACATTGGTAGGGTCGAGACAAGAACACAGCTGATCCATGACTCTGGTGATCGAGTGAGATGGCGAAACTTGACCGCCCACACTTACCGGCATGGCACATGATGATGATGAACTGAAAAAGGGGAGGAAGCATGTGTAGGAATGTCCTGAATGGCGTTGATTCTTATTTTCACATTTCACAGTTTTAAATTAACAGCAACAATGTTGTGTGGTGGTAGAACTGATAAAAGTGCTTGTAATTATTCATTCAAAATTGTAAAGGAAATAATGAGCAAACCTGAATATTGATGCACTTATTTGTTATGACAAAATGTGATGTGTTATAGAGTAGCATTTCCATAAGTGCATCACTTTCCTCTTGCAGATTATAATGCAAGATAGTTCTCAACATCATCCAGATACTCCCTTGGAACTTGGTGTGTACTCTACAATTCACACATACTATAAATATTCCAGCCAGTTCCGTGGCAAAGGAGTTATGGACACAGTTCGTAAACCCACATACCACATTCGAAACACAGCTGCGGGCGATTTGACAGCAGACCGCCTTGCGTTATCTTTTACGAAATGGTATGGTTGCTGGTCGTTCAGAAAGCATGGCAAACTACTGAACGTAGACTTGCCAAGAGATCACAAACAGCAAACAAAAGGGATTGATTGTGACATCCTGTAAAGGATATGCAACTAACTTTAACTTGTATAAATATTCCACATTTGCTTGCTAGCCTGGTAGTCATATTTTTGAATTGCCGACTTTACACCATCCAGGTATTTATCTCTTTGCCTTCCCCTAGCTCTTTCCCCATCAAGTTTGCCAGTTGTCACAAAAGTTTTAATGTTTATTTCTCCTCATAATGTTCTCTAAAAGTATTGTCCACATCTAATTGCTCTGATCAGTTTATGGTTTTCATTTGTTTCCTATAGGACTTTTTAATTTGTTTTTATGTCCATCTATGGTGTTCCACTGCCATTAGATATTTCTGCTGGATGTCCTTGTTTCACTTACATGCAGCAGTATGGATACTATATGTAAAACTAGTTGAAGTGCAGTAAAGCTGTGGAAATATAGACAATATAAAAGAACACAAAGCACTTCTTACATTTAGTCACAGCATACTAAAGAAATCTGGCACATTTGATTTTTACCAGGACAAGTAATTAAGTAACCGGAATTTAATGTATAACTTTTTATTTACAGTACTGTAAACCACAAATTGTGTGTGTTATTTTTCAACATAGTTCCCCTGCGTGGCAACACACATGTTGATGACTTCTATGAACAAGTTTTTGGGTGTGGCTTTTTTTTTTTAAATTTTGCATATCCCTTACATAATGTTGCAGTCAACACCAGTATTTTTCAGCTGCTGTTGATGTACTAAGCAAGATTACGCTCAGTAGTTTGCCATTGCTTTCTGAGCGACTGGCTCACATACCCTGTAAGTTACCAACACGGGGAGAACCGCTACCGATTCTTGCGCAGGTTACATTACTCACGAGAATATACAGGATTACGGAGAAAGACGTTAACCCTTAGGCCTGGGAGACCGGGAAACCAGTGTTTGCACCCCCTTTAATTTATTCATTGTCATCTGCATATCTCTGACCCCACAAATGTTCTTTCAAGGGTCCAAACAAATATAAGTCAGATGGATTCCCCAAGTCTGGACTGTCTGCTGGCAATCTGGTGCACTAGCCACTACACTACAACAGTTCCACACGTGAAGTCAGTGCATTATTCTATATACATATGTGGTATTCATTCTGGGTCTTGCCATTTGACATATCCGTAGTCATTTATTGTCTCTTCATTAAAAAAATAATGCTCTCACAACAAATTTGTACTAAAAATTGTTTATTGTTATAGAATTGAAAACAAAATGTAGTAAATATTTGTATTAAATAAATGCAATCAGCTTTCATACACATTTACATTAAACTGTAAGAGTGCACACCATGTATTAAAATTAGACATTTCTGACAGTCAAGATCTAACTGGTACACATATTCAATTATTTCACCCAGGTATTGCTAGTTTGTACTGTGGTGTATATACAGTAATGAAAGAGAGGAGCTTCTAAGCACAGGTGAAAGTGCTGTTCCCAGGCCATACAGAGCAAAAAATGCCGCTCGCAGTGAAGGCGTGACCAACATGCTATAAAGTGGCAGTAAAGGAAGCAGTGAGTTGCCACCTCACCTGGTACTCATTACACGACAATAAATGATAGTTGCTCTATCAATCAAGCACCACAATAAGTGATGAACGCTCCTAAAAATCAACTGTGAAGTCTTCTTCCATCATAAAACCTGTTTGCACATTTGATGTACTTTTGGAGTAAGTAACCATACATTCGCCTGCAAAAGGCAGTCAGATGCTTCATTCTACTTTTTCACAAAGGCCTGTTTTCTAAACCAAGAGTACTTTTCAGTTTCAAAATAACAGAACACACAGATGGAAACTATATACATACACAACTAATGCACTGATCTCTCTCTCTCTCTCTCTCTCTATATATATATATATATATATATATATATATATATATATATATATATATATATATATACACATATATATATATATATACACACACTCACATAACTAATTGGAGCCAAATAGTAAACGTTTATTAAAAAAAAAAAAAAAAAAAAAAAAACTACAAAAAAACTTAATGCTAAACCCTCTAAGGAAGGTTCTATGTCATTTGTAGAGAAGAGAAAACCTGCTGCTGCATTTCATTATGTCTGCCACTTAGTGTTCACCAAGATAAAACTTCTATGACTCAAAGGTTGCCATGTGCACACCTGGCACATCACGTCTACATCTGGAATGACCATTATTGAGCATCAGCTTGTGGTCCACATGATGTGGCATTGCAGTCTGCCACATAGTGGGCACACCCTCATTGTTGGACACATGCAGTCTGGGTCTCGTCTGCCACACAGTGGGCACACCCTCATTGTTGGATACATGCAGTCTGGGTCTCGTCTGCCACACAGTGGGCACACCCTCATTGTTGGATACATGCAGTCTGGGTCTCGTCTGCCACACAGTGTGCACACCCTCATTGTTGGATACATGCAGTCTGGGTCTCGTCTGCCACACAGTGGGCACACCCTCATTGTTGGATACATGCAGTCTGGGTCTCGTCTGCCACAGTGGGCACACCCTCATTGTTGGATACATGCAGTCTGGGTCTCGTCTGCCACACAGTGGGCACACCCTCATTGTTGGATACATGCAGTCTGGGTCTCGTCTGCCACACAGTGGGCACACCCTCATTGTTGGACACATGGCAGTCTGGATCTCGTCTGCCACACAGTGGGCACACCCTCATTGTTGGACACATGCAGTCTGGGTCTCGTCTGCCACACAGTGGGCACACCCTCATTGTTGGACACCGGCAGTCTGGGTCTCCTCTGCCACACAGTGGGCACACCCTCATTGTTGGACACCGGCAGTCTGGGTCTCGTCTGCCACACAGTGGGCACGCCCTCATTGTTGGATACATGCAGTCTGGGTCTCGTCTGCCACACAGTGGGCACACCCTCATTGTTGGACACATGGCAGTCTGGATCTCGTCTGCCACACAGTGGGCACACCCTCATTGTTGGACACCGGCAGTCTGGATCTCGTCTACCACACAGTGGGCACACCCTCATTGTTGGACACATGGCAGTCTGTCTCCTTTCCTAAGTTAAAGTTACTTGCTTATCCATTACAGGATGTCATTATCAATCCCAGCATTCTTTGGCTGTGTGATTTTCTAGTCAAGTTTATATTCAATAGTTTGCCATTACTTTTTGAACAACCGCTGCTCATACCACAGTGAAAATCAGCGCAATGTGGTCTGCTTTCAAATGGCCTGCACCTGATTTTGAACCCGGTGTGCGTGACCCTGAAACTTCGCTCACTACCCCTAAGCCATATCCTAAGTACGGGATGTAAAATGTGATGCTCAATATCTGAGAGGGGTGCATGCAGTTTCTCTACATCCCTCCATGGCAGTTCTGTATCAATGTAGAAGAGCCACCCTCATGATATTCCAAATGAGAATGCTTAGATGTTGCCTGGTCTGTCAAGTGAACGCTAGACCCATCACCAATTCCTATAGAAAACATACTAGTGCATATCTAGTAATCTTAATGAATGGGAACATCATCCATTCATAATTATGACAGGAACAACATAATTCCACAATGCAGTCTGTGCGCTTTGGCATTTTCGTGCCACCCTTGACAGAACATTACTGATTCTATATTGAGATAATATATTGGGGAAAAAACACACATGATTCTAAGCAATGACTAGATCATACACAAATCTATTTGCAGCTTCATTTAGACCTTTCTGAACCTCACAGCAAGAAGACCACGCAAATTAACATGTATCCCATAGTTCTATACAGCATTTGTTATACATGTATAATGTGAGTAATTGGAAACAAAGCATAGTAAAAATAGATACATAAAGTACATTTTATAATATAATAAAATGACATAATGAGCTGCATTGTTACTCGGATGAATTATTGCTAAATAACTAAGTATTTTGTTTAAACAGTACGCACCATATAAACCATCTATTGTTTGGCTGCTTTTGAGGGCATTGGAGAGGGAATCATGTCTATTTTAATAATAGCTGTATAATTCTGACCATTCACAGCCCTTTCTCAAAACTAAATGATTACATGAATGATTATGTGACTTTAAAAAAAATTCTTTGCCTAGCAGTAAAGCAATTATGTATTCTTTCGCTGGATTTTCTATTGAGTTTGACAATGGATGAGGCAATCTAAAATACTCCCAGTACTAGGAAAACAAAAGTAAAGAACAGAACAGAACAAGCAAAAACTTCATTCAATCAAATGAAGAACATTTCATGCTAAAGGGCCTTGTCATTAAGAGTCAGGGGAAAAAAAATTTATGGCATGTTACAAGGAACCAGTTTTAACATACGGCTGCGAATCCTGGACAATTAGTAAACAGGCAAAAATGTCTGGAAGCTTGTGTTTTTATGGAAGAATGCTGAAAATTCCTTGGTCAGCCAAAATGGGTAATCTGGACATTTTGAGGGAGGCTAAATGGCAAAGACAACTTACCACAAACATTAGAACAAAGCATGAGAAGACAAAGACTGGAACACATTGTGAGAACTAGAAAAATTTTTGGAGAGGAAGACAGTGAAAGAAAATTATTGACAACCTTGTGTCATGTCACAGAAGTGAGTCAGCATAGGAACTACATGCCATCGGAGATCACAAGATGTAGAAGCATGATTGCCCATGTCAGTCGGCAAGGCACTTGATCATGATTAGGAAAATATGCTTTTACTGCTTTTGTTCGCTCAAAATTTATTGTTTGTATCTACAATATCTTGCATAAACTGCACTGTCTTTTTTAGTCCATTCAGTGGTCCATAGAGTTTGTCTTCCACTGCTGTTTCTCTATTAAAAAGTATACTTCAACAATGTTGAAGGCACTGGGGGTAAATAGTTACAATTTCTTTAAAAAATCATAATCAGTCAATTAGTGGGGTGAATGGAGCGGGTGAGATGATGCGTACATTTGAGATTCTCTCTCTCAGGAGTTCTGGTCAGGTACATGGTATCTGAAGGTATAGAACCAAAGGGTTAATATTACATACATAAAATGTACCAGAGTACAAAGTTATGGTACAAACTTTAATATAACCATAGATTTCAATGTCACACTAATTATCTCCACCAATGTATACACACATACAGTTGATATTAATGCATTACTTGAAAACAATTACATTAAAAACATTTCTGTTCAGTTATTGTATAAAAAGGAAACCAGAATAAATGTAATTGCGCTAAAGTGGTATTAAAAACCTGAGAAAGTAATTAGGATTGACAGTAACGGAGATGCAACAAAATCTGAGTGCCATTTGAAATGTGTTGCATATGCAAATAATAGACTAGCATGAAGTTAATCTTGATAACATTCATTTGATAATGCAGCATTCATAAATAGAGCTCTTCTGAACAAAACATTGACAAAGTCACTACTGAATATTTGCTGCAGGACTGCTGATGCGTATAGTACAGAAAGAAGGCTTGCAGTGATTATTGTCAGTAATACACTGAGATGACAATGATTACATATAATATCCAATGGATTATACTGCAATGATACTGTTACCAACAGAAACAAAATATATTACACTGGTATTTAGTAAAATACTGGCATTGTAGAGTTAGTTGTACACATAGTCAACACTGATCTTTTAAGGATACAGAAATTTCAGTTGCTGGGGACCATTTTGGCCACTGAAATAGCAAGAGAAATCAGTTTAAAGGTATCGATGGGCACTCATAGAAGTAGCAGATCTCTATTCTTTCCTGTACTAACCAGTGCAATTGGTACCTGTTCACTTTTTCTTCTCATTTGAGTATAATTGAGCGACAGACTAAAATATAGATATTGTGGCTAAAATGAATCACACGATTGATTAAAACATATGAATACTCATTCTAGCCCAATCATATGACTCTGAATACCAAAATAGAATTTTAATGAATGTTCTATTTAACATAAACCAAATGATCAACCAGAAACATGTATTTTTTTTTTCTAGCACAAACCACAAGATTAACTACATGATCATTATTTCTAGACCAAATCAAATGGCTGCACAAACCTGTCATTGGCATACCACATAGATTTCTGTCTGGCACAAACCCAGGGATTGACAGGCATCGATCGACTTAACACAAAGATTTCTGCCTAGCACACCTTGTGCCACATTTATTGAAAGGCAGAAGATCAAATGGTTTGGCCATTTTGTTAGAATGCAACACCATCAACTACCATCATTGGCCTTACATCAAAGAACATCTGCTACAAAAGCAAGAGGAGGACGCTCCAAGAAGAAAATGGATTGACGTAATCAAAGATACTCTACAATAACACTATCCAGTGACACCCATCGGGCACTGGAACGCCAATTATTCTTCCCCAGCGACGCTTGACGGCAAAAGTGGGTGATGATGACAAACCTGGGGATTGACAAAGTCTTTGACATAACACAAAGATTTCTGTCTAGCACAAAACCGGATATTGACAAAGTGAGTGACATAACACACAGATTTCTGTCTAGCACAAACCTGGGGATTGAAAAAAAAACCCATCAAGCACACACACAATTTTAACAATATGAGTTATGCATGCTGGGTTGCTGTTCTATAAAGGTATTTATAAATCCATAAAACAAAATATTCATGGCATATATAGTATGATCAGGTTTACACAATAGACAGACAATACAATTTACTTTTGTAAATATTTAACAGCAGGAAATTACACTCCATCTGTAGTTTTTGATTACAACATTCTTCACACTATGTATGACCAAGGTAAATCTGCTTACAGCAATCATTTACTCTTCACAAGGCCAAGATATATCACCACATTACTCCCCACATGACCACAGTATATCACCACATTACTTCCCACATGACCACAGTTTATCACATGATCGAGGTTTATCACATTACTTCCCACATAACCAAGGTATATGAACACATTAATCCCCATATGACCACGGTTTATCACCACATATACTCCCCACATGACAGGTTTATCACAAGACCAAGGTTTATCACATTATCTCCCCACACAACCAAAGTATATCACCACATTACTCCCCACACGACCAAGATATATTACCACATTACCAAGGTAAAGACCACACTGTTATCATATAACCAAGATAAATCACAACAGAGTAATCATTTATTCCCCACATGACCAGGATAAATCACCATCATTTGCTCCCTTCATGAAAAAAGTAATCATGTACTCCTGTCATTACTAAGGCATATTATACAGTAATCATATACTCCTGTCATTACCAAGGCAAATTATACAGTAATCATATACTCCTGTCATTACTAAGGCAAATTATACAGTAATCATATACTCCTGTCATCACCAAAGCAAATCACCATACAGTAATCATATTCTTCTGTCATTACCAAGGAAATCGCCATACAGTAATCATATTGGTCATTACCAAGGCAAATTATACAGTAATATACTCCTACGATTACCAAGACAAATCACCATACAGTAATCATGTACTCCTGTCATTACCAAGGCAAATTATACAGTAATCTATACTCCTGTCATTACCAAGGAAATCATCATACAGTAATCAAATACTCCTGTCATTATCAATGCAAATTATACAGTAATCGCATACTCCTGTTATTAACAAGGCAAATCATTATACAGTAATCATATACTCCTGTCATTAACAAGGCCAATTATACAGTAATCATATTATCCTGTCATTACCAAGGCAAATTATACAGTAATCATACTCCTGTAATTACCAAGGCAAATCACCATACAGTAATCATATACTCCTGTAATTACCAAGGCAAATCACCATACAGTAATCATATACTCCTGTAATTACCAAGGCAAATCACCATTCAGTAATCATACACTCTTATTATTACCAAGGAAAATAACCATATAGTAATCATTTACTCCCCACATGCACGACAAGGCAAGAAGTTGCTGTTCATAAAATGTATGCGTAATCAATGAATGGATAGTGAGCTGTTTGAACAGAATGAGTCAAGAAAAAGCCAGTGGTTGGTCATATTTATTCTTCAATCTGATTGGCTGACTGACTAGAATTGAGTAGCTCTTGGGACACGCCCCTGATTGGCTGACTGGCTAGAATTGAATAACTCTTGGGACACGCCCATGTGTGCTCTATCTCTCTGAGCAGAATCTGAAGTCTACGGATGCAGATTGTTTCTGTAGTGAAATTATCAATGTGTCTATGCCATTCCTTACTTTGATCACACCTGCTACTGTCGCATTATATTGTTCACTCTCTGGTGAATTACTTAGTGTAGATTGAGTAAAATATCATAAAAGTTTAACATTTGGTGTCAGTAATGAAAAAAACTTCAAAAGTATGGTCAGAGACTTTTATCAACCAAAGAGAAACCAAAATATTTGCTGTACATTGCACGACAGCCACCTGGCCACAATCCCTCATTGCTCAACCCAAAAAAATGTTCCCTTTACATACCAGCAGTTATGCAATATGTCATAAGCAGGGGTAACAAAATCCAAGGTGCCAGTCGTTATGGCACCTGGAAATTTTTCCTGGCACCGGAATTTGCAACCATATTCTTGGTTCGCACTTGCAAACAAATAGGCTGGCTCCTGAGAAACAGAAGCTGGCTCCTGAATTGTTTTTTTTTTCTGCCGCTGGTCATTAACCCTACCAGACTGCTGTACCCATTTTTCGATAATTTCTTAATCTGTCGCTATACCGCTGTGCCTAGTACGTGAAAAAAAATGCATCACAAACTAAAAATAACCAACCAATTGTGGTCAAACCTCATGGTTAGCAATTGAAAATGTCTCCCCCCATGTGTTTGAATTGACTTTGTGTGGTTTAACATGAAAAAATTCTTAAAATTCACAATAAAACGAGCGGCTGATGAACCAAGCACCTCAACAAAAAAGCAAAGTAGGTCTAGGCTTTTCAGTCCAACAGGTGATCAATACTTTGGTTGATTCAGTCTCTGAGGAGTCGAATATTGGCGCTAGATGAAATGTAGACCTATTTTCTACAATGTCTCCAAGTTTCATCTTATTCTAACCACTTGTTTGCATGTAACTAACATTTTTTTTTTTATATCATGTTGGTTTTTTTCTCCTTAATGCTCAGGAGCTCAGGTGTAGGGGACAGTTAGGTTCAGGGCCTCAGGGCTGGTAGGGTTAAGTAACTAGTTTTTCCTAATGGAACATAATGCCAGTAGACCAGTATTTGCTAACATTGTTTCAGTTTTCAGATTTTAAATTTATTCAAAACAAGTGTAACAGCTAAAATAAAATAAAAGCACACACTACTTATTAGATGTGAACTCCCTGAAGCATCACAACACAACAAATTAGGTGATCAGTTCACTGCCAAAAATCTCACTCCACCAACTCAGTGGGAAGATCAAACTTTATGACATTAGGCGATCGGTTAGTTAGTCGACAGATCATCCTCATTACACTTGAACCATTCAGTCCATAAGTGCTCGGATCCCTTCCTCAGTAAATCCCGCAGCATGTAGACCAGTTCTGTGATGGTTTATTAATCTTCTTTGGCTTTCTGCATAGTTAGTTAGTTAGTTAGTTAGTCACGGTTCCAACTTCACACTGCGTAGTGTTCTGGTTTGGCCCCACCTCCTTTAATTTGTTTTTCTCACTTCCTGACCATGGTTGTAGATTCACAGTCATCACTTGGTTCTTGCGAACGACTTACTTCTCATAAAGCATTCAGAATGTTAGCCTGGTCCATGGCGCATCCGCCGTCCACTTTATGACATTAGGAGACCAGTTCACTACCAAAATCTTCCTTCACCAACTCAGTGGGAAGATCACAACTTTATGACATTAGGTGATCAGTTCACTACCAAAATCTTCCTTCACCAACTCAGTGGAAAGTTAGATAATTTCTTCCACAACAAAAGCATTTTTATGAACTGGTCCTGAACCCACTCCACTGCCCATACTACATAACCAGGATATGTCTAGTCTCTAGACATGAACAAACTTGACGGAAAAGAAGTACAGACATGTTTAAACTGCAGCAATAAACAGAAAGTGTTCATATCAACTGTCAGCATTTCAGAAAGAAAAAAAATGCAGGTTTTACCACTGAAAGCGTATTTCGACATTTAAATAAAAGAATGTCATTTAAGTTATTGTAACAAATAAATGCAAACATCAAAAGGGGACAGATGAAGACTGCATCCTGGCTGTTAGAAAGAGAGGTCAACAGAAGGAGAAAATGCTAGATGCACTGGCTAAGTGTCATGGGTATTGATCAGTAGTTGAACTTATGAATACACAGAACATGTTTGAGGACGAACATGATTGCCTATCCCACTCAACATGGCACATGATAATGATAAAAGGAAACACCTTGGCTTATCCATTCACAATGACATAAACATAATGCCAGCTATGTTTCGAGAAAATTCCTATGCTCTTCTTCAGTAGAAAATCAATATGACTGATTTTATTTGTATCCCATTTATCTGTTTCTGTCCAAAAGTGATATTATTAATATTCTTCAGCTGATCATTCTTCCTCCTATTGAAAGCGTAGAGAAGAGAAATATTGATTTATTTTGTTTTGTTTTTGTGTGTGAGTCAAATGATATTGAAAGGTCACATCTCTGTGATGTCACAATATTGCAGGAAAAGACAAAACCACACAAGGAATAAGAAACATGGTTACCCAAGGCAAAGAGCAATACTGCACAATTTCATTACTGAAATGTTACTTAGAAATAATTTACCTGTACTTTAGATTTCATCCCTGACATTGTACCTCAAAGCCACAATCAATGCTGAAATGCTTAGAGTCAATTTTATAACAGTAACTGTACCCCAGTATCATAATCAACACCGGAATGTTACTTCTAGACTAACTATAGATTTTTTTTGCGTGCGCTCGCTTTGAACTCAAGCATAGTCCACACACACTATTTATAGTAGTGGTGGACTAAATTTTGCGCGTGGATTAACTTTCCGTATTAACAGTGTACCTCGCCATCAGACGAACCCAATCAGACTTCAGAGGCACTAGTAATTTGTGTCCCCAAGTCAAGGACGACAGGTCAACATTTTAGTCCAGCTGTCCGGTGCAGGGGTTGAACCACTTACCTCGGCATTAGCACAAAGAATGTTTACAAACATGTTTTCTTACCCATTTGGCCATGCTGACCTGCACTATAGATTTCATACCTGACATTGTACCCCTAGATGACAATCAATACTGAAATGTTGCTTTTACAGAAGATTTCATGACAATAACTATTCCAAAGCCACAATCAATGTACAATTTCATTACAAATTGTTTTAATTTAGACCAAAATTAATCCATGTTGAATTTATTTGCTGAAATTGTAACCCAAGGCTGCCTTCAACAGTGAGCAATTAATTTTACTGAAGTTTCACTTCCCAAGACCACATTCTACCCATGTGTTCTTGGGGCCCATATGGGAAACAAAGAATAGTAACACTATTACATTACTGCATAGATATACGACTGACTGCATGATTATATATGACTGAGTATATTTGTTCATGGTTAGTTACATAGCTACTTACATTACTGCTTTGTTTTTGGCTGACTACATTTCTCCATGGTTATACTGCTAAGTGAGATAAGGTTACTATTTCACTTCCTTGCCATCTTTCCTGCTGAGATAATTCCCATGACATTTGGGTAAGAATATGTGAAAATCTGACATTTCATTGCCCAACAACATCAATTAGGTGCCATCTCCACAATGAAAGTTGCCTGCAATGTATCTCCAACACTGTCTCTCACTCGCATTGATTGTACATACTGTTCATCCATCTCTTGATGTGATCGCCCAGTTGTATCCGACAACATAAGACTGCCTTTATCCTGTTTTACTAACAGAAGCTAAAGGAACCCGCTTCCATCACATCATGGAATATTGGGGGATATGGTCTTCTTCAGCTATCTTTTATCCTGCACTAGAGGACAGACCTTCAATCATCTTACACCAGGCTCTCCTACCTGTTGCCATCTCCTGCAGCTCCCTCCATGTCTTCCCCATGTTATTCCTCTCAGCCTCTGATTCTCTTCTCCAAGTTATTCCTCTCAGCCTCTAATCCTCTTCTCCATGTTATTCCTCTCAGCCTCTCATTCTATTCTCCATGTTATTCCTCTCAGCATGTGATTCTCTTCTCCATGTTATTCCTCTCAGCCTCTGATCCTCTTCTCCATGTTATTCCTCTCAGCCTCTCATTCTATTCTCCATGTTATTCCTCTCAGCATGTGATTCTCTTCTCCATGTTATTCTGCTCAACCTGTGATTCTCTTCTCCATGTTATTCCTCTCAGCCTGTGATTCTCTTCTCCATGTTATTCCTTTCAACCTCTGATTCTCTTCTCCAATTGTTCAGACACATGTCTCCTATTCCTTTGTTCCCTGTGGATTCCAGAGAAAGAATGTTCTAGTTCTACTGTCAGGCTTTCTCCATGTCCTATCCAGCACCAGGTTCTTGTCCCCACCTCCTGAATCTGGTGGGTTATCTCCATCAGTTCTGCACTACTGATTCCGACCTACTATTTAAGTCCTATTTTGAGCAGGTTGTTGGTGACTGGCTAAGAAATGCCGGGTTCTTATTTGGGTGACCTGGTTTCAAATCCTCAGTAAGGTGTGGATTTTTTTTTTCTGTCGGGGGCAAACACAGAAACCCATACCTGCAGTTTGCGGTGACTACACTAGTCATTCATTCATTCATTCAGTAGCATGTCCTTTGCAGAACCTCGCTCACATAACAACCTTCCGGAAAACCTCTCGATCATAAGCAAGATGTCCCGCGTCTGATACACCCATCTGGAGATCATCCGCCACATCCTGCACCCATCTTCTCTTTGGCCTTCCTCTTCCTCTCTTCCCAGGCATATACCCTTCCATTATTGTTCTCTCCAAACTTTCGTGACATTTCAAGTGACCAAAATATTTAAATTTTCTTTGTTTTATCGTCTTTAATAGCCAACCTTCTTCAATATTCAACTCATGAAGTATGGATGCATTTGTTCTTTTCTTCTTTAACCAAGATATTCTTAGAACTCGTCTATAACATTTATATTCAAAGGTGTTTATGCGCTGTTCAGCTTGTTTAGTAAGTGTCCATGTCTCCCAGGCGTATGTTGCAATGGGAAAGATGCATGCTCTTAAAAATCTAATTTTTGTAGTTCTGTCTGTCCCACTCCACAGATCACTTGGCACTGATTTTGACAATGGCCATTAGGAAACATGCAAAAGTTCTAAATGTAAAAATCGCCTAGGAAATCACAAACTACCAATTAACGAATGCTTAGGAATATGGTGCTAGTCCTAGACTTTCTTGACCAAATGGCATTCGATGGTGAAGTGGTCAGTATCCTGCTGGCCATTTTACTTCTAGACAAACACTGGTACTTAGTTTATGAGACCAGGTAGATCCCCAGAATCATGACCTCATTAAAAAAAAAATGCCACCTTATGAGTGGCTGAAACCCAGGACCACCGGACAAGTGGACTAACCATACCATATCAGCTCCTATCTGCATTTCTAAGGTCAGTATGAATTTGCATCCAATCAAAAGTTGCCAGCCAGTCTACTGCTGCGAAATTCTCTGCCTCTGCTGCTTCTGACAGCTGGCTTGCTGTCTATATTGCCATTATTCTATAACATGAAAACAATTGTTTAAACAACATTGTCCACCATTTTCTCTCAATGAACTATGACGCAGAATTGGCGGAACTGGTTCACAGCAAACAGATTGTGGTAAGCAAGTATGGTGAAGAAATCAAGACTTGTTGCTTGCATTCTTATTATGTAAGCTTGTGCAGGAGGTTGGGCCATTGTTCTTCAACCTACTGCCTTCTTCCATAACTTTAGAGAAGCAAGTTCACTGGATAATTTCTTTCCATATGTATCTGTCTCTTGTTAGTATTTACGATTCTGCTGGGGTTTGTTCTGTCCATTTCTATTGATTTCCAGAAAGTACAGTGGGATAGTTCTAGAAAGTAAAGCAGCACAGTTTTTGTAAGTATAATGTTGACAACATAGTTGACTTGGCACTCAAACTGAGATTCCCACATGTCTATAGTTGCGTAAACAGTTTGATATTCAGCACATTGTTATTTGAGATATGATCTGTATATGTTGTTCTGAAGCATTTCATTCCCAGTGCTAGAATCTTTCTTCCCAGTTCAGTACTGAATATCCATGTTTGACACACATAAAAGTGTAAGGAGATGACCAGTCTCTGTAATAATCTGATGTAGAATTTCAGAGAGCATGTTTATCTTCCCATATTGGTATCAGTATGACTAGAATTGCTTGTAGGTCTAGCTCAGAGTTCTCTTCTTTTTTCTTAGGCACTTGAACTATATTCCTGTCTCCAGTCCTTGTCCATTTATTGATTTGTCCTTCATTATTTCCTTCTGACAAATTAGCAAGCATATTCATGCCTGAGTGCTGTAACTGACTATGTTTGTAATGGCCAGCTGAGAAATTATATTTCATGAAAGTGTTTCAACAACAAACAACATAAGAAACAACATTAAATATATACAATAATAATTAAATAAAACATACAATGAACGAGGTATGTAGACTAACTTTTAAACAAAGATGTTTTGAGTACAATTATTAATATTTACAGAAAGAGATGTGTATATTTTCAGTAACATTAAATAGGTAAACAGATAATATGAGAGTACAGCATCACAATGTGAAAGCATTTACAGTAAATGAGTTAAGTTTGCAAGTGGTTTGACTTTGTGCATACAAATGTGCTTTTAGGCAATGCTTCCCAAAATGTGATCCATGGACCCTTTGGTTTTAGTGGTCCGTGGACAAAATATCTCCAACAGCAGATATTATTCATTTTGAAATGCATGAAGGAAATGTATTTTGTGTTTCATGTGCATATATGTGGTTTATGTTTGCTTTTTAAGTGCCATACATGTTACTGTCAGTGTGTTTAAAAATCTCTGCATACATCAAATATGTTCCACTTAACTTGTAAAGATGTTACGCAGATATATCTGTATGTGTGTGAGTGTTTATAGATCTCTGCATACATCAAATATGTTCCACTTAACTTGTAAAGATCTCTGCATACATCTACATCAAATATCTTCATCTTAATTTGTACAAGTGTTACCCAGGAATATCTGCATGTGTGTTTAAAGATCTTTACGCAAATATGTGGTTTATGTTTGCACCTTAAGTGTTACATAGTTACTGTCAATGTGTTTAAGATCTCTACATACATCAAATATGTTCCACTTAACTTGTATCAAATGTGTTCAGCTTAATTTGTAAAAGTGTTACACAGATATATCTGTGAGTGTGTTTAAAGATCTCTACATACATCATTTAATCATTTATGTTCAACCTAACTAAGTAAATGTGTTACACACTCTGTGTGTGTGAGTATTTAAAGACCTCTACATACATCACATATGTTCAACTTAACTTGTAAAAGTGTTACACGGGCATAACTGTCTGGGTGTGTTTAAAGATCTCCACAAACATCAAGTATGTTTAACGTTAACTTGTAAAGACCAGAGAACTAGTACTTGGGACTGGTAAATGGGAAGTCAGTAATCACAGCTAGTAACTTTTATAAACTTTTTTGTTTTGTTCTTGGCAATTTTTCATATAGTAGTCTGACACTGCGTTGTGAATGATAAAGTCAATGTTAAAAACCAACTGACTGGTGTGTAACATGAACCCACTACCCAGCCATCAACACTGGGAATTTAAGCATGATAAACATTTCAGCCACACTAACTTACGTTACTGCAGTCTCGGAAAATAAAATGGTGGAAATAACAAATGTTAAACTTCAACTATATACACAAACTCATCAAGACACAAACATCCAGTACCACACCAGGGAACAAGAAAACAATAAAAAAAAATACCACATTGAAACCAATGGTTCAGACATACAGTCACAGCCTGAGTACAAGCACTTTCATACAATTGTTTATAAAAGTATTTTAAAGAAGCATTGACAATATGGCAACAACAACAACAAAAAGCAGCTCAGATGTACAATTCAATAACAGAAATGGATAAAAGAAGTAATCAAAATAAAATAATATATAAGTAAATGTAGAAGGAGAAGACAACAGGATACAAAATCAATTCACACCCATACAACAGAACAGGCATCACACAACTTTTCAACAGGCAGATTTTTGTTAGTTGCATTTCCTTTACGAGACATACTTTACTAGACAATTTTTATATTCAGTACCTTGCCATTGCTTTCTCAATGACAGTCAATGTCAATGCAAGACAGTCAGCTTCCAAACTGCCTGTGGCTGATTGTGAATCCTCAACTCGGTATGTCATAGAATTGTGTTCCCTGCTCCTAAGCACAGACACCAGATTTTTGTCTGGAGAAATCTCTCTTATTAATAACATTGCTAGCTCTTGCAAATCTCTGGATAAAGGCAGTATAAATATCATAAGCTAGAACCATCATGGAAATAAAGCAGAAGCTATAAGACAACATCCAGCATAAAACCGACAAGTTCCTTGTGGTTAAGCAAGGATTTCCTTTACAACCAAGCACTATTAACAAAATCAGAAGCTGAATTACAAGACAACATAAATAGTCTACATGAAATGTGTAGAGAACAACATGAAAATTAGCACAAGTAAAACAGAGGTAATGACTGTAACTAAAGAAGAAAAAGCAACAACGATCACCTAAACGAACATCCCTTGAAACAAGTGAAGAGTTTCAAGTACCTAGGAAGTATAAAATCATCAAATGGCAAATCAGAAGACGAGATTGAAAATCGATGCAATAAGGCAAACCAACTCATTGGACAAATGGCACCAATACTAAAGAACAAACATGTATCAATAACTACTAAGAAAGCACTTTACAACACAATCTTCCTACCAACTCTATGTTACCAATGCCAAACCTGGACAATGATAGAAAAAGAGAAAAGAAAATCACAACAGAAATGAGATTCCTGATAAGAATACGCAATGTATCAAGAAGAGATAAGATTAGAAATGAAGACATCAGGACTAAAGTGGGGGTTGTAGCTGCACTAGATTTTATTAGAAAGCAGCAAGTCAATTGGTTTGGCCATGCAAGTAGGTTACCAACAAACAGTATACCACAACAAGCAATGATGTACAGACCAGAGGGAAGCAGAGGAAGAGGCCGACCATGTAAACGATGGACACAGATAATAACAGAGTCCATGGGAATATTGATACATGAAGCCCATAAGCGGGCACTCTCCCGCTGTTTATACTTCACCTCGACACCACAAGGTACAAGAGGAACATGATGAGATGAGATGAGATTCCTGTTCAACATCACTGATGCCAATGCGAAATGCCTATCTCTGCCTATTCTAAGTCATGTTTCAAATTTCACCTGCTACCGTGTCTTAAAGTTATCTCAAACTGCTCTCATCTCTGAATCTGCAATACTTGTAGGTCAATACATTTCAGCTTCATAGGTTGGTCAATGCATTATCAGTTTCCATTCAAGAAAATACAAACTGAATCAAAAACATTTTGAGCAAGCTATGAGTCTCCATTTTTTCACAGGAAGGACATTTTGAAACAAACAAAAGCAGGCATCTATTTACAAAACAAAATGTTACTTGAAATCTATATTTTGTTAACAGAACTGGTCCTGTCAGCTGCTATACGCTGAGGGAGATACTGAGAAGGGCTCTTGAGTGCTTATGGACTGAAAAGTTTGATGTGCAGTGAGGATGATCTGCCGACTAACTAGTTTGCTTATTTATACTTGCTACATAATGATGTCACATGTGAATTAATTATTCTACCTAGCTGCCATTATCAAACACATATAAATGAAACCTGACCCAATGAGACTGAAACTGCTACCTGTCTCTTCCATTTTCAGGGATGACAGTGTGTGCATTACATTGTGACCAAACCCTGGATTGCCCACAAACATTCAGTATTTATTAGCAGTGCATTCTATTGTTTATCACCACTTTACATGAAGGTGAATGCTGCAGCATAAACTGATTCATGTATGCGAGTTTATGAGATCTTTCACATTTATAAGAAAAAATCTTTGTTAGATGACCTAACCAGGTGTATACATCACTGCCTTTGCCATCACCAATTAGAACCAATTCGTTTGACAACACCCTCGTTTTTCATGTAAAAATATAAATAATATGAAAAATAAAATCATAGGTATTGATTAGCACTCGTAGAAGCAAAGGAAAGAAGTGGAGATCAGAAGGCACACTAGACAATTTAAAAACTGAAAGCTATTGGCATACCAGGATTCAAACCTGTTACCTCTAAATGACAACAGTGCTTTCAACTTTATAACACTGTTACATCTTTTAATGTAATTTTCTATTTTAAAAAAAAAACCTGTTCAAACAACTTGAGGCGTACTGGGTAGCCAGTATAAGCTCTATATTTGTATCAGTACTAAATGGATGATGTGGTCAATATGATATACTGGGTAGCCAGTATAAGCTCTATATTTGTATCAGTACTAAATGGATGATGTGGTCAATATGATATGCCTGTCGCTTTGACTTTCAAGAAATTTTATGGCACAAATTTTAGTCAAATTCGACCTGAAAGCCCAGGTCAAGTTCACCAAGGCCACCTTCATGAGGATTCAAATGCGAAACCATGCGTGTTAGCCACTATGCTACTGCGGCTTCTAATGTAGCCAAAGATATTGTCTGTAGACTGTTTCTTCAATCAGCTACTTTTTCATTTCCAATTTTTCCAGGACCTCTACATGTGTTGGCTATTGTTTCTGTGAAATGTGCCTTGTTCAAAATTAACGTGATTATATTCTGAACAATAATGCAGCAACTTACTGTGCTACTTCTAACACGGACCAGTGTTCAAGTCACGGTGGCATAGTCAACAGATCACCGGCTTCAAAGTCAGTAAGTAAAGCATCCTTTTTACACGCCTTGAGGCCATTGGGCATGTGACGCAATCCCCATATTTTTTTATAGACCAAGTGGCTCAAGAGGGGTCAAACAGTCAATGTCACGCCGGCTACATACATTTCCTGAAACCAATTTTAAGTGGGTCAACCTGGGAGTCCAGGTCATTTAAAAAAACTTTCCTCGATGGTGAGTTGGAACCCATGACCTCCAGGCAACCATGCTAGCCACTGTGCTACCAAGGCAAGGTCACTGGCCTACGGGACCAGACATCCAGATTCATTCCTCTGGGTGATCTCAAACAATCTGGTGGTAACCCAATCTCGTACAATGGGTATCAGCAATTTCAATCTCCAAACTTCACAAATGATCAGTGTGTCAGCATTTTCTAAATTTCATAAATTATCAGTATTTCATCTTTCTGCAAACTCCATAAATGATAAATTTGTCATCATTAGCCAAACTTAACAAAAGAACTGTCTGAATAATGAAGACACAAACAATAGATTGCACGATTTATTGCCTGGCATATTTCGCTGCATCTCGTCAGGTACATACTGCAGAATTCACACAACATAAAGTAAAACAAATAGATAAACCCTTCAAGCTGAAATATACACATGTTCGCACAGAAATGTCAATTGTCTACCACGGTAATTTTAAACTGACTAACATGTCTTTCTGTTTGTACAAAACTGGCCTAAAGAACTGTTTTCAAAACCTGTTTCATTTTTTAGGGGTGTGGTGTATGTAAATTGTGCCCACTGATCACTCACATAAATATCTGACTTCAACACACAAAGCAAACACATTTGAATGTCTAAAGAATGATGGCAGATGTAAATTACCTGCTCCATCTTTCATAGAAGACCAATAAAGAGACAGTGACATTACAACAAAGGTTCTTTTCAACTGAGAACCAGATATAGGTGGGGAAAATCTCCTGTTGGGTACATTAAAAGCGGAATAGAAAATCTCTAAAGGTTGTGAGAAAGCTTGAAACAGTAATTTGTATAAAGAAAGTCAAATAAAGAACAAATAGTAAAGTTTACACACTCAGTACTGTTTATTTAAAAAAAATAAGAGAAACATAAAATGAGCAAACAGACAAAGGATTCTACACACATGATTCTATCAATTGTGTGTTCTGAAGTGCAAGTTAATGAGCTCAAATATCTGATCACCTTGATATAGGCAGATGGAAGATGTATTAAAACAGGAAAAAGAAGAACAGCGAGTCAAGCAGCATTCCACAAGATAAATAATATTTGATGTAATACATCTTTGTCAATTAAAACAGAGAGTTCTTTTCTTAAGAGTTTATATTATAGAGTCAATTCTGATGGTTGAGTGTCAGCTATGTACAATCAACAGATCAATCAGTAATCACTGGAAACTGGTGAGATGTGGCTCTGTAGACGATTGGTGAGAATATCATGGAGAGATAAGAAAAGTAATGAAGATGTCTTGACAGAAACCAACTCACAAGAGAACTGATTGTTCAAATCAGAAATAAAACTGGAAAATATTGTGACAAGAGGAAAGCTGGACACTGAAAAATACAGGGAAAGACCCAAAGAGAAGATGCTGAGAAACATCTGTAAACAAAAAAAATAAGCAGCAAGTAAGACAGAAGTCTATGGACAAGCATGATGACCCATGCCATGGACCATAAGAATGTGTACAAATATTCCTTTGCCATTTTATTATTTTCCCTTTTCAGTTCACTCACTTTGAACTCAAGCTTAGTCCACATAGTTACTTTTTCAGGTGAACCCACTCAGACTTCAGAGGTACTTGTAATTTAAGTTCCCAAGTCAAGGACAAGAAGTCAACATATTAGTCTAACTGACCAGTGTAGGGGGTTAAACCCGCTACATTGGCATCAGCACACCGGAAGTTTAAGAGCAAGCACTCTTATCAATTCGGCCATGCTGACCTCCGCCCATTGTATTAATCACCTATCTTTTCTATGCTGGTCTCCCTGGCCTAGTGTTTGTGACTTTCTCCGTAACCCCGTTTATCCTCTAGAGCAAATGCGGCTGCGCGAGAACCGGTAGCGGTTCTCGCCGTGCCCGTTACCTGCAGGATATGTGAGCCGGCCGCTCACAAAGCAATGACAAACTACTGAGCATAATCTTGCCAAGAAATCAACAACAGCGGTAAAATGCTGGTGTTGATAGCAATGTCCTATAATAGGATATGCGAAAAAAATATATATGTATATCTTCTCTATAGTTAAAAACATTATCAGATTTATGTCTCTTTCCCATTCTTTACAACAGATTTGTCTGGGAGTTCACACTGTCTTTATATTTTGCTAACATATAAATGACACAATGCATACAGTAAAATGTGGATAGTTTCCAGCTGCATTGACAAATATACATTGTACACATTACAGATTTCATATGATAACATAGAAAATATTCTACGTATTAAGAAATACAGATGCTGAGATCCGAACTAATGAAGTAAAAAATACAATTCTACAAGTGTAAATATTGAGAATAATATTAGATACTTGTTGAGAATTTTTTTAATATGATGATTATAAAAAAATGTAATACTTTTGGCAATTCCTCAACTTGTGTCCAGATTATCTGGCATTGCTATTGCACTGTTGTGAGATTCTAAACTGAGACACAAAAATGGCAGCTAGCTTGCTGGTTGATGACTGGTATACTATGTGTTGAGCATAAGCCACATGTTTGTGTGCTTCATGTTGTAATGTTACATGTAGATGCCTTATACCAATCTTGGTGTTCGGTCTTGTGACAGTTTACTGGAGGTTGATGTGGGAGTAGATGGAGAAGATGATGACGACGCTGTAGTCACTGGCCCTGACAGTTGTGATGGTCTTGCTGCTACATATTTGGGCACTGATGATCCCTGCTGAGCCCCCGACTTGCATGTCACACTTGAAGATTTCTCCACCTGACATTTTTCATGAATCTTTCTGGGGCTTCCAGTTGAAGTGACTGAGGATGCTGCTGGTTTTCGTTGGCTGGATTTGGTGGATCGGCCAGAGGTTAATGATCCGGCTTCCCCGGAGTGGTGTCGATGTCGAGGAGACGATGACTGTGATGAAGATGTTGAAGATCTATCAGTGATATTTCCCTCGGACTTGACAGATGATTCTGCACTTTTTGCATCATCTCCTGACAATTTGGTTGCCTTAGGTGACTGTGATGATTCCCCATCCTTTCCAATGCTTTTCTTAGGCAAAGATAAAGATGATTTTGAAGAAGGTGAAGCCTCCTCTAGTTTGCTGCTGCTGCTTGCTGCTGCTTTTGAAGAACCTTTCGGGCTCTGATCAGTTGATGAAGATGTATGTTTCACAACCCCTACAGAAGGTGTAGACTTAGTGAGCGGAGCCTGTAAATTGGATCTAGATGATGTGACAGTTGAAGAAGATGAGGTGGTCCTCGCTACTGATGCTGAAGTTATTATCTTTGTGGCAGATGATGTTGAAGACAAAACAGGCCTTTTCACCATGGAAGTTGAAGGCACATTAATGGGTTTCGTTCTTCCTGCAGTTGGTCTTCCTGATATCCCTTCTCCAACGAAAGAGGAGGACTTTTGTTTTGGACTTATCTGAACATCATGTTTATGGGGATCAGTTTTTCCAGTACTGGATCTCTGTGGACTCTGTGAAAGTGCAACTTCCTGGCTAGCCACTGAACTGGTTGTTTGACTTGTTGATTTGTCACTTTTGAATATATCAGAGTCTGTTTCATCAGGGCTTGGTGTAGACTCTTCTCTCCATTCATCCCTGCCTGCCTCATCACTCTGGCTACTTGGTCTGCTTGACAAGGCACAACCTCCGCTAACAACATTTTCCATTATATTCAATGACCTTTTGTGATCCCATGCCAAAGACAGACTTAGGTCTTTACCTGGAGCTCCATAGGCTGTTGTACTTAATTCAGAAGGTGAAACGATCACTCCAATCTGGGTGTCAGACTTGATGGCTTTGACTAACTTTCTCTGCTCTTGTCTAAACCTGTCAGCACGATTATCTGATTTTTCGGATGCATATTTGGCATCAGCACTGCGCTGTACACCAGGGCTGGTGGGAATCTTGCTGGGTAACTCCCTGCGTTTGATGGTGGGACTAGCGGGTATTGTGACACACGGGACAGTCCCATCATCTTGTCCAGTTCCATCCACTCTTGATGGTGCACTAGGTTTGCTAACTGTGGGAATTGGCATTTCTTCCAGAACAGAGCGCCGTGATGATGATGCTTCAGACACAAAAGGTTTAGATTTTGTAGGCTCTTGAAAACATTCTGGTGTTGTAACTGGAGCTTTCTTACTTTCAATCACAGATTGTACTTGTGTTGGTGAAGGTGCCTTAGTAACTGCAATATCTTTAATACCTGATGCAGTAGTCAGCATTGAACTCTGTGCTCCAGGTTGTCTTTGTGTGGTTACTGATTCTATCAATGCTTGTGTTGTGACCTCCTTGGGGAAAAATTCAGAACTGGATTCTTCACCAGCTGGTGCCTGTGTTAGAAACTTAATATTCTGCAGTTGCAAAGAATGAGGTTTCCTCTTGCTGATATCATCCTGCCCAGCTTTCTGACTGACATCCTCGGCTGTTTTAACTGTGCTCCAAGCGACAGATTCTTGCACGGTCTGAGGTGACCTCGAGGCTGATGAAGTCCAGTCTGTACCAAATGAGTCTGACAATGTGGATGCTGTCTGACCAATTCCTGATGAAGACATTTCAAATGATGCCGAGCTTCCTGATGACATCATCAAGGCAAAGGCCATCTCAGACATCGAGGACGACAGCGCCGCGGCCATATCAGAGCCTGATCCCATCCCGGGTACAGATAAAGAAGCGGGCATCTGGGTTTTGGAGGTCAAGGATACATGAGGAGAAGATGCTGATTTGGTTACGGTAGGCTTAGAGAGTGCTGAAACTGTGTGACCTGCTGTAGAGGATACAGCGGTGACAATAGTAACTGGACTGGTCCCAGATCGGACAACAGAAGTGTCTGCACCTGATCCTGGTGAAGAATAAAATTATAAACTATATATATGATCAAAAGCCAAAATAAGTACTAAATTAATTACCCATAAATATCAATTGGGGAACACTTTGAGGCCACCAAGACAGTTAATATATCAATACCCACGTATTGTTTGGCACTAATAAAAGTAGTGAAAGGATTAGAGACTAGAGGACACCCTAGACAACATAAACATTAAAAGCTATAGTTACCAACCGGATTCAAACCTGTCACCTTCGAATGGCGACAGCACCTTGCTGCAGGGACAAGTGTACTTCGATGCATGACCAACTAGACACCCTTAGAAAAGGTGTCTTCATTGGCCAGGTCTATCATCCACATGAACCCACAACTATGAAATATGGGCAGAGTTCATATCTAATCATTGAGATAGCACCATAGGTCTCAGAATTTTATATTAAACCAGCATAGGTCAAATAACAAACACTTCAGACCATAATACTGTGCCCAGTATATTAACAACATTTTAAGATGAGAAATGATTGGTCGGTTCCAATATTGTACATCTATTACATATAAATATCAATTGTAGAACCCTATGAGGCCACCAGGACAGTTAATAAATAAATACACACATATTCTATGAGAGCCAAACAATACGTGGGTATTTATTTACGAAATGTATTAATATGGTTTAAAAGAGACAAAGGTAGTTACAACGTGAAAACAGAATGAACTATGCTAAAAGATTAAAACAATGAACAGAATAATGTTAATAAGAGATACTAATGAAAACAAGCAACAATCTTCAGACTCCACACAGGACACAACGGGTTGAGATACTACATGTTTCACAAACTACAGATAGGAGACACTGATGAATTTAACCGTGGGACTCATAAGATGACTGGAGTGTTCAACATATGCAAAACAGAGAAAAGTATTTTGGACTATACCCGCTCTATTTGAAGACAAACTCTGACTGACTGGCACCTTGCCGTCTTGACAGATAGTTTGTAAAATGGAGTTGTACCTCTCCATAACACAAAGTCTGGGCTGAGTTTAGAGACCATGTATTGCATATGCAGCATGATCCCTCTCTCAGCCTGCCTAGTTTACTCCAGAGGAAAGGTAACACCAATAAGTCTGGAACAAGACAAGCTGCAGAAGCTGCCGGATTGCTTTATCTCTAACTGTCCGCCTATTTGAGCTTCCATCCTAGACGAGTTGCAGACCAAGGCTTAGGACCTGGTCTTCTCTGTCATGACATTTAATCTGTAGGTTGCATTTCCTCGCACTAGGGTAAGGTTTGTACAATCCAAATTGCACTCCTCTGCCCGAAGGCGTTGGTAAAATGTGGGGTGTCGAATTTGGTGAGCACCGCCCAACATTCAACGCTAATCAGAAAGCAGGTAGTACCCTCTACTGTCACACGATAGCTCAGTCTTATCTGACGAATACCTGACACCCAGACAAACTCTAGACAGATGTCAATAAGCTCAAGTTTGATGCTTCTTTGGATTTATTCATATGGAATAGAAATCAGTAGAGTGTGCAAGACTGGTACTGAAACTTAACATCTGCTGAGATGCATAATTTTTGCTTTCTAATTCAGCTGACATGAATTTAGATGTAAGTATCACAACAGGGAATATACCTGAGAAACGAACATAAATGTGCATGGGATTCAATCTCCTAAATATACATAATAATGGGCAAAACTCTAATAATTAAATCCCTAAATATCTTTGTGGAATAGGTACAAGAGGGAATACTTTCCTGATAATTGTAGCACAAAGAAGAGGAGAAGTATAGGACCCATGTGGAATCCCAAGAGATGAACCATATGATAGCCAATGATAGAAGCCACATGGGCACCAAAAACTTTCTTCTTCTTTCTTCTTCAGTAGTCAATATGAATAAATGCACAGAAAGCAGCAGTTAAATTAAGCATGTTGACATCTCCACAGATTATGTCCTCAAAATTGAAAGGTGTAGGCCAAAATACTATAGCTTATGTTGGAAACTACTGCAACAAAATGATTAGCTATCATTTTACCAGTTCCACAACTACATTTATCAGTATCTCCTATCTTTAATTTATTCCACATGTGGTATTTTAGCCTGCTACCAGCAACTCGCAGTGTGATAATAGATTGCATTGATGGTATTATTATAATCTATATATATATAAAAGACAATGTATGTAGGGATGTATTTGATGCGTTCGATAACGTTCCATCCGATTGAGATGAAATTTTCAACATGTTTTCTTTTCATTCCCGTGCAGCAAACTGTCATAGTTTGTTAGTGTACAATCAGCTATTTACTTACTAATATTTAAAATTTTAATTTACATTATCATTTATATATAGCGAGGGGATTTAACTTAAGAAAAGTTATTTCAAGGGGCATAACTTTTAATAGCATTGCTATATATTTTATATATAGATTGTTGCATTGTTTTCAAAGGTTTATAAACTCTTTGTCTACGTTTATTTACAGGCATATGCGTTATAATAAATAATGATATAAGCTTTAAGGCATTTTCAAAGTTTTCATAAAAATAATGCATCTATTTAAATAGTGAAAATTTTCTAACTCATCTTTTTATGTTTAAAGAAGTTATCTACAGTCATGTAGGTGATTAAAAACAGTTTTCATTAAAAATAATGGATGCTGTGTGGAAGGACATTCTTAAGTTTTTTTTTGTTGGTTATATGAATTTAATGAGATGCTCCCCGCCAGGAGCTGGGCGAAGCCACGCCGGGTCAGACAGACAGACAGACAGACAGATAGTCGGGAACGGGAGCTTATATGACTACTTATACGAATTAAATGAGATGCTCCCCACAGGGCCTGGGCGAAGTCGGGCCGGGTCGGACAGACAGATAGACAGACAGATAATCGGGAACGGGAACTTATATGACTACTTATATTAATTAAATTAGATGCTCCCCACCAGGAGCTGGGCGAAGCCGGGCCCCGGGTCAGACAGACAGACAGACAAGCAGACAGACAGACAGATAGATAGATAGATAGATCCCCACCAGGGGCTTGGCGAAGCCAGGCCTGGTCAGCTAGTGTAATATAAATCTCAGAGCCATAGTATACTGAAGACAGACATGAAATATATAGACATAAAATCTGAGAGAATAGAAGGCTAGCGATGATACCACATGAGTACATACATGCCAACTACCAATGACCTGTATACACACCAGCATAGTATGCAATTCTATACACTGCCAAAACTTAAACTGCCACAGCACAGTTGTAACACAATTGTAAACAAAATTGTAACATTTCTTGGTTAATTGAAATACAGATAATGAATAAGAAAAACTCCAGCTAACGCTGTGTAAAAACACCAGACAGCTTCCATTACTCAAATTGGACCCTAATCCCCGTTTTATATCAGTGTCAAAGGACACACCACCATAAGCGTCAAACATTAGCGATTAGAGGAACTTTTGTCCATGGGAGAAAGCAGAATCAGGCAGATCTGTCAGGTGAACGTACTGCTCAGAGACTCAAAGCATACTTATGCCATCGAAAAAATTCAGCCCATCCTAGTGAAAACCCAAACTTTTAGGGTTAAAGTCCATGCCATGTCACATTTACATTTAATCACTACATATTTTCCTATTATTTTATCATGCTATACCATTTCTTCAGTTCTTTTGTATTTTCTGTGAGGTGCATGAGTGATTGAGTGTAAGATCTTTCACCCTTCCACTCTTGGGGCCAGATATTTTCACTTGGTAAGAGATGGAGCGGCAGGTAAACTATATTTCCCTGTGATCCATTTTGTCTAATGTCAGTGAAAGAATTATCTAGTCTCCTCCACACAACCTGGTCCCAGTCTTAATTCGTTTTTGGATCATCCCTGAGGATATTATTCTTAATTTATGAGCCAACTTTCAGGAAATTGTCAGCCTGTTCATGGTTGGGAAAATTCTGTCTTGCAGTTTGTTTTTTTTTGCTTGGTCCAAACCTACTTTTTGTTTGGCACTGAATTTGTTAAAGGATTTGTTATTCTGCTATACACACAAGAGGGTCCTTGCCAGTGTTGTGGAGTTTGTGCACTGTGTTGAGGGTCTACTAATGTGATCTATGCGAGGAGATCGAAGCACTTTATGGAAGTATGCATGTGCAATGAGCCAGCTCCATGGTGAAGGGTGTACAGACGCAGTTCGTAATCCCACATACCACATTTGAAACAGCTGCAGGCAATTTGGCAGCAGACAGTGTTACGTTGGTTTTTTAATGAAATGGTATGGGAGCTGGTCGTTCAGAAAGCAATGGCAAACTACTGAACATAAACTTGCCCTAGAATCACGAACGGCCAAAAAGTGCTGGGTTTGACTGCGACGTCCTGTAAAGGATAGCAACTAACTTAAATTTTTAAATGTGCAATGAAGGTGATCCTTCATGTGGGGACAGTGGAAAGATCTAGAGAGCTATATGACCGATCCATTATATTTGTTTAAAACAATTCTGGCCTATTCAGACACAATGATAACTAAATGTTCACTATGTATTGAAAGAAAATTGATAATTGTCAAATGTGAAACATAATTGTTAATATTCTTTGTGGATAAATGTGTGCACACCTGGAAAAAAATGATAGGAAATTTGTGAAAACATGGTTAGCATTTAATTTTACTTCATTGACCAGAATTTATCTAAGCACATACAGAGGATTTTAATGTGCAGTAGACTTAATGCCAAGAAAGATGTAATTGATATGTAGGCATGAATGGGGCAGTAGGAATGTGGTTTAGGTAGCCAACTAGAGAGTAGCCACTAGAAAGACAATTCTGGCAACTACTTTTTTTCCTTTTTTTCACTCGCTCGCTTTGAACTCAAACGTAGTTCATACACACTACTTCTAGTAGTGCTGGACTGAATTTTGCGTGTGGATTAGCTTTCCCTATTAACAGTGTCCCTCGCCATCAGGCAAACCCACCTCAACTTCAGAGGTACTTGTAATTTAGGTCCCAAAGTCAAGAATGAGAGGTCAATATTTTAGTCCAACTGTCTGGTGTAGGGACTGAACCCCTTACCTCAGCATCAGCACACTGGATGTTTAAGAACACACGTTCTTATCCATTCAGCCATGCTGACCTACAACCACTATTTAAAGTGTTGTGACTCTTGCATAGTTCAACAAATTTACTTTCTCGGTCATCTGCCACCAGGTATAAAAATAAAGTAAAAACATCTGGCCTCTGTACAAGTTAGTGAATATCGCTTGATAACAATTTATCTCGTTTTAACGGTGTAAAAACTGCCAGTACAGCTATGTATTGTAATCTGATATGTATATTACATCTTTGTATAAATTCAAAGTAGGGAGATGATATATATATATATATATATATATATATATATATATATATATATATATATATATATATATATATATATATATGCATATAAAATGCGATGTATGTCTGTAAATTTGTAAATTTGCATGTATGTTGTTTATGCGTTCGCGAACGGTCCATCCGATTGAGATGAAATTTTCTACATGTCTTCTTCTCATTCCGGTGCTGCCAACTATCATAGTTTGTTAGTGTACAAACAGTTATTTACTTAATATTATTTAATATTAATTTACATTATAATTTATATATAGCGAGGGGACATAACTTTTAATAGCATTGCTATATAAAATTGTTGCATATTTCTCAAATAGGTGGACCTTTTCGCTACAGTTATCTACAGGCATAAACGTTATAATCCTCCTCCTCCTCCCCTCCTCCTCCTAGGTAGGTAGATAGAGATAGAGATAGATAGATAGATAGATAGATAGATAGATAGATAGATAGATAGATAGATAGATAGATAGATAGGGATTGGGCGAAGCCGGGCCGGGTCAGCTAGTATATATATATATATATTTCTAATGTCATCATTTTTAATTGTATCTCTTCTTGTAAAGCTGCCATCTTTCTGTTCTCAAGCATGTCATTTTGCACAAGATATTTATAATTTTATTCAATATTCAACTCCTTGGTATGTACATACACCAAAATTGTCAACACGCGACAGCGCTGATTTACCACATAAAAGCATAACACATGAAATACTACTAGTGTTACCATATGCCTGTGCAACCCAACAATCACCATTGCATTATTGACCCCATGCATGCACAATGTAACAATTCTTCTACTATTTCTTTCACCTGTTATTCTCAATGTAGGCATATGCCCTCAATCAACTGAATTGAATTGAATTAAACTTTATTTTAAAAGGGTTACAAATTGGGCATGTAGGCCCGTCTTACATTTGGCCCTTCCAATCACTCATCTTTTGTTCATCAACAGTGCATGATACATTCACATAGGAAAAAAAAAAACATTGTCAAATGAATGTTGTAAGCATAAACAATGCATTTTATCATGTTATGTAACACATTACCCCCTCCCACACACACAACCTGCACCAACTCACACTCGCACATCCCTCATCCACTCACACATCACCCACCCATCCCCCCACCAACCCAGACATCACACATCCACCCATACACATATCCCTCACCCACATCCCCCCATCCACTCACACATACCCCAACCCACACACACTCATCCACACACACATGCTCCACCCACCCACACACCCCCAACCACACACACATACCCCTCCCACACACATCCCGCACCAACCCACACACCCATCCCTCAACTAACTCCTTCTCTATGATTATACGCCACTCTTTATATTGTTTGCCCTGTGGATTCTATAGGTCGTTCCAATTATACTATTCTCAGTTTTCTCTGTCTAACATATCTTTTCCCCCTCACTTCTTGGTTTACTGGTATTTATCCAGTTCTCTCCATGAGTTCCACATTGGTGATTCTGTTATACCATTTAGTCCTTCTATTTTGAGCAGGCAACAATTAATGAAGATAGCTGATTAGAAATTGTTTTAGCTGTCACCTATGTATCTGATCCATAAAGGGATAAGTAACATTGTATTATTAACAACAGTGTATTATTAACCACATGCATGTACAAAGCAACATTACATTGCTGACCACATGCCTGTACAAAGCAACAAGTAACACTACATTATTGACGACATGCCAGACTAAAGTAACAAATATTGCATGCCTCCACAAAATAACATGTGAGTCTCATGAAATATGCAAGTATAAAGCAACAACATTACATTAGTGACCATATGCATGTACAAAGCAACAAGTAACATTACATTATTGCCACATGTCAGAATAAAGTAACAAATATAATTGTATCTACTGGCCACATGCCTCTACAAAGTAACATGCAAGTCTCATGAAATATGCAGTAAAAAGCAACATGCAAGCAATGATTACCCACATCCCATACACAATCAAAACACACAGACATACCAAAGACATGTAGCATGATTTCATAATTATTTTTTTCATCCAGGGTCTTAAAATGGCAAATGCTGTCTCAGTGCTGAAATAAAATAACAATTCTGCTTTCCAGAGAGACAACAAAATCATGCAGATACTATCTTATTGATAGCCAGATGGGATGCAATTGTACTGTGATATAAAGCACAAATCATTCAGAATTAATTTATGTTACATTAGTTATTAAATTATATTATTCCTCAATCTATTCTCTACTAAGAAACTTATCACACAATGAATTATTCATCATCATCTCATGTACCATGCCAAGCAGGCACAGGCAATCATGTTCCTTCATAAATGTCAGTCTTCCCTGTGTTCTTGACAAATTCAACCATTGATCATATTCCAAGTCACTCTGCCAATCCATCCAGCCTTTTCTTCCTTTGTTAACCCTCTGTCAACATCATCAATCTTCCTGGCGATCAGCATATTTTCTAGACCCCCCCTCCCCCCGCCTCATGAAATGACCAAAATATGGTAACTGTCATGTAGTTGTAGTGCAGTAGTTCTCAACCTTTTTTGGCCCATGCACCCTTTCACCATATGTTCAGAATGTCATTCCCCCCCCCCCCTTTTGTATTTCCTCCCTATAAATTTCCCCGCCCCTACACAGTATATGTAAAAATGGAAGCTAAATTTAATAGCACATACTAGAACAAGTCCAGACGTCTACATAAAACTGAGTTGCGGATCTATTTATGTTATAAAACAAATTTCAGAAGGGTGAGAATTACAGACCTTAAAGTATGTAGGGAAAAACAATATCAAGTAATTGGTTCTTGTATTAACGCGATTTTGAAATAATCTTAATTCTCCCCCCCCCCCCAAACCCTAAAATTCCCCCTTGGGGAGGGGGGATTTCCCCACCGGTTGAGAACCATTGTTGTTGTGTAATCTTTGCATTGGATCTTTATCATCATTCTGGCTGTACATGATTGGTTGGTTAGTAAAAGATCACTTTCATAACATGCCATCATCAACATGTCTCAAACCGATAAGTGGGGGTGGTCACGGTTCACCATATCAGACAATCAGCATAGTCTTGGATTAGGTACGAGGATAAGTTAATAAGTAAGTCACAAATGGCTGTAGAAAAATAACTACATATGATAACAACTTGAAACCAGTTTACTTTTATACATACATTGTCCCTTTATTTCTCAACATAATTTCCACCAACATTGATTCACTTATCCCATCGTTTTATGGCAGCTGATTTTGAACCCTTGACTCAGGGTGTCATGGAATTATGAAACTGTGCATCTCACTATTCCCTCACCTACACCGCCAGTTATAAAATGGGTACTGGATGTTTAGAATTTTCAGGAAATTGTGTGGGAAATAAACACAGCAAGGAAGAGAACTGGTCACCTCACCTCATTAAGCCATGGCCTAAAACATGTGAAAGCCTACTACTTCACACCCCAACAGCAGTATCTGCAATGGGGCTGCCTTTATACAACAGTAGTACCTGCAATGGGGCTACCTTTATACAACAGTAGCAGTATGAAATGGGACTACCTTTATACAACAGTAGCAGTATGAAATAGTGAAGGTTTTAATTTGGCTACATTAGCTCCAGACTATGGTAATGGGTGGGGGAGACATTAAGAAAACATGGTAATACTGTAGCTAGAAAATGTCTTGTCCATAACTCACAGAGCTAATGAAATAGATGGAGACCTAAAAAATATGATTAGAATAATATGGAAAATATGGGAGGATATGGAGGGAGCTGACAGAGAGCAAAGGAAAGGACAGCTTGGCATGGGCTGGCTGAGGACCTATACTCCAACGGGAGATATCAGGCAGAAAAGGACATTTGCTACTATCTTCTTCAGATGCCTTGTCGGAAGAAGACATTGAAGATTATGGCTCTCCGATCCTCTCTGTCGTCTGATGTCTGGATGGAGAGGATGTTGCTTTTGTTTCCCAACTATTTAAACTGCCCACATACATTTATTTCTGCCTCTATTGCCTAGCATTATCCCATCATCATCATCACCTAGTACCTTGCCGGCTGGTGTGGGCGATCATGCCTCTCCTCAAATTACGATCTCCGATGTCATAGATCAATTCGTGTGTTGACTCCCTTCCGTGCCATGACACAAGACTGTCAAGAATCTGCTCATGCTGTCTTCTTCTATCTCTCTTTCCACAAATCTTTCCGGTTGTCACAACATGTCCCAGTTTTTGTCTTCTCATAACATAGCCAAAAAAGATGACTGCCTCTTTCTGATGTTTGTGATAAGTTATCTTTGCGACGCAGCTTCCCTTAAAACGACCTGATTGCTCATTTTGGCTGTCCAATTAATTTTCAGCATTCTTCTATAAAACCAAGGCTTCCAGGGATTTTTTTCGCCTGTTTACTAATTGTCCAGGATTCACTATCGTATGTTAAAACTAGTTATATGTAACATGTAAGTACTCTTTTTCTAACTTTCAAGGACAGTGAATTATTGCACAAAATGTTCTTCATTTAATAGAATGCAGTTTTTGCTTGTTTTATTCTGTTCTTTAACTCAGTGATGCATCTACAATCTGATGTTATCCTTGTGCCTAGATATCTGCATTTCTGCACATATCCCATATAAGGCTAATTACAATCAACATATGTTTCAGCTGCCTAGACATGCGAATTGAGTTCAACATTTGCCTTAAATATAAAATCTAATGACATTATCATCAAAAAATATACGACTTATGTTAACAGGTCAACTACCTTGAATGCACTGTGGACTGAGAGCAACATTAAATGGACTGGACAATTGTTTGGACCGGTCAGGCAAGATAATATCACATGAGCCATCACTGTCACCACCATCATCTGATATCTCCATGTCAAATCCTGTTAGAAATTCCAACCGCACATCAAAGCCATGAAAACATACACTGTAAAAACTGAACAAACTTACCAGTTAGTAAAAATAAAGGACCCTTTTACATGCTTTAAGGCTCCAAAGACATATGGTGCTAAATCCATATTTTTATAGTCCCGATCATCACTGAGTAGGTGATGCAGCCAATATCATGCCGGCCACCTTTAATTCCCAACACATTTCTTGGTACTCATTTTAGGCTGGGTCGACCTGGGCTCCCAGCAGGTCAATATTAAACATTCTAATCCGCCCTGATATGGATTTAACCCATGGCCAGCGGATGAGTTTCTAACCACTTGGCTATGGCAGCTTTCAGATGACCAATTACTGCACTATAAAAATGATAATAAAACAGAATGGAACAAACATGGCTAAATGGTCCGCTACTATAGTAACTGGACCATGAAGATGCAATGAAAAAGGAATGCAAAACAATGACTTTGTCTACTCACTAAAATTTGTTAAACAAACTCCACTGAACTCAACAAAAAGTTAATCAATCACAGACATGCTTCACAATGCATGGTTATTCAAACCACATATACCAAATACGGCAGACAATATGTTGGAGAAATTGACAAGTAAAGTATTTTGGTGGGCAATTTTTTTTTTGCACATTCCTTACAGGACGTTGCAGTCAACACCAGCATTTTTCAACTGCTGTTGATGCACTACGCAAGATTACACTCAGTAGTTTGTCATTCCTTTTTTACCTACCGGCTCACATACTCCCGTAAATTACCAGTGCGGCACGAACCGCTGCTGATTCTCGTGCAGCTGCGTTACTCACAAGAATATACAGGGTTACAGAGGAAGACGCTAACCCCTAGGGGTGGCCAATTATTGGTCAAATTATGCTGCTCATTCACAAGAATACTTGATACAACTTTTCATGCAAGACAACAACAAAAAACACACACATTTGTTTGAATATATATTAATCATGGCAGGCACTTGCAAGTGACCACTGTTCAATACTCAAGTGTAATGTGTTTTGTTTTAATCTACAGGAACTTTATTTTTTAAAAGCACATAATAGAAAATAAATGGCTGACAGACAGTATAGTGTAAATAATTTGATCACTGCCATTGTGAAAAACTGGCCATGTGTTACTGCAACTCTTACGGGAAGCAAAGAACAGTAACACTATAACGTGTCACACATGTCGGAAGAGGGGACTTAAGAAGATTATACTCGGGGTCATTTTCCTTATTCTGTAGAAAAACTTTAACTGCAAAATCTAAACAAATTAAATACAGCAAGGCCTAAGAACATACAGAAAAGAGAAAAAGACAGAAAATATAATAAGAGGATGACATGGATGGAGCTGCATGACATAGCAAAATATAGGACAAGCTGGAATGAGTTGATCGAAGGTCTATGCCTCAATGGGGAATAAAGGAGAAAGAAGGAGTTTGAAAAACAACTGACTGCGTAAAAATCACTGGGAAAGCGAACATCGACTAAATATTTCATATATATATATTTTCTGTCGCACATTCACAGAAATCAATTGCCTATGACAAAGAATATTGTGCAGATAAAATTACATTAATAACATGCAAGGACCAGAACACAGCAAGATGCACAAAATCTGTTACATGACAGTAAAAGTAATTACCACTGCTGGCTATAGAAAGGGCTAGATTTCTGTCCTGACTTGCAGTGCCAGGAAGAAGAAATTCACATGTCGATGGCTGCAAATAAGTCAACATTTGTGTGAGGGAGGAGCAAAATGTCAGCATTTGTGTGAGGGAGGACAGATCAGTGTGCGTGAGATAATACAAGTCAGCATTTGTCTGAAAGATAATGAATAAGTCAATGTTTGTGTGAGAGAGGACATGTTTCAATAGCTGCGTGAGACATAAATAACATTTGTGTGAGAGAGGACATGTGTTTCAATATTTGTGTGAGACATAAATAACATTTGTGTGAGAGTGGACAACAATGTCAGTCAGTATTTCTGCGAGATAGGATAAATGAGTCAAAAGCGTCTAAATATAAATTTAAATTTAATTGACAGTGAGGGAAACAATTAGTCAAAATGTGTGAATCAGGGACAAAAATTATGTGAGAGGGGACACATGTAAATATTTATGTGAGAGAGGACATGTCTGTCAATATATGTGTGAGAGGGGACAAGTATCAATATTTGTGCGAGAGGTGACACATTTCAATATTTGTGTGAGAGGCAACACATATATCAATATCTGTATGAGACTGACATAAATAACAGTTGTGTGAAACTGGACAAAGAAATCAGTCAGTATTTCTATAAGACATGATAACTGAGTCTGACATTCTAAAAATGTGACAGACAAAATGTGTGGCTGTGGGACAAATATAAAAACACATGAAAATGCTAACAGCCTTCTAAAGCTGTATCCAAAAAAAAGGGCTGCTGCACCCTACATGCAGGAAGCCTCCATATATGTTCTTTTCTGTATCCAAGATATTCTTAGAACCCGTCTGTAACATATATGCCCACTGTATAATGAAAATAAATCAAGAGGGCAGTACACACCCTGGTCTGACCCCTTCTTTATGCAATGAAATGTTCCTAAATGGTTGTTAACATGTCACAAACAATTCAACATATCTAAGGGACAAATATATCACATAGCAATAAGTGAATGAAGCAAAGTGTATGTCTGAAGGACAAATACAACATTATTTTCCGAAGCATAAATAAGTCATCTTCCATATGAGACAAAATAAATAGCTGGTCATTAAAAGTGAACAGATTATGAGACAATGGTAAAAGCGGCAAATTAACATTCACACTGGTCATTAACAAAAACTGATAATTAAAAGTGAAGAGACAAATTATGCAACAATGGTAAAAGCAGTAAATTAACATTCACACCATAGTAGATTGCAAAAGCCTCATGTTTTGGGGATCATAAATATTTCAAAACTATGTTGTTGTGGGGATAAAATTCATCTAGCCTGAGGAAAACAATTCAACAAGGCTGAGGATAAAATTCTAGTACACTGAGGATAAAATGCTACTACACTGAGAATAAAATTTAACAAAATTTCAACTACACTGAAAATGAAATCCAACTATGCTGAGGATTACATAAAAAAACGCATAGGACGAAATTAAACTTTTATGTTAAACTTCATCCATGTGGTTTACAAGCTTGGCAGCTTACATAGCATATTAATGTGAATATTCAAATAGTCAATTTAGTTTACCAATTTAGTAAAGCAACTCCTTTCATGATAATTATTGCAGCAAGTGTATAATTATTGATGTGAAATTAGCAAAAGTCAATCTGTTTGCGTGTTGGTATCTTTGCTAAACATAGAACAATAATCCACATTGTGATGACTTCCTTAAATGGAATTATTGGCCACACTTTTTACAGCAACATTCAGAAGTTTAGTTCAGATACTGAATATTTCTAGGGTCTCACAAAAATGTTCGGACAGGGGCGGTAGATAAGTGTTGCACTTGAGCATAAACGAATCATGTACATTGAAACTTTACGTGAACTTGAATCATTCCCTATTTAACCATTAAGTCGATGCATTTTTCCTGTCTCTCCTTCACCAATGTGATGACCTGATTGAAGAATCCTGTTTGGGCCCAGAACCATGTTTCAATATACACCCAACTATGCAGATCTCACAATGTTTATTTTTATTTTAAAATTTTACTAAAAAGCCCACATAATACAGAATATAATAGCAATAGTGACTTCAGTCAATGAAGCCAAAGCAGCTTTTTTTTTTTTTAAATAATCATTTATTTACCATGAGAAATATCTGTGCTGATCTGCATTAATCAACAATATACACTGAAGAAAAACTTCATGTTGAAGATGATGAAACACTAAGAAAAACAAAATATACAACACTTTAAATTGTGGATAGATTCAGATGATAGTATGCATGTGCATACACAAAGCACATCCACAAGTGTGCACGCACACACACCACACCCTCATGAGTGAACACACAGCACACCCACACAAATTTACAACTCACGAGTGTACATATACAACACATGAGTGCATACACACAGCACATCCACATGAGTGCACATCCACAACAAATAAGTGCACACACACAACACATGAGTGCACATACAGCACATGAGTGCACATACACAACACACAAGTGCACATACACAACATATGAATGCACACAAACACATAAATACACACAGCACATGAGTGCACATACAAAACACACAAGTGCATATACACAACACACAAATGCACATACAGAACACATGAATGCACACACAACACATGAGTGCAATACACAACACACAAGTGCACAAACACAACAAATGAGTGCATACACACAACATATGAGTTCATATACACAACACATGAGTGCACACACACAACACATGAGTGCACACACACACCACACACACAAGTGCACATACTCAACACATGGGTGCACACACAACACATGAGTGCATACACAACACATGAGTGCACACACACACAACACATGAGTGCATACAGACAACACATGAATGCACACACACAACACACTAGTGCATATAATACTAGAGTGCACACACACAACACATGAGTGCACACACACAACACATGAGTGCACATCTACAACAAATAAGTGCACACACACAACACATGAGTGCACATACACAACACATGAGTGCACATACACAACACACAAGTGCACATACACAACATATGAATGCACACAAACACATAAATACACACAGCACATGAGTGCACATACAAAACACACAAGTGCAAATACACAACACACAAATGCACATACAGAACACATGAATGCACACACAACACATGAGTGCAATACACAACACACAAGTGCACAAACACAACACATGAGTGCATACACACAACACATGAGTTCATATACACAACACATGAGTGCACACACACAACACATGAGTGCACATACACAACACATGGGTGCACACACACACCACATGAGTACACACACACAACACATGAGTGCACACACACACCACACACAAGTGCACACATACAACACATGAATGCACACAAACAACACATGAATGCACACACACAACACACTAGTGCATATAACACTAGAGTGCACACACACACTAGTGCACACACAACACATGAGTGCACACACAACACATGAGTGCACAAACACAACACATGAGTGCACACAGACAACACATGAATGCACACACACTAGTGCATATAATACTAGAGTGCACACACACAACACACACTAGTGCACACACAATGCCATATGACAACACATGAATGCACACACACAACACACTAGTGCATATAATACTAGAGTGCACACACACAACACATGAGCACACACACACACGCACATATACAACACATGGGTGCACACACACAACACATGAGTGCACACACACACAACACATGAGTGCATACAGACAACACATGAATGCACACACACAACACACTAGTGCATATAATACTAGAGTGCACACACACAACACATGAGTGCACACACACAACACATGAGTGCACATCTACAACAAATAAGTGCACACACACAACACATGAGTGCACATACACAACACATGAGTGCACATACACAACACACAAGTGCACATACACAACATATGAATGCACACAAACACATAAATACACACAGCACATGAGTGCACATACAAAACACACAAGTGCAAATACACAACACACAAATGCACATACAGAACACATGAATGCACACACAACACATGAGTGCAATACACAACACACAAGTGCACAAACACAACACATGAGTGCATACACACAACACATGAGTTCATATACACAACACATGAGTGCACACACACAACACATGAGTGCACATACACAACACATGGGTGCACACACACACCACATGAGTACACACACACAACACATGAGTGCACACACACACCACACACAAGTGCACACATACAACACATGAATGCACACAAACAACACATGAATGCACACACACAACACACTAGTGCATATAACACTAGAGTGCACACACACACTAGTGCACACACAACACATGAGTGCACACACAACACATGAGTGCACAAACACAACACATGAGTGCACACAGACAACACATGAATGCACACACACTAGTGCATATAATACTAGAGTGCACACACACAACACACACTAGTGCACACACAATGCCATATGACAACACATGAATGCACACACACAACACACTAGTGCATATAATACTAGAGTGCACACACACAACACATGAGCACACACACACACGCACATATACAACACATGGGTGCACACACACAACACATGAGTGCACACACACAACACATGAGTGCACATACACACCACACACAAGTGCACATACACAACACAAATGCACACACACAACACACTAGTGCATATAATACTAGAGTGCACACACACAACACACACTAGTGCACACACAACACATGAGTGCACGCACACAACACATGAGTGCACACACACACACCACACAAGTGCATATACTGATTTTCTTGTGCCTTAAAAATACATTTAACACGCTCAGGCATGTTAGAAACAATTATAAGACACCGTGGCCACAAAAATGCATGAGGCAGAAGAATTGGGAAAAGAAGAGCCTTTCTGGTGGGCTGTGATGAGGGGAAACTACTTTGTACATGATGAGAGAGATGAATTTTAGTCTTTTCATTTCACTCTGAATCTATCAATTCTTGCAACTAATTTTTATTTGTTGCTATAAGCACCAAATCATCAGCATAATGTATGTTATTTCTATTTTGTTGTTCAACTTTCGCATCTGGTTTATCTCTTACAGATTTCATTATATCCTCACTGCAAAATACATGCTATCTGGTGAAAGGACACAACCCACCCTGACATCTTTTATTGGAATAGGTTGGTTAATCTGACTGTCAATATGTATTTCTGCCACCAATATATGTTTTTAAATCTCTTAAATTGTGCCATTTACACCTATGTTTTCTTGCATGTTTATTATTTAACCAAAGTAATAACTATAAGCAATGAGAATAAAGCAAGAAAATGATATAACAACTTCTCTTGGTGAAAACTCACTTCAAGAGATGGAATCATACACATATACAGGTAGCAATGTAAACTCAGATAAAGAACAGATGCACACATTAAAATAAGGATACAAAAGGCAAGAGCAGTTTTTATAACAATAGGAAACATAGACTATCAAATCCAGACAAAAGTGACAGGAATATTTGACAAGGAAGAACAGAACAGTGTACAGCGCAGAACAGCCACTCTCAGCTTCCTTGATGAAGAATACCCACAGGACCTCTGGATCCGAGTCTACATGGATGGGTCAGCACAAAATGCCGTTCGAAAAGGAGGAGCGGAAGTGTACATAGAATATGCAAATAATACTAGGGACACGGCCAGAGAAACAACCGGAAAGTACTGCCATAACTATTATGCTGAAATTGAGGCAATCAAGATAGCAACAGAGAAATTACTAAATACCAGCCATGGTACACAACCTGTGGTGCTATTGACAGATGCAAAATCAGTACTCGAGGCGCTCCTGTCTGGGAAATTGCCAGTACTAAGTACACTACTTTCTGAACTTAGCAGTCAGCAAAAGGTCACCATTCAGTGGATACCATCCCATTGTGGAATACCCGGAAATGACAGAACTGATCGATTGGCTAAGGAAGGAGCAAAAGAAGAACAGCCTGATGTACCCGTTACATACCACCAAAAGAAAAGAATGATCAAATGTCAGAAAGCCACCAAATCCTGCTCAAGATGACTACCACATTATGGACAAACCAGAACAAGTCATTATTCTGCGCCTCAGAACAGGACACAATAGATTACGCAACCACATGTATACAAAATTCAAGATTGGTGAATCAGCCATGTGTACATGAGGACTGGCATCGCAGACAGCAGAGCACATACTCCAAGACTGCCCAAAATATAACATATCTAGGCAAACATTCTGGCCTAGAGAGACAACAGTGGAAGATAAACTCTATGGACTGCTGAGTGAACTAAAAAAGTCAGTTAAATTCATACAAGAGACAACATTGCAGTTATAGACATATTTCAAGCCAACGAAAGAAGAAGAGCAATAGGAAATGTGTGGAAGCCAAAAGAAATTAAACTGTGGAACAACCTTTGAATATTTAACTTAACATTGAGCCAGTACTGCTGTATGGATAAGATACATGGAAAGCTAAAACAATTACTAATAAAGTAAAACCATTCACTAACTGGTGCGTAAGTAGACTAAGGACTAAAATGGAATGATAGAATCAACAATATGGAGCTTATAGAGAGAAACTAAACAAATTCCAGCAAATCAAGAAGTGAAGAAAATACACTGGTGCTGGATAGGATGCATGGAGAAAACTTTTTAATAATATAACTAAAAAGTCCTGTTTCTTGAACCCACAGGGCAAAACAAATAGTGGAGACCTAAAACACATGGAGAAGAGAATTAGAGACAGCAATTGATATGTGAAGGACATCATGGAAGCTGCAGAAGATGGCTAAGATAGGAGGGCCTCGTGTGAGTAGGTTGAGCAGCTACACTCCATTGGTGGATAAAAGCAGAAGGATAACCCCCAAAAAGGGTGAGAGAAGGAAATTATTACTAAGACATTTCAAGCTACTTTTTCGGGATCAAATAATGGATGAAGTGAATAGAAAATATCACACTGGGATTAAAATATAAATATGTTCCTGCAATTACTATCAGTCCCCTCCAACACTTAAAAGACTCTCTTTTTATTTAGCACATCTAATTTTAGATAATTTATTATTGCTATATGATTCACTTCAATTTTTCGCAAGTAGTTTTTCCATTTCAATAACACACTTTGTTCCAAAACATAATTGTAAAACACAGAGACAAACACCTAAAACTTGTTTTTGCGTGTGTATGAGTAAAAGATGTGGCGAGAACATAAACAAACAATAAAAAACTGACTTCCCAATTTTTGGCAAACAATGAAGAAAATTAAATACTTGCAAAAGTCAAGTCGTTTTCAAGTAGTATTTTAAAAGAATTCACTGTGATCAATTTCAATCTGCACATCATAAATATATAACCTACCTGAGTAGACACAGCGCTTGGTGTGCAAGATGGTGAATCAAACACAGGTAAGGATCTGTCATCAGATTCACTACTGGTCTGTGAAACTCTGTCAAAGATTTTCAAATTGGACAATCAAAATATTACTTTTCACATAAAGAAGACTAAATATCACATGATTAAACTTGTAGGAGTGTTCAGCTAAAGATCTTCACATATATAAAGTCACTGCATTATAAAGTAGTATGACCAGTTTCCTTCTTTGCTGCTGTTGCCTTACCAGAAAAATCCCTGGTCATTGATGCTAGGTTGGCCCCAGGATCATACTATTTGGGATAATATCCCTAATATTAGCAAGGACTGAGATACTGTACTGGTTGTGAGAGAGAGAGAGAGAGAGAGAGAGAGAGAGAGAGAGAGAGAGAGAGAGAGAGAGAGAGAGAGAGAGAGAGAGAGAGAGAGAGGAGGGAGGGGAGAGAGAGAGAGAGAGAGAGAGAGAGAGAGAGAGAGAGAGAGAGAGAGAGAGAGAGAGAGAGAGAGAGAGAGAGGGAGGAGAGAGAGAGAGAGAGAGAGAGAGAGAGAGAGAGAGAGAGAGAGAAGAGAGAGAGAGAGAGAGGAGAGTACAGAAATCAACATGAAAATTTAGTGGCAACTGGCAAAATTTCATAGAAAAGAGCAAGGGAAAGGCAAAGAGATAAACACCCACATTGCTTGGCCACTGACATAATCAAGACAAGGACACAGACCTGATCTAAGGCAGGTGATTGTGTGAGATAGCAGACCCTGACTGCCCACACTCATAAGCACAACACATGATGATGATGATGATGTTGATACTGCCCGTGTTAACGTATGCCTGTGAATCATGGGCACCGAAAAAAAAAAGCAGAAAGAAACTGGAGGCCACAGAGATGATGTTTCTTGGCAGATGCCAAAGATCCCATGGATAGCTAAGAAGACCATATCCTGTAATAGGTAAATTCACAAAGACAGATGATTACCTACATCATAATAACTGACATATATATATATATATATATATATATATATATATATATATATATATATATATATATATATATATATATATATATATATATAAGAGGGTCCTGGAGAAAGTTGTGACAACTCGAAAGATCATGGTAGATCTTTGCCTTTGCTATTTTTTCTTGAATTTGCCAGTTGTCACCAAGTTTTCAGGTTTATTATTCCAAATAATGTGGCTAACAAAATCTTGACCGTCTAATTTCTCTAATAAATTGACAGAAGGCTTGTCCTTCAGGGATGTGTGCTTAAGGTGTAGGAAGGAACCAGAGAAGGGCTAAATGCTGTGAAAGTGATGACAGCAGCGGACAAGGAGTAAAGAATGTTCACACTTTAGAATACAAGCGTCTGATAATTTCATTGATTGAGTATGGTCTGGGATTGCTCACAGTGTCTCATGGCCAGCTGGTGAAGCTAAAATGCATACTGAATGAGGCCATGAGAGCCATTTGTTGCTGTGGATGGGATGCAGCTTTTATATAAATGTTCCATGTACTGTACTGACAGACTCCGTGGCGAAGGGCTTACGGACGCAGTTCGGAACCCTGCATACCCGTGTTTGAAACACAGCTGTGGGCGATTTGGCAACAGACCACCTTATGTTGGTTTTTATGAAATGGTATGGGTGCCGGTCATTCAGAAAGCAATGGCAAACTACTGAACATAAACTTGCCCAAGAATCACGAACAGCCAAACAATGCTGGGGTTAACTGCTACGTCCTGTAAAGGATATGCAACGTTTCCCCCCATGTACTGGTTCTGCAATCTATGTATAACATGTGTGTGGGGTTCTCCAGGCCAGGATGTGCTTTGGGATAACAGTGGATGGGGAGTGTCTCCCAAGTGAGGATTTGAACTATGCTGGGGATACAGCCAGTTGTGTAGAGAGGGCAGAGTGGCAAATGGGGGAATGGGTCATGGTTCCCCTCGGGCATAGAGGCATTGCATTGAGTTGTGTTTTGTATGTGACAAAGACATGAATTCCATTGAAACCTCTCTCTCTCTCTCTCTTTGTGGTGTGTGTGTGTGGTGTGTGTATGTGAGTGAGTGAGTGAGTGAGTGAGTGAGTGAGTGAGTGAGTGAGCGAGCGAGCAAGTAAAAATACACTGTGGATGAACTGTTAAGTTTAAGCTCTTAAAAAGAAATTTAAAAAAAAAAAAAACATCTAACCGAGATTAGTGGGTCCTGTTCATTCCAATTACTACTGCAGGTAGATGGGTTACATATAGTGGTTTGTATGAGTTCAAGAACCAACATCAAAGCACTCTGAACATTCCCATACGTTTAAAATCCCAAGTAACCAAACAGTTCCCAGGCTGATGGTACCAGTGGCAGTCTGATTAAAAGCCTGCTTTGCAGCATCAAATTACATTGGGAAAACATGTTGTGGATTGACACCAATTTCACTAGCAGTGTTCTATACCTATGGAAGATGATACAGTTTGTATGCAGGCCGCTAGAGTTTGACATCTAGGATAATTAGTGAGGTTCATCATAATCACACCCTGGACAGGTCCATAGGCAATCCAATCTCCTTAACATCTACAACAGTGTATACCGGCTGATCGTACGAGTTTTGTGATGGTTAATCAAATGTCTTCTGCTCTTAACATTCATGTCTGGTGGCTTCCCCCTTCACTAGAATCTCCCACTCTGGACAAGGAAGCAGATTCCCAAGTTTCCGTAAAGCATCTGTTCATCCAGCATCTCTTATGTGCTGCTGATGTCTGGCCCACCCATTGCTCTTCCCATCTCGATCATCGCCATGTTCGCCAACTGATTGGCTCACTTGCTGCCTTTCATGCCTGACTAAATATGATGTGCTCAGTGTGTCAAGTTACTCGTATTGTATGAGGCCAGTCAATACCTTCCTGAGCATGTTCACTGAATTACTCAGTATGCATGCATATGAATGAACGAACGAACGAACAAACAAACAAACTTTATTTTCAAAGGGTTAAGAATTGGGCACGCAGGCCCGTCTAACATTCTGCCCCCACTCTCTTTCATACATTATTTCATACATAATGGTGATCCATCTTGAATGGTGTGAGAATGAATACCTTTTGTTGCTGAGCCAATTCAGGGCATTGGCTACAAGTGGGGTGTTGGTGGTTATATATAATTTGTTACAACATAATGCAAAAGCTGATAATACTATCGATCTAATGGTCCTAAAATGAGTATGTTATAAGAGCAATTCCAAGTATTTTTCTCCAATAAATTAGAACGATTATACAGGAACTATTTAATCATTATTAGTAGGACAAAAATGGAACAAACAGCTTGCTAAAAGTTCCCACACTTGAATACTGGCCTCCTGTATTTTAACCTCTAGGTTACCATAAAATGAAATGATAACAGCAAACTGAAACCAAACAATCAGAATCACTTACTTGGTTTTCTGGACTGATATTGCTGTGTCAGTTTTGAACATTTGGCCTGATTTTGGAAGACAAATAGATATACTGCAACCTTCCAAAATCATGCTGACAAGTAAAACTATTTAAGGTCTAACAACTGCACTTCAATGGACAATTTTATATCTGAACTTGCATAAAATTAACACACATTTTTAGACACTTGCAAATTTTTTATAACACATACTGAGCTAGAAGAGATTAGAACAAGAATCGTCATAGCAAAAGTAGCCTTTAGCAAGATGAAAAACATTCTGACCAATAAAAAGATGTCAATTGAAACGAGAAAAAGAGTGTTGAGGGGATACATAGAGCCTGTTCTTTTGTATGGATGTGAAACTTGGACAATGAGCAGTCAAGCTGAAAAACATCTTCTGGCTGCAGAAATGTGGTTTCTGAGGAAAATGCAAAGAATACCATGAATAGACAGAAAAACCAACGACCAAGTACTACAGGAGACAAATGAACATCATAAACTGATTAGAGAAATTAGACGTAGACAGTCAAAATTTTTTGGACATGTTATGAGAAGAAATGGATTGGAGAACTTGGTGACAACTGGCAAGATCGAAGGGAACAGACCAAGAGGAAGACCGAGAGGAAAATACCTGGATGGCTTGGCCACATGGCATGGACGAGACAGGAACACTGAGCTGATCCATGACACTGGTGATCGAGTGAAATGGCGAGTCATGACCGCACACGCTTTCCGGCATGGCACATGATTGATTGACTGAGCTAGATTTTTGCCACTACTGGATACAGGAAAACAGGCCTTGTGAAATTTTCTTTCAAGAAAATGTTATTATTTTGTTTGTTCAATGTTATCAAGAATTTGTAAATAAACTTGATTGTAAATACAACAAAAGCATGGCTGCTATAACTGTGGCTAAATGTGGGTTGCTGCCTGTGTATTACAGTGGTTGGTCATGGAAGCAAAGAATACTAACACAGTAAATTACCATGCATATCAAAAGAAGTGACTAAGGAGGATTGGCATGAGGCTGTTACTTCGACCTGTAGAAAATTTTAGCTGAAAAAAAAAAAAAACACCCAAACAATTAAGAACAAGTCTATAAAAGATACAGTATGAGTTCATTGAGGACCTATGCTTCACTGCGAGATGAAAGACAGTAGTTGCAGAAGAAAAATGGGTTTTATAGCATGAGAGAGTCAAATCGGTTGCCCACATTTATGTGGCTGGATGTAGCAATGTGGCTCAGAAGTACCACATCTGCCTCTAAATTGTGCAGACCTGGTTTGATTCACTGTGTGATTTCACCACATATTAAAAGCACAGTATACTCCAAGTCTACGGCCATGCCATTGTTGAAAATACTGGTACTCATCCGATCACCGAAGTCAAGCAACGTCGGGGATGGCTAGTACTTAAATGGGTGACCGCTTGGGAACACCACATGTTGTAGACATTTATTTTGGGAGTCTCCTGTAGCAAAGTGGTCAAGCCGTCTGACTCAGGCTCCAAAAGTTGTGGGTTCGATTTCAGGTCGCGTCCTTTGGTTCACAAGTGCATTTTTTTGGGAGACTTCTGAGGGTCACCGTTGGAGCTATGGAGTTCATGCTATGTGCGACGCTTTCGGCAGTTCGCTGCGGAATGAGACTGAGCCATATCGGATAAAAACAGTACACTGCACACACAGGGACAGCACATGAACATTCTCCACCATTCATGGAGGCTTCTATAAATGGATAGCTGACACATGCTTTTCTATTTTATCATGCACATGGCTGCTTAGCTTCTCTTTTGTGTACCATACAGTCTCAGGTGTGATACACACACGTGTATATAATAGCCATGCTTGATTTAGCCCAAAATGTTCTGGTAAAATGGACATTTGTGTATAATACACACCCTAATTTTTGAAGAAATAATTTTATTGTTAAAAACATTAAAAACAAAGTACAAAGAATCCTCATCAAGTGATCTGCAGTGCGGTTTTGTCAAGCCTGTGGCTAAGTGCAACCGACTTCTACAAGCATGTTTTTGGGTTTCCTTTCCCTAGCCTTTGACTGTCCTCAGTCTAGCTACAAGGCAGCAGGTTTATCTCCCCCTTCATCAGGTTCCAATCCCTTGACCTGTCTGACACAGGTGACCCTCCAGTGGCTGTGCTACCACTGGCGTAGCTCTTGAGGTCATTGGAACACACAAGCCCCTGTACCTCATTGAGGTGGAGATACATCAGAGGCAAAAATCAAAATATAATACAAACCAAAATAGGTATGCAACACCTACATTATAGGCACTTTAGACTAACTGATATAATCTCACACGAGAAAGAAGAAGCACATCTTGTGTGTCAAGGCAGTGCTATTATAATTGGTGCCATCATAATAAATATCACCATTATCTTCATCTGATGATACCTGTTCTTACTCCTACAAATTGTGGTCCGCACTGCTATCAAATTTATTCGGAATTTGAGGAATCTTTGTTGAAATGTCTTATGTAATTCCTTCCAAACAGCAAGTACCTTCTCTGTGACATCTGTGATAGTCGGTGACACATACCAGCGGTATACATACATGGTGTGTGTGATTACCATCACTTAACCATGCATTCCATTTATGATGGATAGCATTTTTCATCGGCTTATTAACAGCTATGTCTAAAGGCAGCAATAGACGGGGCAAGCTGCCTATTTCCCCCTCTTTAATTTCTTAACACAAACAAATGAACTTTATTTTCAAAGAGTCATAAATTGGGCATACAAGCCCATCTTACATTCCAACCACTCATCTTTCATACATCAATTATCTAATGTGCATGAACACAATTTAACAAGCTGCTTTAACGCTTACCTGGCATTAACACGCCACCGAGGGCTTGGTTGAGCTGTTCCACAGGTGTCTGGCTGGGTGTTACAGGGAAATTTTCACTTGGACCAAATAATATCTATGTAGATTACAAACATACATTTTTTTTTTGTAAATATACTTCAATTGAAAAAAAAAACAATTAAAATTTAGTCAGGAAATGTGCCAACATACAAGGTTAAGACAAGTAAAAATTGTTGATGTCAGTTTTACACTACCATAAACTGTAATATGGAGCTACACTGCAAAGTGGATAGCGCGGCTGCTGTCCAAGACAGTGGTTCTGGTTCAATCCACCCATGGCAAGATTATTGTTTCTGATTAGTACAACTCTGGGTTGACTCAGCCTCATAAAAATAGGTACCAGAAAATGTTCAAAAATGTTCTGATCACTGTCTCGGAGGAAAGATGGCGAGAAAGGGAACTGGTCACTCCAGCTCATTACAATGTGACCTATAATATGTGAAGGTCTAATACAATGTGACCTATAATATGTGAAGGTCTCACACTTCAGCTCACTACAATGTGACCTATAATATGTGAAGGTCTCACACTTCAGCTCACTACAATGTGACCTATAATATGTGAAGGTCTCACACTCCAGCTCACTACAATGTGACCTATAATACGTGAAGGTCTCACACTCCAGCTCACTACAATGTGACCTATAATATGTGAAGCTCTCACACTTCAGCTCACTACAATGTGACCTATAATATGTGAAGGTCTCACACTTCAGCTCACTACAATGTGACCTATAATATGTGAAGGTCTCACACTCCAGCTCACTACAATGTGACCTATAATATGTGAAGGTCTCACACTTCAGCTCACTACAATGTGACCTATAATATGTGAAGGTCTCACACTTCAGCTCACTACAATGTGACCTATAATATGTGAAGGTCTCACACTCCAGCTCATTACAATATGACCTATAATATGTGAAGGTCTCACACTCCAGCTCATTACAATGTGACCTATAATATGTGAAGGTCTAATACAATGCGACCTATAATATGTGAAGGTCTCACACTCCAGCTCATTACAATGTGACCTATAATATGTGAAGGTCTCACACTCCAGCTCATTACAATGTGACCTATAATATGTGAAGGTCTCACACTCCAGCTCATTACAATGTGACCTATAATATGTGAAGGTCTAATACAATGTGACCTATAATATGTGAAGGTCTCACACTTCAGCTCATTACAATGTGACCTATAATATGTGGTCTAATACAATGTGACCTATAATATGTGAAGGTCTCACACTTCAGCTCACTACAATGTGACCTATAATATGTGAAGGTCTCACACTCCAGCTCACTACAATGTGACCTATAATATGTGAAGGTCTCACACTTCAGCTCACTACAATGTGACCTATAATATGTGAAGGTCTCACACTCCAGCTCATTACAATGTGACCTATAATATGTGAAGGTCTCACACTCCAGCTCATTACAATGTGACCTATAATATGTGAAGGTCTAATACAATGTGACCTATAATATGTGAAGGTCTCACACTTCAGCTCATTACAATGTGACCTATAATATGTGAAGGTCTCACACTTCAGCTCATTACAATGTGACCTATAATATGTGAAGGTCTAATACAATGTGACCTATAATATGTGAAGGTCTAATACAATGTGACCTATAATATGTGGTCTAATACAATGTGACCTATAATATGTGAAGGTCTCACACTACAGCTCACTACAATGTGACCTATAATATGTGAAGGTCTCACACTCCAGCTCACTACAATGTGACCTATAATATGTGAAGGTCTCACACTTCAGCTCATTACAATGTGACCTATAATATGTGAAGGTCTCACACTTCAAATCTTGACGGCAGGATCTGCCATGGTACTACTTGTTTTTTTTTAAGTTATAAAATTAATATGTGAAGGTCTCACACTTCAAATCTTGACGGCAGGATCTGCCATGGTACTACTTGTTTTTTTTTAAGTTATAAAATTAAGATGTTTCATGTTTAAGTACATAAAATGTAGGGACTTTCATAAACCCGTGGAAACTGTTCAGTGTTTATAAAAATACAAATACCCAGGAAGGTTAACGTGGTCAACAAATACCCACAGAAGTCAGATGTGTTGGCCGAAAGATGCAAATATCACAGCTCAGCTGTAAACAGGCACAACGCAATTACGTCCAAACAATATTCTGGGTGAACGCAGAAGAAGAAGAAGAAAATACAAATATATAAATTAGACCAGTGGTTCTCAACCTTTTTTGGTCTATGCACCCCTTCACCATATGTTCAGAATGTCATCCCCCCCCTTTCGTATTTCCTCCCTATAAATTCCCCCCCCCCCCCCAAATCACAGTATACGTAAATATGGAAGTTAAATTTAATAACACATGCTAGAACAAGTCTAGATGTCTACATAAAATGTGATTTGTGGGTCTGCTTACTATATAAAACAAATTTCAGAAGGGATAGAAGTTCAGAACCGTAAAGTATGGAGGGAAAAACAATATCAAGTAATCGGTTCTTGTATTAACATGATCTTGAAATAATCTAATCCCCCCCCCCCCCCGAAACCTTAAAATCCCCCCTCCCCTTGGGGGGGGGGGGGGGGTGGGAATTCCCCACCGGTTGAGAACCACTGAACTAGACTTACAGTGGGTGGCACCTTGCAGTCTTGACAGACCAAAGTATGTGAGTTCGAATGTGGCCAATATTCCATCACAATGCCTGGGCAGAGCTTCAGAGAAACATGTGGTGCCCAAACGACATGTTCCCTCTCTCAGCCTAATCTTGTGTATACCAGAGGAATGGGTAACCAATACGTCTGGCACAAGGTAGGCTGCAGACACTGGCGGCACAGCATCAAACCTCCGAGACCTCGCCACCACAAGCAGATGGCGAGTGATGGCCAGACCCTGGAACCCAAGGGGACCTGGCTTAGAGGCGTTCAGCCAAGTCCCACAGGTGAGGGCCTCGTGCGCGTCCGGACCGTAAGGGCGCGTACTCCTGTCAATCACAAGTGTTCGGACCTGTGTAAAGCGTGCACTATCGTCAGACTCCCCGCCTGACTTTAGCGGATCCCACAACCAGTGTGAGTAGGCCCGCCGAAGATACTGCAGGAGATATTGCACGTCTATTGCGAGCAAATCTCCCATCCTTCCACTGTGCGGATCTCACGACCGGCGAGAATAGGCCCGCCGGAGATATTGTTCATCTGCTGCGGACAAATCTTTACCGAGACTGAATTAGTAAAGAAACGATAAAAGTAGTGGTATTTCAATTGCGCTTGCACTCCCACCTATGCTACACCCTTCATGTGTCTTCACAAAGTTGGACTACAGACTTACAGTACCTCAAGGAGAATGTAATATACTAAGAGTCAATACAATTGAGGTTGGTATGATTTGCAGTAACATTCACTAACTGGTGCCTGAATAGAAAAGTGAACTACAATGGTATGACAGATTCACCCATGTAGAGTTCATGGAGAGAACTAAACAAATCCCGGTGAAACAAGAGGTGAAAAAAAAAGACGATGGCGTTGGATAGGACATACACTGAGGAAACCTGAGGCCTATAACCAGACACTTTCTTTCTGGAACCCATAAGGCAAAGGAAATAGTGGGTGACCTAAACACACTTGGAGAAGAGAATTACAGAGGTGAATAACACTGGGAGGACATGCAGGGAGCTGCAGCAGATAGCAAGAGACAGGACAGCTTGGTAAAGGTTGGCCTAAGCCTCAATAGGGTATAAAGAGCAGCAGAAGAAGAAGAATCATTGACAGTGACCTATAATACAGAAGAAATCATTTGAAAGATGATATGAAAATTATGATGTTTTAAAGTTGAGGAAGGAAATCAGACCCCTTCCAAATAACATCTGGCTTGAAACAGGGTGATGCACTATCGCCGCTACTCTTCAATCTGGCTCTAGAGAAAGTTGTAAGGAAGGTAAAGGAGGAATGTGATATTGGAGGAACATCCAAGCTGCTTGGTTATGCAGATGATATAGATATTATAGGGCAAAGTGAACAAAAGACATTGGAAATATTGACTCACTTAAAGGGAAAAGCCCAACAGATGGGGCTGGTTATCAACCAAGATAAGACAGAATATATGGTAATTTCAAGAGACGGAATGGCTAGAAACTCTGGCCACATACAAATAGATAATATGACCATTAAAAGAACGGAAACATACAAATACCTGGGTACAATCTTCAACTGCTCCAACATCATAAGGGAAGAAATACAAACTAGAATCAACTCTGGAAATAAGATATACTATGCACTACAACATCTACTAAAATCAAAGGCGCTATCTCGTAACACAAAAATCACAATATACAAAACACTGATCAGACCAGTTGTGCTGTATGGCTCTGAAACCTGGAGTACAACGAAAGGAGACGAAGCCTTGTTACAAACCTTTGAGAACAAAATTTTAAGACGCATCTTTGGACCCATTAGGGATACACAAAGTGGAGAGTGGAAAAGAAGAAGTAACAAAGACATTTATGATCTGTTTAAGTCCCCGCTAATCACTGGTATCATGAAGGCTAATAGACTACAATGGCTGGGGCATATAGAAAGAATGGAAGATAATAGGGAAACAAAACTCGCTTACACTCAGGAAATAAATGACCGTAGACCCCGAGGTAGACCAAGAAGGCGGTGGAGAGATAATACATGTACAGACCTACAAGCACTTGGAATCAACGACTGGGAAGAGAAGGTCCACCAGAGAGACGAATGGAGAAGGATTGTATTTGCAGCAAAGAACCTCAATGGCTCGGAACGCTGAAGAAGAAGAAGAAGAAAGTTGAGTTCAGTCAAGAACTGACATCACTGCACTCAGGACATTCTCATACACGCTCCGTCCTCATCATCAACAACCAGCAAAGAATCCCAGTACACATTTTTTTAAGCAGATAAACTACAGAATGTTCAAGAACCTGAGAAGGTTAAGCCGACCAACAAATGCCTGAAGAAGCCGGATGTGTCTGCCGAAAGGCGCAAATATCGCAGCTCTGTTGTAAACAAGCACTATATAATTAGTCTAAAGCAAACATTCCAGCCAAACGAAGAAGAAGAATGTTCAAGTCATTGTCCTACTGCTTTAAAGTTCTGAAATTCTTCTACAGTAACCATACAAAACCACCAGAAGAATGCAGATCTGACAGCAAATAGGATTGAAGATGCAGCAGAAAGGGATACATGCAGTTAGTGACTCAAAGATATGACTGACAGTGCAGGGTTATAAAACCAGAACACATCAAGAGCTTGCTCCCCCTGTAAATGATGGCACTGGAAACAGGTGGCATTACTGCAGTATGGCCGAGACAGTAGGTATTAGAGAGGGAAGACAAACATAAGTCCAAAATATGCAGCTCTAAAGTTGGCTGTGTCGACTTAATAATGACACACATATTTCAACTCTGCTGGAAACCAACACAATGCAACCAATATAAAGAAGAAGACACACTATATATGAAGATAACATCAGAACATTTTGCACTCATATCAGGTGGAATACTTGTACTAATTTACATCAATTCTGTATCCCCATTTGTCCATTATTTTATATCAGCAGGTTGGCAATATAAGCCTTATGAAAGTAGAACACAGCCACCGATTAGTAATGTAAGTCTCACAGGGATAAAACAAAAACATAAAATGGTAATGTAAGTCTCAATAATAATAAAAAGTTTCAATAAAGGTAACATAAAAGCATACAATGGCAATATAAACCTCGATAAGGTAACACAAAGACATACAGTGGCAATATTAACCTCAATGAGGTAACACAAAGATACTGAGTGGCAATGTAAGTCATAACAAACTAACAAAAAAGATACACTGGCAATATAAGTCTCAAAAAAGGTAATGTAAAGACACACAGTGGCAATATAAACCTCAACAAAGTAACACAAAAACACACATTAGCAACATCCGCCACTGCAGAAAGATATGGTGTGATAAAAATATGAAAGCTGCGCAAATATACACAGTGATATTGCAAGTCTAACCAAAGTAATGTAAAGACATACAGTTCTAAACCAGAAATGAAAATAAAAAATATGGCAGCCGTTTGTATTTATTGTATTTCACTACACCATTAAAAGCAGTGGTAATCATTTTAGAAGACTGAAAGAAAAACATAACTATACATAATTCACGACAAAATGAAACTTACATGAGCATGGGTGATGAGCAGTTCTATTGCACGTGTTTGATGGGGGGTATCAACAAGAGATGCTAATGATGTTGACCCTTCCCTGGAGATTCAAGAGATCAGTCAGTGAGTTTAACAACACAAGCTAGCATCACAGATGTTCTAGTTTAAAAACACAACCAGTCGCTTACAAGTCGACAGGGTCGACTTCATTGCACCGAGTTTTTATCCCATCTGGCTCGGTCTCTTTCCGCAGCATGGAAAGCGTTGCACAAAGCATGAACTGCGTAGCTCTAGCGATGACCCACGGGAGTCTTAAAAAACTTTCACTCGTGAACAGAAGGACGCGGTCCGGAATCGAACCCACAACCTTCGGAGCCCAAGTCAAACGGCTTGACCACTTCCACGAAGACTCCCAAACACAACCAAGATTCACATATGTTCTTGTTTAATAACACAAGCAAGCATCAAGGATGTTCTATTTTAATAACACAAGCAAGCATCACAACTGTTCTGTTTAAAAACACAAGCAAGCATCACATGTGGTATAGTTTAACTATACAAGCAAACGTCACATATGGTCTCATAACAATTATGTAGAAATATTTGGTGACGGGAGGTATCACATCAGCTTCTAGCAGAGGTCAGCATGACTGAATGGATAAGAGCACTAGTTCTTAAACATCCGGTGTGCTGATGCAGAGACAACGGGTTCAACACCCACATGGGTCAGTTGGACTAAAATTATGACTTCTTGTTCTTGACATAGGACATAAATTACAAGTACCTCTGAAGTCGGAATGGATTCGCCTGATGGTGAGGTACATTGGTAATAGGGAAAGCTAATTCACAGGCAAAAATCAGAAATAGAAATAGTAGCATGTATATGGACTACCCTTGAGTTCAAAATGAGTGAATGTTAAAAAAATGTGTTTTTTTTTTTTTAAATCAGCTCCTAGCACAAGAAGTTCATTGCCACCAATCAACCCGAGAATGTACAGACTGTTTGTGATTTTCTAGGCAATGTTCAGTAGTTGAATGGGAGGAGCTTTGTACCATCAAAATGAACGCAAAGCTGTCTGCTTCATAATCACCGGCAGCTGATTTCAAACCCTCAGCACGGTATGTCGGGAAATTATGTGTTCACTGTCCCTAAGACAAAGCGGTGGTTAATTCAAGAAGACCCAATAAGAATCTTGGTGTAACTTTTCTGATGGCCATTGTCATATGACACAGATCATAGTGTATGTCCAGTCTCCTTGGTACCTCTAAGACGAGGATGGAAGAGAGAGGCATAGAAACAGGATAGCAAAACAATGGAAAACATCCCCTGAACACAAGCTAAATTTAATTTGCTCATGCACTTTTTCATGTCATTGTTTTCTTAGAGGTATGTTACCAATCATGACCACTACTGATGTTTCTCCTTGCCATGAGGTAAAGCTGTTTAGCATCTTCTATCTGGGTCTTATTTTGCACTCAGTCACCTGATCGAAGAGAAGAGACCAAGGGAAGACTGAGAAGTAAATACCTGGACGGCTTGGCCACATGGCATGACCGAGACAGGAACACGGAGTTGAACCACGACTCTGGTGATCGAGTGAGATGGCAGAACATGACCGCCCACGCTTATTGGCATGGCACATGATGGATGGATGGATCTGGGTCTTCCCTGCCTCTTGTCTACTCCAATATTCCTGCTGTCACAACATTTTCCAGTTTACCATTTCTCATGACATATTCAAAGCATATGGATGTTGTCTATTTTTAATACTTCTGAAAATTATCAACAAAGGTGTATATTTCATGAGTGACAACTTACAGTGGTCGAAGCAAGGTGGGTCCAAACACAATACCCAGGTTACTGGCGCTCATTTGATTGAATTCAGAGTGAGATGCTACCCTATTCGGAAGAAACATAAATTTATGAATAAGTGTATAGTATGATGCAAATATACTAAGCAAATATATTGAAATCTCTCAATATAAAACATTACTAATATCATTGTTGTCATCATCATAAGTCACTTGCCAATGTGCATGATCAATCATGCTTCTCTTTCTAATATCATTGTTGACATAATCATACGTCACTTGCCAATGTACTTCTCTTTTTTCTTTCTTTTGTCCTTTAGCTCTCACTGAAGCATAGGGCCCTCAACTAACTCACGCAAAGCCATCTTATCTCCTTCTGTCCTATCCATATTATTCATCTGAGGTTCTAGAAAAACTGGGAATGAAAATAGAGTTGATGATAGAAATAAAAGTGAAATATTTCACCCATGTTAAAAGACATAATACTCTTATACAAACCATACTGGAGGGCAAGGTTGAGGGCAAGAGGTAGACAATGATACAAGTGGGAAGATAACATCAAGAGATGGACGAACATCAATCTGACAGAATGTACAGTCAGGGCGAGAGACAGTGTTGGAGATCCATTGCAGACAACCTTCATTGTGGAGACGGTACCTGATTGATTGACTCATCTATCTCTAAGTGTCTTTCCTCTATGTTTCTAGGTATGTCTCTATTTCACTTGCTATGTGTATTTCAGAAAAAGGACTTCCTAGTTATAATATTACAGGTCTTTTTTCCATGTGCCCTATTTAGCACCTGCATCTTTCCCCAATCATTTACATACTTCTCTGCTTCGTATTTGTAGCAAAGATACAAGTGTAGCCATGCTGTAGCCTGTTCACTCTTTAATGTTAGTTCAGGATTTCCTGTGTTTACACTTTTGTTGCATCACTTACAACATTTCCAAGAGGTTCTTCTCCACAAGAAATCACTGAGAGTTACATAAGCCAAACTACTGCCAAAAATATGACATGTCTAGACAAACCTTCTAGCCTAGAGAAACAACAGTGGAAGATAAACTCTATGGACCGCTGAGTGAACTAAAAAAGACAGTTAAATTTATACAAGAGACAACATTGCAGTTATAGACATATTTCAAGCCAACAAAAGAAGAGTAAGAATGAGCCAAACAAGGAAAGCTTGTAACTTTTCACTATTGTTTGTAGTAGATATTTATATCAAATGAAACAAAAGCATATGCTAAGATCCTGCATAGAAAAACATGTGCATATTCAAAGTCCTTGTAAGTTATGTATGTGTGTTTCTGCACATTGTTTCTCTGCAGGATCTTATACTTTTTTTGTTTCATTTTATGTCATATCCTGCTGCAGTCAAGATCTTTCTTACAGTAAATGATTACCCATTCTTGTTCAGCTCTCTGAATGTTCAAGGCTCTTTAATGCAAGCAGAGCACATTTCCATGATTTTTAATTCCCTATGATATTCCTGCAGTCCATAGCTTTCAGTTCTTCTAAATCCAGGTCCATAGCCTCTGAAACTTCTTCAAGAAAGTCCTCTAGTAAATAATTGCTGCCATCTCAGGGTAGCACTCCAAAGACTGATGTAAAGATTCTGAACATTCTGAACCTTTTTCCTACTTTTCAGAAATGTGTTATGCTTATTTTTGCGAAATTGATTGTGATGTTTTCCCCTAGTTTTCCTCATCCAAACAGACTCTCTGTCTTTGAAAGCAAATTTCAGCTGTTTTGACAAGTGAGTTCTCTGATCTGCTCTGGTGTAGAATTGCCTATCTAGAAATATTCTGCCCTCTTAACCACATTCACCACACACTTGCGCACTGAGAATAATTTACCATTAGAAGACTCAGTTGGAAGTTTCCATTAATCAAGCTGAGACCATGATGGCCTTTCTCATACTCTCCACTACTTTAGGGGGTCTCAGTGGTGTAGTGGGCTAGCCACCTGCCTTGCACTCTGAAGATCATGGGTTCAATTTTAGACTCCCATCATTCGGTCCGTGAGTGTAAATTTTGGGAGATCCCTGGGGGGTCACTGCTAAAGCAATGCACATTTTTGGACTCCATTATTCAGTTCATGACTAATTTTTTGGAAACCCCTGCAGGTTATTGCTGGAGCTATGGAGTTTGTGCTCTGTGCAAAGCTTTTGGCGGGCCACTGCTGAAATAGATCAAGTAATATAGCATGAAATCCTGTGCAATGAAGTCTTAACCTCTAGCCTTTAAACCTTTAATCCTGTGTTTCAGAGGACAATGATCACTAACGATTACAAAATATCAACCCAGCTTACCTATGTAGATGATGCATGAGCACAGCACAGGTGCAGAGGTTGGAAGATGGCAGTCTAGAAATGAGTTTCTTTAACTGTTCTAACAAATGTTCACCAAACAAATGGCCTGACATGTTTTCCTAGATTTGAGAGGAATCAAATAACAGGCATTCAATGACTGTTCAACAATGTTATCTCTCAAACAAATAACAGTAATGGAAAGATCATTCTAGAATGTTATTTATGTAATAAGCAACAGATAGGCTGTTCTGGGGTATCGTTTCCCAAACAACAGTTAACTATCATTCTGGAATGGAAGTGAGGTTTTAGGTTAGCAGAATTAGGAAGGTTGCATCCATACTCACAAAAAATAAGAGAATTACAGTTTGTGTTCACAGAAATTGGAAGATATTTTCACATCAGTAATGTGAAGTTTATGTTTACATCAATAATAGGGTTGTGTTCACATCATGCTCACACCAACAGAGTGGGGTTCATAGCCATATCAACTGAGTAGGGTTCATGTTCGCATCAACAGAGTAGAGTTTATGCTAATATCAATAAAGCAGGGTTCATATTCACATAAACAGAATATGGTTCGTGTTTCCATAAACAGAGTAGGGTTCATGTTTGCATTAAAAGAGTAGATTTCATGTTTACAACAAAATTGGGTTTATGTTTGCATAAACAGAGTAGGGTTCATGCTCACATAAAAAGAGCAGGGTTCATGCTCACATCAACAGAGCAGGGTTCATGCTGAAATCAACAGAGAGAGCAGGGTTCATGCACACATCAACAGAGCAGGGTTCAACAGAGTGGGGTTTATGTTTACAACAAAGTTGGGTTCATAATTGCATAAACAAAGTTGGGTTAATGTTTGCATCAACATAGTAGGGTTTATGCTTATATCAATGAAGTAGGGTTCAAGTTTACATCAAAATTGGGTTCATGTTTACATTAACAGAGTAGGGTTCATGTTCCCATCAACAGAACAGGGTTCATGCTCGCATTAACAGAGTATGGTTTATGTTTACAACAACATAGTTGGGTTCATGCTCGCATTAACAGAGTAAGGTTCATTTCCACAGCAAGATGGTAAGGGTTTCTTCTTCTTCTTTGCGTTCATCCGGAGTGTTTTTTCAGATGTCATTGCGGTGTGTCTGGTTAGGCACCCTTGGGTCGAGACCCTTAGGCCAACACATCCGACTTTTAGCGTGCATTTTTGGCCAGGTTAGCATTCCTGGGAGACTCTCACTTTTGTGGTACCGTCCACCTCCCAGCTGGTCAAGTTGGAACAGTCGAAGACTGCACGGTAATCCCTCAAATGAAGGCAGGGACAGTCCATAGCATTTTCCACCATCCTGGGTGGCTTCCATAATTGCAGAGCCGGCACATAACGCTCTGGTACTGGGCTCACCGAGGGAATCGTCACGTCCTGCTCATGGCTGCTTTAATTCCTCACTTCAATATATTGGGCATTTCGTTCGCCCCGGGCCATTCCCGCACAAACCAGACAGGTCTGCAGACCGTATGCACTCAGCGAGTTTTCGGACATGTGCTTGTCGTTGCGCCCGTCAGAGCTGTTCCAGGCACGACAGACATTCGGAAAAAAAACTACCTAGTCAGAGCTGTTCCGAACAAGAGCGGCATTCGGAAACTAGGTAGTCAGAGCTGTTCCTAGCACGAGAGACATTCGGACGAGACATTTCTCTCGGACATAAATGTGTAGTGCCAATTTTTAGTTTGCCACCCGTAGGACAGCACTTCCAACTTCAGCAGGCATTTTTAAATGAGGTTAGCTTCCTCGGGTTTCGAGGCACGTTAGACGTATTGTTGTAATGTCGCCCACATCTCAGCTGGTCAAGATAGAACGATCATCGACATCATGGTTATCCCTCAAGGGAAGGCAGGGGCAGACCATGGGCCTATCCAAGGCTATCCAAGGAGGCTTCCATAATTGCAGAGCCGACACATATTGCTCTGAAACTAGGCTCACCCGAGGGGTTGCCTCGTCCTGCTCATGGCTGCTTTAGTTCCTCACTTCCATGTGTTGGGCATCTCGCTTGCCACCGGTCGCTAAATCACATACCAGGAACGGTCAGTCTGCAGGCGACATCCACTAGATAAGCTTTCGCTTCGGACTACGCAATGGATTCGCTAGCCGTGCGTTCCATTTCGTGTTGAGACATTTATCCACCTTGTTTTTCCACCTTTGTCTACACTCTCTATGAGTTAGATAGTCAGTTTTCGTAGCCTTTCATTCGACTGGGGCACTTCTTCAACCTTTTTGTACTCGCTCACGAGGTAGGCTACATGTGCTGCCGGCTCAGCACCTTACCTCCGTACAGCAGTGAGCGAGAAACGGGCGGCCCTCTCATCCGGGGATCCCTCATATCCCCCAGCTGAGAGCCTTCAGACTTGTATCTGAACTGGGCATGTAGCGTGCTCAGTACCTCACCTCCGTATTTCGGTAGGTGAGTTTTCGGCCCGGCTCACTCATCCAAGGGTAGTAGCTTAGAGGCGTTCAGCTACATCTCTCAGATGGTGGCCTTTGTGTAAGTGTCTGGACCAAGTTTGTGACTTCATGCGCTTGAGTTTAAAATCTGACTGCTATCCTCAGTCTACCTGCAGAGCAGCAGGTTGTGTCTCTCTTAGTCTGGTCCCTATCCCATGAGCTGTCCGATATGTAGTTTTTCTTCCATCAACAAGCACATGGGGTCGATGGGACACACAAGGTCCCCCACCACGGCAAGGTGGAGACACATCGGGGGAGTGGTAAGGGTTTAAGAACACAGTAGGGTGGGATTCATGTTAACATCAACAACAGTAAAGTTGACATTCACATCAACACAGTAGGTTCACATTCGCAAGGAGGGGTTCATGCTGATATAAATAAGAGTAGGTATGTTTCACTTTCATATCAACATAATAGTTTCAATTATATCATAAGAGTAGGGTTCAAGTTCGCATCAGTAAAGGAGGTTTTTATTTTTTACATGCTCACATCAACAGAATCAGGTTTATGTTCACAATAGTAAGTTGTGGGTTTATGTTCACATCAATAGACTAGGGTTTACATTCATATTAACAGAGTAAGGTTTCAGTTCACATCAACAGAGCAGGCTTCATACTGACGTCAGTGAGAGGGCAGATTATGTTCACATCAATAAAATAGAGTTCAGTATGAGAAGAGTTTGTGTTCACATTATTGAGGTGAATATAGATGATCACATGTAGGGAAGACAATAAACCCTTGTTCAAACTACATTACAAATAGCTTAACCAAAATCTTTAAGACACAATGTAAATAGCTAAAGTAATCAGTTTAAACAAAATCTTAAACAAACTAAGAATGAAAGAAGAATTACCACACAAAATCAAAGTTTAAAAATAAATATTTTTGGCAGGCACAAATAAGGCCATATCTTTCTGAGAACCACACAAAATGGAACTGTGGAAGACAGATGAGCAAGAGGAAGACAACAGTTTAAAAAGAAGGATAACATCAAGAGATGGACTGGCCAGAAGACGATAGACTATATTATTACAGAAAGATTCAGAATTCTGGAGATGTATTGCAGTCGACCTTCATTGTGAAGACAGCAACAGATCTAGCCTGATAAACAGCCTAAAAATAAATCTAAATAATATAAGATATTATATTAAAATATGTCATGTGATGAGAAGAGAGGCATTGGAGATCATTGCGACGACTGGAAAGATTGAGGGGAAGAGGGGCAGAGATCGACCAAGATGAATTATGCTGGATGGACTGAGATGGTTCCATGCAGGAATATCAGCAGCAGAGTTGATTCAGAACACCAAAGACCGAGATACGTGGAGAGACATGAACACCTACGCCAGCTGGCATGGCACTTGATGATGATGATATTAAAATAATATTAAAATAAAAGTAAAGAGACATGTGGTCAATATACTCCACCGCCCATCTTTACTTCCTAACATATTTCCTGATACCCTTTTCAGCCCGGGTCCAGCTGGGAACCCAAGTCAATTTAAAAACGACCCCGTCTGGCACCACGCTGGCAGGCAAGCTTGCTAGCCACTGTGCTGATGCAGCTCCCTAAATCTTCACTAAAAGAATCCTTTTACATGACCCCATGAATACTGGGAATATGGTGCTAGCCCCATATTTTCACAAATACAGTACTACTTAATAAATTCTCTAGGAATAATAAACTGTCTATATAGGCTACTCATCATCTAGTGCTTTGCTGGCTGGCATAGGCGATCATGCCTCTCCACAAATTACGATCTCCGACGTCATGGCTCAATTCGTGTGTTGACTCCCTTCCGTGCCATGACACAAGACTGTCAAGAATCTTCTCACGCTGTCTTCTTCCGCAAATCTTTCCGGTTGTCACATGATGTTCCAGTTTTTGTCTTCTCATAACGTGGCCAAAAAATGGTGACTGCCTCTTTCTGATGTTTGTGATAAGTTGTTTTTGCGACTCAGTTTCCCCGAAAACTTTCCACAGATTGCTCATTTTGGCTGTCCAAATAATAGACTACTACCAATGATGAAAAGATATACTGGATGTTCTTTAAAAAGGTGGTAGTCCCATTGCAGAAACTGGCATGTGAAGTGTTAGGCCTGACTGTATTGAAGACCATGGCATCATGAGGTAAGGTGGCCAGTTCTCTTCCTTGCCATCCTTCCGTCTCAATTTAAAGAATATTCAGAAAATTAAACAGTACCCATTTTATAAGGATGGGCTGACCCTAAAGCTGTATTGGCTGGAAAAAGAATCATGCTGCTGCTGAGGATTGAACCCAACCCACTGCCATGATAAGCAAGTACACTAACAACTGTGTGACCATGACTCTAAATCTTACAGCGAGATTGAAATACATAACAGCTCACCTTGGCAGCATGAATGAAGTCTGAGTATAATCTAAATGTTAATAATGGTTCCGGAAGCTGAAACATAAAACAAACATCATGAAAAGTGAAAGACAGTATAACCAATGGATGTTTAGGAAGCTGAAACAAAACAAAAATCATGAAAGGCAAAGGACAGTATAACCAATGGATGTTTCAGAAGCTGAAACATAAAACAAAAATGAAAGGCAAAGGACAGTATAACCAATGGATGTTTCAGAAGTTGAAACATAAAACAAAAATCATGAAAGGTGAAAGACAGTATATGTAACAGAGCACCATCTCTGTTAGGGTGTTGGTGAGTTAATGAGTGGTGTGCAAGGGGGAAATGACTAGTACAAGGCACGGTTGAGCATCCCGTAAAAAGGTAACTAGGGACGCTCAAGCCGTGACACGGGTTAGAGATGGTTAGTTACTATCTGAACCTTGAGTCGGCAACATCTTTTGTAATAACAGAAAACGATGTATTCAGTCAAATTAAACATATGGAAAATACAACCAGGACTTTGTTTACATCTGCTATATAACTGTTGCCCTGTTATATATAACCAATAGATGTTTTCCTACAATGGAGATACTAATGAAACCTGGATTACACCCATATCAAGATGTCAAATTTTGGAAGTAAATAGATTTACACATTTCAAGATGTCCTACAGAATGAATCCATTTGTGTGCTGATGTTTTTCCATACATGATAAAAGGCTGTGAAGAATCTTCTCTCGTTACCTTCTCTTTTTTTCCCACAAATCTTTCCGGATACAATATGTTGAAGTTTTATAGGAAGGCGAAGGGTATCAGCATGGCATTTTTCTTGTAAACTATGCTTTTTCACAAACTGTATCGTGTTAACGATATCCATTGAAGTTGCTATAAAATCACCTTGTCTGCTAGGAAACATCATGTAGTTACAGATGATACCTGATCCAAACCATGCAATTATACACAAATACATGTTACAAACACCTTCTATGTTGGAATATGGAATATCAGGAAACAAATAAAACAAATTGCTGGTAAATATATCAGGATGAAAATTAATAGAATAATCTTAGGCATTAATTAAATGTAATGGATAACACCAAGCAATTATACGCAAATAAATGTTATAAATAACTTAGATGTTAATATGTGGAATATCAGAACACCTGTACAAAAGGGAAAGCTGGTGACTATTAAGAATAAAATAGATGTAATGAATGTTAATTTTATGTATAATGTTAATTAATGTATTATTGAAATGCGATGGCCTGGTACAGGAGACAAATATTTAGATAAACAAAGACATTTTATTTACTCAGGAAGGAAAGGATACAAATTGAGAAGTCAGAATAATTTTGGATCCGGAAGTGCAAAACCAGTCAAAGGAGACAAACTCAGAGTATTATTTGTGAGATTACATGATAGACCTCTGGATAATAGTACCATTTGGGAATATTCATCAGCAGATAGCACAGAAGAGAATATAGACGTATTTGATAATAAAATAGACTCCTCATGAGATCTGTGTAATACATGTGAAATAACCGTGGTACTCAGAGCAAAAGTGGGACATGAAAAAGTGAGGAGCGCATCTAATGGTTGTGTTCTAGGGTAAAAGAAAATGGAGAGGTGACAGATACAAAATGGCATGGGAAAAATACTCACATCAATCTTTGGGTGGGAAACACTTGAGGCCACTGACACACACTAGAAATAAATACTGACTGGCGCTCAAGGAAGAGGAAGAAACGAAGACACACTAATCAACATCATCATGTGCCTTGCTAACTGGCACAGGCGTTCAGGTCTCTCCACAGATTTCTAGCTGGTGCTCTGGATCAACTCGGCTGATGATATTTCTTCATGCCGCTGTCTCAGTCAATTGAGCATAATTTCTCTTGGTTTGCCTCTTCTTCCTCTTATCTTTCCTGTCGTCACGTTTTCCGATGCCTCTCTTCTCATTACATGACCATAGAATGTTGTTTGTCTCTTTCTTAAAGTTGTATATAATGTTCTTAATTCATTAGTCTCCTCCGGTCAATCGTTGTTAGTTATTCTGACAGACACATTAGCAACAGAAAACCTTAAATTATAATATCACTGACATTTATCAACATTTCAAGAAAATATCCTTTCACTAACCTGTCTGAGATAAAGTTTGAGTACATTAGAGATAATGTTTGGGTGAACATCCTCCAAGTCAACAGCTTCCGGGTCTATATCAAACCTCTGGCACAAATGTTCCACCTTGCTTTTCACTCCCGATACTCGGTAAATTCCCTGGAGGGAACAAGAAAAGTCTGTGTTATTAACAGTATTTTTGCACACAAATAGACAAACTGATGATAGTGTAACTAGAAAATCCCTTCACTGATACCCACAGGGCAAATGAAATAGAGGGGGGCCTAAAAGAACATGAAGAAGAGAATTAGAGACAGAGAAGATTAAAATAGGGAGGGCAGGGAGACAACTGCAGGATGTGGGAAAACATAGGGCAGCTTGCTGTATGTTGATTGATGGACAATGGACAATAAAGGCCGTAGTAGACGAAGAAGAAAAAAGTATTTTAAAAATATGTCTGCAGGTTTAGGCGCTGATATATCTCAAAAGATAATACTTCAAAACTGAAACCATCTTCTTCTTCTGACTCCTCTTTGATGCTGAAAAAGCATAGTGATTGCATTATGTTCCCTTAAAGTAAAGCTGTCAAATTCGTAGCTCTCAGATGAAAATCTGACTTAAGCATGGCACTCCTTTTACAACCAGGTTTGCTTTCCCTCATCTACAAATACTATTAATTTACTGTTGTGAGTGGGACGCAGAGGTGTTTCCAAGGCACCAGGGCCGGGTTATATACTAGCCAAGAACTATTCACGCGTCCTTGTCGAGCGTCCTGGGCAACAGGTCCCTTCAGGGTCCTGGCTAAAGTCAGTAGGATCGCCGATTCCTCCGAAGTCGGAGAGTGTCTGTCTGTACGGCGAGGAACCACCAGTCTGCACACCAATAAGCCAGACATGAGACAACGGATACTCACGCAAACCTCAGGTCCTGTATGATATCACACTGATGTTGGACAACAGGATGCCTTCATCCAACATACAGGACTTCGCGTTGGAGCTCAAGCCAACGAACACAAGCAAGCACTGTTGTGGGTAAGTTTTATGATAGTGAAATTTTGCCACAGCAGCTGCCTCTTAGATTTCCAGAAGTGTGGCATGTGCACATGAGGCATCCTTTTTAGAATGGTGACTTGCATGTCTTCATGGTGATTGTCTTGCTTGCATTGATCTAAATGCTATATTTCTGGCACTCTCTAGATAATGCATTATATGTTTCTGCAGCTTCTACATTGTGGATAACATGTCCTTGTAATTGATATGCAAGTGAATATATAAAGAACAGTAACATCAGAGCAAGTTTTAGAATCATTCCCTAATAACAATAATATTAATATGTGGAAATCTAACTTTGTAACAAGGCCCTACCTTAATCATCACGCCCCGCTTGTCAATCTCACTGAGGCATTTAGACACAATAGGAGGCACTTTAGTCCGGAACTTATCAACCTGCTCCTGAAAGTCTACACCAAAAGTAGTGTTTCGCCGTCCTCTATGAAGCTACACAAAAAAGTAGTTATCAGACAAACTGAGTATTTCAGAAACATACAGTCGTAAGACAAACTGAATATTTCAAACTAATATGAAGTTTGCACATCTTTCAGTGACAAATTCTGCTTCTATCCACTTCAATGTTTGTTATATGATGTTTCAGTGACCAACTCTACTTTCATCCACTGTAATGGGTGTTATATGATGTTTTGGTTATAAATTCTGCTTCTATCCACTGCAATGTGTGTATTATGATGTTTCAGTGATAAACTCTGCTACTATCCACTGCAATGTTTGTTACATGAAGTTTCAGTCATAAACTCTGCTTCTATACACTGCAATGTGTGTTATATGATGTTTCAGTCATAAATTCTGCTTTTACCCATTGCAATGTGTGTTATACGATGTTTCAGTGATAAACTCTGCTTCTATCTAGTGCATTGTGTGTTATAAGATGTTTCAGTGATAAATTCTGCTTCTATCCACTGTAATGTGTGTTACATGATGTTTCAGTTATAAACTCAGCTTCTGTCCACTGCAAAGTTTGTTATATGTTTCAGTGATAAATTCTGCTTTTACCCATTGCAATGTGTGTTATACAATATTTCAGTGATAAATTCTGCTTCTATCCACTGCAATGTGTGGTACATGATATTTCAGTGATAAACTCTGCTTCTATCCACTGCAATGTGTGTTATATGATCGTTCTGTGATAAACTCTGCTTCTATCCACTGCAATGTGCGTTATATGATCTTTCTGTGATAAACTCTGCTTCTATCCACTGCAATGTGTGTTACATGATATTTCAGTGATAAACTCTGCTTCTATCCACTGCAATGTATGTGATGAGTAAATTCTGTGAATCCATAATGCCATAGAACTGGAAGTTATTTGACACTTGTTTAATGAAAACAAACCAGATGCAATGATTTTCTCCTTCACATTGTCTTTGTTATTTAGTTATGTCCTCTTAAGAAATAAGAGCTGTGGTGGCAGTGGCTAGTGTGCTTGCCAGTCAAGACAGTAGTCTGGTTCAATCCCCAGCAGAGGCAAGAATTTTTTTTCCAATCAGTATGACACTGCAACCATGTGTTATTATGGCCCTTAGGGGTAGCAAAGAATAGCAACACTGTAACCTATCATTCATGTCATCAGAGATGATCAAAAAGGGTTTTACTTGGGGCTGGCTTCCCCATCCTGTAGAAAACTGCAGCTGCACAGTCCAACCACCTATGAACAAGTCTAAAGATAATAGGATGGCTTTAAGCATGTTGCTTGACCTCAGTGCTCCAGAAGATGTATGGCTCTGAGGCTCCGACAATGCAAAGTCTGGACTGCTGGCTGGATGTTTCAAAACCTCAAATTGCTGAGCATGTAGTGCATCCACTGTCTATGCAGCCATATGAGGGTGGGCATTGTAAGCAACAACGTTCCTTCTGAAAGCAGTCCCCGGAGTTTTGATTATATTGTGGGCTTCAAATTGTTCACTAGCGTGTCACTGTATCGAGCACTAGTCAGTTTAACCCCTTTCCTAGAAATGCACCAATATTGGGCCCCTGATATAACAAAAGATGATCATCATTGACTTTCCCAGCAGATTCATCAATGGCATTTTCTCTTCCAGTTGAAAATTTTTCTACCCATTCATTCACTCTCCCAGATTCAAACAACTCTCTGAATACTGAATCATCATATTCTGTTGATTTCACGTTTCATACCCTTTGACCGCAAAAAAAAAAAAAATTAATAACGCCTTGTTGTTCTCCCATGGTGCAAGTTGACAGTGGGGCGGCCATTTTGTAATAGCTATTGCGCATGCAAAACTGTTCAATCCTCACGACCCCTACGTGGGATATTGCTTAAGTTTGTGTCCTGAAATAATATTTTCCATTGTGCATACTCTTCCAGGCACTTTATAACATCCCTGTTACTTAATGACTTTCCCGCGTACTAACAAAAGAAAGCCTCGGTAGCCTACCAGCCTGGTGGTCACGTGTTCAAATCCCCTCAAAGGGCTGATTCGTTTAAACTGACCTGGGTTCTCAGGTTTACACAGTCTAACATAAGTACCAGGAAATGTCCTGAGAAATAAAGGTGGCTGGCATGATATTGACCGCAACCCCCCCCCCCCCCCCCCCCCCCCCCACAGAGTGTCCACTGGTCTAAAAATATGAGGCCAGCACCAAATACCCAATACATCTCACAGCGTGAAAACAGGTCCTTTTTTTTTACCTCTTGCTACTACTAAACAGCTTGCTCCATGGCGAAGAGGTTACGGACGTAGTTCGTAATCCCGGATACCCGCATTTGAAACACAGTTGCAGGCGATTTGGCAGCAGACCGCCTTTGGTTTTTTATGAAATGGTATAGGTGTCGATCGTTCAGAAAGCAATGGCAAACTATTGAACATAAACTTGCCAAAAGATCACAACAGTGAAAAAATTATGGTGTTGGCTGCGATGTCCTGTAAAGGATATGCAACTAACTTTAACAGCTAAACATGTTTGTAGCTTCAGTTGTACAGTCTTGTGATCACCTGAACAAACAATTTATGGCAATCAATATGCTTCTGTTAACAGAAATTGTGGATTTCAGAAAATATTACCAGAAGCAGTCCTGGCAAATCTAAATTATCAGTGTCGGCCACCGTCGCTGTTCTCTTCATAGCTGCAGCCTTTCTGTCTTTGCCTGCAAAAAAAAAATGTACATTGCGGGGAAAAACTAGAAACGAAGTGAACATTTTAGAAATATTACTTTCATGGCGGCACATGTTAACATAAATATTCATCATCATTATTGTCATCATCATTATCACCATCATCATCATGTGTTATGCTGATTGATTGATTGACTGATTTAGGAACCCAGCATTCGGGCATTACCATAAGCGCTCCGTCCCCATCCTCAGCAGCCAGCGAAGAGTTCCAACACTAATAGTACTAGTAGCAATCTGATTATATGTCCGTCTCGCCTTTCCTTTGAGCGTCGATCGTCGGCCAGATCCCCTCGTTGTTGCATTCTTGCCAGACCGTGGTGATCCATTTGTTCCTCCAAGGTGTACACGTGCTCCCACAAAGCCGCAACCACGTTTGCCTTATCATGCATCAATACTCCATCAAGTTTTGCAGAGCCAGCCAATCTGTCTGCCTGTTCATTCCCCAGCACACCAGCATGCCCCGAAGTTGAGTTGAGTTAAGAACCGACATCACTGCACTCAGGACATTCCCATATGTGCTCAGTCCCCTCGTTCAACAGCCAGCGAAGAGCCATACTACTAATTGTTCCCACTGCTATCTGATTAAAAGTTCTCCTAGTCTTCCCTCTCAGTTTTGAGATTCTTCCAGAACCCCTGCCGATCCCCCACAATCTCATTCTTTCCACATATGGGTTCTCAATCTGTTCCTCCGCCTTCTCCACCTGGTCCCACAAGCGCACGACCACCTCCCCCTTGTCCATAGGCAAAATACCACCAAGAGGTGAATTCCCTGCTAGCCTTTCAGCCTGTTCATTCCCCCATACACCTGCATTGCCAGGGCAAAATACCCATGCATGCCCCGGAGAAAAGATCCAGACGATGCTTGTCACCCGTGAATTCCGAAGCGAAGCAAGCCACTCTGCACGAAGCATGCCTGTCCTCACCCTACTCAGCATACTTTCTGAGTCAGTTGCAATCACAATGTGTGTGTGTATCATATTCTCCATCCAGCGGAAAGCTGCACTGACCGCCTCCACTTCCATTTTTAAGCTAGACGTGGTATCATATGCCATGCTCTCCTGCACGTCAACCATTAGCTTTTGCTAAGAACCCCCAGGCACTTCTGCCTCTCAACACCGAACCATCTGTGTATATAATCACACCACCCGGGCGAGCATTAGCCTGAATTAGTTGCTGAATTTCCACTTCCGTGGACCCTGCTGGCCATTCCCTGCACTCCCGGCTCAATGTGATTATAACTCTGCACAAGTCTAACTGCTCCGCTGGCACTCTGACCTACTCCTCTCCTCGCCTAATGTGTTATGCTGATGGTTCGCCACCTCACACAGTCACCTCAGACTTGGATCAGGTCTGTGTTCTTGCCCCAGTTATGCCATATGGCCAAACCATCCAGGTATTTATCTCTTTGTCTTCCTCTTGCTCTTTTCTTGTCAGGTTTGCCAGTTGTCACTAAGTTGTCAAGATTATTTTTTCTCATAAGATGCCCAAAAAATCTTGACTGTCTTTTTGCTAATCAACTTATTCTTATTCTGTTACTAGAAGGATTTAATCATTTGTTCTGCGGTCCATCCTTGGCATTCCTTGCATTTTCCCCAGAAGCCACATTTTCAAGGGCATTAACTGTTTCTCAGCTTATCTGCTTATTGTCTAAGCATAGGTTTTATTTTTTATAGCACTTTAACACTCTTTTTCTCACTGCAATTGAAAATCTGTTTTTGGTATGTTTTCCATCCATCAAAAAGCTAAACACAAATATTATTATACAATTTAAGACAGGGATGCAGAGACATTGTGGTGCTAGGGTTAGATACCACACTAAGACTTCCCTTTACTTCCCATAGGGCATTTAGGAAACAGGTACAAATGTGGCTAACCATGATTTCTGCTGTAGTGAAGTCAGTTGAGAATGACAAACCATGCATGCTGTGAGCTTGTAAGAGTTACAATACATTCCCCATGATGATAGTGGATGACCGGCACCAACTTTATGAATACCCACCTTCAGAACTCACAGGTTTACTCAAAATGAGTGATGTTCACATATCGGGATGGAGCCAAGCCATCACTAGTTCTTGGTTCCCTCAGTTTGTACGAGAATCAATAAGTTAATACAACCAACTAACAAAACTAACAATTATAGATAATCAATAAAGTAGACTAGAAAAAACAGGAGTTTTGTTTCTAGTTTCAAGCAGGACACACTATAGCCCTTTAAACCATACAGTAGCATGTATCTTTGTGCAGACAAGATTCTCATCTATAATGAAGCAAACAACCACTTTCAACAGGGGAAACCTACAGTCGTCTAATCAATCCTACAACTCTACAGATCCCTGAAGCAGCAATAGCAAACTAGCACTTACCCAGAGAATGCGGCTGGTTTTTCAAGAGCAGACAACTCAGTAGCTTTGGAACAGCAACGCAAAATAAAATAGAAAATAACAGACAAGGTTGAAGACGCACCAAAGACAATGCAGTCAGCAATTTACTGCTAAATTGCTTGTCTCAAGGTAAGCAAATCATTAATGGCACCTTGCAGTCTTGACAGACGATTGTTACATTGTTTCAAAAAATGGCCATGGCGGGGACTAGGGATGAAGGCTATACCTCTCCATAGCACAAAGCCTGTTGCTCATGCAGCATGACCCCTCTCTTGGCCTGCCTAGTTTACTCCAGAGGAAAGGTAATATAAATACATCTGGAACAAGACTAGAAGCAGAAGCTGTTGGCTCAGCAAAGTAATGCTATCCCGTTCACCTGTTAGAGCTTTGATCCTAGACCAGTTGCCAACCTAGGCTAAGGGCCTGGTCTGTCCTGAGATTTAGGTTGCATTTCCATGTATTAGGATAAGGCTTGTACCCTCCCAATTCTACTCCTTCATCCGAAGCTGTTGCACAAAGTGAGCATTGGGTTTGAAGAGTGCCATCCAACATTCGGTGCTAACAAAAAGCAAGTAGTACCGTCTACTGTTATACGGCAGCTCAGTCATATCTGACTAAGGCCTGACAGACGTAAGCAAATCAGAGACAACCATAACACTATTCCACCTATAATTAGTGGCCCTGGCAAAGGCTATATCACTGCAGCCTTGTCAAGATGCTAGCAACTGAAGGGGAAGGCAAATCATGTTTCAAAACATACTGCGCTGAAGTTAGATGTGGTGGTTGAGAGATATACATTTTCTAGCTTTGCTAAAAACAGGCACAAGCAACAAATGTCTTATTTTCAGGATGAATGTAGAAGGAAAAACAAAAGAAGAATTTGCTGATACTCCTTAATGTATTAGTAGTAAATCAGAAGCTGAAGCTTCTTCATAAGTCTTTCATACCCTCACCATCAACTCAGATTAGGCAGGCTTGTTTTGTAACAGAACGGCAAGAATAGGGGTCACAGCTATCATGCTGATGCTGATGTCGAAAGTGAATGAACATGAATACGACTAGGAAACTCAACAAATGATACAATCAAGAACAAAAACACATATTTCTACCAAAGTCTTTGCAATGTATAAACAAAAAAAAACAGGAATACTTAACTGATAAACAGAAATATTCAAGATCACAGATGGCTATCCGAATGATCATAAGTAAATATTAAATAAATCAGCTTTCTTGTTATCCATTGTTTGAACATTGACAAAGACTGGTCAAAACATTGGTTTTTGTACTTTGTGCCGGTTTTAAACCTTTCTAGTCACATTTCACATTTATTTACATTTGTTTCTTTCTGAAGCTTTTGCAGTTGCTACTCCTATTTTTCATATACACAATGGTTACTGTAATGTTCTCCAACTGTAAAAATACCAGAGTCATTAACAAAACAAAGTGATGTGACATACTTTTAACCACTTCTGCAACTTAAATAATATTGCAATGAGTATTCTAATATCATCCGAATGGTATTTAAATTAGGTAAGCAGAGGTCAGTATGGCCGCATGAATAAGAGTGCTTGTTCTTAAACATCCTGTGTGCTAATACCGAGGTAGCGGGTTCAACCCCTACATGGTTAGTTTGACTAAAATGCTGACTTCTCATCCTTGACTTGTGGGAGTAAATTACAAGCACCTCTGAAGTCGGAGTGGGTTTGCCTGATGGTGGGGGACACTGGTAATAGGTTTGTCGATCGTGTCACGACCCGAACTTAATCCGGAAGTGATATACCACGCCACCCCGTAATGATCCATTGCGTCTCCAAATATGGCTGCTGTAAAGACCATTCATGTTTTCTACGTCATTCTTTCATTCAAATATCACATGACAATAACAGATGTCATCGTAGGTTCCCCAGGAAAGGTTTGTCTAATATTCCATGCACAGCGATTGGTTGAAATTATCATGGCTTTTACATACAGTTAATTATTTGCAGTAAAGTAAGTAATTTTATTTTCTAGAGCTAGTGTATTTATACTGAACGATATTTTTATTTGCATAATTGAATTCTGAACCGAATTTTTACATTTATGTGGAAAGTTTCATCAATTATGGTCGATTATGGCGGTATAAAATTATTAATTCTGCTCACGTGTTTGGTCTTTGTGAATGGAAAGCCAAGATGGCGGCCAACGCGAAATATCGATCGGACCAACTCAAAACGGACAATTTGAACTACTAAAGTTAAAGAAAATACAAGTTTAAAGATTATTAATAATTTATTTGTATGACTGTACTATTTTTTAATCACTGAACATGACGGAACATATTTTTGATGTCAGTTTTCAAATCCGTTTGAAATCATCTCGCACGCACAGACCGGTAGTGGAGGTAATGGACACATTAAGAGTTCAAACAAGTATGGGGAAGATGGTAAAGTCTTGGCCTTAGAAACAGACACTCATATGTGAATATCTCCGTTTAGAATTGACATACAGGCATCACTGAGGTACCATAAGATTTGGTTTTTCAAGGCCTATCTACTGTAGTGGTCTCATTAGTAAATACTCAATTTTAAAATCATGACTAGCATAACTACTGGTAATAGGGAAAGCTAATCCACACGCAAAAATCGGTCCAGTGCACTAGTAGTAGCATGTGTATGGACTATGCTTGAGTTCAAAGCAAGTGGGGGGGGGGGGGGGGGGAAAGAGACCCCCTCGCCCCCAAATAAATTTTTTTTTTTAAATTAGGTCAGCAGAAAACTTTGTGACAGTTTTACATTTTAAAATATGATGATACGCAAGTACTTTTGTTAAAAGTGAACAAAAATTAAATAATCTTGCTTCAGCAAATATCATACTCACCATTACGAGCAGCTGCTGCGGCAATCTCTTCCTCTGTCACTTCATCCAAAGACTGACTAGAAACCAGATTGCGTCGCATGGCTCTATGTGGACTTCCACTTGGAGAAGACTCGTGAGATTTAGAACTGCATGAAGCACTGTCAGTGTCTGAAGTCTGCTGACCCCAGGCCTTCACTCTGATACGATACTTGTCTGTGAATAAAAACAACTGGGTTGCTTTAATCAACATCAGATACACATGCATGATATGTTCAAATCCTGCACTTTACTTAACACAGAAACTCAACAAGCTCATCTACTCGTCACGTACAAGACAACATTCTACTGTTGGTTGTCCACAAACATAAAACAACATTCTATTCAGCTGAGTGCATATTATGGAGATCAAGACCACTCATTACATAGTAAATATCCAGAGCATGATAACAAAAATGAACGAACAAAACAAAACTTGACGAAATTGTAAACAAAAACAAGATCGTTTGTGTAAATGATTTCACAAGTTTTATTAACAATTCTATCTCAGAATACATGCTATCTTTCTAGTTCAGATACTATTTATTGTTGTCTTCTCCTTTCTTCTTTTACCTTTCAGACTCTCAGTCGAGTATAGGCCCACAACCCTGCACGCCAAACCCTTTGTAGCCAAGTTTATAGTTGATTGGAAGATTTATTTCTATGACGTGAGATAACCGGTCACAGACCAACCCTCTTTAGTCACCTTTCCTGATATGTAGGAGGTCTACAGTGTTACTAACTATTCTTTATTTCCCCTTTAGGGCCCTAGTAACACAAGGTAAGCAAAAACTGTTAAATCAAAATGGAGATCTGTTTTTATTGTTCTTTGACAAACACCCAAAACCAAAACTTCAGATGTAATATTTGCCTACTGATTCCTTGGAAAGGTTCTATACTTATAACTATTTACACTAATAGATTCCTTTGATCCTGCTGCCATCATGTTTATTATTGTATATGGATTATTTATAGAACAAAATGAATATAGAATATTAGAAAATGAAAGATCCATTAGCAAAGAGTTGTAGAGGTTAGCAAAGCGTTGAAGAGATTCCGGTGGACAAAATTACAAAAAAATATTCTAGTCTTACAAGTTTTCTAATCATATCAAAGGGTTTATAGCAGAGATGTCAGGATATCAGCTACTAAAATCTTGGGATGTGTGTCTTTGATCCTGTCCAGTGAGTGGTGCCTGCATGGATAAGAGGCTTTTCCCCGGTCAGGAGAACCTCCCTGCATCACTAACAAACATGCAAATGCAGTAATGACAGTTTTGACTGCTTTTCCTGAGCGTACTGAAACGTTATATTGAACCTGTTCTGCTATATGAAGTGAATTAGGTCTCAGGGGAACCATGGCTGAAGTTACAATATCTGCCTCAGACTCAGAAGGTACAGTGTTCGATCCCAGCTTAAGGCTGAGAATTTCCCAAGAAACTCTGGTATCTAAAGATGTCGCATGTCCCCGATCTCTTGGGTAGTGAGATAGGATACCTAGCCTTCACAGATAAGGATGAAAAAAAGTAGATTTCACGTGTAAGTTAAAAATTCCACGACAGTTAGAAATCAGTTTAGACCATAAAATCAATGCTCTAGCAAATCTGTTAGGAAAGAAAACCTACCCATGGGAGATCGAGCCCATTACCTTGGATGGAATATTAGAGGAAGCAAACCTTAAACAAATGTGAGCTGCAGTTAGACACACCAGCTCTGAGATGCCTAACTAGGTGTGACACACCAGCTCTGAGATGCCTAACTAGGTGTGACACACCAGCTCTGAGATGCCTAACTAGGTGTGACACACCAGCTCTGAGATGCCTAACTAGGTGTGACACACCAGCTCTGAGATGCCTAACTAGGTGTGACACACCAGCTCTGAGATGCCTAACTAGGTGTGACACACCAGCTCTGAGATGCCTAACTAGGTGTGACACACCAGCTCTGAGATGCCTAACTAGGTGTGACACACCAGCTCTGAGATGCCTAACTAGGTGTGACACACCAGCTCTGAGATGCCTAACTAGGTGTGACACACCAGCTCTGAGATGCCTAACTAGGTGTGACACACCAGCTCTGAGATGCCTAACTAGGTGTGACACACCAGCTCTGAGATGCCTAACTAGGTGTGACACACCAGCTCTGAGATGCCTAACTAGGTGTGACACACCAGCTCTGAGATGCCTAACTAGGTGTGACACACCAGCTCTGAGATGCCTAACTAGGTGTGACACACCAGCTCTGAGATGCCTAGCTAGGTGTGACACACTTCCCAAGAAAAATGAACAAAGAAGAATCTTGGAATGTCAATTAACAAGCTAGGAAGAAATTATGTGGTTTCTAAGACAATGTTGTGACTACCTTGGAAAGCCAAAGTAACTAACAAAGATTGTTTTGAAGAGGCTATTGCAAGTAGTAGCGAGTCCCATCATCAATTTAATTTTGAGTATTTACAAATGATACTGCCACAGTAGATAGGCCTTGAAATTCAAAATCTAATGGTACCTCAATGATGCCTGTATGTCACTTATAAGTGAAGATATTCATATCTTTGTGAAGGTGAGACGAGTTGCGATTTTTCATACTATTCACCCGTAATGAGAACTCTCTAATGTGTCCCTTTTCCTCCAACCAGCGAGACCCGCTGGTGTCTGCGCGTCTATGTGTGTGAGATTGTCTCAAACGGTCATATGAAAACTGACTTCAAAAATATGTTCCGTCATGTTAAATGATTACAAAATAGTACAAGTATACAAATAAATTATTAATAATCTTTAAACTTGTGTTCTATTTAACTTTAGTAGGTCAAATCTCACATTTTGTGTGTTGAAAAGTGTAGCGCAATCGATCGATATGCGGCAGCCGTCATGACCCGTGGCTTTCCAATTCACAAAGTCACATCTTCGCTGAAAATCTGTTTTTCAACCACAATTCGAGCAAGTTTAGCGATGAAACTTTGCTGATTCAGCGGCGATATTTTACACAGCAATTAAAATTCACATTAAACAAAGACATCTAATTGGATTCATCAATTCCGATACGCCGCGATCATTCCACTGTGGCTGCCTCTGTGGGCTGCGCTCCTCGAGAGTCGGCAGCTTGCATAGATCCATAGAGCACACTTTATTCACCAACTTTCTTAGTTCTGTATAATATTTTACTTCATAATGTTTAATAGTTTCTATTATATCACCTAATAATTTTGTGAAAAATTTAAAAAAAAAAAAAAAATACACGCACAGCCGGGCTCAGAACCCCGACCTCCCGCGTGAGAGGCGGGCTGCTTACGACTTATGCTAGCGAAAACACAATGTTTTGTTCTGCAAAGATATTTATATAGTAAAGCCGCCGTTTTGGGTTTGATGATCGTAAGATTTTTGCCTGCTTTTCAACCACAATTAAAGCACGTCAGCGATAAAACTTTCCAAATTTCTGAAAAATCTTATGCAGAATTCGAAGATCCATCTACAATTGATGGTTTTCTATTGAAAGCAACAGGAAAAACAATGAATTATGTGTCAGCGTGCCTTCCATTTTTCTCCGCGCGCGAGGTTGGTCGCAACCAAACGGGTCATAGGCGGATTATGAAAACTGACTTCAAAAATATGTTCCATCATGTTAAATGATTAAACAATAGTACAAGTATACAAATAAATTATTAATAATCTTCAACTTTGTGTTCTCTTTAACTTTAGTAGGTCAAATTGCACATTTTGAGTGTTTTAAAGTGAAAGTGTAACATGCCACAGCGATCGATACGCGCATGCGCAGTCACCGTGGCACATAGCCATATGTTTACCCATTCACAAAGAAACGCTTCGCCGAAAATATTGTTTTTCATCCATCCGGCAGCGATTAAAGTGATGAAACTTTCCAGATATAATTTAAATTGTATGCAGAATTCAAAAATACATCTATAATTGATTAAATTCGATTTGGAACACCAGAATAGTGTTACAAAGTGCACATGCCAGTCCTATATATAAGCGCAAAGAGCAAAATAATACACATCTTCGCAGGAAATGTTGTTTACATCCATCCGGCAGTGATTAAATCGATGAAACTTTCCAGATATATTTTAAATTGTATGCAGAATTCAAAAATACATCTATAATTGATGTAATTCTATCTGCAACACCAGAATAGTGTTACAAAGTGCACATGCCAGTCCGATATACATGGCGCAAAGAGCAAAATAATACACATCTTCGAAGGAAATGTTGTTTACATCCATCCGGCAGCGATTAAAGCGATGAAACTTTCCAGATGTATTTTAAATTGTATGCAGAATTCAAAAATACATCTATAATTGATTAAATTCGATTTGGAACACCAAAATAAAATTAATTACGGTAAGTATGAAATATAATGTTATTTATATAAAAGGTCAGGATGATTTCAACCAATCGCTGTGCACAGAATATTGGGCATACCTTTCCTGGGAAACCCCGGATGACGTGTGTTCTTGTCACGTGAGATGTTAATGAATGAATGACATCGAAAGAATGCATGGTAAATTAGATAGCGTTTTCCGGGACAAGGTGAGTCACCGCTAGGTGACTCCGTATATCACTTTTTTTTTCATTTCCGGTAATGGCACGATGGGACTCGCTATAAGTAGAACATTACACACAGCTATAAGAAAGAAACAGTGTTCCTTGGTCATACAATGAGATGAGAGGCACTGCAAAACACCGTGACTGGAAAGATCAGCAGTAGAAGAGTCAGAGACATACAGAAAGAAATGAGGTTTGATGGTCTAAGCCGATGGCATGGAAGAACATCATCAACAAAACATCCAGAACATCTTAGTCTTTGACAGACATAAAAGCCTATGCACATGATGATAATCTAGAACATCGAAGACTAAGATCCATTGACAGATATAAAAGCCTATGCCCCTGTGTAAGGCACATGATGAATATAATCATATCTAGCTTACCTCTCCTCGGTGAAATGACCGGCGAGCCTTCAGGGGAATGAAGGTTATCTGACACTGATCCGTTAGAATGAAAACTTTCTTTACGTGCTTCCCCAGACGATGATGATCTGCAAAACAGCAACCTAGCACTCAGTCTTAAAATGTGTGAGCACTACAAATTTAACATAATTTTATGTTTAAGCTTCTAGATAATAACATGCCCATCTCTTGGACAATAGACGATATAACAAAATTTATATGGACAAATAATAATTTGTGAATTATAGCAACAATCCTAAAGAAAATTGTAAAAGGAAAACAAAATATGTAGCAGTATAGAATTGTAGGGGAGTCACAGTAGCATAGTGGCTAGACATTTACTTTCTGGCCCAGAGGTTACTGTTTGCATCCCCATCGTGGTTAGCTATTAAAAATGTAAATGACCCAATTTCATTGCCTTAAGTTGCAATGGGCATACATGTGGGACACATTTTGTATGGTGGTGGATTATTTAAACTGACTTGGGTTTCCAGGTTGACCCAGCCTAACAAGTGTACCAGGAAGTGTCCAGGCAAGTAAACAAGTAAAGGTCACCAGTGTGATACTGACATCACCCATTGAGTGCTAATTGGTCTATAAAATATGGGGTTAGCACCATAAACTTAATGCACCTCAAGGAGTGCAAAAACGGGCCCTCTACTTACTTTGACTTAAGACCTGTAAATAGCAGATAGTGCCTGTGTGGTTAGAATGGCCAACCTCAGACATCGTAGAACGTGCGTTCAATCCTCAGCAAGAGTCATGGTTTTTAAACGAGATTACTGCCAGCCTGTACATTTACATGGGCAAGCAGCCTTGATTCTTTGACCCAGAGTAAATTTCTCCCAACACCCACCAGCAATGGTACTGATACCACAATGAAAACAGAAACTTGTAATTTGCTGCCAAGATGCTAGTGTGGGAGTGTTGACTTAAGGGTAAGACTGTTGACAATGACTACTTGACACAATGGTTGCTACACACAAGAATCTGGCAGATGCTCAGACGAAAGGATCAAGACCAACTCACGGTGGCAGTGGTATAACACGTATTTCTTGAATTCCAGAAGATGTACACCACATTTGCTCCCACAACAGGCTGAGATACTTTTAGTTAAATAGACAGTCGTACTTATATCCTCTCGATCATGGGCAGTACACTTGATGGTCCTTAACCCTTTACAGGGCAGAGCGGCCATTACCGGCCGATCACTTAAACGAGCATAGCGGCCATTTACGTCCAATACTATTATGCATTGTAAAAACGCGATCTCTCGGCTTTCCGACACTTCCGACGGATACTTTCGCTTTCACCGACAGCTTGACAACATGGCCGCCATTTGTAAACGCGATAGTATGAATTTGAACGGACTTTTACAGACTTTTTTTTATAGTTTTCGGGATTTTTACGCTGTTTTTCAATATGGATTTCGGCGATTCTTCAAGTGATAGCCGAGATTTCGCTCTGTTCAATTTAAATGACATTAAAGGGCACGAAGTTGACTACTAATCGGAGCTAGATATCAGTGCAAAGCGTTACTTTGCATTAGCAGTCTGAGTCGGACTTTAAAGAAAGTGATTATGATTCTGAAAATGTGATTGTAAATTGCCGTATAGGTGACGGAAAATCACAAACAACATGCTGTATTTCGTAAATATTTGTGTTCATATATGGATTACCGGCAACAATCACGTGAGTAACATATTCTGCATGCTTTTCCCTTCATTGTGTTGTTTATTTAACTAAAATCGGTTGACTAACACCTTATTTGTGATGTTTTTACTAACGTGACCCGAAATTTTACAGAACCTGAAAAAATCTTGCCCGTTCAGGGCTACAAAACGGACAAGCGTCTGCCCTGTAAAGGGTTAATGATTTCAACAGTCCAACCGTAGCAACCTTTGTTGCATTGCACTCTCATTCTGTTGCTACCTATACAGTTCAATAGATCAGCTTATTACTTTGTCTTGCACACAGTGAACTAGTTCTCAGTTTCTTACTGCTGCTTACACTTGACGATCAACACTGCCATCAACTACAGGAACTTTCCATCACTCAATCTAGTTGCACTTACATACTCGCATCCTCAGAATATTAACACTGCAAATCATCTTATGATATAAGACGTTGGTGGGAACAGTATCCGGGTTGATGTCAAAGTATCACTGATCTAATGTTATGTGTTGTTTGTCCTATTTGTGTTTAATCGTATATGACTTGTCGCTAAGCTCGTTTGACTTGCCACTAAGCTGCCTTATGTTTGAATAAGAGGCTTTTTCTTTCCCGATTTAGAATGACAACTCTGGTCGTGAGCTTTCCTCATGCTAACCCAAGTTGTCACTAGAGCTCACTGGCTAGCCGTAAGACTAGCTACTACGTTATCTGTTACCGAACGTTGCCTGAGATGATTCTTACGGCGATTTCCGCTTTCTTGTTATTGTACCCGGATATTAAGGACATATAGAGTACTCGTGATGTTAAATTCCCCGATTATTTCAAGTTCGCGTTAAAAAAGGGACCAATTACATTATATAGTTTTTCCCTCCTCGGTTTACGTGTGTATATCTCGTGTTTCTGAAATTCGTTTCTCACACAGAGATACAGAGTGACCTTTTCAGACGTAAGTATACCCACAAATCATGTTTTATGTAGATGTATTTGTTTGTTCTAATATGTGTTATTAGATGTATCGTCCATTTTTATGTAAATCTAGTCATTTTCGACTATTAAAGTCGGGAGGCAGATCCCAAATGAAAATGATGAAAATTGCATGCTCTGATGTGATATTTCAATGGCCGGAAATAGCCGTTTCCTTGTCAGCGATGACTATTTAATATTGTTATGGAATATTCACAGCGATTTGAATGCCAATGAATGCATGATTCCATTCAACGTCAATTTAGTATTTGTGTATATATTTTCATCACTCTGTATGGGCGGGATCATTGATAATTTTTAATCTTTCCAACGGAACATCTTTTGTCAAAATTCAAATATCTACGGCAATCTACGCTGGCTGACAAGTCTCGCTGCGCGTCGTCTGCGCGCGGCCTGACGTCATCACGGCATGGCGTGATGTATACATCTGAGTGTCTGGGTGTTTATATATAAACTGGGAGAGTTATAGTCCCTTGTGCGTGTTAATCTCCTTGACGACCAGCAGTTGTGTGAGTATGTAGGTAGGGTCACAAAAAGTGGAAAGGTCACAACTGTTTTCTTTATATCTTCCTTGTAAATTATAAACTTACACACAAACATTAATATCACGCTTTAAAATTGACCCACAGACTTGAATAGGGTATCGTTGGATTTGTTTTTTCAAGAGCTATCCAACTATGCAGGTTATATAATTAAAAAGCAATTTAGAAAAAGTTACTAAAGTGGCTACGTAAGACTGGCTTTATGGGCTGTCACACTATTGTCTGTTTCAACTTAACTGTTGTGTAACTGTCTTTAACTCTGTAAGTCTCCTCTTTAAGTCATAATTAACTCTATCTAGATACCTGAGAGGGGCTAAGCAAGCACTCCATCTTGTTTAAGGGTGTCCCATAGACTTTCAGAGCCACTTCTCCTTGGATAGGGGATACCACTTACTCTGTAAACTTTAATAATACTTCATGATGATACTCATCATGTACCCTGCCAGCTGGTGCAGGTGTTCATGTCTCACCACAGATCTCGGTCTTTGTTCACTTCACGATAACAACAAATGTAATCTTATGAAGCAATAAATCTTAATTTTTCTGTGGCCTATGGGTTAGTGAAACGCAGTTTCACAATTTCCTAACTTACCAAGTCGAGGGTGCCAAATCAGCCACAAGTGATGTGAAAGCATATTGCTTATGTTGATTTTGATGGTATGAGACATCGTCTGTTCATAAATCAATGGCAAACTACTGAAAGTAAATCACAAACAACCAATAAATGCTAGGCTTGATCGCAACATCCTGTAAAAAAAGGACATGCTGTTAACAACTTAATTTCATGGTATAGTTTAATTTATACACATGAGGAACTGAATCAATCTATTCTTTACAAACTCTACTCTACTGCTATGACTCACTTCTGTCCTTGCACGTAGGGCTCAAAGATAAAAACTTCTGGCTGGCATGAGGCATTGGTCCCAGGTAATCTTCGTACATACTCAGCATACTGGCTCCCTGGCTGGTAGTTTCTACTGCTCTCACTTAATGTTTGGTACTGCAGAGGCAGCGGAGACATCACTATATTGTACAGTTTAAAGTACTCCATGGTCACCTGACAGGGAAAAAAAAAAGATGCAATAACTATACAGGCCAGAGAATAGGTATGAGGGGGCTTCAAATGAAAACCTTAAATGTTTTTTGAGTGAATATATTCTGAAAAAGTACAGAACAAATGTATCATTTTTCGATGTAGTCATCACTGTGTTCAATGCAAGTCCTCCAGTGCCGATAAAGTGCTTGGATTCCTGTAGAAAAAAATTATCTGGGGTCACTACTAGGTGTGCCTGATCCAGTCGTGAAGTCTGTCACAGAAATCACGCCGTTTTGAAACTTCCTACTACACTCATACACTTGCTGGACTGACAGGCATGCACTGGACCTTCATTCACAGATGTATTTCTATAGGTTTCACCCCTTCACTGATCAAAAATAGATAACAGAACGCTGCTCCTCCTTGGTGCATGTCAAAAGTGAGGTGGCCATCTTTAAACTGTAATAACGTCACCATGTTCGTCTGCTCTATGATGTCACATGCTAACACTCTTGACACCCTTAACAACAATATTGACAGGTTACAAGACAATGGTATGGTTATTTAAGGGTTTCATTGTTAGTGGATAACAGAACGCTGCTCCTCCTTGGTGCATGTCAAAAGTGAGGTGGCCATCTTTAAACTGTAATAATGTCACCATGTTCGTCTGCTCCATGATGTCACATGCTAACACTCTTGACACCCTTAACAACAATATTGACAGGTTACAAGACAATGGTATGGTTATTGTAATTTCTATCAAACTTTTAAGGTTTTCATTGTAAGCCCCTTCATAAATTAGATTATTTTATGTGATTGTTTCAAGTGTGTTTGTTGTAGTTATGGATGCTATCACGAGTTGTTCACTCAAAGAGGTCAGGAGAGGTCTTGATCAGTATGGCACCTGACCCTGGCATATCACATCTCTGTGGTTGTTGGTTAACAGAAGCCACATCATGGCACTCTGTATATGCCCATAATTGCCCAGTCTCCCTAAAATGAAGTATATGGATGCTAACTACCTCCACTGGACTCTGGTTGGATTCACATCTTACATATCCTTGAGATGTTACACTAGTTTCAGTTTGTATTTTATGTTCCTTTAGCCTGGGCTTTGTTGTCTCATTGCAGATTGTTACATTACACAGATATCTTTCCTTGATTACCAGCACAGTTGAAGATATGCTCATTTTAAATTTGCCTGACAATGATGACCTAGAAGCCGGCCAATCTGCCCCTCATTACCATGGGCTCCCACGTCTTTAAGGCAGCATATCCATACAGGTTTCCGTAAGTTAGTCATACTCATGAAAGACATCCATGCATCCTAGAAACTTGAGATGAATGTTTGGATGCTCACATTTCTTTACACTATTCACTTGAAAACTTAACCTGCTTGACTGGATCACAATTTCAGAGTAATAATTTTCTCTAGCAATAATATTTACAGTGAGCAGCATGCATATTTAGGTTTATGTAGTATGTACAATTAGGCAACTACATATACTTCATATTTCTTTGACGCAAACAAAAAAATGTAATCAGCAAATGGCAAAAACAATGGAAATGAAACACTCACATCTTTTATAACCTGATCACATTGCTGTATCTGCTCCCTGATCTTTGCAAGTAGATCACCCTAAAAGCAAATATATGAATACACTAAAAACAAGCAGATGAGACAATTAAGCATGCATCTATTCTTCAAAAACATGCAATAACAGTGACTGCATCATGGTCAAAGAAACCTAACATGGATTAAACAACAGCAATGAAATAAACATCTTGCTGTGTCATGGTGAGAAAGATAGAAACTGAGGATACAAAAGAATAGATACATTATGGATAGAAACCCAACATGGGTAAAACAACAGCAGTGAAACAAACACTTCACTGTGGCATGGTGAGAAAGATAGAAACTGAGGACACAAAAGAATATAGATACATTAAGTATAGAAAGAAAGAATCCCCGGGAAGGTTAACCCAGTCAACAAATGCCCGCAGAAGTAGGATGTGTTGGCCTAACGGTGCAAGAACGCAGCTCTGCTGTAAACAGGCACAACGCAATCACATCCGGAAAAAAAACTCCGGATGAACGCAGAAGAAGAAGAAGAAGAAAGAAAGAATATGATTATGCAATGTTTAAAAAGTTGTTTAATGTCCTATAAAGGATGTCACGATATACGCCTGCATTTTTTGGCTATTGCTGTTTTGGATTTACTAGGAAACTTTTATGTTCAGTAGTTTGCCAACTCTGTGGCGAAGGAGTTACGGACGCAATTTGGTAACAAACCGCGTTTTGCTGATTATTTTATAAAATGGTAAGAGTGCCGGTCATTCAGAAAACAATGGCAAACTACTGAACGTAAACTTGCCAAAATATCATGAATAGCCAAAAAATGCTGGGGCTGATTGCAACATCATGTAGAGGATATGCAACTAATTTTAGTTTGTCAATGCTTCCTGAACAAGAGTCCAGAATAATGCACTAAAGTACAGGGCAATTCTGCAAACTTCAAAATTTGCTGATGACGTGGATCACTAGTAGACATGTGTCAAAAACTGCCTTGGGTTAGCCATCTGCTGTGAGGACACAAAATGAACAGGACCATCAGGACTGAGGAAGGACAACTGTGAACTTTCTATTAAGGACATTGCTAGCACTTTGTTCATTTACATTGATTGCAGTTTACAGTGAAGGTGTCATATTTGCACTTTCATCATCATCATCATCAAGTGCCCTGCCAGCTGGCACAGGCGTTCGTGTCTCTCCACAAATCTCGGTCTTTGGTGTTGTGGATCAATTTTGCTGCTGATATTCCTCCATGCCACCGTCTCAATCCGTTCAGCACCATTTCTCTTGGTCTACTTCTGCCTCTCTTCCCCTTGACCTTTTCAGTTGTCACTGTGTTCTCCAATGCCTCTCTTCTCATCACATGACCAAAGAAAGCTGATTGTCTCTTTCTTATTGTTGTATATAATGTTCTAGTTTCATTAGCCTCTTTCAGGCAATCGTTGATAGTTACTCTGGCCATCGAAGGAATTCACAACATTCATCTCAAGAACCACATCTCTGTTGCTTCCAAGTTCTTCCTAATTTGTTAATTTACATTCCAAGATTCACTGCCATACAGCAAAACAGGTTCTATATAGCATTTCAGCACTCTCTTTTTATTTTTTTATGTGCACTTTAGGCAGAAATATTCAACTTCAAATGGTATAAAAAAAAAAAAGTGGCGACTATTGCTGAGCTAATACAGGAGATGGAATGAAAACAGTAATTGGTTGTTTTTTTTTTTTTTTTTTTGGGGGGGGGGGGGGGGGGCGGCGCCTCACTAGCTTTGAACTCAATCGTAATCCATACACACTACTTCTAGTAGTGCTGGACTGAAATTTTCATGTGATTAGCTCTCTCTATTACCAGTGTCCCTCGCCTTCAGGCTCTGACTTCAGGGGGACTTGTCATTTAGGTCTCCAAGTCAAGGAGAGAGGTCAACATTTTAGTCCAACTGTCCGGTGTAGGGGTTGAACACATGTTCTTTTCCATTCGGCCATGCTGACCTCGAACACACAATATAACTATAAAACTAAACGAATGAAAGATACACAGATACAAGCAAACATTTCAACCAATGTCTTCATCAATGAACAAAACTATAGGAATATTTAGCTAGAAAACATTAAACTTCAGCATAAGATTTCTGGGACCAGGTTTGCCTTCTCTGTTTAAACCAATACTCTCGCAGCCAGAATTCAGTGATATGGGACCACTACTTGAAGGTTGCAAAAAACTGACCCTTACACAAGAACTCAAGCTATGGGCCACTGATTGCCTAATCTCCCTGTCGTCATGCATATCAATCAATCATGTGCCATGCCGGAAAACATGGGCGGTCATGACTCGCCATTTCACTCGATCACCAGAGTCGTGGATCAGCTAAGTGTTCCTGTCTCGTCCATGCCACGTGGCCAAGCCATCCAGGTATTTTCCTCTCGGTCTTCCTCTTGGTCTGTTCCCCTCGATCTTGCCAGTTGTCACTAAGTTCTCCAATCCATTTCTTCTCATAACATGTCCAAAAAATTTTGACTGTCTTCGTCTAATTTCTCTAATCAGTCTACGATTTTCATTTGTCTCCTGTAGTACTTGGTCATTGGTTTTTCTATCTGTCCATGGTACTCTTTGCATTTTCCTCAGAAACCACATTTCTGTAGCCATCAAATGTTTTTCAGCTTGACTGCACATTGTCCAAGTTTCACATCCATACAAAAGAACAGGCTCTATGTACCCCCTCAACACTCTTTTTCTCGTTTCAATTGACATCTTTTTATTGGTCAGAATGTTTTTCATCTTGCTAAAGGCTACTTTCGCCATGGCGATTCTTATTCTAATCTCTTCAAGGCATCTCCCATACATATTAACACATTTTTTGTTATGTAAATGTTTTTTCTCAGTCTACAAGACTGATTACTGTGAGCAGAGCCCCTTCCATCCTTCACTATTCTCACACAACTGCAGGTTAAGCATCCCTAATACGGCTTTCTGAGACCACATTAAGAAAGGTGGGTACCGCATTTTACTCTCCATCTGTTTTGGAAAGTTTAAAATGGTTGGCTATGAAACTAAACTGGACTTACTGTCACAGTCATGCAGAAATTTATGGTAATGTAACAGCAGACATGTTGGTACCGAATTGCCTATAGTGGATGCACACAGATAATAATGACATAAATGGTGAGATTTAATATAGCCAAAGTATTTCAGTTTCTGAGACATGATGCTGTTTATGAGTCAGCTGTCTTTGATGTTCAGATTTTGCAGAATGTTGGCATGTCTTCTTCTTGGTCGCGACATTCTAAAAACTGGTCTGTAACATTTGAGCTCAAAAGCCCACATTTTCTTTTTTAGTAATTGGGAAATGGTCCATGACAGTATTTTGCAACAAGAAAGATGCATGTACTCAAAAATTGTCTTTAAAAAACATGTATACACAAGTTTCCTCATATAGCCACATAAGGTTCTAAATATAAAAATATTTACAGGCCATTTGTACATTTCATGAAATATGGCTGAGAGAATAAACTGATGCAATATGCTTACTTTGACCTTAAACAACTCCTGCTGTCTGTAATTGGCCTCAGCGACACAAGCCTTGTAAGTTGTTTCTGCTTCAGCAGCCTGTTGACAGATACAAACAACTTGGCCATACTCCTCTGCTTTCTCACAGGTTATCTCAGTGTTACACTATATACTGTCTGAATGGTTATCTTAGAGCTACACTGTATAATATCTGACTGGTTATCTTAGTGCTACAGTGTATGCTCTCTGACTGGTTATCTCAAGGCTACACACTGTATACTCTCTTACTGGTTATCTCATTGCTACACTATGTTCTCTGACTGGTTATCTCAAGGCTACACTGTATGCTCTCTGACTGGTTATCTCAAGGCTACACTGTATGCTCTCTGACTGGGTGACTGAATGCTACACTATATACTATCTGACAAGTTATCTCAATACTAAAAAGTACACTATCTGACTGGTCATCTCATTGATACAGTGTATATTATGTGACCGGTTATCTCATTGCTACAGTGTACGCTCTCTGACTGGTTATCTCAATGCTACACTGTATACTATCTGACTGGTTATCTCAATGCTCCATTTTATACTATCTGACTGGTTATCTCAATATTACAGTGTATGCTCTCTGAGTGTTCATCTTAGTATTAAACTGTATGCTATCTGATTGATTGTCTCAATACTAAACTAGACAGGAAACTATCTCCTGTAGTACATTATTTCTATGTACAAAGTTCAGTTGTTATGACAATTATGTTAACAAGAAAAACAAACGTAAACTAACAAATACATACAAAACATACTTCAAACTCAAGGCTAACTTTATAAAGTTATTATGAACAAATCTGTCTCAAAGTAAAAGATAACAAAGGTTAACTTCCTATGTTATGAAAGTAAGAATACTAGACAAATGACGGCTAGATTTTGGTGTAAGGAAGCCATCTTTCTCTTCTGCAATACCATATTTTATATGATTAAAAAATAAAAATAAAATAAATTAATCTTCGGTTAAGAAGGAATATGCTTGCCTTTCAGCCTGTGGTCATGTGTTTGATTCCCCCTAGAGGCTGGGCTTTCAGGTCAAACCTGCCTAAAAATGGTACCAGGCCATTTTCTAGGTAGTAAATATGAGTGTGATACCAACATCACCCACAGAGCGTTGGTGGGTCTTAAAGATGAGACTTAAATGTTTTGCATATCCTTTACAGGACATTGCTGTCAACAGCAGCATCTTTCAGCTGTCTGTTGATTTCTTGGCAAGATTACGCTCAGTAGTTTGCCATTGCTTTCTGAGCGGCTGGTTCAGTTATCCCGCAAGTCACCAGCAGGGGAGGAACCGCTCCCAGTTCTCGCCCACTACGAGACTCTGCGTGATAAACGGGATTACGGAGAAAGTGTTGTAACCCCTCGGCCAGAGAGACCGGCAAAGATGAGACTAGCACCATAGAATAATGTTTAATATGTATGAAATGTTACATCTGAACTTCAACATTTTAAACAAGATAATGGGAAGACAGGGAAGTAAAAGCATGAAAAAAATCACCATTTAAGATATTTTAAAGTGTCAATAATGAAGCATAGTACAAATAAAATGCACAATACCAAAAGAACATTAATGAGACAGATGACAAGAACAATGACGTGCACAGAAGCAAAATAAATCATATCTTAAATGAATTTCTCTAACTGCAATTGTATCAAAATCCTCCATGAATATATCAACAATGGTAAAGCAGTGATAACAACATACAGCAAACAGAAGAGTGACAACAGGATGCCAATAACCTTGTGCATAGCTTCCTCCTCTGCTTTCCTTCTCTTCTCCTGTTTCTCTCCATCTGCTTTAAGAGCTAAGTCACGAGCTCTGTCATAATCCTGTTGTCTGCTCATGTAATGTGAGTGGGCTTTACGAAGGTTAGTCACCGAGTCATTCTAGAGAATGAGAAATTATTGAAACGTCACTGTACTCACCGTATAATTATTGATGAGTCTAGATAAGATTATTTTTGTGTTGTTTAAATGAGATGTGTGTTATCAAGGTTCATGAGAGAAGCAACTGTTGGGAGTCTCCGTGGTGAAGTGGTTGCATCACCTGACTCGTGCTCCGAAGGTTATAGGTCTGATTATGCCCTACGTCGTTCGGTTCATGAGTATAATTTTCTTAGAGACTCCTGAGGGTCTTCGCTGGAGTTTGTGCTTTGTGCGATGCTTTTGGCAGGTCGCCTTGCACAAAGAGACTGAGCCACATGGGATAAAATTCAGTATAATGAAGTCAATCATCTTTCCTTTCAAATCCTTGTTTAAGCAACTGTAACCTACCATGCAAAGAACTAAAACTCCAGTGAATTTAGAGACGAGGAAAAGACGCTGGCGATGGATAGGAAATAAACTGAGAAAACCTGTGCATAGTACAGTTAGTCACTTCCTTGTCTGGAACCCACAGAGCAAAACAAAATTGTGGGGGACCTAAATGCACATGGAGAAGAAAATTAAAAGCTTAGATGAATAATATGGGAAGACATGGGCAGAACTGCTGGAGATAGTAAAAGATACAATGGTTTGGCGTGAGTTGGTTGAGAACCTATGCTCCATTGGGGGATAAAGGGCAAAAGAAGTAAAGAAGAAATAAGAACCTACCAAGCATGTCATAAGAGTTGACTAAGGAGGGTTGGCATGAGACAGGCTACCTCATCCCATTGAAAATTTAACTGTAAAATCTAACCAATTATTTATATATGTACTAATGGTTTGGTGTGGGTTAGTTGAGGGTTTATGCTCAACTGGAAGATTAAACAGGCTGAAGAAGAAAAAGACAAAGATGAAGGAAGAGAAGGAGGAGTTAAATAATTATATGACAGATGATGTCATCAAGGTGTGAAGTGTTAGGTCTTCATATATACTCAGTCATTAGCTTCCAAAGGCCAGACAGAAACTCAACTTGCCCCATCCATCCCAGAGCTTTAAAGAGGCAATGATACCCCTACACAAGATCTACAAGTGAAGTGGAGAAAACCAAATGATCAGAGCATGATAGCATCAACAAACCTGGCAGAAACGAGCAGACCAGAACATTCAGACTCAGGACACGACACTGTGGACTCAGCACACCATTACTGCCTGGCTCTCAGAGATCCTGACATTTGCAGCTGTTAGACACCACAGCAAACCCTACCAGATTGACCAGAATTTGCCTGACAGAGAATGGAAAGCTGGCATACAGGGGCAAACCTACAAGACAAATTGTGGGAGACTGGTGAACACCTAAAATAACCATCTTGATACATAGTAAATGTTGACTGCTGAAGAGAAGAGTGTCACCATTAGATGAGGTAACCAGTGTCACTTTTTACCACTGGGAGTTGGAGTGTCTTCTTCTTCTTCATCATTCCTCTTTCGAGGGTAGTGTGTCATACCTAGTTATGTACTCAAAGGTCAGCATTTCCGACTTTGGCATGAATTAGTGAAAGGTTTGCTCCTCTAGATGGATTCCATCCAGAGTACCAGTCTCTATCTTTTCGTGAGTAGGTTTCGTTTCCCAAAAATTTTGCTTTGACAGTGGCCTACTCTTTGCGATTTCCAACTGCTGAAGGATTTTTAAGACTCACAACTTGTACACGGGACTTTGTTTTTCACCTTTACCTGAGAAGGCTTGGTATCCGATCAACAGCTTGTGGGCAAATCAACAGTGTGTAACATACATGAAACAAATTCACTGCATGATAGAGAGGGGGCTCCACCATGTTTATCCCAAAGACAGCAATGGAAGACACATTAAATATTTTGGTCAAATAAACATACGATGGCATGAGAGCGGTCAGATGAAGGTCCAGTGTCAGCACTCAATATTTCATACTGGAGGGAAAGACCTGTTCCTCCACACACTCAGGCCTACAAAATGTAATGACCCTAACACTTCACACAGCTCAGCAGGTTTCAGCTACAGAAACTATTTGTTTTTGTTATAAAAAGGCAGATTCTGCTGTAGTAGTATAAAATGCTAGACATTCATGTGTACCATAAGGTGTATTTGTAATGACTGCTTAGTGTTTAAAATATTGCCAGTCCAAGTTTTGTATTCACCCTCTGTAAAGTTCATGCAACTTAATTGGTAAATACAAAACTTGGACCGGCAATATTTTCAAACACTGCACAGTCATTAAAAATACACCCTGTAGATCACAGCATAATGAGGCGTGGACAGTTGGTTCCATTCCTTGATGTAGTTTGTTTCAGACAATTTCGTAAAATTAGTCAGTACCCATTTAATGAGGCTAGGTCAACCCCAGCTTTTTATTCTTCTGTTCTTTATTTCCCCATTGGAGTATAGGCCCTTGACCAATCCACACTATGTCATCCTATCGTTTGCTGTCTCCTGTAGCTTGCTCCATGTAATCTAAAGATTATTCATTTCTGTTTTTTTCCATGTGTTTCTAGATCACCCTCTACTTTGTTTACCCAAAGGATTTTCTAGTGCAGGGGTTCTCAACCGGTGGGGAATTCCTCCCCCCCCCCCTTCCCCGGGGGGAATTTTAGGGTTTCCAGGGGAGAAATTAAGATTATTTCAAGATCGCGTTATACAAGAACCAATTACTTGATATTGTTTTTCCTCCATACATTACAGTTCTGTACTTCTCGCCCTTCTGAAATTCATTTTATAACATAATTAGACCCACAAATCACGTTTTAGGTAGACATCAAGACTTGTTCTAGTATGTTTTATTAAATTTAGCTTCTGTTTTTACGTATACTGTGTAAAGGAGGGGGGGCAGATTAAAGGGAAGAAATACGAAAGGGGGGGAATGACGTTCTGAAAATATGGTGAAGGGGTGCACGGGCCAAAAAAGGTTGAGAACCACTGTTCTAGTGCATCATTGTGCTTTGAAAAAACAACGACAGTTGAGCAAGAGGTAAACACATGATAAAATTGGGGAATATATCAAGAGGTGGAAGAAGAGCAGTCCAGAAAGTGTACCACTAGAACAGGAGACAACAGTTTTAGGCAGTTTATTGTAGCCAACCTTCAATGTGGAGGAGGCACTTGATTGATGGACTAATATTCATATACCAATGACTTTCTTTAAGGTAGTGAATGTTTGAATTTAGTTATAATAGATATCTATTTCTGAGATGTGCTTATTTTTTCTATCCATAGGTAAATATTGAGAGACATTTTTATTTTATATTTAATCTACAATCTTTCCCAAAATAAGTTACTCCAAGAGCTCCACGCAGTTTTTAACAGACAGGAAGTTAAAATCATAAATAGTTTCATACCATTTTCTTACACTCTCGATGCCACAGTTCTTTGACAGACTTATACACTTTGTCATGCTCAGTGCGTCGTGATGACAAAGGCTGAAATGAACATTAAAAAAAAAATAATTGCACCTGTGTAAAAAGTAAGACACTTTACCCGCATACCAATCTCATCTGAGACTTTAAATTCTATACCAATCAACCTATAGTATGCACAAATACACACATGCAGTCCTAATAAACAAAACTATATTAAGAAATGTATAAAATTAGCTCTAATATGAACAAAAACGAGGAGGAGCAGCTGGCAGAGTGGCTAGAACGCCGGACTCTCATTCGGGAGACCCGGGTTTGATCCCTCGGTAAGGTGTGGGATTTTTTTCTGTCGGGGGCAAAAAGAAAATTCTAACCTGCACAGTTCGTGGCGACTGCACTAGCAGGCGGCCTTAATTCCTCAGGCTCAAAGACCCCTCTGCCATACACCGCAAGGTACTAAATTGGCAGTAAATGACAGTGACAGTTATGAACAAAAACAAGAGTAGACCCATGTTGTTATTAACCAGAGGGCATTCGGAAGGTTATGTAGTCAGTATCACACCGGCCGCCATTTCCTGGTACTTAGTTTAGGTTTGGTTGACTTTCACAAATCTGCCTAGATGAAGATTTGAACCCATGACCACCATGTTGATAACTATGCTATCATGGCTCCCGTTTCTTCACCTACTGCTGAGTATTTTTTCTAAGAAAGATAATATCTTCAAAGTGGCCACTGTTTTAATATCTACACATCCTTACCACTCAAAAGTAACAATTTAAAATATTTTTTCATTTAAAAGTGCATATTGTGAGCAAAAATAATGAATGCTTGGACCGCATGAAACATGTGCTCACAAAACAAGCAAGATCATACATAAATTACATCATAGAGGAAGCACAGAGAAAACAGTGCAAGCTAAGATGCCAGTCTGCCTGTCAATCACTAAAAATTACCAAACATAATACTGAACAAAAAAAACAAAAAATAGCTTTTTGTTACATGATTTTCTTCGCTGACCTGAGCTATCAATGCTAAACATTAACATTAACAGTAAAGGAACAAGAGCAAAATTGAAACAAGTTAGTTGCATATCCTTTATAGGATGTAGCAGTCATCCCCAGCATTCTTTTTAGCTGTCTGTGATTTCTTGGCAAATTTGTTCATTTGTTTGCCATTGCTTTCTGAATGACTGGCACTCATACCATTGTATGAAAGTACCAACATGAGGCGGTCTGCTTATTCAGGTCATCTAAGCCTCAAAAAGGACTTAAATCTTTCATAGTAAAGTTGGTGTACTTTCCAAATCAACCCAATATTAAAGTACAGTCTCCACAGAGGTTGTACTACAGAGCTCATCATTCCATCTCCAAGCTTAGAAATCAGAGAGGTATGCAAGACTGGTAGTGGAACTTTACATCTGCAGTGAGGCATATTAAGATGTAACCTGGTAATGATTCAGCACAGCATATATGGGCTCAGTGGCATTGGGCTTAGGCTGGAATCGTTTCCTCTGTTGGCGTAGGACCAAGGTGGCTAGCTAGACTCCGTCAAAAGTCAGTAAAACAACAGTCTGGTCATGAATAACAACTACTAACAGACAGTGCTCTATAGATAGAAAGAAAGAAAGAAAGAAAGAAAGAAAGAAAGACAGACAGAAAGAAAGAAAAAAAGAAAGAAAGAAAGAAAGAAAGAAAGAAAGAAAGAAAGAAAGAAAGAAAGAAAGAAAGAAAGAAAGAAAGAAAGGTTGCTTACATGCAATGAAAAAAATGGCCACCTTAAAATTTAAAAAAATATGTTGAAACAGTTAACTTGAGAAAAAAAAACACCACACTGAAAGAGGTGCAATGAAAGTAACTGTGTGTATGTTTGGAGAGCGTGAGTTAGTGCATGTGTATGTAAGTCAGTGGTAGTTGTGGTGCTAGAAAGAATACACATACTGCTGTTGTCAAACAGTTCAAGCCATACCAACCTCAACAAATTTATGTGAATGCAATACTGCTTGAGTAGCTTGAAGATTGCTGGCAAACTCAACATCCTGTCAATGTTATATGGAGTGCACATTCATTAGAACTTACATAAATTATTTGCAATAACTTACACACAAGCTGTATCTCATACAATGCCAAATGAAACTAATTTTCCAGTGAACCATCAAAATAACAAACAAGAACTCCTGATTAATTAAGTTTTCAAAAGTAATCAGCAAAGACAATTTATATATTAATCTCAGAAGAATTATTTGCATTTTAAAACTTTCACCATGGGAATCCTTAGCTTAATAACTGCAAAATTTAGGATAGTTATCAATTTATCATTAAAGTAAAGTTTGAGTGTCAGATCAGTATTGCTGCAAGGATTCAAAACATGGAAAACAAATATAAGGAAGGTTGAGAAAAACTACATCTTTGCTTCACTGACTACACAAAGGCGTTTGATAAAGTAAAATATGTCAACATGATAAAGATGCTTTGGGGGAACAGGCATACACTGCAAATCAATCAGAAATATTAGATGTTGGCAGTCTATATTCATTGGGCATGCTATTACATGAGGCAGACGTGACAACTTAACTAGTAGCAAACCTGAAGAGAAAAGGACAAAAAGAAAATAAAGAGATAAATACCAGGCTAGCCTGATCAAATGATATAACAGAAACAACAGTATAGACCTAAATGAGACCGGTGATTGTGTGAAATGGTGAACCATCAACACACAAATTTGAGCTCAATGTAAACACCAGTTCAAACTGAGTGACACGAGATACAATGAAGCTGCATATTATTTTAAATCCAAGTTAGCTGACTTACTAGATGCTTTCACTTACACAGGACTACAAACAAAGTACTGAAACAATAAGTACGAAGTTAGCTGACTTACTAGATGCTTTCACTTACACAGGACTACAAACAAAGTACTGAAACAATAAGTACACATCTTAAGACCATACATTTACCTGAGTCAGGGCAGTGCAGTAGACCGACTGTAGCGGTAAGAAAACCTATAGAAAAAAACAGTAGACAGCAGCTAAAATATAATGAAAATGTAAAAATACAAACTATATTATATAAAACTGTTCTATTATCTTTTCAAATAAAATAGTAATAACATGAGAAAAAGAGACATGTTTCATAACGATTAACAGAAGAAAATGCTTGTGTAAAGATAGCAGAAATAATCTATATTGCATTGCTGGAACAAACAACCACAATGTAATATTAAAGGTGATGTCTGTGGAAGGACTCAAAATGCTGGTGACATACAATAAATAAAATGTTTATTGCACACTTATTTCCTTAGACTGCCCCAGAGCCACAAGCAATGAAGGTAACATATTAACAGAAATAGAACGGACAGATTAATAAAAATGGGAGACAGACACATTATTCTTTTTTGGTGCTCGCTCTCTTTGAACTCAAGTGTAGTCCATACACACTATTTCTAATAATGGTGGACTGAATTTTGCGTGTGGATTAGCTTTGTCTATTAACAGTGTCCCTCGCCATCAGGCGAACCCACTCTGATTTCAGAGGTACTTGTAATTTACTTCCCCAAGTCAAGGACGAGAGGTCAACATTTTAGTCCAACTGTCTGGTGTAGGGGTTGAACCCCTTACCTTGGCATCACACCAGATTTTAAGTGCATGCGTTCATATCCATTCGGTCATGCTGACCTCCACAGACACATGATGGCTGTCACAATCTATGTTACAGTATATGAGTTGTGAAGATAAATGTTGACCATCACAATCTATGTTACAGTATATGAGTTGTGAAGATGAATGTTGACTGTCACAATCTATGTTACAGTCTATGAGTTGTGAAGATAAATGTTGACCGTCACAATCTATGTTACAGTCTATGAGTTGTGAAGATAAATGTTGACCGTCACAATCTATGTTACAGTATATGAGTTGTGAAGATGAATGTTGACTGTCACAATCTATGTTGTCTATGAGTTGTGAAGATAAATGTTGACTGTCACAATCTATGTTACAGTCTATGAGTTGTGAAGATGAATGTTGACTGTCACAATCTATGTTACAGTCTATGAGTTGTGAAGATAAATGTTGACTGTCACAATCTATGTTACAGTCTATGAGTTGTGAAGATAAATGTTGACTGTCACAATCTTATGTTACAGTCTATGAGTTGTGAAGATAAATGTTGACTGTCACAATCTTATGTTACAGTCTATGAGTTGTGAAGATAAATGTTGACTGTCACAATCTATGTCACACAATCTATGATTTGTGAAGATGAATGTTGACTAGTAGATGGGACTAGCATGAGTAAACGCTGCCTCTTATTTTGACACAAGAGATCAGATATCTGGCATAGACATCCTTGAATTTCTGTGGAACAGGTTAAGACCTGTTTTCTTGACATCATGCCCTATATGCGAGTGACTGAACTTACAGGTGGTAATTGTAAAACAAAGCAGGCACAGATGGGATTCAACTCTTAGCTTTCTAGATGAAGTGGACATGTGTGTGGAATTTAGTTTAGTACGGTTGAGATTAGTGTTACATTAGTTATGTTCAAGAATAAAAGTATTTATGATGTAAATGTGTCTAGATTTTGAAACACTTGTAACTTGATTGTCACTGAAATTATTTTTGTTCATTAACAAGAAAAAACAGGATCTGTGGCTGACTCCAGTTGAGCTGGGACTTGGAATTCTCAATGTTCCTGCTGTAGTGAAAACAACTGGTCTAAACGCTAATTTACTGAAAGGCTGTGGTGATAGCACCATTACCTGTACTGCCTGAATATGTGATAGCAAAATTGATTGAAATCATGAAACAGATTGGGCCCAACTCTGCCAGGGTGTGTCAGGGAAGTTTAAAGCCCAGGCAAATATATGATGACAGTTGGATTGCCAGGGAAGTTCTAACGAGGAATGTGAATGTACAGAAATAAATGTCTCACAGCCAGCTGCTGTCTCTGTTGTTGTTTTCTTTTTCTTCTTCGGTCGGTTCCGCAAAACTTGTTATGTCATAACTAAATATCACACTACACCCTTAAATACTATTTGAAGTCCATGACAATGACAATGAGCTTTAAAAGAACAAAAAAATTCAGCAAAAAATTTTACAAATGTAAAAATTAAACAATGCAACCAAAGCATAGTTTAAATAAGACACTGATTACAATAAAATGTTTTAATTAGAAAAAGATGAAGTGTAGAAATTCAGCTTCACAAGAACACAATCACAAATAACAGGAGGTCATCATAACTAAAGCAATGAATTAATTAATAACAGCAGATGACAACAACAAAATTACATTAAAGCATGTTTAAACATGTGCTATAAAATGAAGTATAGCGTAAGGTACAACATGGGTAATTGTGTCCTCTTATGTCATGTGGATCAGGGGAAGTTATCAAGGGCACTCCCAACAGCACAGTATATTTATTATCCACCCTTGCTTTCTCAATGGTAGGATGTAAAGGTGTGCTGTATCTGTGTGTTGCAACTGACAACATGAATAACAACTATCTTTACTGTTTTTAATGTATAATTGTTGTATGTCTAATCACAGAGAGTAAATGCGCTACAAAAGATACAGAGTACTTTATTGATTTATATCTAATCACAGAGATTTTCAAAAAAGTGCTGCACAGAACCTGTACTGTTGCATTTATAGTGGACAATAAAATAGAATCTGCATATGATGATATATTTAACACCTTCATTCTGTCACTACTCAGTAATGGCCCCTCCTCTCTACATGACCTATATGTAAGGCTGTCATTTTAGACTCCTTCTGCCATTTCTATCACTCTGTCCTCTATTCATGTTCACGATTTTTATATACCACACTACAGCATTCCTTCATATATTCACAGCACCACTAGTAAGCAACATTTGTACTATGACCTACTGGCATCGTGTGAGCAGCACATAATATATGCATCTGCAATTAACTCCACCTGGCTTTATTTTCTTTCTATCCTCTTAGCTTTATTCTTTTTCCAGCACCCTTTTCCCACTTCCTTTCTATATTATATCTTTCTCCTCCTGTTTGTTCCTGCTTTGTCCTCCTCCCTCATCACCAGATCTTCTCCCATTATCTCCCAACTCTTTCGCTGAAGCATGTTATCTTTCTCCAATTTGGGTTAAACAGTCATGCTTTCCTTTCTATATGATTGTGCATCTCTTCTTGCCACCTGTCTATACATTCCACCTTTTTTCTCTCTGGAATTGTTCAGCTGCAGTTAAGTACCTTACATGTCACCTCATTTTCCTTGTTTCATGGTTACTGTACATAATGCTTTTCTCAGCATTCTTCTTCAGAACCACATCTCTGCTGCCTTCAGGTAGATTCTCACCATATTACTTCTATGCGAAGCTACAAGTCTTTAAGATCTTTGTTTCTTGTCTAAATTAAAAATAGATATGTTGCATAAAATGTTCTTCACCTTGTGGAATGCTGCACTGACATGACTTATTCTTCATTTCACCTGAGAATACATTTTCCATCTACACTTATCGATATTTTGACTGACTTATTTCATTTTTATCCTTTAAAATATTCTGACAACAATAAACAACAATGAATGCATTTCAGCATACCAATCTAATCACATCCTCATAAATTCTTAAACACATAATGCAATTATAACCTTTGGACTTACCATTACCAGCTGTCAACTATGTCCTACAAGTTCCATGATGGCATTCAAATAAAAATGCAAGTCATAATGCAGGTATCAAATGTGTGTGTCTAACGACACAGTGAATTATCTAAATATTGCTACTATATACAATTGTTAGAATTTACAACAAATCACGTCCTAACTGCATTTACTGTTATTTTATCCTTTTCTCTTAGTCAGGTCTTAGTCAGATATGACTGAGCTACCATAGGACAGTAGATGACACTACTTGCTTTCTGTTAATGCCAAATGTTTGGCGGTGCTTACCAAACTTGACATGGCTTTGGGCGGAGAAGCGCAACTGGGAGGGTACAAGCCTTATTCTGGTGCGAGGAAATGCAACCTAAAGACTAAATGTCATGGCAGGGCAGACAATGCACTAAATCTTGGTTGGCAACTGGTCTAGGATCGAAGCTCCAACATGCGGACAGTTAGAGCACTGCTTTGCTAATCTGGCAGCTTCTGCAGCTTGTATTGTTCCAGATGTATTGGTGTCACCTTTCCTCTGGAGAAAACTAGGCAGGCCAAGATAGGGATTATGCTGCATGGGCAACACATGGTCTTTAAAATTCAGCCCAGGCTTTGTGTTATGGAGAGGTATAACTCAACCCCTGGTCTTCTACCACCATGGGTTGTAGTTTTTATGCTGTTTTGAAGCAGAATATAACAAACTATCTTCAGTCAAGATGGCAAGGTGCCTGTATGGTATCATTTTCTCATTGAGTGTTTTCCTCTTCTACCCTGGAATGTTAAGGAAGGTGCCTACTGATCTCGTTTTCTTTTCCTCATTTGGCATAACCACTGATATTCTTGATTTGCTCACAAAGTTATTAACTGATAACAAAGACCAATATAAGAACTCAATGACGATTTAAGCTTTCACCTCCTGGTATTAAGTTAGTGCTACACACTACCAAAGAGGTGCTTCTCTGATCCCCTTGCATTGTAAACTAAGAATTAATCATTCCAAAACTTGAAAAATAACACATAAGATAAACATGCACCTCAAAGGAATTACATTCAATGTATTTACATAGTCACCAAAGGGTTTTTCAGAACATTTTAATTAACTCTATTATAGCAAAGGTAGCATGTAAATAAACATGAAAAAGTGAGGAAATAAGGATTTTGTAGCTCAACAATAACAATACATCACAAGCAATCTTCAAGAAACCGACAGCAAAGATATAAACACCAAAACTGAAAGCTGTATACAGTATTTGATATATTTAATTATTTTTAACATATAATGATATACATTATTATTTATTATTATATATACACTGTACAATTCCACTTCTCAATGATTCACTTTGTGGTGCTTCACTCCATAAACCATAAACAATGGTTATTACTCATTGCTTCTGGTTAGTAAAAATTACTACTAGGGGGTTTCAAATGAAAATCTAAAGAGAGTGTGTGTATGTGTGTGTGTGTGTGTGTGTGTGTGTGTGTGTGTGTGGTGTGTGTGTGTGCATGATGTGTGTGTGTGTGTGAGAGAGATAGAGAGAGAGAGAGAGAGAGAGAGAGAGAGAGAGAGAGAGAGAGAGAGAGAGAGAGAGAGAGAGAGAGAGAGAGAGAGAGAGAGAGAAGAGAGAGTATATTCTAAGTAAAGAACAAATGTACCATTTTTCGATGTAGTCACCACTGCATTTAATGCAAGTCCTCCAGTACAGATAGAGTGCTTAGATTCCCATGAAAAAAATTCTCTTGGTCGTGTGTGTAACCACTCATGCACCCCTTACTGAACCTCTTCATCAGACCAAAAAGTTTTGAAACTTCCTATTCAACTCATAAACTTGTTGGACCGACAGGCATGTATCACCATACTGCACTTTCATTCGCCGATGAATTACTATGGGTTTCACCCTTTCATTGATAAAAACTGGACAACAGAATGCTGCTCTTCTTTAGTGCATGTCAATAGTGGGGCGACCATCTTTAAACTGTTTGTATGATGTCCCTGTGTTCGTCTGCACAGTGATGTCATGTGCATAACACTCTTGACATTCTTAACAATATTGACAGGTTACAAGACAACAGCATGGTTATTGTAACTTATATCACACTTTTAAGGTTTTCATTTGAAGCCCCTTTGTACATTCTTCTTCGTCTTCTTCTGGAATGTTTTAGACGTTATTGTATTGTGCCTGATTACAGCATAGCTCTGATATTTGAACCTTTAGGCCAACACATCCTACTTCTTCAGGCATTTGTTTGCCGGCTCACCTTCCCGGGTACATTTTACTTTCAGCGAAGAATTTTCAGAAAATGTCTCTTCATAAATTTTTGTTTATAAAAATCAATAGAATCAACAAGTATAAAAACTTACCTCTTTTTTCAAACTGTTTTGCACAGCATTTGCCAACCTTGACAGATTTTTAGCATAGTCAAGTTCTATTTAGAATAAATGACAGAGCATAGAGGTAACAATCATAAATGTTTTTCTGAAAACTAATAGGTTTTAATATTCTCTTAAACTTTCTGTGGTCTTTCATTTGTCTTATTTAAAAATTACTAATTTAAATCCCCTTTTCTAGCATAATTTGCAAAATACTGTTATTTATGCCGACTGACCGGCCCATGCAGCATGATCCTTCTCTCGGCCTGTCTAGTTTACTCCAAAGGTAAGGTAACGACAATACATCTGGAACAAGACAAGCTGCACAAGCTGCCGGATCAGCAGAGCAATGATCTAACTGTCCACCTGTCGGAAATTCAATTCTAGACCAGTTGCTGACCAAGGCTTAAGGCCTGGTCTGCCCTACCATGACATTTAGTCTTTAGGTTGCATTTCCTCGCACTAGGGTAAGGCTTGTACCCTCCCAGTTGCACTCCTCTGCCTGAAACCGTTGGCACAATGTGGGGTGTCGGGTTTGGTGAGTGCTGCCCAATATTCAGCGCTAAAAGAAAGCAGATAGTACCGTCTACTGTCATACGGTAGCTCAGTCATATCTGTCTTGTGAAGAAAAGGCTGGACAAAAAAACCACTGCAGGAGATCCCCCTCCTGGAACATCAAGCATTCTTTGCCCACATTGTCAAAGAACATTTTGAGCCAAAATGGGCCTTAACATTCATCTTCGAACTCACAGGTCCATACTTTCAACCCCCACTGGATGAAATGAATGGTCATCATCAGACTTGATGGACAAACAACACAAACACAACACAAATATCTGTCTAAGAGCTGACACAATTTATTGATGCTATTAACCCTTTACCAGGCAGAACGTCCATTTCCGTCCGGTCGCTTAAATGGGCAGATCGCCTGAAACCGTCAGATCGCCTGAAACCGTCAGATACTATTATGCATTGTAAAAACACGATCTCTCTGCGTTCCGATACTTCCGACGGCTACTTTCGCCTTCGCCGATAGCTTGACAACGTAGCTGCCATTTGTAAGCGCTTACTATGAATTTGAATGGACTTTTACGGACTTTTTTTGATAGTTTTCGGGGTTTTTACGTTTAGTTTTTCAAAAAGGATTTTGGCGATTCTTCAAGTGATAGCCGAGATTTCGCTAGGTTCAATTTAAGTGACATTAAAGGGCATGAAGTTGACTATTAATCGGAGCTAGATATCAGTAAAAAGCGTTACTTTGCATTAGCAGTCTTGAGTCGGACTTTAAAGAAAGTGATTATGATTCTGAAAATGTGTTTGTAAATTGCTGTATAGATGACGGAAAATCACAAACAATATGCTGTATTTCGTAAATATTTGTGTTCATATATGGATTACCGACAACAATCACGTGAGTAACATATTCTGCATGCTTTTCCCTTCATTGTGTTGTTTATGTAACTAAAATTGGTTGACTAACACCTTATTTGTGATGTTTTTACTAACGCAACCCGAAATTTTACCGAACCTGAAAAAATCTTGCCCGTTCAGGGCTAAAACACGGACAAGCGTCTGCCCTGTAAAGGGTTAAATTAAATAAGTTACAAAATATTAACCATAAAAATTTATTCATTTCTTTGTCTTCTTCTGTAAATCTTCTTTCATTAGGAGTGTGTCACATCTTGCCATGCACATCAAAGATCAATGTGTCTGACTTTGGCATGCATTTGTATAAGTTGTGTTTTATCAGGACAGATTCCATCCAAGGTGACAGGCCCTAATTCCATGTGTTATCATCATCAATTGCCATACCAATATGCGTGGCTGGTCATGTTTTGCCATCTTACATGATCACCAGAGTCTTGGATCAGCTCTGTGTTCTTGTCTCGACCATGCTATGTGGTTTTTTTTAAAGGTCATATGTTTCATTTAACCAAGTATTTTTTTTGTAAAGAGAAGAAAAGAATCCAACTGGATTTTGAAGCAAACAATTTATGCAAAGGACATCTAATGATAATAAACATGTAGAGGAAGCTACTATGGCAAACAATCATAACCCATTAAACTTTAACAACTCTGTAAAACACCATTTCCCATCTCTGAATTTACCAAAATCACTTTTATTTAATAAAAGTATCACTATTAATGTATTCAATTATTTCTCCAACCAACCTTTGTGGGGAAATATGATTCACATTGTCATACTGATGAAAAAGTAAATGTTTTCTTACCAAGTTGAGTTTTCCGCTCTATGTATGTAATAACATCAGCAATATATTTGGACCAAACTTTGGCTCGCTGCAGGGCAAGACTTAATCCTTTATCAAGACCTACTAAGATGGCATCAATTTCCTCTGGTGATATACGAACTGGAAAAGTACAAGAAGAAACAAAGTTTGGTAGTGTCTGTACAATTGTTAAACAACAATTTAGGATGATTATAAATACACAGTTGCTAGTGCTGTTTTATCATTCAACTGTCCTAGTTTTTTTTTTGTATTTTGTGTCGCTCACTTTAAACTCAAGCGTAGTCCATATACAATATTTATAGTTGTGATGGACTGAATTATCCTAGTTCTTCTTCTTCTTCTGCGTTCATCCGGAGCTTCTTTTTTTTCCGGACGTGACTGCGTTGTGCCTGTTTACAGCAGAGCTGCGTTCTTGTGCCGTTAGGCCGACACAATCCGACTTCTGCGGGCATTTGTTGACCGGGTTAACCTTCCCGGTTATCCTAGTTCAACCCCCAGCTATGGCAGCAATCTTTTCCCAACCACTACAGCTCTTCTTCTACTTCTTCTGCATTCATCCTGAATGTTGTTTTAGAGTTGCATTGTGCCTGTTTACAGCAGAGCTGTGATATTTGCACCTTTCGGCAGACATCCGATATCTTCAGGTATTTGTTGGTTGGGTTACCTTCCCGACACTACAACTCTGGGGTTGACCCAGCCTCATGAAATGGACACTAGATCATTTTCATTATTGAAGAAATTGTCTGGTAAGGACTGCTGACATTATGCCATGGTCTAGAATATGTGAAAACCTAACAAGGTAACAAATTCACACTTGAATGCAGAATTTGTCATGGAACTATACTCAAGCACATTGAAAACGCAACCCTATTATATATACTGATGCTGAGAAGCTGGGGGAAAAAGTGTGAGAATAGATTTTCCGCGTGTTTGTCATGAAGTAGATAGTGAATGGCTGCTGGAATGGAAAGTGTATGATTCAACCCATAGGTCTGAAACAATGAAAGTTACACGTGCAACATGATTTCCAACAGCTATGACCCTGAAAATGTGTACACGATGTGGCAGTATACTTGGTATAAAAAGCCATTGAGACAAAATACCATGTACATGTGCTTGAAATGCCACAACTATCTGAAAACAACAACCAACAAGTCATTGCTATCTTGGAGACCAGAATGAGCTTGCAGGCCATTGCCAGAAGGATGAATTGCCACCACAGCACTATTGTACGTCTCAATGAACGTTACAGAACCACTGGCAGTGCCCTGGATAGACTTCGGAGTGGCCAACCACGAGTTATTACCCCTGCTCAACATCGTCATATTGTGTTGAGTCACCTAAGATATCATTTTCTCCCAAGTCAAACAGCAAAAGCAAAAGTGGGTAGATATAGGCAAGTCTCTCAAATGACCGTCATACGATGACTTAGAGATACAGACTTTACTGTAAGACAACCGTGTGCTGAGCAAAACTTGACTCGCAGACATCGTCATCAACACCTGCAATTGGCAGAGCAACATGTCAGATGGACTAGAGATGTGACATGTCGAGATGAGGTTCTCGAGGCATTGGTTGCTCCTGTGTTTACATATTATCCAGACTTGCAACCTCTCCAGCAGGATAGGCACATGCCCACGTCGCATGCATTACACAGCAATATCTACAGCAGCAATATCTACAGCAGCAATATCTACAGCAGCAATATCTACAGCAGCAATATCTACAGCAGCAATATCTACAGCAGCAATATCTACAGCAGCAATATCTACAGCAGCAATATCTACAGCAGCAATATCTACAGCAGCAATATCTACAGCAGCAATATCTACAGCAGCAATATCTACAGCAGCAATATCTACAGCAGCAATATCTACAGCAGCAATATCTACAGCAGCAATATCTACAGCAGCAATATCTACAGCAGCAATATCTACAGCAGCAATATCTACAGCAGCAATATCTACAGCAGCAATATCTACAGCAGCAATATCTACAGCAGCAATATCTACAGCAGCAATATCTACAGCAGCAATATCTACAGCAGCAATATCTACAGCAGCAATATCTACAGCAGCAATATCTACAGCAGCAATATCTACAGCAGCAATATCTACAGCAGCAATATCTACAGCAGCAATATCTACAGCAGCAATATCTACAGCAGCAATATCTACAGCAGCAATATCTACAGCAGCAATATCTACAGTAGCAATATCTACAGCAGCAATATCTACAGCAGCAATATCTACAGCAGCAATATCTACAGCAGCAATATCTACAGCAGCAATATCTACAGCAGCAGAACATTGTGACGATTGACTGGCCTGCCCTATCACCAAACATGTCCCCTATAGAACATCTGTGGGACGAGCTTGAACAGTCTGCAAGCAAGGTTCTGCTATTACATGTGAATGGGACTGTATTCCATAGAGGTGGTAGTGGGGGGGGGGGAAGAGAAAAAGAGAGAGAGAGAGAGAGAGAGAGAGAGAGAGAGAGAGAGAGAGAGAGAGAGAGAGAGAGAGAGATGTGCTGTGTAAGGAATACACATCTTGAAGCAAAAACTGCATACAGAACTAATGTCTCAAACAAATCATTGAATGACATACCTGCCTCAGTCTGGTCATGAGGTTCACTGCTTTCTTCTGCTGATATATTATTCATGGACTGAAAATAGCACAAGCAAACACATGTTGAACTGTATGTGCAAGTGTGAGAGCTGTGTGAGAGCTTTGTGAGAGCTCAGGGGAAACTTAAAGTACCTAATATATTATTCAATATAAGAAAACAATATTTTAGGACTATTTATAAAATGGGTACACAATATAGTGACCTAGAGACTGAAAATGTCTAGTTTGACAGAGTAATTTTTCCTTCAAGAAATTTTGCAGAAAATTTTCGGAAAAAAAAGATTCAATTTCAGAAGCATTCAAAAGTGAGCATAGTTTACTTAGCGTATAATTAATCATACTTCTGAAACCAAGTAAAAAGAAAAAGTCTTATTAATGAAAATATCAAAATCAGTGATATTAAAAACAATAATTTTCATGATTTCAAATGGAACTGATAAATAATTTATGAAACAAATCATTTGCTTTCTGTTTTAATATGTGATTGTTATAACTTACACAAAAGGTATTCTTATTCTCTAATATAATGACTAGCATATACTTTTGTAATGAACATACGAAGCGCTCTTTAAATAAATCTATGAAAATATATTTTACTGAAGTGGCAATTCTTTAACAGTTGCTTTACACAGAAAAAAGCATATAAATATGCAAAAATATTAGAAAGCAATTGAAGTCAGCAAAATCATGATATTCTCTGTCTGTCATCTACTGCCTATAGTACCTTGCAGTGTAGGGCAGAGGGGTCTTGAGCCTGAGGAATTAAGGCTGCCTGGCAAGCAGCCGCCGCGAACTGTGCAGGTTAGGATTTTCTTTTTGCCCGAGACAGAAAAAAATCCACACCTTACTGAGGATTCAAACCCGGGTCTCCCACAGGAGAACCCAGTGTTCTTAGCCACTCGGCCAGCTGTTCCCTCATGATATTCTCTAAGTCTTCAAAACAATGTTTTTCCGTGGAGAATTTGAATAACGAAGACACAAACAACAGACTGTACAATATATTGCCACTCATATCTTGCTGTATCTCATCAGGTACATACTGCAGAAACCACACAACATAAACTAAAGTGATTAGATCCATAAAGCTGAAATATACACATATTCACATAGTAATTTCAATTGTCTACCACAGTAATTTTAAACTGACTATCATGTCTTTCTGTTTTCACGAGACTGGTTTCTGCCGATTAATGGTTATTGCTTCAGTGATCTTTAACAAGCGACCATTTTGTGTTAAACAACGCGTGAAAAGCATTGTCCCTATCAATCACGTGACCGGTTTCCAAAATGTACCGTCCAATCTATGACGTAAGAGGTTTGTGGTATGACAGCTTGGCCAGGTTCCCAGCGTCTTTGTTTATTATTCTGTCAATCCTATTAGGTATGTGTTTGACCACTCTGTTGTTTAACTGCCTCTCTGTTCTGCCCATGTAGGTAGACTGGCACCTGCATTTAAACTGATAAATACAATTGGATTTAGCGTACAGAGGGACAGGTTCTTTTACTGCTGCGGTAGGAATAGATGTGGTTCTGCACCTAATAACTGGAGTTGCAGCACAGAATGTTTGGCCAACCGATGTAATGAGCCAGTCCTGCAGACGGTGCATTAAGACATCCTCTCGAAAGGTTAGCTGGATAAATACCTTGAGTTTAGGCATCAGTCCCTAAACTCAAGGTCTCGACTAAAAAGAGGAGGAATGATGATAGTGAAAGCTTATATACATGTCAGCCCCCGTAATATGCTGGGATCAGTAATCCTTAGGGAGCCGCAGTAGTGTGCTCGTTTACCAGCCCAGTGGTCACAGGTTCGAATCACACCGGAGTGGATTTTAAGTTAAAAACTGACCTGAGATGCCAGATCAACCCAACCTAAAATGGGCGGCATCAGGAAAATGTCTTGGGGAGTAAAGGCGGCCAGCATGATACTGACCACATCACCCAGCGAGTGCTGACTGGTCTACACAAATGTGGGTCTACCACCATATACCCAATGTTGAGGCATGTACAAGGATCCCTTACTGGCCCAGAGATCTTCAGGCCACACACACACACACACTGTCATTTAATCAATGAAAACATATTAATCTCCACACACACACTCTGCCATTTAATCAATGAAAACATATTAATCTCCACACACACACTGTCATTTAATCAATGAAAACATATTAATCTCCACACACACACTCTGTCATTTAATCAATGAAAACATATTAATCTCCACACACACACTCTGCCATTTAATCAATGAAAACATATTAATCTCCACACACACACACTGCCATTTAATCAATGAAAACATATTAATCTCCACACACACACTCTGCCATTTAATCAATGAAAACATATTAATCTCCACACATAACACACTCTGCCATTTAATCAATGAAAACATATTAATCTCCACACACACACTCTGCCATTTAATCAATGAAAACATATTAATCTCCACACAAAGGCACTGCCATTTAATCAATGAAAACATATTAATCTCCACGCACACACACTGCCATTTAATCAATGAAAACATATTAATCTCCACACACACACACACGCTGCCATTTAATCAATGAAAACATATTAATCTCCACACACACACACTGCCATTTAATCAATGAAAACATTAATCTCCACACAAACTGCCATTTAATCAATGAAAACATATTAATCTCCACACAAACTGCCATTTAATCAATGAAAACATATTAATCTCCACACAAACTGCCATTTAATCAATGAAAACATATTAATCTCCACATACACACACTGCCATTTAATCAATGAAAACATATTAATCTCCACACAAACTGCCATTTAATCAATAAAAACATATTAATCTCCACACAAACTGCCATTTAATCAATGAAAACATTAATTTCCACACAAACTGCCATTTAATCAATGAAAACATATTAATCTCCACACACACACACAGCCATTTAATCAATGAAAACATATTAATCTCCACACAAACTGCCATTTAATCAATGAAAACATATTAATCTCCACACACACTGCCATTTAATCAATGAAACCATATTAATCTCCACACACAATGCCATTTAATCAATGAAAACATATTAATCTCCACATACACTGCCATTTAATCAATGAAAACATATTAATCTCCACACACACTGCCATTTAATCAATGAAACCATATTAATCTCCACACACACATACTGCCATTTAATCAATGAAAACATATTAATCTCCACACACAATGCCATTTAATCAATGAAAGCATATTAATCTGAGTATGTCAGCATGGCCGAATGGATAAGAGCTTCGTTCTTAAACATCCGGTATACTGATGATGAGACAGGGGGTTCAACCCCTACTCAGGTCAGTTGGACTAAAATGTTGACTTCTCGTCCTTGACTTGGGAGCGTAAATTACAAGTCGGAGCGGGTTTGCCTGATGGCGAGGGACTCTGGTAAAAGGGAGAGCTAATCCACACGCAAAAATCAGTCCTGTACCCTAGAAGTAGTAGCACATGTACGGACTATGCTTGAGTTCTAAGTGAGCGAACACAAAAACAAACAAAACATCTGAACTAAAGAAGGGAGAAGATCATGTTTGCTCATAACTGAAACTTACTTTAGTTTTAAGATCCATAACCAACTGAGGACCCATATCTCCCATCAGATACTCGGATACACTGAAAACATGACGAAACAAATTACAATTTCTTGCTGTTATTTTCTTTCTGTACATATAAGGCAAGTTACATACAAATCAAGCAGAGTGTTATTTTCACAGCAGCAGAATTATTTGGGGAAAAGAAGGGGGAGTGAAAGACGGCACAAAAGAGAGAATGGGGGATATTTTTTGTCTTCTTCTTTCATCTGCCTGAAATAAATTGTATATATTTGCAATGCTGCTTCTTGTATACATTTTCCTGTCTTTTTTTTAATTAACTCAGTTGCCCATACCAGTGTCCGTGGCTTAGTAAATAGTGATATTGATCTCTGTCTCTAATTCTCTTTTCCATGTGTTTTTAGGTCTATTTTGCTTGTCCAGTGGATTCTAGAGGCAGGACTTTCTACTAGGGAGCTTCAAATGAAAACCTTAAAAGTATGATAGAAATGACAATAACCACGCCATTGTCTTGTAACCTGTCAATATTGTTAAGAATAAAAAGAGTGCTAAGTGTGTGACATCACGATGAAATAATCACGGTGATGTCATAAGGATAGTTTAAAGATGGCTGCCCTACTTTTGACATGCACTAAAGAGGAACAGTGTTCTGTTATCTGTTTTTTTTTATTAGTAAGGGGGTGAAACCTATAGAAATGCATCGGCAAATGAAGGTCCTATATAGTGATGCATGTCTATCAGTCCAGCAAGTGTATGAGTGGAGTAGGAAGTTTCAAAACGGTGTAACTTCTGTGGCAGACTTGACAAATGGATCAGGTAGTGACCCCAGAAAATTTTTTCTACAGGAATCGAAGCACTTTATCGGCACTTGAGAACTTGCATTGAACGCAGTGGTGACTACATTGAAAAATGATGTATTTGTTCTTTACGTTTTGTTTAAGAATATATTCACGCACACGAAATTTTTAAGGTTTTCATTTGAATCCCCCTCATAGTTATCCTATTATAAGGTTTCCTCAAAATACATCCTATAATATGTGCTCTATCCAGCACCATCATCTTTTCTCACCATTTGATTTCCTGCAATCTGTCTAGTTACATCTCTAAGCTCTGCATTAGTGATTCTGTTATATTATTTTAGTTCCATTCTGTGCAGTTAACAGTTAATGAATGTTTGTGGTTTCTCAGCAATTGTTTTTGTCACTATCCCTGTTTCTGATCCATGCAGCGGTACCGATTTAATGTTAGATTAAATATTCTAAGTTTGACACTAGTTTTAATTTCTCTGACTTCCACAACCTGATTGATGGTTGCTATAGTAAAAATAATGTACTTTGGAATACATTTTTGTAATGGAAATATAATAACAACAAGGATAAATATCCCACCACCAAAGTACGAAAACATCAGTTCCTGTATATTTAAAAAATGTGAACTAGATTTGGATGCTATAGATTATTTTAAATTTAATTTCTATTACATAAACGTTGGCATTGTGAACAGCTTCTGGTCTCAGTAAAGAAATATATTGCTGTTGTCAGTGACTCATGGTTAATTAGCTGCATATTCTTTACATGGTGTAGCAGTCAACCCCAGCATTGTTTGGCTGTTTATGATTCCTGGGCAGGTTTATGCTCAGTAGTTTGCCATTGCTTCCTGAACAGCCGGCACTCATACCATTGGATAGAAACCAATGCTAGGCAGTCTGCTTCAATTCATAACCCCTTCACCACAGAGCCGGCTCATGGTTGCTAACGAGTAAAGATCATTAAGTGCACATACAACATAGCAACAGTAAATACACAGACATGATTACCTGCTACTAAAAGCCAGTGCAAGCTGATCGATAGCATCACAGAAATCTCTGACATTCAATGAAGTCATTTCCTCTTCATAATCATGATCTACAGTTTAAACAGAAACAATTCAACATTAAACTGTGACAATATGATATGAATAAAGCACTAATGGTAAATGTCAAGGCACTCTCATGGCAGAATATAGCTATAGACATGTCAGACTTCACATATATACTAGGATACATCATCATCAAGTGGGATGGCCATTTCCTTTTTTGTTTATTTTTGTTCGCTTGCTTTTAACTCAAGCGTAGTCTATATATGTGCTACTACTTCTAGTGCACTGGACTGATTTTTATGTGTAAGTTAACTTTCATTATTACCAGTGTCCCTCGCCATCAGGCAAACCCACTCCAACATCAGAGGTACTAGTAATTTACGTCCCCAAGTCAAGGAATTTCATTCTTTGCTGCCATTTCTTCCTCACAAAATCTTCGGTACCCATATTTTAACTCTTTAAAGACATCAGGGTTTAATGCAGAATTTTTCTCTTTGAGTTGTAATTTGCTGTTAGAAATTTTTAAAAAGTTAGTTGCATATCCTTTACAGGATGTCGCCATCAACACCAGCATTTTTTGCTGTTGCGATCTCTTGGCAAGTTTATGTTCTGTACTTTGTCATTGCTTTCTGAATGACCGGCACCTATACCATTTCATAAAACACTAACGCAATGAGGTCTGCAGTCTAATCGCCTGCAGCTGTGTTTCGAACACGGGTATGCGAGATTACGAACTGCGTATGTAACACCTTCACCACGGAGCTGGCGTTGGAAATAAAGTATTCATTATTTCCAGTTTTCAACAATATCTGATGTTAGAAGTGGCAATTAATGGAAAAGTAAAATCTTAATCAAGACAGAAGAAAACAAAACAGCTCAATAACAGTCATCCCATCATGAAGGCATGGAAATATCAGCCTGAAATTCATGGTCTCCTTGGCTTTAAGAGTTACGGTTGGGTTTACCATTAAGACACACCAGGTTGAAAACAAAGGCCTGGACCTGGACCTGGCCCACAGCACTAATAAGCCAATGACTACCTACTACAGCCACACAATCATAGCTGTCAAAAAAGATACTTCCTCATCTGCCCTGTATCCCTTACTGGAGCACAGACACTCTACTGGCTCACACCAAGCAGTCCAATCTTTAGCTATCTGTTGTCAGGCAGGCCTGCAATCTTACCAATATCAACCCCAGCAAGGTATGGGTGCCTATGTTTCCAGCGCTTAATTCCAACTTCTCCTGCATTATCATACTTGACAGAAGGTGTGGAGAGCAGAATCCTGCTACAGTCAATGCAGAGATCAATGCACTCATCAGTGAACATTCAGATGATTCTGATGTGCTCATCTATAATCAGATGGATGACCCGGGAAGGCTAACCCGGTCAACAAACGCCTGCAGAAGTCGGATGTGCCGGCTTAAGAATGCAAATAAAATTGGCACAACGCAATTCCATCCATCCATCATGTGCCATGCCGGTAAGCGTGGGGGTCATGTTTTGCCTTCTCACTCGGTCACCAGAGTCATGGATCAGCTCCGTGTTTCTGTCTCGACCATGCCATGAGGCCAAGCCATCCAGGTATTTGCTTCTAGGTCTTCCCCTTGGTCTGTTCCCTTCGATCTTACCAGTTGTCACCAAGTTCTCCAATTCATTTCTTCTCATAACATGCCCAAAAAATTGTGACTGTCTATGTCTAATGTCTCTAATCAGTTTATGATCTTCATTTGTTTCTTGAAGGACTTGTTCATTGGTCTTTCTGGCTGTCCATGGTATTCTTTGCATTTTCCTCAGAAACCACATTACATTTCTACAGCCATCAGATGTTTTTCAGCTTGACTGCTCATTGTCCAAGCTTCACATCCATATAAAAGTACAGGTTCTATGTAGCAATTACATCTGAAAAAACACTCCAGATGAACGCAGAAGAAGAACATGGATCTGTTATACAGCAGAACAGAGGTGCATGGGCATTCACTGCATGTTCAGCGGACCAAACCATTCAAGAAGTAAGTGGTGCCCACTCTATGACCACAAGCAGTGTAACGATGGAGGTGATGGCAGTAACATGGGCTTTCATATGGCTAGAATCACAGCATTATACCAACAGTTTTATACTATGCGATTCAATAAGCATGATCTGAAAGGTCGAGGTGAGTTATGTAAGTAGACAGCGGACTGAATCACTGTGCAGGTCTGATGTCCGTAGAGTCATCTTCATCTTTGTTCCAGGACAGCTATCTACTGAGAAAAATGAATTGAGCTGATCAATTGCTGGCTCAGCATCCCTTGCAGATGGCCATCATGCCAAAGTTATTAATGCCCTTAAAGAGATGTCAAAAGCAGAGGACTTTGACGCCAGTGAGTCCACAATGAAAGATTCAGGACTAAGAATTGGCATGGCCAGACACAAGAGGCACATCGGGAGAAAAAGTGGCCTAGTTAACCCACACAAAACTGGCACTATTAGTCGCCTAACATGTTGGGGGAAGGATCTGAGAAGTTGTCGAAGTGCAAGGATACCATAACATGTAACAGGCATTGGTGATATGTCATGCAAAATTCCACAAAAACATAAACTAATCATAAATAAAAGTAAAACTGGCAGAGAAGTCACTAAAACACAAACTGAATATATATAAAAGTGATTCTTCTTCTTCTTCATGCTATGTGGTGTTGATTGTCATTTCTGTCCATAGCCTTCTGTATCGTGTACTGTCAATCATTCCTGATATGATGTTCCTCCATGCCATGATATCAAACTGTTCACCACCTAGTCTCTTCGTCTACCCTTGCCTCTCCTCTCCAACATTTCTATAATCATGATGTACTACAGCTTTCCCCTTCTCATTACATACTCAATAAATATGCACTGTCTTCTTCTGATGAAAGTAAGCAGTTCTCTTTGTGAAAGATGTAGTAACATAATTGTGTCAATATGTATTGAGAAAGAATTTAAAACCATATGTTTTGTATCACCTGAATTATATTTTTACCCTTCTAAGAGAACTAAAATGTACAGTTATCTAATAGAGATATAATTATACTAGTGTAATAATTTATCAGCATCACAATAGATTAATGTATCAATAAAAATAATTTCATATGTATATGAATTCCATATTTAAAGAGATTTTTCAATTATGAGTTTTAAGTCAATTAACAGATGTTTACCCAGTTAGGAGATATTTGTAACCACCCAATTTATGACTATATTAGTATAATAATTTATCATTAATAAATTATGTGTTAACTTTCTTAAAACATAAAGTGCAGACAGTTCATAGCTTGGCTTGCAGTATTCAAAATATACGAGCAAAAAGCTCATCCACAAGCTTTACCTTTAATCATAGTGATTAGGTTTCTTGCTGCCGTGAAGATATCTGGTGACTGCAGGGCTGAGTAATGCTGCATTACTGGGTTTAAAATAGACAGCACCTCACCGAGGCCTTCATGAATGACAACGCGGGCATCTTCTTCTGGATCTGTGTATCAGACAATCACACTGCATTTTGAAAGTGTACATGTGCTAATACAGGCTCTGTGGCAAAGAAATTATGGACACAATTCACAATCCTGCATACTGCACCCGAAACAACTGCGGGTGATTTGGCAGCAGACTGCCTTGCATTGGTTTTCATACAATGTTATGAGTGCCAGTCGCTCAGAAAGCAATGGCAAACTACTGAATGTAAACTTGCCAAGAAATCACAAACAGCCAAATAAATGCTGAGTTTGACTACATGTCCTGTAAAGGAATTGCAAGTAATCTTTTTTTCAACTCCTAATGGAGCACAGGTCACAAACCAACTCATGCCTTTGTAGCCTTATTCATGATTGGTTGGATTTAGCCCTAGCTATCTATGGGCCATTCTCACGCCAACCCTCCTCAATCTCCTCTAACGACATGTATTGTAGTTAAGTGTTACTATTCTTTACTTCCATTTCGGGTCCTGGTAACACATGGGCATAGCTCATAAGTTATTTAACTCAATGCACTACTTCAATATAAGGCACAATTCTACATTACTGGTTGGGCACAGATACACTCAAACTATACTGGGAAACATACCTATGCCTTCTGTAAACAGCAGCTTTAGCCTTGCAAGAGAATCAGAAAACTTCTTAACATCATGAGTCAGCGCTATAATTTCTTCGTGGTCCATGAGGTCAGGACCAGACGGTTCACCCATCGCTATTGTTCCGAGAGAGCTGCTTTTCTTTGGCGAATGAAGAGACATTCTGTCAACAATCTCAGTGGTAATGTCGACAGTAAGTTACCGTTAGATGAAGTGCTCAAGGACATTCAGGCAAGCCACATGCATCTTCCTGAAACACATCAACGTTTACTGAAAGAATCAATTCACATTTCTTTTAAGGATAATTAACAGACATTCTGTCAACAATCTATGTGGTTAAGTCAACAGTAAAATTAGATGAAGTGTTCACGAACATTGAGACATATCACAAAGATGTCTTCCTCATCCCGTAGAAAACTTTAGCTGCAAAACAACCTGTCATTTACTGCTTATGGTACCTTGCAGTTTAGGACGGGGGGAGGGGTCTTGAGCCTGAGGAATTAAGGCCGTCTGGCATTGCAGTCACCGTGAACTGTGCAGGTTATGGCTTTCTTTTATCCCGACAGAAAAAATTCCACACCTTACCAAGGATTCGAACCCAGGTCTCCTGAAAGAGAACCTGACGTTCTTAGCTACTCCTCGCAAAACGAATCATGAAAAAGTCAAGATAAGTAAACAAGAATAACTCAGCCAAGCAAGAGGAAAGGAGGCTCTTCCAGAAGCGGTATGATGCAATGCGGAAAAAGCAACAAGGAGTCGAGATCATCGACTTCCTTTCACCTAGGGAAATCTCCAGAGTTTTCAGAATGTTAGAACTACAAGTGTATGAATTGGGAAATATAGCACAGAAGTAATATTGGGAGGACGTGGAGCGAGCTGCAGGAAATAGCAAAAGATAGGACCGTTTGGTATGAGTTGGTTAAGGGTCTATACTCCAGCAGAGGATAGAAGGTAAAAAAAAAGACAGAAGAGACATAAATAGAGCCTTGAAATAAGCTAGCATTTACAGAAGAATTTGCCGAAGCGTTGAAGCGTGGCTTAGGGTATGGTACTTGTCTCCTACTCAATGCTATAATTATTATCATCATGAAGAAGGTCCATTGTAGAACATTGCTCTTATCACAGCCCACTGGAAATAATCATGATCCTTTGTCCGTTTTCCTATTTCAACCATCTCATGCCCCAGGTGTCTGTAATGTCATTGTCCATCTTTTGGTCTACCAGTCTCTTTTTCAAGGAACCATTCCTTGCATCACTGTTCTTGCCAAGTCAATGTGATGTTTGATATGACCAGCATATTTTAGTTTCTACGACATGCTGTTTATGAGCTAGTTTTCTCTGATCTTCACAACGTGTAGAATTTCAACATTTGTCTTCTCCTTGGTCCATGATATTCCAAAAAAATTTCTGCAATATTTAAACTCAAAAGTCCTGCGTTTCTTCTTTGGCGACTGTGAAATGCGCCATCATGAGCAAATCCAGCAGTGAATTAATTGTACACATATGGACCCTCATTTTGATCATGATCTAGAGGATCTGATATCTGACCTTTTGGATAACAGAAAAAAAAATGTTCACATTGTTAAAAATTCCTTGGCAGTTGGGATTGTAAAGAGTAGGGCATGAAGACAGTACCACGGCACAAATGTCAAAATTAGAAGACCTACCCACAACAGAATATTTAAAGTATATATTGATCCTGGAATACACATTTAAACCTTCCTATTGCTACATGAAGATAGTTTATGAACTATCATTATCATGTGCCATGCAAATAGGCATGGGCAGTGTTGATTCACCATCTTCATTGATCACCAGAAAACTGGATCAGATCTGTGATTTTGTCACGATTATGTCATGTGCTCAAGCTAAGCCATTAAGGTATTTATCTCTTTGCGAGTTATTGAAACACAGGCATCTGTAAAGAAGGTAGTCTGCCATTGCTGTCCTTCTTGACTATGACCATACTGGTCGGTGGCCGTGACCATAAGGAGATTATCATCTACCTACCCTTGTGAACTTCAGACAACTATCTGTCACCTGCTCTCAAGTTCAATCCACCACATGTTGCAATGGTTTCACATTACCCTGGTATAGCTAAACGGATACTACACATTGCCTGCCATATAGCTACTTAGAAAAAGCACATCTTGCATGGAACCAAAAGATAAATGCAAGGCGAACTGCAGTGGACAGTGTAGTGGACAGCGCACGACCACTAAGACGTCACGGCCACGTTCACCGGGAACTTGACAACAAAATATATGTTGTGTGAATTCAGAAGGAAACGGACGTGTTTGTGGTTTTATAAGGACAAAGTATTGTGGTTACAAGAGATTGAAGGATGGCAGCAGACTTATTCGGAACTACGAATATTGAACAACAGTTACTGGAAACGCCATGGATAAATGAACGACCGGCAACCTCTAGACAAATTGATTCGGCACAAGTGATAACACGAGAGACAGATTGATTCAGCAAAGGAAATATTGTGGAAATGAAAACGGTAAGACAGAGGACATGCGAAGGTCAGTAAGTACCCGTAGTAACTTAGGCCACTCCCCGAATACCTCGGGACACTAAGACGTGTGATATTACCTAAGTATATAATCTCTGGACAACGAGAATAAATCTCACATGTGTATTTCGTTTCACGCTGTGTCGGCAATTTGTTTATCAAGTTATCTTTATTGCCTATTGTTAATGAGCCAACGATACCATAGTGTAAGTCAATGAAATAAGACATGGCTGGAAATTAAGAGGACTTGCATTATGGCATTGCCCAAGTGTGTCCAATAGGCTAGCGGAGGGAAGGAGCTGCCTTACTTCACCTCTGATAGGGAATGCCCCTAACCCGCCATACAACTTTGACAAACATTTTGATAAAGAAAAATACAAGAAATGGTTTTAAGCACAAGAAATAATTCAGACCTGATTCGTTTCATGGTCTGGACTGTATTTATATAAAAGAAAAAAAGATTATATACTCCCTGATCCTAGGGTAGTGGATCAGATGTCTAGCTATATCTGACCATTGCAAAAAACCTTGGAGGACCCATGTGCACAATGAGTGAGTTAAAATTCTTTAGCAGCTGGAAATTGAAAAAAAGTAGGCAAAACAGGCTGCTGCCAAGGCTAAATTATAAAAAAAAATAGAACAGGTATTGACAACAAGAATATTTAGACTGTATCATTCTGGTATTTACATGCGTTTGGATCCTTGTCAGTGTTTTAGAATTCGTGCACTGTACTGAAATATCTCTAGTATAATATATGAGATGATGTCAGGTCTTAGTCAGATATGACTGAGCTACCATATGACAGTAGACGGTACTACCTGCTTCTGTTAGCGCCGATTGTTGGGCGGCGCTTACCAAACCCAACACCCCACATTGTGCCAACGGCTTCGGGTGGAAGAGCGGAATTGGGAAGGTACAAGCCTTATCCTGGTGCAAGGAAATACAACCTAAAGACTAAGTGTCATGGCAGGGCAGATCAGGCCCTAAGCCTTGGTTGGAAACTGGTCTAGGATCGAAGCTCCAACAGGTGGACAGTTAGAGCATTGCTTTGCTGATCCGGCAGCTTCTGCAGCTTGTCTTGTTCCAGACATATTGGCGTCACCTTTCCTCTGGAGTAAACTAGACAGGCCGAGAGAGGGATCATGCTGCACGGGCAACACGTGGTCTCTAAATTCAGCCCAAGCTTTGTGTTATTGAGAGATAACCCCATTTCACGAACTATCGTCTGTCAAGACAGCAAGGTGCCAGTCAGTCAATATATGAGAGGAGACTGGAGCACTTTTGGAAATACTATGTACAGTGAAAGTGATGGAAGCCGCAGTATTGCAGTGGCTAGCATGTTTGCCTGTTAGCACAGTAGTCACATTTTAGAATCCCCACAAGAGGTGGATTTTTTCAGATTGGCCCAGGCTCCCAGGTCATTGATTCATTCAGTAGTATTATTTTTGCAGAACCTTGCTACCATAATAACCTTCCGGAAAACCTCTCGATCATAAGCAAGATATCCTATGTCCAATACACCCATCTGGAGATCATCCACCACATCTTGCACCCATCTTCTCTTTGGCCTTCCTCTTCCTCTCTTCCCAGGCATATACCTCTCCATTATTGTTCTCTCCAAACTTTCATGACATTTCAAGTGACCAAAATCTTTCAATCTTCTTTGTTTTATCGTTTTTAATAGTCAACCTTCTTCAATATTCAGCTCTTGAAGTATGGGTGCATTTGTTCTTTTCTGTATCCAAGACATTCTTAGAACTCGTCTATAACATTTATATTCAAAGGCATTTATGCGTAGTTCAGCTTGTTTAGTAAGTGTCCAGGTCTCACAGGCATATGTCAACCCAGCTTAAAATGTGAACCAGGTAATATGCTGGGAAGTAAAGGTGACCAGAGTGAACTCCACCATCTTCTCCAGGTCAATACAGGAGCCCCATAACTTCTGTTTCAGCTTAGCACACTTGCCACATCTGACATCACAGATCTCTGTTGGTCAGTCCTGAAAGATGCTGTTCAGATCCAGTTCCACATAAGAGATTCATCTATGTTGGAGAATTTCAGATGGTATCAATTATCAAGAGGTGGCCTGTTCTTGGATGAAAGATAGTTTGCTTTTATCTTTGGAGTTGGTGAACCGAGTCAGATCTGTAGCAGAGGCTAAAATTGCATTATGATTATAGTACACTGTCTTTCTGGTGATAAAATATCCTAAACTTGCAATTACAATTTTTAACTGAAAAGCTGCAGACTGGAAATTGTGACATTTTGCTTCACTATCAAAGTTTGAAAATAAACAGATAATCAAAAGCAGTTTTCAGTTACTAAATTCCAAGGCATTTAAAAATAATTTCTCCATTTCCTAAGAATGAGATAGTGACTTATCCCAGTAAGCTACATCAATGAGAATCTGTTTCTTTAAATTCCTGGTGATCCCATCGGACGTAGGTTTTGTAAGAAACAGATAAGATTTATATTCCACTATGTTAAAAAAAAAAAAATATAAAGACTGAAAACTCACAAGATAGAAATGAAACAATCGCAAAAAACAACAGGTAAATAGTAGAAAGAGAACAGGCAAAGTAATCCCTGTAAATTCTATAAGATAATCTGATGCTAGCCCCATATTTTTAGACCAAGCAGCTAAATGGGAGTCATCACACAGCCTTTACCTCCCATATTTTCTGGTACCCATTTTAAGCTGATTTTACCTGGGAGCCCAGGTCAACTTGTAAAAACATCCCTGACTTGGGGTTCAAACACATGACCACAGGGACGGCAGGGAGAAGGCAAGTGTGCTAATGACTGTGCTACTGTGTACAACCCTCCCCCCCCCCCCACCCTTTCCAGGTAAATAGTTAATAGTAATATGATCAAGGTACTGTGAAATTATGGAAGCAAGTGGCGGATGGAGCTAGGGTACAGGTGGTGGATGGAGCTGGGGTACAGGTGGTGGATGGAGCTGGGGTGCAGGTGGTGGATGGACCTGGGATACAGGTGGCAGATGGAGCGGGGTTCAGGTGGCGGATGGAGCTGGGGTTCAGGTGGCAGATGGAGCTGGGGTTCAGGTGGTGGATGGAGCTGGGGTTCAGGTGGTGGATGGACCTGGGGTACAGGTGGCGGATGGAGCTGGGGTGCAGGTGGCAGATGGAGCTAAGCTGGGGTCAGTAGTGTGCAGAGGTTCTTTGATGCCCGGGCCAACCCCTTGATTGGATGCCCCTAAATTGTTCTTTACCTCATTCATTCCTCCTCCCATCCGACTGCACTGTGCAGCCCCCTCTCCCTAACTGGATGCCCCCCTCCTGGCTGGATGCTCGGGACCGTCGCATCCCCCGCACCCTCATCTGCACGCCACTGGCTGGGGTGTAGGTGGCGGATGGAGTTGGGAGTCAGGTGGTGGATGGAGCTGGGGTGCAGCCGACAGATAGTTAGTAAATAGTAAATACTACTAAGGGGTAGGTAGAAAATAATAAATGCTACCACTAATTAAGTTATGCCTGTATTAATGATATAATTATTTAGGTAAATAATTGTAATCTAATATTTACAAGAATTATGAAGCACTGCAGACAGCAGCATCTATAATGATATATTATCTTCACTAGTCCACAGGCCAAAAAGAATACACACAAATAAATACTATTTATGCACTTCTTGCGTAATAATAAATTAATATTCTAATATTTTATGTTTTATTAAATTGGACATTAAAACAGAATCAGAAAGTAAATAAGGAAACACCCTCTCGATGTCCCTCTCCCTTTATTTTTTTAATACGAGTTACAACACTGTAAATACTGCACAATCAGTTAGCTAATCACACACAATACATAATACTTTACAAAGACCCTGTTAAGCTGATCTAACTTCAAAGGCAACAACTTGAACTTCTAATCTAAATGAACTAAATCTTCTAACCTACGATTGATTATGAATGTGAATTGTGAAGAATCCAGCTGAGCTACAGACGTCAGAAGTCAACTAGGAGAACATTTTCTTGAAATCCTCCAACAGGTCCCTACAAATTGCCCTCCGGTTAAGGACATAATGTTTGACTATATTCTTTGTTTATCAATGGTCGCAAATTTAATATGGCAGCATAACAAGAGGCTGCAGAAAGTTCAGGGAATTAGTCTCCTATGTGAACCCAGAAGAGTGTTTTGCTCAATGATTCCATTGATCAGAATATTCACTTCCGCTATCATTACCTCTAATGTTCATATGCCAGATATACGACAACTTCGCCATTTCTCTTCAAAATTAACAATTATTCATGATTTATACTTATTAAGGCTATCAAAAAGCAAGTAAACATAGTATTATGTATAAGCAAAAGAGATATGAATAAAACAGCATGATTGTTCCTCATTTCTCGATGAGGATACGCTTATGTGGGAATGTCCCGAATGCTGTGATGTCGGCTCCTATATCAATCAGTCAATCAATCAATCTCGATGTGAAAGCTTCAAAATACGTTTGCTTTCTTGATGTGCTTACATTAATTTCAGTAATAATTAACGTAGAAACTTTCAAACCATACATAAATCAACGCAGTGCAACATTTCATATACCAAGTACCTTTGCTTTAAAGATATAAAGACTTAAATTACAAGTACATCTGAAGTCGGAGTGGGTTCGCCTGATGACGAGGGACCCTGTTAATAGGGAAAGCTAATCCATACGCAAAATTCAGTCCAGCACTACTAAAAGTAGTGTGTATGGACTACGCTTGAGTTCAAAGCAAGCGAGGGCAAAAAACAAAACAAAAAGTATTTTTCTTAATATTGAGCATAGAGTTGTTATCGCTAATTGCATTTTTTTCCCCAGAAATTAAAAAAGAAATTACTATTTTATGCAAGGTTTACGCCATTTTGCGAATAATTCATGACGGAAATATGATCTTCAATTCACATGATCTTAACGGCGTTGAATTCCAATAATGTAAAACTGACAATCAACTCTTGTGTAGAACGTCTTGATAACATAAATGTATTATTCAATCTGGCATCATCAGTAGCATAACATTTTTTCTCCACGGTCACGTGATAATGCCTGACGTCATTTTTTTCCTTGTGGAAAAGATAGTGTTTCTTCAGAATCAGAAACGTACACTTCATTTTTCTCGCCAGGTTAAGATAATCTATTGGGAAAAAAGCGTTTTCTCATCCCACCCCTCAGCATATTTACCACTTTAATGTGATATATTCCCTTCACAACCAGATCTGTTTCAGGCCAGTGTGTGCCTGTGTGTTTGTGCGCGCGTGCGCGAATGTAAGCGAGTGCATGTGTGTGAGTATGAATGTGAGTGTCTGCGTGTGTGTGGGAAGGGGGTGTATATATCATCAATTCTCAGGATGGAGGTTCAGAATGCTCTTAACCATATGAAAACTAGCAAGACCACGGTTCCAGACAAAATCACAACAGAAATGATCAATGCCTTAAAACACTGGTTCTCAACCGGTGGGGAATTCCCCCCAGGGGGAAATTGTAGGGTTTCCATGAGGAGGAGGGGGGAGGATTAAGACTATTTCAAGATCGCGATAATACAAGAACCAATTATTTGATATTGTTTTTCCCTCCATACTGTAGGCCTACGGTTCTGTACTTCTCGCCCTTCTGAAATTCGTTTTATGACGCAAGTAGACCCGCAAATCACATTTTATGTAGAAGTTTAGACTTGTTTTAGTATGTGTTATTAAATTTAGCTTCTATTTTTACGTATAATGTGTGTGTGTGTGTGGGGGGGGGGGGTTTATAGGGAGGAAATACGAAAAGGGGGGGGGGTGATATTCTCAACAAATGGTGAAGGGGTGCATGGGCCAAAATAGGTTGAGAACCACTGCCTTAAAAGAATGTGGAAGAGGCCAAGTCACTAGACCGCTGACTGACCACAATATACAATACTGGGGATATACCTCCTGAATTATGTAAATCTATGCTATACTTAAAGTAATTGCAAACTAGCGGATGATGCCTTCAACACCTTAGAGGCCCTGCCAACTCTTGGCCGCCTGGACACACTTCCACCATAACAGAAGTTAAGCGTGCTATATATGAACTTGCATCTGGCAAGGCTCTGGGTAATGATGGGATTCCAATAGAGGTTATCAGGAGTGAGCAAGACACACTCATTCTACAAATCCATCAGCTAATAGAGCTATGCTGGCGAGAAGGACAAGTCCTACGTGATTTCAATGATTCAAGCATCATAACACTGTACAAGAACAAGGGGGATCGGAATGACTGTAACAACTATATGGGTATCTCACTTCTGTGTATTGTTGGGAAAGTATTTGCCAGAATTGTTCTGCGCAGACTTCAACTCCCGGGAGATCAAGTCTACCACGAATCACAGTGTGGCTTTCGACGGAACCGGTCTGCCATTGATATCATATTCTCATTGCGACAAATGCAAGAAAAATGCCGTGAACAGAATCAACTACTGTTTATTGCCTTGATCGACCTCACAAAAGCATGTAATTTGGTCAGATGTGAGGGTCTGTTCAAGGCACTAAAGAAGATTGGCTGCCCACCAACTCTTCTGTCCGTTGTGGAATCGTTCCACGCAGACATTAAGGGTGTAATCAAGTTTGATGGTGCAACTTCAGAAGAGTTTGAAATCAAGAATGGGGTTAAGCAAAGTTGTATACTAGCTCTCACCCTCTTTGGAATATACTTTTCACATCTACTGAAATATGCCTTTCATGATCAGGATGGTATGGGTGCAGGGTGTTACGGATGATCTCCAGATGGATGTATCGGACGCCGGATATCTTGCTTGTTATCGAGAAGTTTTCCGGAAGGTTGTTATGGGAGCTAAGTTCTGCAAAGGACATGCTACTGAATGACTGAATGATCAGGATGGTGGTATATACATTCACTCACGCTTAGGTGGCGGCCTCTACAGTGCTCAGAGATTGCCCACCGCCTAGATGAAAGTATTATTCACTGGCGAGCAACCCCAAATAGTCAGAAACTGACTAGGGACAAAATCTATATGGCTGAACTATAGATTAAGCCCTAAATATCCAACGTACAGCTCCAAGTGGCTCGTAACAAAATGAAATGAACTGTGCTGAATATTCGCCAAGGAATAGGAAAGAGAAGGTTAGCTAAGTTAGATTTTTACGTCTAAGTTTAAGAGTAATTGACGACTATCCCAGTACAGGTTTTTCTCCTCGACTGCTCCCTTCCTTGGTGTCTAAGTGAACCCCCACCAATGCACACACACAACACGTACAATTGGAATTAATAATATAACGACAGAACTATGAGTTACAACAAACTACACTCACTTTAATTACTAATCATATTAGACATCTTATGTTTTTCAAGATGATGATGATGATGATGATGAAATCATATAACATATTGATAGTGATGACAAACATTACATAACTCCAATGTTACTTGAACTATCTGGATCTGTGATCCAAATCTCCTCTCTCCAGTAGAAACAAAACAGCTTGCTGGTATTCTGACGCCTGTCAGTCCTGGCACTACCTAGTCATCTCCAGTTCTTGAGATCTAAACATAGGCGCTCTTTGTGAGAGCTTGAAAGAAAGTCAAGAATGTGTTATATCTAGTTCTACATCAGTGCAATCCTAAATAAAACATATCCTAGCACACACGTATACAATGACCAGTCTGGCCAAGTTTATCTTCCAGCTCTACTGCGTTCACTATCCTCCTTCTCCCCCCATATCTCTGTCCTACGGTCTTTGTCTGGGACTGGATTTTCAATTGTCTCACACGCCTGTAATTATTACATTTCTGCCGTCCTATGTCCATGTCGCTAATACCGAAATTCTGAGTCGTACAGCCGCTCCGTCCAAAGTTGTTTTAGCAGCTCACAGGTTCGGTAATGGTATCATAATAGTACCTGATCATCCGGGTTTACAAGCCGTGACCAGTACCTGTGCCAGGTTTTCATGAATTACTGTGAACGCACGCCCACAATACACTAAAAAGGTTTAGCACCATATACCCTATACCAATTGTGGGTAATGTCTGTACCCTTACACCTCTGCTTCCAACACAATTGATGGCCAGTGTGCCAATGCGAACACAATAGCATAACACCACATTATTCTTTAGTGAGTTACCATATAACAAATCAACATCAAATAAACCTAAGGTATGCGAATTCAAAATGGCATATAAGGCTATTCTTACCTACATTGTATAATACAAAAATGTAAGTAATATCCTTATCTACAACAAACTGGGAAACACAGTTTCCCTATACGTTACAGACTAAATAAATGTCTGCCGAGTGCATATCCAGAGTATAACAACACTGATGCATACGGCAATTCAAATATATCAAACCTCCAATACTTTAACATAATAGCATTATGCAAAGTTAGTAACAATATTGTTTACATAAATATGAGGCATAGAAACAATACTCAGAGCAGTCCCTACTTAGCCACTGCTGTGGTAAGAATTAATGAAATATAGTCAGTTGACTATATTCTGTACAAAAAAGTGCACACACCAAAAAGAGACTAGTCTAGTTTAGAAAGGAATGGCAAGCATCTGCTACGACACCTAAAAGCATACACTGAACTGAGAATACGATTTCACAGAACAGCAACAAGAGAAATTGATAGTCTCACTGAACTAGCCTACAACAGCCCGACAGAAAGTCAGTACTCTAAAAGACTTGCATAGTTACTAGGAAATAACCTAGTGAAGTCTAGTCACCATAAGAATCAGACATATGAGACTACAGAACATTGAAATGGTTGCCTACCTATTTCGACTGATTTTCGTATCTGACATGAAACAGGCTAGGGACCCTTATTTAAGCTGAGTCCAGAAGACAGTATTATCTCCTTGGCACCTTTCTGTCTGGATTTAGGTACACATGCCCGACGTACAGATAATTAATTCTATTCAAGTATTGGGCTGGTATTACAGTGTCGGTTCCATACTCTACTGAGTCAGCCAGTATGCGCAATTTCAGTTCCCACCCTTTCATGGGGTTAATTGCCTCTAGGCCACTCTGTGTGGTCAGCTGTCCTTGGCATTGTTTACCACCCTATGGCTATTATCTCCCCCTGGGGCAATCTGTTGTTCACGCCTGGGTGGTTTTATTTCCCTATCTCTGACATTCTCCACCTGGCTACATGTAATTGCTTTTATTCAACCACCGGCCCAGTTCATTGTTGATTTAACCAGGGCTACCTGGGCGAGAAGGTGCCAATGTGTTTGTGTGGTGTCATAGCCCGTCTGGGTCAGCCATTTTCCAAGGTGTAGACTAATTATCTAGTTGCCATTTTACTTGCCATCTGCAAGCTTACGTCATGGCTAGAGGCTTTTTGTGAGTAATCTTACCTCACGACTAGATAGCCGTGGAGCAGCGTGATTAATTAATTCTTTCTCAATTTGGCCTCTCAAATTTGGATATCGAGAAAATATTCGGGGATGTTAACGCGGCATTTCGCGACAATTGGTAAGGCAGCAACAACAAAGAACAGATTAACAACTATAGTCTGGGAGAACAGGAAGCTTACTGCCAAAACAAAAGTCCTTGTCTATCTAGCCTGTGTCCTTAGTACTCTTCTGTACAGCAGTGAAACCTGGTCAACTTACATCAAGAGAAACGTCATGTTGCGGCCCACGGAGCTAGGTCAAATGAACATAAATGTTAACTTTATTGTACATATCACCAAAAGAACATTACATCACAGGTAGTTTTAAATTATAGCCAAGATACGCTTAAAACATCTCGCATTTTTGGAAACATTTAATGGTTTTGAGCTTCTTCTTCTTCTTCAGGCCTGTGTCCTTAGTACTCTTCTCTATGGCAGTGAAACCTGGACAACTTACTCACACCAAGAGAACAATTTAAACAGCTTTCATATGCGGTGTCTGCGAAGAATTCTTGGTATTAAGTGGCAAGACAAAATCACAAATACTGAAGTATTGGAAAGATCAGGTTGTGTGACAGTTTATTCCATGCTCAGTCTTCGTAGACTTAGATGGATAGGACATCTTAGGAGGATGGATGATGGTAGAATACCAAAGGATATCTTTTTTGGTGAATTACAGATGGGTAAGAGATCTCAGGGTCGGCCTCTACTACGATACAAAGATGTGTGTAAGCGGGACATGATTGATACAGGCATTGATAATGCACATTGGGAGCAAGTCGCCACTGAACGTGTTGCATGGAGGGCAAATATCAGAAATGGAATAAAGTCAAAGGAGAAAATTATTGCAGAAAAGTCACACACCAAGCGTTTGAGACGTAAGATGGTGCATGATGGTGGAAATGACCACGTGTTCACATGCACCCACTGTGAACGGACATTTACAGCGCAAATTGGCCTTATCAGTCACACTCGCTACCGCCATAGTTAAAAGTTATTATGCCTTTTTAAAGCACAAACTATCGTCTGTCAAGACGGCAAGGTGCCAATGATCTTCTTCTTCTTCTTCTTCTTCTTCTTCTTCTTCTTCTTCTTCTTCTTCTTCTTCTTCTTCGTCTTCGTCTTCTTCTTCTTCTTCTTCTGCGTTCATCTGGAAATTTACGATGTGCCTGTTTACAGCAGAGCTGTGTTCTTGCGCCGTTAGGCCGACACATCGACCACCACTACCCAGTGGTTTCGTAGGACGTTTGACTCTCACTGTTTTGGTGTTATCCCCCATCCCAGCTGTCTCATTTAGAACAGCTGAAGACATAACGGTCATCCCTCAAGGGAAGGCAGGGGCAGACCATGGGCATTCCCCGCCATCCAAGGAGGCTTCCATAATTACAGAGCGGACACATAGCGCTCTGGTACTGGGCTCACCCAAGGAATCGTCACTTCCTGCACATGACTGCTTAGCCTCACTTCCGTATATTGGGCCTTCTAGTCACCACAGGCTGTTCCTCTGGAAACCAGAAGAACGAAGTCTGCAGATGACATTCACACAATGAGCTTTCGATTCGGACTTTTCATGTAATCGATTTGCTATCCAAGCAATATTCTATTTCGTGCCTTTGGGACGCTTTTCCCACCTTTGATGACGCCCTTACAATGAGCTTTTGATTCGAACTTTCAACGTAATGTCCTGGCAGGACATTGTCATATGCCGATGATGTTTTAGTGTATCGTCAGGGTAAGGATAGAGAGGAGGTTGCTGTGGAACTACAAACCGAACTCAATCGCATAAGTACTTGGTGTGATGAAGCTGGGGCAATGGTCAACCCAACAAAGGCAACAGTGACTTGGTTCTCGTTGAATAATCATATTGTCAACACTCCAACACCAACTGTAATGCTGTGTTCAGAGACGGTGGAAAGAACGCAGGCAATGAATTACCTGGGGATACGGTTTGATCGAAGCCTTGCTTATAATGGGCACATAGACCAGGTGATAACAAAGGCCAAGCGGGGTTTGGCAGCGATGCGGGTGATGGCGGCAGCAAACTGTGAGCAGCGCCATCTATGTCTTCTGTAAGAGGGGCTGGTCATGTCTGTTTTGGAGTATGCAATGGCAATCCTGACTCTCAGCCATAAGCAGATAGAAAGGATGGAAAGGATACAGAATGAAGCTATGCGCATTATTCTTGGATGTACAAGAGATACAGCATGCAGGGCGATGCGCTACCTTCTTGATTTTCCAACCATTGAAGAGAGAATACAAGGTTGCAGGGCACGCGCCTACCTCAGAATTAACGCAAACACACAACATCCACTGCATAGTGAAATTAGGAAGGTGAAGGGCAGCAGGTTAAAAAGAGGACGGTCTTGGATGGGTCAAGCCGAAGACATTCTTCAACAGGTGTGTTCACTTGAGGACTTAGAACCTGGCGAGGAGTGGGTGCTAGTGCCAACAGACTTCTGCACATCCTTTTCAGTTTGCATCCAACTAGATAGAAAATGCAGACAAGAAAATCCGGCTGCTGTTGAGGCTGAAGTACAAGCGTTGATTTTCGAGAATTCGCTAGACGGTGACGCGGTCATCTACACAGATGGGTCGGTCGTCCGACATGTGAGAAGCTCATGGGCCTTTACAGCTCGGGCCGGAGGGAGAATTGTGAAGGAGGACTCTGGTGCTTTCACTGAAACCACAAGTAGCCTGACCATGGAAGTCATGGCAGTAAGTAAAGCAATAACATGGCTCGAGACACAGACATTCACTAGGACTTGTTTCCTTAGCGACTCAATGAACATGATCAAGAGGATAGAGGAGGGGTCGATCCGAAGAGAATGGTTGCTGCCTCTGGAGCGGTCTCGGCTGGCAAAGATTAGTTTCATCTTCGTGCCAGGGCATGCGAGAGTACAAGGAAATGAGCGGGCTGACAAGCTCGCAGGTGAGGCTACTGTGGAGGGCGGACGCGCCATGGACCAGGCCGACATTCTGAATGCTCTACGAGAAGTAAGACTTTTGCGAGAACCAAGTGATGACTGTGAATCTACAACAATGGCCAGACTGCGAGAGCAGCAAATTAAAAGAGGGGTGGCCAAACAAGAACACTACGCAGGAAGCCAAAGAAGATTGATAAACCAACACAGAACTGGCGTCGTTAGCCGCTACACGTTGCGTGATTTGCTGAGGAGGGGATCCGAGCACTTATGGACTGAATGGTTCGATGTGCAATGAGGATGATCTGTCGACTAACTAACTAACTAACTAACGTAATGGATTTGCTAGCCAAGCAATATTTCATTTCATGCCTCTGGGACACATGCTACTGACATACCTGTGGCATGAAGTGTGGCAGTCAAAGTACTTCTTCATGCACCTTTAAATGTCAACCTGAATGTAGTTAAAGTAAGCTGCGGTCAACTTGAGCTTGTTTATATCTCCATAGAGCTTGTCCTCAAATGAAGCAGGCGTTTCCCAAAATGTCTTTCTCTGTTCTGCATATATTGGGCACTCCTGCAGCAAATGTTTTGCTGTCATTTTATCAGTTTCACAATTACATTGATCGGTATCTACTATCTCTAGTTTATTGAACAAATGGTGTTTCAGCCTGTTATGTCCTGCGCGGAGTCTGAAGATTGCCACTTGTTCACTTCGGTCGAGTTTGTAATATGCATCATCTTTCTGGTGGCCTGGATGCTCTGATTCCCATTTGGTTCTATAAGTGCTTTTAATAAACCTCTTTGCCTCATTATAGGTTATTCCTATGTCAGGCTGTGGCAGTCGTCCGCCCTCTTTTGCTAGTCTATCAGCCTCTTCTTTTCGAGGTATACTGCATTGTTATGGGATCCACTGTATTACAACTGTTAAAAAATTTATTTCTGACATAGTCCATGGAGTGCTGCTCTTAGGTCTGCTAGTTCTGTACTGTTTTTGCTCTTCAGTATTTGGACAGCTGACTTCGCATCTGTAAAGATAGCTATTTGCTTCTCTTTATTTTTCTCCATCAAGAGCATTTCTGCTGCAGTTTTCAAAGCCTCTACCTCTGCTTTGAACTTACTTGAAAATTTTCCAGTTGCCACTGACTGTGATTTTGTCACTTCATTTTTAAAATTTAGGAGAATTCCTCCTCCTCCATTTTCTATTGAATTTTTGGCTGATCCATCTGTTTATGTATGGGTCCAATTGCTACTTGGGTATTGTTCTTTTATGTAGTTTATAGTTATTTTTCTTCCTTCTGTTTCATTCAAGTGGTCTTTTTCTCAATACCAGAATGTTTTCTATCATCTCAGGCAGTTGCTGCTGTCTCCAAGGTGGGAACTTGTGTGCATTGTCAATGGATTTGACTGTTGATATGTTAAGTATAGGATCTGACCTAATCTTTCGATTTGGGGTTTCTACAAAGTTTCTACGCTTCAGTCTTCCCTTTCTAAAACCATTAAACCTTTTAAACATGGGGTGGTCAGTCAATCTTCTAAATATTTCTGCTTGTTGTTGGGCTCTACTATCTCTTCTATCATGCATTGGTTGTAAACAAGTGATCTTTTCTAGTTCGTTAATAGGCGTTGTCTTCAGGCTTCCAGTTATCTTCTTCTTCTTCTTCTTTCGTTCGTCTGAAATATGTTTATAACTGCAATGTTGTCTCTTGTATGAATCTAACAGTCTTTTTTAGTTCATTCAGCGGTCCATAGAGTTTATCTTCCACTGTTGTCTCTCTAGGCCAGAAGGTTCGCCTGGATATGTTGCAGTTTGGGCAATCCTGGAGTATGTGCTCTGCTGTCTGCGACGCCAAACCACATGTGCACATGGCTGAGTCACCAATCTTCCAGTTATGATCCGCATTCCTTGATTTTGGACTATTTATTTTGCTGAAGTTTGACTTAGCTGCTGTTGCACAAGCTGCGATGCCATATTCCAGTACTGGCCTCACCTGTCTCCCCACATTTTACCAGCAAGCTATTTCATGATTGCCTTTCTTTGCCTTGCTTTTGTTCGATTTTTCTCAACCTGTGTCTTCCATGTCAGGTGACGATCAAAGGTAACTCCTAGATAGTTTGGATTTTCTTCATGGCGCAGTATTTTTTCATTCAGCATCTGCTTAGGGTGCTGAGTTTTATTTGAGAGGGAGAACATTGTGCATGTTGTTTTCTTCTCACTTATTTTCACTAGCCATGATTTTGACCAGTCCTCTAGTGCTAATAAGGCTTGCTGTATTCTGCTGTTAGCTGTACTAATATATTCTTCAGATGTCAATATGGCTAGGTCATCTGCAAAAGAGGATGTGTGTACTTTGGCTGGAAAATTTTCTGTGATGTTATTTATATATGCTAGGAATAATGTTGGTGAAAGAACTCCTCCTTGGGGGACACCTTGCTCCAACAGCATCTTTTTTGCTGGTTTGTCCTTGTACTTTTGTCCTGGCAGTTCTGCTCTCAAGGTAGTGGCTGATCCATTTGTACAATTTTCCACAAACATGCATTTTTTGCAGTCTTACTTTCAGTCTTTCCATCCATACTTTATCAAATGCTTTTTCTAAATCTATCCAGACCGCTAGTGTGTGCTTTTTCTCTTGGAAGGCATCCTCTATTTCCTGAGCTATATAGGTTATTTGATCTTCAGTGGATCTGTACTTTCTGAATCCTGCTTGGTGTGGTGTTAAACGTTGGTTTTCTTCCAGGTGCCATGTTAGCCTGCCATTGACAATGCGTTCCATTATTTTTCCTACACAGCTAAACAGACTGATAGGTCGATAGCCATTTGGTTCTTCTAGGTCTTTTCCTTTCTTTGGGACTGGTATTAATATAGCTTCCTTCCATGTCTGTAGGACTATCCCTCTCTTCCATCTGTAATCTAGGACTGATAGTAGTTTATTCTTTGCTTTACTACCTAGTCACTATTAGCATTTCATTTGTGATTCCATCCTTTCCTGGTGATTTCTTCTTCTTTAGGGTATTCATTGCCTTTTCCATTTCTTCCATATTTAGATTTGCCATCATATATTCTGCTGTTGTCTCTGTACGATGTGCCTGTTTATCTTTGATTGCTTTCTTCTGTTCGGTTGTAATATGAATGTGGTTTGCACTAGCATAGTGTTCCATTAGTGCATTTGCAGCCTTTTGCCCTGTAAGCAAGGCATTTAATTATTTAATTGTTTTTTGTTTGTTTCTAGGTCCTTCATTGTTCATAGCTTTCACTAGTTTCCATAGTTTGTTACCATCCTTGTCAAAGTTCAGGTTTTCTGTTTTTCCCCTCCAACAATCTCTTGTTGTTTGATATTTACTGTTCTTTGTATTTTGCTGAGATGGCTTTGAGAGAGATGTTCGCTTCAGTTGTTTGTTCTCTCTCTGCTGTCTTCCTGGCATCTCCAACTTTGTCCTCCAAAATTTGTAGTTCTTCATTCCAGTATGGTTTGTAATTTTTCCTCGCTCCTCTTGGAATTGACTCAGTGGCCGCTTGTATTTTTCCTTTGTTTAGACTTTCCATCATTTGTTTCATGTTGCCATGTCGTGTATTTATGTTTTCACAATATTTGTCTGTTAGTATGGCAAATCTGTCCCAATCAGCTAGTTTGTAATTCCAGCGAGGCAAATTCTATTGCTCCTGTGGAACATACTCCATATTCATTACTAGCTTGATTGGTCTGTGGTCACTACCTGCTATTTGGTCAAACACATGGCGATTTATTTTGTGTAGGGTGTCGCCTGTGCATAAAGCTAAGTTTGGAGTAGAAGTGGTAAGCCATCTTCTAGAGTAGAAGCTCGGTGTGTCGTCCGCTTTGTTGAGTAGATGGAGATTTGAGTCTATTTCCCAGTGTAACAATGCGAACTCAGAGAAGACGAACTGACTCAATTGGTTCTTTATAAATAGTTTATTTCTTCTTGATGACACCTGGACCTAATATGGCGTCCTCCCAGTTCTGTCTCTAGATGTAAAAACTCCTCTAACAACCAACTACGTAACGACTTGAGCATCCCATTTCTCATTCCATCTCGATGCTCAATCGTGCTGTAGTCTTTTCCCACCTAACACCAATTACCCAACTACTGTTACACCTCCCTATGTTTTTCTAAAGAATTTTTCCTGTAAAGGAAAAATTCTTTACTCCCAATTCCCTTTCTCTATTCCCTTTTTTTTTCTTACCTCCCACATTTCCTCTAATCTTCCCCAAACTAACTCAAATTTGAGTAAATATTATATCCTTTAACCCTTCTCCCTGTCATATTGTCATCTAGTAACCCACTATAAACTTCTTCTTCGTTTCTGCCTCTATAATTCTCAACTTTATACAATACATCATACCACATATGGTTACCCTTTTAACTAAACACTCATTCTTCCCTTTCTTTAGTCCTCACAGTTCTCCTAATCTCTCAAAACCACTTTATTTTAAGTAAACCAATCTATTTCCCCAAACCATATAGTAATCCACTATATATATTTCTGGCTCTTTCTTGGCTCCTCAAGTTCCTGTATCAAATATACATATCATAAGAATAATAGTTCGTATAATCGTTATTGTACACATGGTATTATGAAATCCCTCACTCTTTCACAACACAGGACAAACAGAAATAACGTAGAAACAACGTATTTAGAAAAAGTAAAGAAGGGGTGCGCACCCAGTGAAAAGCATAAAGGATGAAAAGTCAACATGATCACATTTACATAAAGTAATGCATAGTCCACACAATCACATTTACCTCCCTTGCCAATAAAAAAAAATTTTGTACAACAATTTTTTTAAAATACATCTTATGAAATAGATCTTTGTTCTCTATAAATCAAGTTGACATAAGTTTTCTCAACATTTATATATTCAACATTTATATTGCCATCCACAATCTTGTCTATATTTCCGTTACCTCATCCTTTACCACAAGCCAATGTTCATATTCCATGAACATTTTTAATTCAATAAACGCTGGTATTTCCCAGCTCCTATATCTTTCCCCCTCACATCCCATAATATTTATATAAACACTCCCGCTTATATGCTGCCATTCACAGTCCCCCCCCCCCGCCTTTTTCTTCCTATAATGCTGACTTTAATGCAGCTCCTATTTTCTAATACTTCATATCCATAAGAACCTCTTCATGCCGACTATCTATATGTCTCTCTATTAGCCCTCAGTATGTGTCTCTCTATTAGCCTTCATCTATTTTACTTATTCCATCCAACACCATAACTATTCAAAAAAATTAAATTTACTTAATTAAATATATAACGAGGTAATCTAATACACAACACTACTTAATTAAACAAAATCCAAACCAAATATTATACCCCCCCCCCCCCCCCCAACTCAATCAAAGAAAAACACATTTTAAAACAATATAACATGTATCTTATTAACTCAAAAGGAAATATTCTAGTCTACCTAACACCACTGATCTCTTTTATGGACCAATAGTTTGTATTTTATGAACACAACAACCCTAAAATTCCAAAATCATATTATAACAATCATTTCAAAGGATTAAATCAAGCAAAAAAACATATTATATATGAGGCATTACAAACTCAGACTCAATAAAACAAGTGTCTTCTCGCTAAAGAGAAGTTCTTCAAAAAAAATTATAATTCACATAGAATTAGCTACTTAAAGTAACCAAGCAAAATTTTCCTCCTATACGAATCAACGTAAGTCATATCTATCCACTCAAGTCACTCTATTGTTTTTATAAGCAAGAAACTGAAACAATTCACCGCCAGGTCTATATATATCTATATCTGTTATTTACAGACCAAATTCTAACTTAAAACAATATCTGTTCTTTTCATGCAAGTCTTTAACTAACAATGGCCGTATTATCTACACCCCAATTGCTTCTCGTGGACATATTCCTATAACTACTTAATCATTACCATACACCACGGTATTCCTAGCACCAATAAAAACTTGTCTATTTACTATATAGTACAACTACCTGCTGTACCATTGACTAACTTATCCATCCAATAAGAAACCAAAACATAATATCAACCAGCAATTCCGTCACTGAGAGAAAAAATATATATATACCTCAGTCGAACCTACATCCATTGCTTGACTACTCCTCCAGATCATTTATAAAAAGTATCAACAGAAGCCTTTTCCATTTCCACCGTCTCACATACTTCATCAAGTATCTCTTTCCTGAAACTTACATCTTGCTATCTGCAATATTCTCTATCAATTTATCTCTTACGTTTCCACTTCTTCAACAACTCCAAGTTTCTCTGTATCAATGCTATCTCTACATCAATATCCTCCTCCCCGTATAATCTATCATCTTCCTCCATACTACTAATTGACTCTGACTTCTCATCCATTTCTTCTTCTTCATCTGTATGTCTCTCGTTAGCAGCCGCTAATCTCTTCCGTTCAATATCCCACCTAATTTGCCTATCATTATTTCTTAAGGACCTTTCCAGTAAAGGCATATCTTCACCGCTTGTTGAATACTCTCTAATTCTCCTCTGTCTTTTCACTTCTCTTTCTCTTTGTTTATCCATTCTTCTTTTTGTTGCTTGTCTAGTATTTTTAAATGGAGCACCTACTTCTTCTTCCATAGATTCTATACTATCACAATGACTCTCATTCAACTTTTCTCCTACTATCGTTTTCGGTATTGTTTGTTCTTGAGTATCATCGTAACCTGGAGCCGTTTTTAACTGACTGTGTGTCGGATCTTTTCGAGAAGCTGGGGTTATTGTAGTCCCCCTGACGACTCGTTCATCTAAGTATCCGGTGTCTGAATAATAATAATTATTATTATTATTATTTTCCTTCTCATCATCATCTCTTCTTAAGTGTTCCACGTGTGCCCTTGCTACATGTCCCGTCACCTGGTTCTTGATACTATACGACACATTTCCTAGCCTTTCTATAACATAATAACCTGGGATCCAACGATCATCAAACTTAGAGTTCCTTCTATGCTTTTTGTAATAAACTCTATCTCCTACTTTAAACTCCTGTAACTTTGTATTCAGGTTTTTGTACTTTTTCTGTCTTTCTCTAGCTTTAACTATATTATTCTTCAACCTCATGTGTGCTTTATGCATTTCTTGTATAATGGTCTCCTGAAAGTATTCTCCCATATACTTCCGTCTTGGTTTTAACAGATTATCTATTGGTAGTATTGGTTCTCTCCCGTGTATTAAATAGAATGGTGAAAAGCCTGTGCTCTCATTTTGATTTGTGCGTATGGCGCTAAGTGCTGGTCCTAAAAATAAATCCCAGTCTTTTTCATGTTCATCCACAATCTTTGCTATAATATCATATAATGTCCGATGTTGTCGTTCGTTTTTAGCATTTGAAGAAGGTCTATAGAATGAGGTCTTTACATGTTTTATATTTAAATCCTTCAACAATTTTTCAAATTTCTTATTCACAAATTCTCTACCATTATCCGTGAGTATAACCTGTGGACAACTAAATCTTGGTACGAACTCCTGAAAAAAAATATTAATGACAGTATCAGCGCTCTTATCTGGGATTGCATAAACTTCCGGCCAAAGGCTGTAGACGTCTACTATATGAATTAAATACACGTTCCCTGACAATGTTCTAGGGTGAGGACCCGATATATCTAAACTAATTTTCTGCATAGGAAACTGAGGAATATCTGTATCTTGTAAAGGAGACTTAATTGTTTTCATATTCCTTAACCTGCATCTTTCACACGTATCCACATATTTGCAAGCAGATCTAAATAAATTCGGCCAATAATATTTACTCGTAAGTGCTTTCACCAATTTATCACGACCGAGATGACCATTCTCATCATGATATGCTTTTAAAACTTCACTTTCCAAATGTTTTGGAATATATTTCCTTAGCTGTTCATTCCTTTCACACATGTAATATAACTGGTCGTCCTCTTGTAACACTAAATAATTTTTCTTATATTTGTTCTCCTCCGTTTCTTTTAACTTCTGTTTTATTTGTAAGACTTTTGGATCTAATTCCTGCTCTTCTTTCATACTAAATTGTGCTAAATGTGGGTCTTCTTCTACTCTATGTTCAGCCTCATGATCCGATGGTAAACTCTCAAAGTCTTCTCCATTTATTATGGCAGAATCTAAAATATTTACTTGCCAGTTTCGGTCGTCGATCTCTGGTTCTCCTTCATCTTCTGTGTCACCTGACGACTGTGGGTAGGGGATCCTAGATAATAAGTCAGCACACGTGTTAATCCTACCTGGAATATATTCCACTCTGGCATTGTACCCCTGTAGATTCAACGCCCAGGTCTGTATTTTCCTGTTCTGCACTGGAGCTTCTAAAAGAGACTTTAAAGGCATATGGTCAGTTCTAATAACAAAATTTGCATTATGTAAGTAATAATCTAGTTTCTGAAGAGCGTAGTGTATTGCATAAGCCTCCTTCTCAATAGTAGTCCATTTTCGTTGTGACCTGCTAAGCTTATGAGACAAGAAATAAATTGGCCTTTCATTTTTAACCCCTGGTATTCCAGACTCTTTTCCTTCATATGGCTGAACCAAACACGCTCCTATAGCATTATCAGAAGCATCTGTATATAGTATTAACTGTTTATTCAAATCTGGATGCGTCAATAGCGGTACCACTGTTAAACTGTTTTTTTAAAAATCGAATGCTTTTTGACACTCATCATCCCACTTAAATCTAGCGTATTTGCCCGTTAAATTAGTAATTGGTTCTGCTATCTTTGAAAACGCTGGAATGAACCGCCTATAAAACCCACAAGTTCCTATAAACGCACGCACTTCTTTCACGTTAGTTGGAGGAGGTAATTCTTTAATAACCTTTATCTTGTCTTGGTCTGGTTTAATTCCGTCTCTATTTATAATATATCCCAAATATTTTGTTTCTGTTTTTAAAAACTCACATTTACTAAGCTTTAATTTAACATCATGTACTCTTAATCTGTCAAAAACTAACCTTACATGTTTTAAGTGATCTTGCACACCGCCTGCCGTAAAGATAAGAATATCGTCTATGTATGCTAGGGCAAACTTTTGCATACCCTCTAGTACTTCATTTATTAACAGCATGTAGTGAGATGGAGCCGTCCGAACCCCGAATGGCATTCGTAAAAATTCATAAGAACCCATATGAGTACAGAAAGCACTCTTCTTTTGCGCGTCTGCCGACATCGGGATACACCAGAACCCTGATCTTGCGTCTAGTGTCGTAAAAAATGTAGAGCCATTAAGCAACCCTAAAATGTCATCAATCACCGGCAGTGGGTACGCTACATTCTTGGTGATTTTATTCAACGCCCGATAGTCGCAGCAGAACCGACTTGAAACATCAGGTTTGGCCACAATTACAATCGGAGATGACCACTCTGACTTTGATCTTGTGATTATTCCTGCTTTCAACATATCTTCTATTGCTTTTTCGACAATTTCTCTATTTCTTAAGGGAGTTCTATATGGTTTTAAACTAATTGGCGGATGGTCTCCCGTATCTATTTCCATTGTAACTGTTTTTGTTCTTCCCAATTCTAAATCATTAATTGCAAATACATCTTGATTTTCTTTTATAAGTTGTTCCAATACTTTTTTATTTTCTGGTGGAGCCTTTAACTGTGCCAACAATTCTTGTTCCCTTGTCTTTTTATCTAGTGAATATATTTGGGCTGTATTTCTTCTGAATGGATGGATCAATTCATCCATTTGTGCGTTTCCTCTACTTCCGCGTCCGCGTCTGTTATTAACTCTTTCACTAGAAGTTTGTGAATAGTTTGCTCCCGGCATGTCTACTCTATCAGTTGCCAATATATCACTAATGTTATGTTCCAGTTTAGCTACTACACATCCTCTGTATAATTTAATTTCTCTACCTGTGTTATTAATAACCATCACTGGAAAAGTTAAATGTTTATCTAACTCTATTATTCCATCCGGAACTTCCAAACCAGGCTCATCAATTACTTCCTCTTGCAACTCAGTGATTCTGACTGTGTTTCCTGCCACATAATATGGGTTTCTCTTCACCTTTGCCTGTATCAAATTAACCGACTGTGGTTTTAACGTCGTGGACATCTTAACTCTAACTAGTGCTGATATATGCATGTCTTCTTCCATATCCACATAGACGTCCTTGAATTTTAATTTGTGTAAATCAAAGAGAAGTCTTACTCCATTCTTTATTAAAAAATCTCTTCCTATCTCTTCCTATCCTGTAACAGATTGAAGATTATTATGACTCTTAAATATTCTACAATTTCTCACTATTTTGTATAGAAGACTTTCTTTTACCACACTAACCTGAGCTCCCGAATCAATTAATGTACGAATTCTATACTTTCCTATTTCTATTATACAAGAGCTATAATCTGTTTTATTTTCTATAAATTGTTTGACTTCATCTAGTTGAAAATATTCTCTGTTCGTTCTACCATACCTGTTATTAACATGTTCTTTAAACCTTGGGACCTTATTATTTTCCCTCCTACTACAGGTCCTATTTAATAGGTAGGGCGCCCGTTTCCCTGCGTTCCTGTGCCTGTAAAATTTATGTGTCCATCTTCAACATTCCTATTTAACCTGTTATTGCCATTTCTACTTGGTGTATTCGACTGGACACGCCTGTTACCACAAAAGCGAAACCCGTGGCCGCGTTGACCGCAAAACCAACAGACTATATTTGTATTATTTGTGTTTCCTACTGTCTCACTGGTAGGATACCTCATTTGTCTCCTTTCATCATAAGCATTTCTATTAGTACCTTGTAACGTCTGTACACCTCCTCTCCTATTCCATCCGAACCTTGTTTGTCCTATCTCCATAGGCTCCTCAATTCTATCTTCTCGACTAGTTCCTATTTCTCGTCCTGTTCTCAATCTAAATCTACGTCTCAAATTTTCTTCTTGTACTGCAATATCTACAGCTTGTGACAACCTCTCGGGGTTTTCTCTCATCAACTTAAACTTCAGTCCATCGGATTTTATGCCATCTACAAAAATCCCGACTAACATCCTCTCCACCTCTTCTCCTTGTACATTCTGTCCCAAGAATGCCTCTTCAGCCAGGTTAATCAACCTATCGCTGAACAACTGCACTGTCTCTCCACTATTTTGTTTAGACTGTCTCAATACCGAAAACGCATGTTGTGGATCCGTTATTTCCGCGTATTTGTGTGCCAGGTCGTCTTTAAACTGCTCCCATGTCTCATCTACTCTAGCCTCTAATTTTCTTCTAATATGCTGTGAAACCGGTTCTGTTGCTGCCTGATATGCAAGTCTCATTTTCTCTTCATCTGATGCAGATACCAAATACGCATATTTTTCTATGGAAGTTATCCATTTCTAAAAACTCTCTGGCCTGTCCACTAAACTTAACAATTTCAGTTGTCATTCCTTGTTGTTTCATGACCGTATTAAGTCTATCTATCACTGTCCCCACTCCCGTCAACACTTGTGCTAATGAACCCTGTTCCGTCATGCTAAGATATTATTGTATAGACCAACCAATCACAATTTCAAATAATTTCACACTTATAATCAACCAACACAAGAAATATTACCTTCTACAGCAAGTTCACCTGGTTAATAGGTTTACTGGTTACCCTATTCTCTGCTATTCTCTGTTCTCGAGCCAAAAAAACGTATTCCCGTATTCCTCTATGTTCGCTGTCAAGTAGAATTCACACGCTAGGAGTCTGCGTTAGCTGAAATCAATCGCACAGTTCAGGCAGTCTCTTCTTCCAAAGAATCCCGTTTCTTCAGGTAGTTACTCTTCTTAGGATGCCTCCATATCTTCAACCCCTGGTTGGGTCCCTACCAGATCTCTATCTTCTGACTTCGCCCCGGGTGGGGTACATCATCGACGTTTTGAGAAGGACTCAGAGGTAACAGAGCCCAAAAGGATCAGCTAGCGGCCTAGAGATAGTCTGACTGCGTCAAACAAAACATGGGCCAATCAATGAAAGAATGAGCCACTTAGCTGCTGTCCTGATTGTTAATGGTCTTTTCCATTATTTTGTTTTGATGACATAAGTTGTCCGAACTCAACATGTAAAAATTTTGAATTGTAGTCACGTAAGTCCTAAAGTTTTTGTTTCTTTTGAGTAACCTCTGAAATTTTGGTTGGAGGCGAGTATTCAACTTGATAAAGTTATTAGAAACTTCTTGCTCACCTGAAACAATGCTCAGACTGGATTGACCTTCAATAGCATGATGACCCTGAATCGATCTTCAGCAGAATTCTTGTTCGTTCGACACTACGACCAAACTGGATCGACTTTCAGCAGGATGATGACACTCGCAGGCACCGCACTCCGTTATAGCAAACTGGTTTTCATGCTTTTCTTGACAAGTACCGCCTGTACAGCTGAAAATTTTGTTAGCAGGTCCGTACAGCGAAGATCTTAATAAGTAATTACAGTCAACCACCCCTAGCCGGGCTTTTGGCTGCTGTAATTCTCGCAAACAATATTGGCCATCTTTCTTAACTTCTTTAGTTTACGTTCAACTTGCGTGTAGAATCGTGCTGAAATACCTCTTTCTCCGGACCATTGGTTTGAGCAGAACAAGGACTTTTTACATTTTGAAGCTGGCTCTTCGAGTTTCTTCTAATTGTCGACGTAAATAGTGGTTTGTGACTCCCGCCGCGACAATCTCCAACTAAGCATCCTGGTTCTTTGGCACCATTTCGCCTTTGTAACAATGCGAACTCAGAGAAGACGAACTGACTCAATTGGTTCTTTATAAATAGTTTATTTCTTCTTGATGACACCTGGACCTAATATGGCGTCCTCCCAGTTCTGTCTCTAGATGTAAAAACTCCTCTAACAACCAACTACGTCACGACTTGAGCATCCCCCCTCTCATTCCATCTCGATGCTCAATCGTGCTGTAGTCTTTTCCCACCTAACACCAATTACCCAACTACTGTTACACCAGTCCTCCACCTCATCTCCTCTGCTGTCAGTATCTGGGTATCCCCATCTTTCTGAACGGCTATTTTCTCCGACAATAATGCAGTTTGTGTCAGTTATTTTCATGTTTAAAAGTGTAAGGTCCTTTTTTGTTGGGCTATACAGGTTGTAAATTCTTATTTTCACATCCTTTATCTTTATATCAACACCTATATTTTCCGTTTGGTTGTCAGAAATTACAGATACTTCACTGCAAGGTATTGTGTTTTGTGTAAGTATTAGAACTCCTCCTTTGTGTCCTTCGCGGTCGAAACGTGTGGCCTGATATCCTTTGACTGAGAATCTGTGATTGGCGTCGAGGTTTGTCTCTTGAATGCATGCCACATCTATTCCAGTGTTGCCATTTTGGTGCTTTTCGCACTAAATTTAGTGCTTTTTCAAGTCATTTAGTGCGAAAATGTTGCTTTTAGCGCGGCCGATCAAATTTAGTGCTTCACAAAAATTTTTGGTGCTGTTTGGTGCTTTTTTGGGGTGGGTAAAAATTACTTTAAAAATCATTTCGGGAACACTAAAAAGCCGAATTTGAACTGAAGCGAGGGAGTAAAACAGTCTTAGTACGTCACCGCGCAATATTCAACTAATTTAACTCCCTTTAATACGATTTAGCTGAAAGCGAACGCCATCTTGCAGACAAGTCCAAACGTCAATACATTAGCTTGTAATCGAGTTCATAATTTTGTGGTGTCCACATTATCCTTTCATTTAAGCTTATTTGTGTTTCACCGTATGCAAGACATATTGTCTACATTTCAGAGAACAGTGGCTCAGTGACACGAGATTTCAAAAATGATTGTTAAAAGTATAAGGGGATAATACTAAGTGTTTTTGCAAATATTGCAAATGGTCAATTGCAGCTAGGTTAAATTCTATTGAGAGGCACAAGAATACAACGAAACATCAGAAAGCCGAACAACCATTCAGTACACAAAGGCAAACAACAACTGCAATTGACAAACTGAAAGATGATGTCAAAGAAACAGAAGGATGCATGTCTTTGTTCATAGCTGGCCATTGTTCGCTTCGCGTTGTTGACCATTTAAGTGAACTCTGCAAGGTAAACTTTGGTGACAGCAAAGGTTGCAAAAACTTTAAGCTTAGGAGAACTAAGTGCAGGGGAGTTATTTCAAATGTACTTGCACCATATTTCACAACAGACTTCACAGCTGATATTGGCAAAAGTAAATACAGCTTATTGATTGATGAGAGCAATGACATTTCTGAAACTAAGCTACTTGGAGTAGCTATTAGGTCCTATTCAGAGGCAAGAAAGCAGTTTGTGGTTACTTACTTAGATTTAGTTGACATGAGTGACGGCAACGCACAGGCAATATACAATGTGTTAAAAGATTGTTTAAACAAGAATGGATTTGAGTTGCAAAGACTAGTTGCAATCGGCACTGACAATGCGCCTATCGTGACAGGTGTAAACAATGGAGTATATACAAAATTAAAATCCGAAGTTCCTCATCTGGTACTAATTAGGTGTGTATGTCATTCCCTTCAGCTGGCAGTGTCACAGGCTGCAGCTGCTTGTCTGCCCAGGAACATAGAGTTCATGATTAGAGAAACATATAACTGGTTTTCTCACTCAAGTCTTGGTCAAGCAAAGTACAGGGAGCTTTTTGCTTCAATAAATGATGGACAACATCCGCTGAAGATTGTTCAATTAAGCCAGACACGATGGATGTCCATTCAATCTGCCATTGTCAGAATATTGCAGCAGTGGGTCGAGCTCAGAACTCATTTTGATGTAGCAAGACTCAACGAGCGCTGTTATACAGCAGAACTTCTACATTCTATGTTTAGCGACATGAAAAACTATGTGTATCTCATATTTCTCAAGCATATTCTCCGAGAAGTTCAAAGTGTGAATAAGAAATTCGAAGCAGATATACAGGATCCAACAAAACTACTCAGCGATCTTGTCCAGCTCATTGATTCTATCAGTTCAAAGATTGCTATTCCTGGGGAAAAATAACAGAAAGTGATGCTATTCAAGATTATTTAGATCCTAATCCCAATCTAGGTTATGAGTCTGAGAAAGAAATAGCAGGCTACAAGTTTCCTGAGAGAAAGAAATTCGTGGAAGGTGCATCCAGTTTTTAATAGAGCTATTGACAGCTGCGTTTACGTACACCCGATAACGTTCGAGTGTTGCAGTCCATGTCATGTCTTAGTGGAAGTGAATGTCTACAGCCAATGAAGCCCTGTATATTGGATCTTGCTAAAATGTTTGTAGAAGATGCAGCTACTCTCACCTGCATCGATTTCCAGTGGAGAAAACTTCATCACATGCAGTGGACACAGACCTCTGACACACTTGGACTGTGGGCAGATATAGGCTTAATATAGCCTCATACAGGGATGCCACCGGTGAAAATCCTTTCCAAGATCTTACAGATTTAGCTTTAACTGTGCTCATTTTTATCCCATTCTAATGCGGACGTGGAGCGTATTTTCAGTCAGATGGGAATTATAAAATCAAAATTGCAGAACAGAGTGAGCATCAAGAGTTTGACAGCTGTTTTGACTATTAGATATGGAATGAAAAGATATGGCAAATGCTGTCATGATTATAATCTACCTAAGGATATTCTGCGAAAAATTAGATCACAGGAGGCATATACATGTTTCTTTCAATCATCCTCCTCATCCTCATCATCGCAGGAGCGAACACAGCAGGAAATAGCTACAGAAACTGAAGAGGAGTTGTTTGACTGGGATTTGGCAGATCTGGAATAAACTTCATTCTAATATTCAGTGATAATAATAAATTATAATGTGCTACTTTATAACATTTTGAACGAATACCACCAGTGCTTGTTTTAGTGATTTCCCAAAAAATAGTATTGCAATTTGGTGCTTTTTTGGCTCGAAAGTAGTTCTGATTGGGATTTGGCGTATCTGGAATAAACTTCATTCTCTGTGGCTAAGGGCTTGCGAACGCGGTTTGTGATCCCGTATACCCGGGTTCGAAACACGGCGGTGCTGTTTTTTTCGAAAAAGGTATAGGGGCCGGTCGTTCAGAAAGCAATGGCAAACTACTGAACGTAACACTTGCCTAGTACATCAACAGCAGCTGAAACAATGCTGGTGTTGACTGCAACGTCCCGTAAGGGATACGCAACACATTTTTAATTTTTTAATATGAAGTGATAATAATAAATTATATTGTGCTACCTTGTTACATTTGTAATGAAAACAGTTTGTGCTTTTTTTTTTTTTTTTTGGTGCTTTCCCAAAAAATTTGGTGCTTTTTAGTGGTTTTTTGGGGTCGATTTTGGTGCTTTTTCATCAAAGGGAGATGGCAACACTGGATGCTGTTACACCAACACCAGCAATGGAGCTTTTAAATTTAGGTTTTTTTTCCAACGTTTATTTCATACAATGCAATGTATATTTACAAGGTGTAATGTGTGTTTCTTTGTTTGTGTATATTACAGAGCGTTGCCGTTTGTTAGTGTTATGTGTCACATGCGTTAATAAAGCAAATACATGCATATACAGTTATGATAATATGACATTTATGGCATAGTGCATGTAAACACACATTCCTCGTTTCATTTCCATCTCCACAAGTAGAATGCATGTTACCCCTGTCCATCTCTCTCTCTCTCTCTCTCTCTCTCTCTCTCTCTCTCTCTCTCTCTCTCTCTCTCTCTCTCTCTCTCTCTCTCACACACACACACACACACACACACACATTCTGTCTTGATCTATCTCTTGCTTTCTGTAGATAATAGTACATGGATTTCCGTGATCTTGGGCAATAACCTTTACATTTTCATTCTATTTAAATTGTGGTTTCCAATTTTTTTTTTTTTTTTTTTTTATTTTTTTGGGGGGTGGGGGGGGGGTGGGGGTGGAATTTTCATATGCATATATTCATATAAATACCTGTATATCAACACAAAGCCATAATTATATTTACATAAATACCTACACGAATTCACCCATTCATGGCTACCCATATATAAATACCATACATGTTAGCCTTTTGAATTCTACAACAATGTTTATATTCGTGCTGGAGATTCGTGTTGAAATTAGGCAGGGGGCAAACCGCTGAACGCAAAATTGCCTAGTGACCACCAGCCACTAAACACACCAGAGCAGGTCTCCGGGTCTTACAGCGGACACGCAGCCAGTTTTCACAAAGCCTTTGTGTACCTAGGCCAGAGGAGCTATACATCTCTCTTTAAAGTTGCTGGGGGGAGGAGAGGGATGGATCTGTGATTCAAAGCACCCTAAGGAAGAATTTGCGGCGTGTACTATCTGCGCTCTCCAATGCTTGTTACCACCTAGTGAGAAGTGTTCCCAAGTATTAACAAAATAAGCCACACACAGGGCTCGCGAAACGCACACACGTTCTAAAATTTTCCACAGCAGGGACTGGTCTGGGACAGTCCCGTTCACCACTGTTATAGGTTTTAGATTGTATGCCTTGCAGCAGAAACCAAATATCGTCTGTCAAGACGGGTGTAAAACATCTTAGATGTTTTTGATATTATTAACTTTAAAAAAAAAAATTAATAATAATGGCATTTTTTTTTTCTAATTGCAAGAGTAAATGAAATTAAAGAAATTTACACATTTCAGTCAGGAAAAATAGTAGCTAGTTTGTATTTGAACATTAGTAAAAATAAGTTTCTGTTGTATGTAAGGGAGTTGAACCTTGCCTTGATTCTGCAAGTCCAAACTAATTTTCTGTATTCCGCTAGTGTTTTAAGTAGTTTTGTGTGTGTGTGTGTTCGGATGTTTTAGGAATAGTGTTAAGAAAGATTGCCTTGTAGATGTCTGTTTGTTTGCCTGTGTGTGTTTGTATTATTTGTTGTAGAGTTTCCACTGCATCTGTGACTGTTTGACATGTGAAAAATATGTGTTCTTCTGTCTCTTGTGTGTTGTTCCTGCATAATTGGCATTTTCTATTTTCCTGGATCTGAATGCTAATTTGGGTATTATGGGAGTTATATTAAAAATCAGTCTGTAAGTTACTTCTTTCGCCTTAGATGTGATGTGTTTGTTGTGTAAGTTGGAAAAGGTGGATGTATAGTCTGACATGAAATATTTTTGTCCTCTTTTGATTCTCAGTTTAAGCGATGGTGCTTGTTTACTAACTAGTTGTTTGTATATTTCTCGTGTTGTTTCATTTATTAAATGTTCATGTCATTGCATTGCCTGTATACATGTGTTATAGAAAGATGGTAGTATGCCCTGATAATGTGCTGCTGCATTGTTTAGTTTTGTGAGATGTTTTATTTCGTGTGCTATATAATATAATACTAATCTGTGTTGTTCTGGATGTCTGATAATATTACCGATGTCGCTGATTCTAAGTGCTTGTATTTTTGTTTGTATGTCCTGAAGTGCTATTCCTCCTTGTTTCTTATCCTGAATGAGAGTTTTATGCTGTATGCTGTGTATTGTCTTACTAAGTATTAAATGTCTTATCTGTTTATTTATGTCTGTGATTGTATGTTTTGGAGGGTTTAACACTGTCACTAAGTATATTATTTTTGGTATGATGTATGTGTTGACTATTATGCTTCTAGCAAATATTGTTGATGTTTTGTATTTATACCTGTGTAGCATGTCTGTGATTTGGTGTGATAGTTGTAGCCATGTTTCTCTGTGTGTTGTTCTGGGGTCACATGGAAATGTGATCCCATAAGTTTCATATTGTGTGTATGTGTTAGGTCTGGAGGGAAATCAGACTTTTATTTCCAATTTCCCAGGCCCATAATTTGTGATTTTTGTATATTAATTTTGGCTCCACTGCCTTTCCCAAAGTGGACGAAGGTGTGCAGTATGTTTCTGATGGATGTGTTGCTTGTAGGGAAGAATGCAGTATCGTCTGCATAAGCAATGACCTTTTGCTCTCATATTCCCTGTATGGAAGTGCCTTTAATGCTGGTATCTTGTCTGATCTTTTCTAATAATGGCTCTAGTGTCAGTATATACAGAAGTGGTGATAGTGGGCACCCTTGTCTTACAGATCTTGTCAGCCTGAAGCTAGCAGTCAGTGAATATTCACTAAGACTTTGATTTCAGGGTTGTTATACAAAATCTCCAAAGAAATCAGGAGCCTTGGAATGTGATCAACATCGAACAATTAGTATAATGAGTCACATCACGAAGATTTTGCTAAGAATTATCATGCAAAGAGTTAGGAGGAAAATACAACCTGAAATAGGAGAAGAACAATGTGGGTTTGTAGTAGGCAAGGGTACAGTAAATGCTGTGTATATACTGAGAACCGTAATCGAACGTTCTATAGAAGTAAACAAAGATCTACACCTTTGCTTTATTGACTACACAAAGGCTTTTGATAAAGTGAGACATGTCAACATGATAAGGATGCTTGAAGATCTACAAATTGATGGGAAAGACCTTAGACTTGTAAAAAACATATATTGGAAACAACAAGCTGCCATAAGAGTTGATAATGAAGTAAGCCAATATCAGCCTATTAAGAGAGGTGTGAGACAGGGATGTGTAATGTCTCCAGATCTGTTTTCCCTGTACAGTGAAAATATTTTCAGAAATATTGAAAATATGGAAGGAATCAACATTGGGGGACGATGCATCAATAACATTAGATATGCAGATGATACAGTCTTGATTGCAGACAATGAACAGGACCTGCAAAATTTAGTAGATGCGGTTGTTGCACACAGTGAACAACAAGGGTTAGAATTAAATTGTAAAAAGACACAGATTATGGTCGTCACTAGGAAGAACGAAATACCACAGTGTAATATACAAGTAAATGGGAATATTCTTCAACAAGTGAATAGGTACAATTATCTCGGAACAGTAATAACATCTGATGGGAGATGCCTTGAAGAGATTAGAACAAGGATCGCCATGGCAAAAGTAGCCTTTAGCAAGATGAAAAACATACTGACCAATAAAAAGATGTCAATTGAAACGAGAAAAAGAGTGTTGAGATGCTACATAGAACCTGTACTTTTATATGGATGTGAAGCTTGGACAATGAGCAGCCAGGCTGAAAAACATCTGATGGCTGTAGAAATGTGGTTTCTGAGGAAAATGCAAAGAATACCATGGACAGCCAGAAAGACCAATGAACAAGTCCTTCAAGAAACAAATGAAGATCGTAAACTGATCAGAGACATTAGACGTAGACAGTCACAATTTTTTGGGCATGTTATGAGAAGAAATGATTTGGAGAACTTGGTGACAACTGGTAAGATCGAGGGGAACAGACCAAGGGGAAGACCTAGAAACAAGTATCTGGATGGCTTGGCCTTGTGGCATGGTCGAGACAGAAACACGGAACTGATCCACGACTCTGTTGATCGAGTGAGATGGCAGAACATGACCGCCCACGCTTACCGGCATGGCACATGATGGATGGATACAAAATCTGTATCCACTTTCTGTAGCACTGTCCTATATTGCAGTGTTCTATGGTTTTGTGCAAATAGGAGTGTGCGATTCTGTCAAAGGTCTTCTCTTGGTCCAAAGACAAGAGGGAGGATTGACAGTCTTTCTGGTGTGTGTACGTTATAATGTCTCTAATGAGGTGTGTGTGGTTTTGTATATACCTGTGCTGTACACTACATTGCTGGTTTGGGTGCACTAGTTTTGGTAGGAATTGTGTGATTTTGTGTGCTAGTGATTTGGCCAGAATTTTGTAGTCTGTGTTAAGAAGTGAAATTGGTCTGTAATTATTCAGTTGTGTCTTGTCTGTCTTTGCTTTGTGTATAAGTGTTATATAAAATATGTTGCAACTATCAGGGAGTTCTTGTTTGTCAAAGGCTTCTTGATAGACTTTTAGAAGAAAGTTACCTGTGATAGGAAAGAATTGTTGATAGAATTCTACTGTTAATCCGTCTGGTCCTGGTGTCTTGTCTTGTGTCTTGTGGCAATCTTGTATTTGTGTGTTTACTGTCTCTGCTGTAAATAAGTGTGTATAGTATTGCTGGAATGCTTCTGTTATACGTGTGGTTTCTGTTTTTGTGATTCCTTGCATGTCTATTATTGTGTTTATCTGTTTGCTACGCTGTATGTTTTGTTCTATTGCCATGTATTGTTTGCTGGGTTCTCTTGTGTGATTGTGTTGAGTTGTGATCTAATTAGTGCACCCAGGTATCTGTGCTGTTGGTGTTGTTCCAGTTGCATTTCTAATGCATGCAAGTATGGTGAGTTTCTGTCGATTTGCTTTGTTAAATGTATTGCTGTTTGTATGATCTGTTCTTGTTGTAGTCTACGCTTGTGTATGATGGATGCTAGTTGTTGTGTCCTGCTCCGTATTGTGTTTTTCAGTAAGTCCCAGTATTGCCTAATGTTGTCAGTCGGTATACTATCAGTGTATGTATGTATCAGGTCTGTCATATATTGTATATATTCTGTGTTTTGGAGTCATGTGTTGTTAAATTTCCAGTGTGGTGATCGTTTGAAAGGCTGTGTGGGTGTGTTATTTATAGTGATGTGTGCTAGTATTGCTTTGTGGTCTGTATACTGGAGAGTTTCTTGTATATGTTTAGTTTGTGTTATGTGGTGTGTTGTTGGTATGTATATTCTATCTAACCTGGATGATCTGTTATGTGCATGGTTTCTATGCGTTGTATCGTGACTGTTGGGGTGTTTGTGCCTGAATGCGTCGATTAGGATATGTGTTTCAATTATGTATTGCAATGTATCGAGTTGATTACTGAATGTACACTTACCAAGATAGTAAAAAAAATGTTCAACGAGCGTTAAAAAACGCTGACAGGTCTAAAACTACTGAACGTAAACTTATACCCAACGTGAGTGTAATGCGCCATACATTGTGTAAACACAGTATTAACTTCCGTTTCCTTTCCCATTGTTTTTCTAAATTAACATTATAGCAGACTATACAAAGAAATAGTTAAGTATGAATGAACGAATGAATTAATTTTCTGACTTTGTAATTTACATATGAGAAATTGAGAGAAAGGATTTATACTTCTGTGATCTAAGGATCATCGATTGATTCTTGGTTTTTCAATAGTGCCAGACATGTCACTATTGTAAATAAAGATCAAACGTTTGACACGTAGAAGAAAGAAAACACATGTATGTTTTTTTTAAAGCATCTGAAAATTACCCCGCATAGTTATTTATGATTGTACCTAAGGGGAAACAATCTGACATTGGTAAAATTGGTACATGCATATGTTATTTGGTTCATAAGTGGTCAAAACGACTACAAAACATCAGGTAGCGTCAACTAGAGGTGGACGATGTTTACTAAATTTGACGGACCAGGATTATAATATCTGGCCATAGGGGTTAGTGTTCTAGTTCTGAAATCGTCATACAGGTTGATGATTTAAAGCCGAACTCGTTTTTTGTTGTGAGGAGGTGCGTAGCTTGAAAGATAAGCGTCAATCGCTGTTAACTTCCGGTCTGTGCTGAGTCCATTGTCAAACAAAGTACTAATCCAACCAGGGGACAATACTTGATGCAAGTAGCTTAATGGCAGCTCTGAATGAAGTGTGTGTGTGTGTGTGTGTGTGTGTATATATATATATATATATATATATATATATATATATATATATATATATATATCATGCATCACTGCCAAGCAGATAGCACCCTACAAATATACCATATTACAATCCATCAGGATAAGTAGCTATTCGATCCTGACTAATAATTGCATTATAAATTTAGACTATGAATAACCACCCATATGATTAAAGGTTACCCTTTCACACAGGAGGACGGGGGAGAGTGTCAGGGTCTCCATAGCCTGTAGGTGAAGGACAACTTACGACAGTAAACACAACGGCAGCAAGGTGTCACCGAGTACAGGCTAGCCACGACGCAACTGAAGCCCAGTGGTCATCGTGATACACGGGACGCACGAGTTGTGAGAAGGAAAGGTCTGACCAAGAATACCTGTGACGGGCAGACGGGTTGAGGACAGCGAGACAGGACGGACAGAGAGGGTTATGCTTGTATTCTCTGACTGTTGTGAGATAGCGTGGCTGACTAGTAGATTGGAATGGGTTTGAGCTGAGACAGTGAGAGAGTCATGTTGTATTAATATAAGATGTGTAATGTATATATTTCGTGTTGTGATAATGTACGCGTTGCGCAGAGCTAGGCACGCAACTATTCACGAATGTACTTAATGTAAATAGTTTACGTGAATAAAAGGTTTACTTCACGTGGCCGTGTGTGAGAGTCCAATCATTGAAAGCGTATGATTGTCCCCCTCCCCCTCCTGTTCTGAGAGAGCGAGCCGAATGACCATATAATTTAAGATCATGACACTAACTATGAGAAGAAATGAATTGGAGAACTTGTGACAACTGGCAAGATCGAAGGGAAGAGACCAAGAGGAAGGCCGAGAAGTAAATACCTGGATGGTTTGGCCATGTGGCATGGTCGAGACAGAAACACAGAGCTGATCCACGACTCTGGAGATGGCACAAAACGACCGCCCACGCTTATCGGCATTGCACATGATGGATATATTCGTTGCGAGGTAAAGATTCTGCGCATGTGTCGTCTCGCCGGAAGTCAGTTCTAACGGCGGCTTCATTTAGCTTACAACATGGACAGTAGTATAATATTAATATCTATTATTGTAACATTAGTTACCATATTTTAAATTGTTTATTTACTAGCACGAGTTATTGGGGCCATATTAAACATCTTCATGGTTCCCAAAAAGATTCTGATTAGGAGGGCAAGACCATACGGCACTTCAAGCGCACGCAAACAAAGCGCAGAAAGAAAGAACATTAGTTTTAGTATTCATTAGAAGTCTGCATCAGCAAGAACAAGAATTTTGTTTTTAAACGTTTATTTCATACAAAGCAATGTACAAAACAAGGTGTAATGTGTGTTTCTTTTGTTTGTGTACATTACAGAGCGTTGCCGTTTGTATTTTGCGAGTGAGATTAAGACAGAGTGAAAAATTACTAAACATATTACTCAATCAATCAATCATGTGCCATGCCGGAAAGCGCGGGCGGTCATGACTCGCCATTTCACTCGATCACCAGTGTCGTGGATCAGCTCAGTGTTCCTGTCTCGTCCATGCCATATGGCCAAGCCATCCAGGTATTTTCCTCTCGGTCTTCCTCTTGGTCTGTTCCCTTCGATCTTGCCAGTTGTCACTAAGTTCTCCAATCCATTTCTTCTCATAACATGTCCAAAAAATTTTGACTGTCTACGTCTAATTTCTCTAATCAGTTTAAGATGTTCATTTGTCTCCTGTAGTACTTGGTCATTGGTTTTTCTGTCTGTCCATGGTATTCTTTGCATTTTCCTCAGAAACCACATTTCTGCACCATCAGATGCTTTTCAGCTTGACTGCTCATTGTCCAAGTTTTACATCCATACAAAAGAACAGGCTCTATGTATCCCCTTGTCACGAAATACTGTGAGTTTAGTGATTCCCTGATAAACTTAAATATGAAATTAATTGCAATGTATGAGGATGGCAAACAATCGAGTGCTTCAGTCTGATGTGAGGACAAAGTGAGGGTTGTTGACCGAATGGTGGAGACGTAAGATACAGTGTGAGGGGTCATTGACTGCCGATCTCACCGGACAAAACAACGCGGAGACATCGGGTTGGGGAACACACGAAGACGTTGATCAAAGAGATAGAACTCTTTGATGTACGAGCGTATGGGAAAGCGGGGAGTAAAGGAGGAACGAACGAATACGTGACTTCACAAACCTTTGATGGGGGAATCACGGCAAGTTCGATTGTTGAAGTATGAACATCAAACAAGAACGGAGAATGGGAAGCCCAGGTATAAATAGTAGATAACTGGTTTTTCTGTTTAATGTGAGACCAGCGATTCCATCTGGAAGGAACGGTTCTATGTGTCCTTTAATTGAAGAGAAATATAGTCCCTTATTGTTTTAAGGCGATGGGATATTAGTGCTAATGTGCTTGTGTATTTCGATTCATGGACTAACATAGATTATATAAGGGTCCAGGGAAACTCCTGACATACTCGGAGAAGATACGAAAGTTACTTCACTTATACAGAGAAAGTACGTCACTAGTACAAATTAAACATAGCCATTCAATAATCGTGGCCCGAAATAAATAAGTGAACTCTGTATCCAGGTTTGGAAAACCATGGAAAGGACTTTCATTCTATCAAGGCAGAGCGACATAAAAATGCATATATTTGCACTGTAGACTAATATAAAGAAACAAAGGATAATTCACGAACAGTCCCCATGCCTACAATAAGTGTGATGGATATTACTAACGTCCAAACAAAGGAAATATGCGGAGTTCCTAGACTTACCTAAATCGCATTATTTTCGGGTGATCAGACATTGAACATTTTCTAAAGATTGGATTACGTCCAGACTCAGGCGGAAAGAAGCATCCAGGGTGAGAGCTGTCCATATATGTGTGATGTCTGTTTGCATGGCCGTATAAATATGGGAGAAAGGATACGGCACATACGAATTCAGAGTCCTATCTCGCACTCACAATAGAAGACACTACCAACTACATATACACATTCAATACATACAACTGACATAGTTTTCAGCAATAAATATTTTATTAATTGTTGGAGGAAACTGTTGTCAGGGTATGTTATGAAGGAATAAGAGAGAGAGAGAGAGAGAGAGAGGGAGAGGGAGAGAGAGAGAGAGAGAGAGAGAGAGTAGAAGACAGAACGGAGGAGTGTAGACAAAAGTCTGTCAATAATTCCCAAGTTTAAGGATCTTAAAGGTGTGCTTGTTGATTCCACGTTCCTCCCGGGACGACAAGTGACATTAAATGGTGGAGCAGCGAGGTAACTGCATATTGGTACATATAGCGGGGTAACTGCCCAGCGTGGTAAATGCATAGCAGGGTACATGCATAGCAGGGTAACTGCCTAGCGGGGTAACTGCATATTGGTACATGCCTAGCAGGGTACATGCATATTGGTACTTGCCTAGCAGGGTACTGCCTAGCAGGGTACATGCATAGCAGGGTAACTGCATACAATACCTACATATTGGGATATACATCCAGTTACATATTGATGACTTTTAATGGAGGTATGTCCATGGGATATATGGTGCCATTACATTTATGTTAGAGACATTACATTAATGTTGGGGACCTTACAGTGAGAAAGATCCAGACAAGATGAATGTGGATAGGTAGTAAGACACATTACATACCTGGTCACTTTTACACGTCTACATAAGTCTTTATCCTAAATCTCCTCTGGTGGTTGAGAGATTGTTTGTGGTGTACTGTGTAGTGTCATAGATAATATATACGAATATAGACATAGAAAATTATATATATATATATATGTCTATATATATATATATATATATTTAATTTAGATAGTGAGTAATTACTTACTGATTTGAAGTGTCTTTACTCTACCTGCTGACTCACCTTCTTTAACTATGGCCACTCCTAAATGAACTACAGCAGAACTAAGGGCAAACGGGGAAGACATTGGTTTATCTGGTTCGGCACTAACCGATTACGTACAAGAGAGGGAGAGGGAAATTCGCCAAGCAGAAAGGTAAGATCGAAAGGCCGAGTTGGAATTGAAAAAGATGGAGTTGGAGAATAAGAGGTTGGACGCGGAAGAGGAACAGACCAACAAGAGGTTGGATGCGGAAGAGGCCAACAAGATAAGAGAACATGAATACCGCATGCGAGAACTAGAACTCAAAACACAAACTAAGGGAGAAATAGATGGAGCGGAAGGAGGATCATCTTCACATGTTTCAACCAACATGAGTGGACCGGGCTACCATGCAATGAAGTTTCCCTTAGCTGTTTATGAGGAATCTACAGAAAAATTTGACCAATACGTAAATTGCTTTGAAGCCATGTCAGTCGCTATGGGGCTGGATAGAAGCCGATGGAATCTTAAATTAGCCCAGGGATTACGAAGTTCGGGTTACGACGTCTGCACACGCCTACCACCAGGACATGAAAATAACTACGAAGAATTAAAAGCCGCTTTGATGAAACACTATGAAATCACCGCACAAGTGTATCAGAAGAAGATTCGATCGGCAAGAAGAGAGCCGGGAAAGCTATTCGCCGCCTACAGTTTAAGGCTGAAATCATACCTCAAAAAATGGATGGATTTGGCAGAGTTCAAGCGGGACTATGAGAGTCTGGAAGAGCTGATGGTAGTAGACCAGATGCGCCAGCAAATGTCAGAACCATTGAAGACATTTTTAGGAGAACAAGGGGCGGAACGGCTTGATGTTGTGAATAAGCTGGCGGAAAGATTCGTAGAAGTCCATGGGGAAGCTAAAGAAACCAATATACCCACCACAAAAGGTCAGGAGAAACAAGACCGAAAGAAATCTAAAAACTGGGAAGGAGAAAAAGTGGAACCTTATATGAAGACGTCAATGGAGAGTTCAGAGAAGGTGAAGGAAGGAAACAAAAGCACCTCGAATTCTCCAGTTAAATGACAGTGGTCTGAGAAGTGGTGTTCGATATGCAAGTCGCCCTCACACAATACAAAAGACTGCAGATCGAAACCGAAAAGCTATCACTTCGCGGCATGCCAAGTGATTCCTAAGAAGGTGATCACAGACAAGGCTGAGGTCGACGAAGAAGCTCTGAGCAAAGAGAGCACATGGAAAGCTTGGAAGGGAAAATGGTGCACACACTGCAGGTCGAAGGCACATAATACTGCAGACTGCAAATGCAGGGAAAAGGTCGAGGAGGTGGAAGACACTCCGGACCAAGAGAGGCCACCTGTGGTTGAACTGATTGAAGTCAATGGCCAGCAGGTTACTTGTCTCTACGATATAGGTTTGGACGGGGAAGCTGTGATAGACGCTAGCCTGGTACGCCCAGACCAACTTACAGGGGAGACCATTGAGATACAGCCTGCCATGAGGAGTGCTGTTACCATGACGCTGCCAATCGCCAAGGTGGAGATTAAGTCCAGGTACGTCACGGGCATTATTCCTGCAGCTGTATTATCTGACTCCCTATATCCAGTGATCATTGGTACGAAATACGTGTTCTTGGGGGTGCCCAAACAGCCCGCCCACAGGGGAGCATTAACCAGTGGATCTCAGTGGAAGAAAGAAGAGGCAGAGACACTATGCGACAACTCAGTGCTAGGGGAATTGCATACTGCCCAGAGGAAGGATACTACGTTGCGTCCTTGCTACAGGAAGCTACAAAGAAGTGCTGAGCCACCAAAACGGGGACAGTACTTTCTGAAGAATCGACTGCTCTATCGGAGAGCTGGAAGGGGAGACAACCTGCACGAGTAGTGGGTGGTTCCAGAGACCCACCGTCCTCACATTCTTCAGAGTGGACACACCATAGACGAGAATCGACATATGGGTGTCAGAGAGACATTGCAGCAGATTTCCGGCCATTATTGCTGACCAGGAATGACAGGTGATGTACCCAGTGGGTTAAGTCGTGCACCGAGTGCCAGAAGGCACCACCCAAAAATAGGACGAAGAGTAAAATAGCTCTTCAGGTGGAAGATAAAGTGGAAGTGTGGGGTCCAGCAGAGACCAATATACTCCAAGTAGGATGGATAATGCCACATATCAGTCACTGACACACAGCAGACTGAGAAAGGCTGAAGGGAGCTTCTCTAAAAGATGCACCGAATGGTACAGTTATAGAGTGCGCAAGGAAACCAGGGAAGCGTCACGAAAAACGTCACTGAGAGGGAGACTTGGGCTGCCGTCCAGCTCGGACGCAGCATGTCTTCTGGAGCAATGGCTAACAGTCCGTTATGCCGCTCTTTGTGTTCAGCAGTGTGTATGTTCCTTGTGGAGTAATTGAGCAATTGAGTCGACATATTAAAGTCAATTTGCGAGAGGAAAGTCGTTGTAGAGTTTTGTTCCAGTGGCTGTTTTTGGTCTTCAGTTAAGCAGGGAGAACTCGAAGGTATTCATATTATTATTCATATTATGTCAAACCCTAGACGCATCGGTAGCCTATACAACTTCACTTCGTGACAAATGGGGTCTTGTACCGGTAGTAATGATTATGAACTCGTGATTTATTATCAAGTTACGACATATTTGCAGTAATTTAACGAATCGAGCCATATACATATGAAGGCCAAGGTCATCTAAAGATTCTCATAAAAGATCGATTACGTCATTGTATTCAAATAATTTTGTGTGGAATAATCTCTAAAAAAATGAGTGATGACGTCATTATATATAATTGATTTTGGTGAAATAGTCTCAAAACCAAATAGCCAATTTTGAGCAGTGGTGATGACATCATTATTTTGGTCGTACGCCAAAACATCCGGAAAGGAAAGTAGGAAGATCTTATGATTTTAGTTCAAAGAACTGTTCTATTTGATCGCATTTGTCTGATGTATCGAGTAATGAAAATTCAACTTAAAAACAGACGATAATGAAGATTCAATACCAGTATTTACTAGGTACAGTTACTTGAACAAACAACAAATTGACAGTAATACCAGAATTTACGCTATAATATTTCGGCGACACGAACATCATAACATTATCGAAAAATGTCGTTACTGTTGATTCTGAACATGGAATATCTTTATTACAGTTAACAAAGATGTGAAATTTGAACTCAGATCACGATACCATTTATCAGTCGATCATATTCAAGTACAATTCGTCTTCACAGATACAGGAAAATGTAGCTCAACGTGAAATAAATCGACATATAAACTTTTGTAGTCATAGTTGTGTTAAAGTGAAGGAAAGCGTACATGGACAGTAAATTATTACTCTTCAAGACGTATGTGTGATAGAAGAGCATGAAAAAGTTTGGACCATGATGTTGTTCGACGGTATTCGAAAATCTCGACTGTGATCTACGGTATTACTGGTTCATCATTTGAATCCGTACTGCTTGTTCTCATCTACTTCGGTTGCTTACCTGCTATAACAGGCACGCCGGAAGAGACAACTGCCGATTATCTGATAGGAACTCGTAAAAAGATGCTAATAACACGGCATCGAACTGTTTGATTCACATATCAGATTCCGTATACGCCAGTTCACATTTTTTGTCTCAAATACTTGAATCTAGGTGCCAACATGTCTGTGGTTACACACAAGAATACGTCAGAAAAATAAAAAGACAAACAGTTGTGATATATGATGCGTTTTCGTCGGTTTTAACGTTAGTTTCCTGAATGAGTATAAAATCAGGTTTATATTTGTGTATGAGTGGTATAAGATGATTAATTTTGGATCTTATACCTCGAAATTTAATACTCATTATTTTAATTTCCGCTGCCATTTTTGTTGTAAAATAAGAAAAGGTTGAGCATAATTTTGTTTCTTGTTTCAAACTGTCTGTATTCATGTTATCATTTCTGGAGATAGTGAATAGATTCATTCACCGGGCTTGAAATCTCTAAGTCAATAACGAGGCGTGGTGAATAATCTGACAGGTTTCTTTGTCGTGGTGGTGTGTTAACGTTATCACTGTCTATTTCGGTCACGGCGCTGGTCGTTATCTGTTCAGTATAATTACTTACACATTTCTTTTTGTTTGACCTGTGCGCTTCAGGCGGTGTAGGGTAGTCGTGGTTGTTGAGGGGTGGCAGCGTGGTAATAGGCGTTTGGCAGGCTGGAGGTGTCGAGCTCTCGCCGTCAGACAGGCTCTTGGTTGAGCGTCCCCTTTTCCGACTGACCAGCTGGAAACCGTCTTCATCCTTCTTATCCTTACTAGGTTGAACTATCTGGGAGTTCGAGGTGACTTTTTGTGCCAGTCTAGGTCCCTTCTGGGTTTGTACTTTGGCCGGACATTTATTACTCCAGTGGGAGTCTTCCCCACAGACTGTACACACCGTACGGCGCCCCGGAACTGTGATGAAGAGACGGTGTAGCTTGTCTTCTACCCCGTCCAACTCCATGTCTACGTAATGTGGCAGAGGTTCTTTCGGGTTGCACAGAAGTAACCACTTGTCCGTGCTGTTTTTCAGCTTATGCACTTCCGCGTTTATATCTCCCGAAATATCCGCGGCTATTTGCATCACTGTCTCAATCTTTGCGGTTGTAGGCATTCAGTGAATCATAGCCTTGGTCTTTTCCTTCTCTATGTTTTCAATTACGATCGTTACTTTGGGATCATGCAGTTCATTCTTCATCCCGTGAAGCCGTGTCAGCGTAGCGTACCATCTTTTAGGTAGATGGATTTTATCCCTTCCCTACCGATCCCACAAGGCCCCCTCAAGACGTTCGCCATCAACGAGTAGTTGAACCGGAATACACGAGGTCCTGATATAGAAAACACAAGTGTGTTTGCTTGATGGAACGCCACAAAATTAAAGTCACTGATATTTTTAAATAATCCGTGAAAGAGAAAAACCTTAATCCAAATCTACACGTGGTGTTGACACTTCCGGATAATCGACACAGAGGGGAAACATAAGTTAATAACACGGACTTTTTTTTTTTTTAAAAACTTTTATTGAGTGTTAAAAAGTGTATTGTTTGTGTTTTTACAGAGCGTTGCATATGGGCGTGTAGGTGACATATGCGCAAAAAATACAAATATTGTATACATTTTAACATTTCTACGTTGAATTTGTTGTAGGGTAAAACCTTACAGAAACAACAGCATGATGATTGTGCACCGATATTATTTCCCCTGCCGCCTCCCTCTCCTGTCGGCTCCAAAACTCCAATACTATCACCACCCCTCGGTAGTGATGAAACTGGCAGTATAAAAAGTCGAACCGATCGGAGATGGCGGCAGCAGCATCAACAAACAAACGGTATCAAGATGGTATGAATGGGGGGTGTAAACAGTATCGGGGTTTACAAGGCAGGAAGGGTAGTGGTTGCATTTATAATGTTTGTGTTGTTACATGCGTTCTGTGTATTTAGTATTTGTGTAGGTGTGTTTACGGAGCGTTGCATGTGGACGTGTATGTGACGTGTGCATATTTTTATTCATTGGGCATATTTACATGTGAAGGGGAGTAGATAGGGAGAAGGGTAAACCTTTCCATTTTTGTTTCCATTATCACACTCTCACCCATTTGACACCCCCACACTAATGGGTAATGATTGTAAAGGCAAGATAATTTTTGGAACCAAAAGGTGAGGGTGTCAGCAAAGGCAACAAACAAACCATGAGCAAGGGGAGGGGGCGGGGGGTCACATGGGAGATGAGGTTATTTATTAATAAAGGTAAATATAATAATAATGCAAATAAAACCAAATACATCAATAATAATGATGACAAACATTAACCTAATAAGGGTCCACTCCTAACTGGAGTCATGTATACTAATGGTGGACGCGCCATGGACCAGGCTGACATTCTGAATGCTCTACGAGAAGTGAGACTTTTGCAAGAACCAAGTGATGACTGTGAATCTACAACAATGGCCAGACTGCGAGAGCAGCAAATTAAAAGAGGGATGGCCAAACAAGAACACTACGCAGGAAGCCAAAGAAGATTGATAAACCAACACAGAACTGGCGTCGTTAGCCGCTACACGCTGCGGGATTTGCTGAGGAGGGGATCCGAGCACTTATGGACTGAATGGTCCGATGTGCAACGCGGATGATCTGTCGACTAACTAACTAACTAACAGCAAAGATAATAATAGTTATGATAATGATCCCACTTTCCAAAACTGTGATTCCATTTGCTAGAATGATTTTCCTAGGAATGGTGTTAGCATAGCATAGCAGGTACATATAATTGCAACATGCAATGTTTCATAAATGGTAGAAGTAAAAGGAGTTGGTTATATTTTTCTACTTGCTTATGTTTTTTTTTTATTATTATTTGTAAGGGTACATTCATTTTTCCCTTCTTTTTTTTTTTTTTTTTTTTTTTTGTAAAAAGTAAACAAGCATCTGTATTAGCACACATTTTTACAATCTCATTGGTTTGGTAAACATATGTGGTTTTGTATTCATTCATTCATTATTCACTCACATCTTCTTGTTTCTTCCTCGTACTCATGTGTACTAAATTTTAAAATCAGAAAGAAGAGTACCTGTGTTTACTCTGGAGATATCTGTGATATTTTGTGTTTACAACATAGGAAATTTATCCATTAGCATATTCCATTCCTTGAACAAAATTACATGTGAATGGGGGTTAACCAAGACAAAGGGGGAATCTTTACATTTTTGTTTCTCTTGCCATCCTCTCACCAATTTGTTCCACTCCACTAATGCCTTCATCACCACTATCTGGGCAATGATGGTAAAGGCAGGATAAATATTTGAACCAAACCGGTGTGGGTATCAGCAAAGGCAACAACAACCATGAGCGAGGGGAGGGGGGCACATGGGAAAAGGGTTTTTGTTTTATTACTAATGATGACAATGATAATAATGACAAGAATAGACATACTGAGGGTAATAACAGCCAATATAAAAACCAGCACTGGTAATAATAGTTATGAAATGATAACCTTTTTACAAATTGTGATTCCATTTGCTAGGATGATTTTCTTTAGAATGGTGTTAACATAGCATAGCAGGTATCTACAAAGGCAAACTGCTGTTTTTAATAATAGTTGGAGTAAAAGGAGTTGTTTTTTTCCCCCTCATTTCACCAAGCATTTCAATTTGTATTTACACACATTTTTACAGTATCATTGGTTTGGTAACCATTTATGGTTTTGTATTCATTCATTCAACATTCACTCACATTTTTCTGTTTCTTTCTCGCACTCATGTATACTAAATTTTGACATCATAAAGACAGAGTACTTGTGTTTACTCTGGAGATGTCTGTGTTATTTTGTGTTTACAACATAGGAAATGAAATGTATCCATTAGCATATTCCATTCCTTGAACACATTTACATGTGAATGAGGGTTAAACAAGGAAAGGGGGAAATCTTTACATTTTTGTTTCCCTTGCCATCCTCTCACCAATGTGTTACACTCCACCAATGCTTCCATCACCACTATCTGGGCAATGATGGTAAAAGCAGGATAATTATTTGAACTAAACCGGTGTGGGTATCAGCAAAGGCAACAACAACCATGAGCGAGGGGAGGGGGGGGGCACATGGGAAAAGGGTTTTTGTTTTATTACTAATGATGACAATAATAATATTAATATGGACACCGTATGTGTGGAGTTGTAATAAAGTATACGTTGTGAAGAGAAACCAGAATTCAGGTCGTCCATTAGGTGGGGGGTGGGGGAGTCGTTAACATCGTGCACGGAGCTTGCAGTGTTGAAACATTGTATATATTGCATTAACAAGTACATTTTATTCATTTTTAGCAGTAAAAGTATTTGAAATTTAGGATGTCAAATTATTGTGTTAACTGTGAATAAGTGGTGTCATTATATTAAACATTTAACAATTAATGCAACTAATTGATTCTGTAGAAAAAAACGTTGGCGAGTTATGTCCCTCGCAAACAATAAAATGAATATTATGTTCCCATGAAAAAGAAGTAATTGTTTCCCCTTAAATTTCGCTTACCAAGTGCACAGGCTGTCGAGAGCACGCACGATAGCTAATGGTTAGCCCGTAGATCATGTAATTGAGTCCCCACTATTGCTCCCGGGTTGACTCAGCCGAAACTAAGCACCATGAAATGTTCTGGAAAGTAAAGGCGAAGTGTGCGCTATTGACCACATCACCCATTGAGCGCCAATTGTTTTACAAAAATGTGGCACTGCCAGTTGAAGGGAATGACATACACACCTAACTAGTACCAGATGAGGAGCTTCGGATTTTAATGTTGTATATACTCCTGTCGCGAAACGCAAGTGGGTCTCAGAGGGACAATACAGTACCCACTCTGTCCCACCCCGTCTCGGTGGCTAGTCCACATTTTAAGGCGGGTGAGGGGGGATTTCCGAGTAAAAAAAAAAATAGTTAGGACCGTCTTCTGGGTCTCGAGAATCATCACTCAACTCTTTGGGTGTGCGTAGATCTTTTCTGTTGTAAATCGCACATTCAGATAAAACTCGGGGAATGCTGAGTTGCCTTCACTGTTATCAGTTATCAGTTATTAGTTGGGGTATCTTCATTGCACTCCGGACATGTCCATAGGTGCTCAGATCTCTCCCCCCCCCCCTAGCATATGCATCAGCGTCCGGTGGCTATCAGTGCCAGTTCTGTGTTGGTTGACGAGGCGCCTTGTTTTCCCGATGTACCTCTCGCGTCTGGCCGTGCCGATTCTTACTCCCAAGTCTTTCATCCTGGACAGCGATGTGGATTCACTGATGTCAAAGTCCTCTGTTCTCGCCATATCTTTGAGGACGTTAATAACATCGGCACGATCCATGGGCAGGCCATCTACAGGGGGTGCAGAGCCAGCCAGTTTGTCAGCTCGTTTATTTCCCTCGACTCCCGCATGTCCCGGGACGAAGATGAAGGTGACTTTACGGACAACAGACTTCTGAAGCGACTCAGTCCACTGTCTACGTACAGATCCATCTTCGACCTTCTGAATCATGCTCATTGAATTACTTAGTACACACACGTTGGTATAATGTTGTGATTCCAGCCATATGAAAGCCTGTGTAACTGTCATCACCTCCATCGTCTTGCTGCTCGTGGTCATAGAGTGGGCACCACTGGATTCTTGAACGGTTAGGCCCACTGAACGGGCTGTAAATGCCCACGCACTTCTCTGCTGCTTTACAACAGATCCATCTGTATAGATGAGCTCTTCGGGGCTATCTGAGTGTTCATAGATGAACAATATAAAATGACATAAAGTAGTGCAGCTTTACATAACAGAGTTAAGACACATACAGAAAGTTGCGGCGATTAGCCTTCATCAGCAAACAAACACATTAACAAACACAACATACAGTCAAGGAGAACACCTGTGACTACATTAGAAGGTGATGACAGGACGAGAGGAACAAATGCATGGAAAAATAGAAGCAATGAAGAGAAAATGAGAATTTAAAAGAATGCTAATTGAAAAGAATGTTAGTTGAAGAAAATGTTTAATAGAAAAAAATGTTAGTAGAGAAAAAAAACTGCATACTCACCTCACGTACGGATCTGTAAGTACAGGAGGTGAGTATGCAGTTTTTTTTTCTCTACTAACATTTTTTTCTATTAAACATTTTCTTCAACTAACATTCTTTTCAATTAACATTCTTTTAAATTCTCATTTTCTCTTCATTGCTTCTATTTTTCCATGCATTTGTTCCTCTCGTCCTGTCATCACCTTCTAGTGTAGTCACAGGAGTTCTCCTTGACTGTATGTTGTGTTTGTGAATGTGTATGTTTGCTGATGAAGGCTAATCGCCGCAACGTTCTGTATGTGTCTTAACTCTGTTATGTAAAGCTGCACTACTTTATGTCATTCTATATTGTTTACACTTTCACAGCTTTACCGCAGTTCCACCTAATTTTAGTCACATGTTCATAGATGAGCGCGTTAACCTCTGCATTGACAGCGGCAGGGTTCTGCTCTCTGCACCGTCTGTCGAGTGTGATAATGCAGGAGAAGGTGAACTTAAAAGCTGGAGGCACCGGCACCCATTCCTTGCTGGGGTTGATACTGGTAAGACTGCAGACCTGTCTGACGACATCTTCCGCCCAACCCATCCATGATTTGCCCCTCTTTAGCCTGTCACCCTTTTCTCTGAATATAGCGTCATGCAGAGGGTGCTGCTCATCTGCACTTATTTTTAAGTATGCACGAGCTCTCCAGATCTTGATCCTGTGTTCCATTGTCGGGATGTCAAGGAGGTATCTCATTGCTACACAGCTGGTGTATCTCGTGCAGCCCAAAATGATGCGTATGGCTTCGTTTTGTACCTTTTCAAGTCTTCCAATATGTGTAGGGCTGACAGTGAGGATGGCCAGGGCATACTCGATGCGTGAAAGCACCAGTCCTTGGAACAGAAGTATTAGCGGTCTTTGCTCGATATTGGCAGTCGCCATGACTCTCATTGCTGACAAACCATTTCGAGCTTTCGTTATGACATAATCGACATGATCTCTGAAGGACAGGCTACGATCAATCCTCACGCCAAGATATGTCATTGACTGGGTTCTACTCAAAATGCTCACATCCATTCTTACTGCCGGCAGGTCTGTGTTCACAATATGATTGTCGTACATGATTGATTGCCTTCACTGTCGTAAGGTAATGCTCGGAGATATTCGGCAGGTTCCGTGAGTGTGTCCTTCCGGGACCTGACACGAAGAGACCATTCGGTAGCAAGTCATCAAGAAGGGAGGTCGCTTCTATAGCCAGCTGTATAATTGACATCACAGGGAGCCGGAGAATGTTCTACAGTGGAAGTTGTTTCTGTTGAAGCAATCCTTTCACGGCCGTGTCCACCAACTGTAATCTATGCAACTCTTATGGAATCAAGGATTGATCTACAGTGGTGACATTGTTGTCCTTGAGACGAGAGGCCGTGTCTTTTACCAGCTGTATCATGCTGTACCTTTGGGGATCCAGAGATTGGACCTACAGCCCAAAACTTGATGAACCTACCGGGTCGCTGTCTGTTGTATAGTTGTTCCTAAGTTTTAATGGTAACACACTTTTTATACTTGGCGTCGCTTAACTAAAGTTTATGTTTCAGCTGTGGGTTAATTCTTGACCAGGCTGGGCGGTTGCGCCGTAGCCTGTGTTCTGACCAAGATGTACAAGTTGACCTCGGGTCAGGGGACACCAGCTGTACGTTAAGTATTGACCATGCAGGCTAGCCAGTGTAGTGAGCCTGTGTTTTGACCTAGATTAAGCGGAGGCCAGTGTTCAGCAGACAAGACGGAATGTATTGTGCGAGCCAGCTCAGTGGAACAGTCTGGTTGACGCGAATTATTAATACATTCGACGCCCTATCTCAATAATTGGGTACATGAGGGAATTATTGTTCTGACAGAAGAATTCCGCTTTAACAGCGCTTTAATTTGATTCCCTTAATGGATGAGGTGACATTAGTACGTTTCAATCATCATCAGGTGGCTTAGGAAACAAGTACTTGTCAGTCAGCCTCGTGTGACGCGCGAGAACCACATGCGTTTCTCGTTAAGGTGAAACCCAAATATGTAGGAGGCTATAAGCTGTGAAGTAATTATCGCCACATAGGCCTGTTGTTATTTAACTGGGCTTAGTCTGAAGGAGGAAAGATATCTTCACACCTACTAGGGATTTAACCTGGACCAGTGTAGCGGTGGGGAGACACCCACTCATGTAACGCGTGGGTATTTCATCAGTGTTGTCTGACTCCATTCTTCTTTTGATGAGAATGGAATAATTGTCAGGCGGGTCTATCTTTCTATTGTCTCTATACTGTCGTCGGAACCAGATTGTTTGGGATGGTGGATTTTACACAATTCCTAAGCAGCGAAATGAATGTAATCATGTGATGATTGTCTTTATATACACATACACCCATACACAACAGAAATCCAGGTATCCGAGGCAGAAAGGCGGAAAGCGACAAACACAAGAATACTAAACTCTTTTGTTGTTTGTCTGGTCTTTAATTCAGTATTTCAGGTTAGTTATCATTGCAGCCTGAGCATCTTCCATTAACCTTGGAGGTGGCATAGAATACTTACCTGAGGTATCCTGATATGCTTATCTACTTTTCTGATGAGACAGATTGTGATTAAGAAAGGTTATCTAGACCATTACACTTAAGGATCTTCATAGGAGGTATGGAACTTTACCATCCTTAGGAAGGGACCATGTCCTATATCTACTATTACTACTATCTACTAGATATGAGATGGGAGGGAATGTGTCATCCTATCTACTATTTATCAGGGATGAGACGCGTGGCTGAAAAGCTACAGGACTTAAGTTTTTGTTTCCCGCGTTTCCACCCTGTTTCAGCATATTGCGGTTAACACCAGCATCTTTCAGCTGTATGTTGATTCCTAAGCTAGATTACGCTCATCAGCACGCCACGAATTTTTGAGCGACCGGCTCCATACTCTCGTAAGTCACTGGCGCGACTCGAACCCCTTCAAGTTCTCGTGCGCTCACGTCAACCACGAGAGAATTCGGGGTTACGGAGAAAGCTGCTAACTCCTCAACCAGGGAGACCGGACTTAAGTTAGGATTACTAAATGTTGTAACCTAACCTGTCTATGAGATATGTCTGGGAGTTCAGACATACGACAGTGGCCTGAGCTCGAGGGGCTGACCACCGAGGGGAGGGAAATCTGTGCTGAGAATTGATGGAGTATGTATTATGCCAGGGTATGATGGAGTTGTACACCTGTCCTGTTCTTGCTTGCAGGAATCCCTTTGCTGTTAACTGGGAGCAGTGGGCGACTGCCCTTTGCTGTGACTGATTCCTGTGTGCTGTCGCTGAGTGCGCTTTGCTGTCGGCTGGTTGCCTAGCTGCTAGTGGCCGGTTGTGGTTGACGAGTACTGTGGTCAACCTGAAGTGATCTGAGAAGTCCTTTGCTATGGGCGGGGTGCCTATTTGCGCTTGACGAGTGGTGTGGGCTGTTGCCGTGTGGAAGAGCCCGAAGGCATCATAAGGATCAGGTGACTGTGTCATTGCACTGTGTTTACAGACTCACATTCAATCATGCACGGATAGAACTCCTGTGGGATAATCAGATCGTCTACAAGACTACTCTCACCCAGTATTTAACAGAGCTATTGACACAGCTGCGTTTACGTACACCCGATAACGTTCGAGTGTTGCAGTCCATGTCATGTCTTAGTGGAAGTGAATGTCTACAGCCAATGAAGCCCTGTATATTGGATCTTGCTAAAATGTTTGTAGAAGATGCAGCTACTCTCACCCGCATCGATTTCCAGTGGAGAAAACTTCATCATATGCAGTGGACACAGACCTCTGACACACTTGGACTGTGGGCAGAAATAGCCTCATACAGGGATGCCACCGGTGAAAATCCCTTCCAAGATCTTACAGATTTAGCTTTAACTGTGCTCATTTTACCTCATTCTAATGCGGACGAGGAGCGTATTTTCAGTCAGATGGGAGTTATAAAATCAAAATTACGGAACAGACTGAGCATCAAGAGTTTGACAGCTGTTTTGACTTTTAGATATGGAATGAAAAGATATGGCAAATGCTGTCATGATTATAAACTACCTAAGGATATTCTGCGAATTGGACCACAGGAGGCATATTGTCATATAGCTTCCCTGGGGTGAAGGGAACAGGCTATCACACTTGTCTATGAATATTTATACATATATATACCTCGGGATGTATTCAGATCTATGACTGGGACAATTTCACTCTACGACACCGCCAGTCTTCGGATACCTATCTCTCACACAACCGACCAAAGGATGTTACCCTTTCAAATATCGTCCTGAACAAATGACGCAACTCTGGCATCTACAAACTCAATAACAAAAGTGTATTGTACAAAGGAAGGAAGATAATGTGGATGTAGCTCAGATATGTCTGGTGTAAGCTAGTCGCTACAAGTCATAGTTAGTTGAGGCAGCCACATGAAGAAGGTCATCACTGTACGAATGTCAACGTATCACACCACATAGGTATGGCACTTAGCTCTTATCCTCTCGTTGCAGGTCCTCAGTCTTTGACCAGACACCACCTCCTCCGAGTTGACTGGGTGTCAGGATAATGATACCTGAGCATGTGTCTAAATCGTACTATGGATTTCCATCCTCATCCGATCATGTAGGTGCCTCCATAAAAGGTATAACTTAATACGAAAGTTCGTTGCTCCACCGACAGTGGCACCAACTCAAGAATATATTGATAGTAGCACAGTTCCTGAATTACAGTATATCAAAGCACAATGTCCAGTGCTAAATTTACATCACGATCAAGAATATCATCCGTGTGAACTAGTGTGGCACAGCTGGACGATTACACAAACCATACTTGCCCAGCAGCCTTAATTTTTGAATGGTGGGTGACTTATCCTGGATCTCCCCTGAGGGCGTATATGACTGACCTTGTGGTGGGCCGTAGGATCACCTCACGTTAGCTGGTCTGTCCAGACTGCTGATTTTGACACAGAATGATGGTTTTACTGAATGTCCATCACTTTTCTCCGGAAGGTAGAATCTGGAAAAAATGACACAGGCAACCCTCAGTGAGCATCACGTGACCAGGACCCATCATATGGGGATAGACATCATCATGGTACTCAGAGAGTGAATCACCTCCCTAAGGTGGACGGTGGTTCAATTACAGGCCATGCCTCAGGGTCAGAGGAAGAATAAGGTCTGGGGTCTGACAAGTAGCGGAATAGATCATCTGTTTCCCTGGACTGGGGATAGAGTGAACCCACGGTGACTAGTCATGAGTGTCTGCCCCCCCCCCCCAGTTCCCCAGTGGAAGTCTAATGACACACAGGGTTAGAGGGTCTACAGTTCCTATAGGCACGATGGCCCTGAAGGAGGCCCGTTGGCAAAACCCCCCTCCAACTCTTCCCAGGTGGCCCTGCTTTCCCCATTTCATTCCCCCCCCCCCATTGCAACCATCGGAACATGTCTGTATCATCATTTCTTCTTCATTTCCATCCCCGTTGTCCCCCTCACAGAAACCCACTATAGATTAGGATGGTAGTCCGTTAAGGAGACCATGAACATAAAGTGTATGAGGAAGACAAAGAAAAACCAGCAGTCGCCCTGCCAAAAGACGCGAACTTCGACACACACAGGATCGCTCAAATGCTCGTCGATTCGACCGCGGACATTCCCATGAGATTTGTCTTGACAGGCCGAGTCTGAGGATATCCTATTCGGTAGGGTTTCGTTACGTCTTAACCGACTTCCGGTTGTGTGCACTACGCCGGAGTTCAAAGGCGGCCCAGTAGAGCAATCAAATCACCAACACTCAGGCCATTCCTATTTCTCCCCAGCCGGTTCCGACGGCGAGATAGGCGTGTAATACCGGCACCTTAACTGCAGTATAGACTGTTCAAGACAGGTCAGAATTGGGTCAAATAAACAGGCCTGCTTGTTGCAGCAATTTACAGGCCCACTCTCGACCTCTGCGACAGCCGCTGCATGCACTATGCAACATTGTGTGATCGGGCTTTCGACACGAACCGATTCAAGAATTGCAGCACCCTTACCTTTTCATACAGTATGCAGTTAGAAGTATGGAACCTCGTCCAATCTGGGGACGTTATGTCTACAGTCTTCAAACCGTATGTTGACACTGGCACCAATTCTTCCTTTTACTGCAGCCAGACAGACGTTCTTGCCAGCTCCGCTAGAACCACAATCTTCTCCCTCTATTCTTCTTCTTCTTCTTTTCGTTCATCCGGAGTGTTTTTTCAGATGTGATTGTGGTGTGTCTGTTATGCGCCCTTGGGCCGAAACCCGCAGGCCAACACATCGACTTTAGCGTGCTTTTTTGACCAGGTAGCATTCCTGGGAGACTCACTTTTGTGGTGCCGTCTGCAACCATGCTGGCCAAGGTTGAACGGTCGAAGACAACGGTCATCCCTCAAAGGAAGGCAGGGACAGTCCATATCATTTTCCGCCATCCAAGGTTGCTTCCATAGTTGCAGGGCCGACACATAACGCCCTGGATCTGGGCTCACCGAGGGAGATCGTCACGTCCTGCTCATGGCTGCTTTAAATCCTCACTTCAATATATTGGTCATTTCGTTTCCCCGGGTCATTCCCGCACAAACCAGACAGGTTTGCAGACGGCATCCACTCAGCGAGTTTTCGGACATGTGCTTGTCGTTGCGCCCATCAGAGCTTTTCCAGGCTCAACAGACATTCGGAAAACTACCCAGTCAGAGCTGTTCCGAACAAGAGCGGCATTCGGAAACTAGGTAGTCAGAGCTGTTCCTAGCACGAGAGACATTCGGACGAGACATTTCACTCGGACGTAATTGCGTAGTGTCAATTTTTAGTTTGCCACCCGTAGGACGACACTTCCGACTTCAGCGGGCATTTTTTTATGAGGTTAGCCATCCTCTGGTTTCGAGGCACGTTGGACTGTTGTGATGTCGCTAACATCTCAGCTGGTCAAGATAGAACGATGAACGACATCGTGGTCGGCCCTCAAGGGAAGGCTGGGGCAGACCATGAGCATTCCCTCTCTATCCAAGGAGGCTTCCATAATTGCAGAGCCGGCACATATTGCTCTGTGACTGGGCTCACCCGAGGAGTTGCCACGTCCTGCTCATGACTGCTTTAGTTCCTCACTTCCATGTGTTGGGCAACTCGTTTGCCACTGATCGCTCAAGCACACACCAGGGACGGTCAGACTGCAAGCGACACCCACTCGGTAAGCTTTTTCTTTTTACTTCGGACCACGCAATAGGTTCGCTCGCCGTGCGTTTTATTTTGCGTCATTGAGACGTTCTTCCACTTTTGTCTACACTCTCTATGAGTTAGATACAGTTTTCGCAGCCATTTTGTTCAACTGGGGCACTTTTTTGACTTTTTGTACTCGCTCACGAGGTAGGCTACTTGTGCTGCTGGTTCAGCACCTTACCTTCGTGCAGCGGTGAACGAGAAACGGCCTGGCCCTATCATCCGGGAATCTCTCATATCCCCCAGCTGAGAGCCTTTGAACTTGTGTCAGACCTGAGCATGTAGCTTGCTCAGTATCACGCCTTTATTTTTCGAAATGTGGGGATCGGCCCGGCTCTCAGGTCCGAGGGTTTGTGGCTTAGAGGCGTTCAGCCACAGCCCTCGACAGGGAGCCTTTAGTGTCTTGTCCGGACCAAGAACTTCTGCCTTCATGCGCCTGATTTAAATTTTAGACTGCTATCCTCAGTCTCACCTGCAGAGCAGCAGGTTGTGTCTCTCTTAGTCTGGTCCCTATCCCATAAGCTGTCCAATATGTAGCTTGTCATCCATCAGCAAGCAAATGGGGTCGATGGGACACGCAAGCTCCCCCACCACGTCAAGGTGGAGACACATCGGGGGAGCTCCCTCTATTCTAGTCAGGTTATTGCGACTGCGCAGTTAAAACACGACTTCAGGTATCCTCTTCTAGAACTTTCCAGAATCCAAGGGCGTAATCCTCCACTCCCTTAGGGATAAAGGATTACTGGGGTTATTCCTCTTTGCATGTAAAAGTTGCTATAAACCGTGAACGTTGCTGTAGGCCCAGAGATGGTGTGTGTCTGGCAAATCCCGCATCTCCTGGTCGCATCCTCCAGGAATTTTTTGTGACACATATACATGTTTCTTTCAATCATCCTCCTCATCCTCATCATCGCAGGAGCAAACACAGCAGGAAATAGCTACAGAAACTGAAGAGGAGTTGTTTGACTGGGATTTGGCAGATCTGGAATAAACTTCATTCTAATATTCAGTGATAATAATAAATTATAATGTGCTACTTTATAACATTTTGAATGAATACCACCAGTGCTTGGTTTAGTGATTTCCCAAAAAATAGTATTGCAATTTGGTGCTTTTTTGGCTCGAAAGTAGTTCTGATTGGGATTTGGCGGATCTGGAATAAACTTCATTGTAATATGAAGTGATAATAATAAATTATACTGTGCTACCTTGTTACATTTGTAATAAAAACAGTTGGTGCTTTTTTTTTTTGGTACTTCCTAAAAAAATTTGGTGCTTTTTAGTGCTTTTTTGGGTCGATTTTGGTGCTTTTTCATCAAAGGGAGATGGCAACTCTATCTTTATGAAGACGATGTGTTAAGGGGACTTAAACTCCTTCGGCATTCCACTGTAGTATGTTGAGTGTCCGGGGTGTTTGGTCAATAGCTCTTAACCTACTCCTATCTGCCTTGACTCCACAGCACAGGGGAAGGTGATCACCAGTAGTAATGGGTGGGCCCCTCGAGGCAGGGGGCCCGGCACTATCACCGTCTGATGGGACTTCACGGGATTAGCACCATACTGATTAATTTTAATCTGTGGCATCGTGAATTGATTAAGTTACGTTGCACTGCTTTGTCAAGCCTGTGGCTCAGTACATCCAATTTCGACAAGCATTTTTCGGGGTGGTTTCCCTAGCCTTTAACTGTCCCCAGTCTACCTACAAGGCAGCAGGTGTGTGTGAGTCTCTTAGTCTGGTTCCTCTCCCTTGACCTGTCCGACATGGGTGATCCTACCAGTAGCTGTGCTACCGTCGGCATAGCACTTGGGGTTATTGGAACACACAAGCCCCTCTACCTCGTCAAGGTGGACACACGACAGAGGGGGGTTTTGAGCTATTTTAAATATCCCGCATTTTCGGGAAAATTCAAAGATTTTAGCTATTTCAAATATCCTGCTATTTGACACCCAAAATTACGTAGTTTTTTGTCCGACGCTAGGTGTTGATAAACTTTAATATGAGACTTCAACTTCTGATATATATGTTCTGTGGTCTTTGGTGTCTTCGTGAAGCTCGCAACGCTATCGGGTTCATAACTACTTTCAGTCCAGCTTGACAAGGTTGTGTGTTATTCTGTAATTTCGTTATATTATTATTATCGCCACTGCGCCTGGAGAGATTTTGCGGTCGACGTTAATATACATATTTATCATATTTATAATAAGAGTTTAAACTACTTTAACCAAGTATCCTGTCTACCATATTGATTCTATAGGTAAGTAAACCCTGAAACGTTTTATTTATGTAATTTAAATAAATTAATTATTAATATTATTAATTAGTATTACCCGTGGTGTTTTATTTATTTTTATTTTTTTTCATAGTTAAAAACGAAGACCTATCATGGCGTCAACTAGTAAAGACGTTGGACCAAAGAAGATAAGAATCACAGAAGAATTGAGAAGTTTTCACGACAGGTGGACTGTAAACTATTTTTTCGTTGAAATTAGAACAAAGCTCATTTGCTTGATATGCAAAGAATCTGTTTCTGTTTTGAAAGAGTATAGCATCAAACGGCATTACGTGACTAAACATATAAATAAGTTTGATAAGTACAAAGGGCAATTTCGAGAATACCAAGTAAATGGCTTTAAAAAATAATTTCTGCACAACAAACGATATTTTCTAGAGCGGGTTCAGAGTTATGCTATGTAAAAGCTAGTTATGCAGTAGCCATGATACTAGCAGCAACAAAATAATCGAAGCCATATTCAGATGGTGAACTGGTTAAGGAATGTTTGGAAAGTGTCGTTGAAATTCTGGGTCCAGAAAAGAAGGATTTCTCGAAAATAAGACTGTCTCGTCAGCTTATTACTAGACGTGTGGACGACATTGGAAAACACATTGAAGATAATTTGAAAAGTCGAGCATCCGAGTTTATATTTTATGCTCTAGCATTGGATGAAAGCACAGATTTGGCAGATACTGCCCAATTGGCAATTTTTATCAGGTGTGTTGATGTCCATTTGAAAAAGAAAGAAGAATTATAGTCTGTCTACTTTTTTCTGCCCCAATATAAAATTCCATATCTCAGTAACCAACTGAGGGAAAATTATGAGATTTAGCATATAACCTTATCGTTATGTCCACCCAACAAAAAAATTTTGTTCTGGAGATTGTACAGCAGATTTCAATGTTTGTTTATATGCGGTATATAATTTACGGCTCAGAGATTAAGTCCTTAATTTTAAAAGTATTACAGCTTCACCAAGACACATCCGCGCTTGTTTAAACATTGTCTGGTGGTTTCCGTTTTGGCACAAACTGAGCGCAGTTAAATTGGATTGTTAAGAGGTGTCTTCAGTGTGGGTTCATTCATGAAACGTGATTATATAAATAAATATATAAATAAATCTTACCATTAATATAATATTAATAGCTGTGACAAATTATTAGATGATTGACAGAGGACCTAGTTTGTAGTGTTCTCTGGAGATATATCTTGAATAATAAATAACAAGATAAAGGATATGATTTAGCACGTTTTGTCTAGAGGTCACTCAAATGAGCTAATCATTCCCGCAATAGCCTTTTTTTGGAGAACATTTTTCTTTTGGCTCAAACCCCCACTGTGAGACCACTATGTATCTACACAGAAATTTATATAAGAAGTAACTAGTTCACCCAAGGCCAGAGAAGATCTGAACTATTAGCGCCTGTACAACTGAGGATCCCTCTCACTCATTATAATGTTGCCAGTGTGCTATTCGTCCGTCACATAGATCTTTCCCTATAGTTTTTGTCATTTTGTGACCTATATCAGTTCAATTAGTCTTTAGGACTTTAGGACTCATGTATTTGTAGACAAACAAACTTCAACCATAACGGTACATTACATCTGTTGGACAAGACATCTACATGACAGTTTCCTGCCAAAAGTGGGACATACATTCACAAGGAATTGTTTACACCACAATTGTACAAGATAGACATCATGTGATACTTGACAACATCTATACAGGACTTTTCACAATATGTATAATCAACCACAGCACTTAAGACAGTCACCAGAGACAACACTTGACAGCAACTGTACAAGAAAATCACTGGTTCACTAATTACACAATTTATTGAGCTGATGGTGAGTATAGTGGTGACCATTGCCTCATCTCCTGTCATGTCAACACTTCAATTATTGCATAGAAAATGCATAAAATATGTCACACATGCAGGTTGATAAACAAGATACAACACTTCTTATTTACTCCACCACTCAATAACTCTCCTCCACCTCTCCTCTCTAATTACCACCACACCATTCCGTTACAGTATCTGTATCTATCATCATTTCCTGACTCTTGCGAATTTAGGAAATCCTATCCATGGGCAACTCAAGGAAGAAACTACTGTTCTGGGTCTGTTGGATCCTTTTATCATCAGCATGGATGTTGGACTAGCTCCAGTTAGCAGCTTCCCCAGAATAAGCTTCATGGCAGATTCATTCCTCTTGAAGACAAGATTTGGTATGATGATATGGTACTGCATCTCACGGTTGATCAGGCTGTCAGTGAAGGCTGTCACTGGGTACTTCAATAATGACATACAGAATGTCCCATACATTGCAGCTACTCACTTAGCCAGATCAACTTCCCTACTGTTCCTCACATTCTTCAAGAATCACTGTGTGAGCATCAGGCTGGATATTTTCTAAGTTTTGTCTTAGATAAACAAACACTCCCAAATTACCCCACAGTTTTCTATGAATGTAATTCATAGAACAAGATTTGATGTTAGTCTCAGTTGATCTTTTGACTGACTCAAAGATCACTGTCCAGTTCACCACATTGGTAGTGCTTCAGATTGTGTTTTGCTCCCATTTGTGCATTCAGCTGTTAAAGAGCTGAGAGAGAAACTCTTCTTGAGATTCCTACATTTTGATAGGGAGTCACATCTGGATCTAGGACTTCTGTTTAGATGCCCCAGATGATATATGGATGGCCTCTCCACCATACTGTTCTCTGTTGACATATAAAATGGCACAACATCTCTTTACATATGTTAAAAGATAATGTTATTATACATCAACAGACACAGATTGGGGATGTGGAGGAAAAGGATGGGTGTGGTCCAAACACACCTCTCCTAGTTTGATGATGCCGTGTATTTCACTCTGATGTACTGTGGGTGATCACAAGACCATATGCTGAGACAGGGTAGCTTAACACAATTACAAGCATTCCTGTGGTCTAAGTTTCACCATGTTTGAACCACAGTAGACCTGGGCACAAGGAGGACCAGACACAGTACAGCAATCATTGTGACATAGCAACATGGGACAGGCATTGTGAAGGGAAATGGAAAATAGGCATTTACAACTGCAATATGCATTATGTATTAACTAATGGCATTTACCCAATTAGCAGACCAGACATCCATTCCTATGGCTGTGATGTTGGTGCATGAATGTCCTATTCCATATTCACTCACACAGCAATGCCAGACCTCACCCCCTCTCTCAGACAGACCTGACTCACAGGTACATCATCTTTATCATCATCATGTGCTCTTTCCCCACTGAGTAATTTTCATGTCTACTACAGTAGGTAACAGAAGCTCAATTGCATAGCAATGGTTCATATATGCACCAAGCACATATGGGAAAAACATGTTTAGTCCTTGTAAATTTGCATGAGCCATACATATATTCAGCCAACTAAGACACAGGTTCACACACCTATGGTTCTCTTAGGAACTAGTTTATATGAACCATCCAACAGTAGAGGTAACAGTGTAATGCTGCAGAGAGAAATGGTATTCTCGTGAGCTTAATTTGCAACCAGGTATCACATGAACTTAGCAATTCTGGCGTGCCATCACCGTCCTGTTTACATATGGATATTTGAAGCATCTTTCTTTCTACTAATGTGAGAGGCTATTTATTAAATCACCAACTCACTCACTCCATCATTCTCAGCGTTTTACCAAGGAACTTGTACATGTTTACATCACTCATTCCCATTCAGACTGCCATTTGTTAACTCGCAAGAGCAAAGGTACAGTTGAGTTAAGAATGAGTCATCCTAGGCATGAAGAATGCACAAGGGGTTTGGGTTTGCGAATCTGCATGAGTGTGCCATACATTCATCAAGCATACGCAACCAGTCACAACAAGGGATTGATATGCACTCGGAGTATACAGCGTGAAAGACGTGTCAAGGTTGAAGATGCAGTGTTCAGAATTCTGGCGCACAGAAGTTAGGTTTACCCTTTCACATTTTATTCATAAAATACTCATACATTCTTCTCATTCGTTTATCAGGCACAACTACAACATTAAAGTATGTTTTAAAGTGGTACCTGCTGTCCAGAGAACAATATATTATTGAATCTTTAAGGGCATTGTTGGGTCATCACATCACACTAGCGACCGCTCCTGGTGAAATCCCCGCTCAAACTAATTAGATTTTAAAATATGGCCCAGGAATAGCGTGGGCTCATTACTTATGAACCAATCAAAAGACAAGTGCATACCGCCGCCTCCCCCAACTCGTTCCAGAACATTCGATCTAAGAATAGCCCTTATATTTGGGATGGTCCCCGTTAAGACTTAAAGTATCCTTATGAAATATGTCGGACTGGGAATGTGGGGTTCTGTTCCATCATGCTACAATAGCTAATATTTGAATGTGTGAATAATGTTCAACGGGATTGAATGTGAAATTGTGTACACTTCAAAGCATCGCTATGAAGTCGTACACATATTTTTGTCAAGAATCTGATCGCAGGAAACTGTTTCATACTGTTACAAATCCCGAAAAAAGAACAGTGCATGCATTGGGTTTGAGTAAACGGTCATTTCGTCGATGGGTGCAGGAATCTGGAATGAAACCAACACGCGATAAGCAAACGGTAGGTAGAAAGGCAATTGTAGACAGCTTTGACAAGGAATCCGGATACGCCTTGTGTCGTCATCTGAATTGGCGGAGCATTCATCAGGCGAGTTATTATAAAAATGATGGATGCCAAAGAAACAGTGACTGTAAGAAAACTGAGGGTTTGGTTGAGAAAGAACAATAACATAGAGCTAACCAAAACAACTTTGTGGAAGATTATAAGGACATTAGGCTTTACTTTTAGAAAGTACAAGGGAGGTAGAAATATCCTTTGATGGCAACCGCATTTAGGAGTCATGAGAAGCAGATAAGTAAAAGTGAAATAAGGGAAATGCGCAAAGAAAATTATGACATAGTGTATTTGGATGAGATGTGGATGAATGCGCACCACACAAGTGAAAAGGAATGACAATCAGTGGATGGAAAGATAAAGCGTTATGTGCCCAGTATTAAAGGACAGCGTTTGGTCATAGCCTATGCTGGTAGTACTCATAATGGCTTACTACAGAATGCTGGGCTCTTGTTCGTATCAAAGCATACAGACAATAGGGATTATCATAATGAGATGAATGGTAATGTATTTAGAGATTGGCTCAAGAATACAGTACTTCCACCCCTTGATAGACCGTCTTGTCTAATCATGGACAATGCATCATATCACAATGTTGTTGCCCAAGAAGACAAAATACCTGCGGCATCGAGCACAAAGGAGGCAATAAAGATATGGCTCCCAAGGGAAAATATACAATTTCCAGAAACATATTTCAAGCTACAGTTGTTGTCCCTTGTAAAACAGGCGCAAAAAAGCAAGAAATATCAAATCGACAAGTTGATAGAAGAGCATGGCCATAGGTGCTTGAGACATCCGCCGTATCATTCTCATTTACACCGTATAGAACTTGTGTGGGCTAAAATTAAAGGACAGGTGGCAGCTGCCAATACTACATTCAAATTGTCTGACGTCAAGATACTAACCCAGTCCGCGCTATTAAATATTGATAAAATTTACTGGAAAAAATGTGAGGACCATGTGTTGAAAGAGGAAGAGAACTATTGGAGAAAGGATGGATTGAATTGTATGCAACCGAGAGCAATCATCAACCTACTGGAATCGTCCGACACTGATCTGAGCAGATCGCAGACCTTAATCTACGTGCACACTTACTGGAATATTTTGCTCCAGCTATTCAGACGAATTGCAGGCCTTAAATATTACAGCATCAGCATAATGTCAATGGCAACAGTTTGTATTCCAGAGTGATGAATTTTCAATTTCGCAAGCCCTCAACGGTGACAAACAACTGTATTTTAAAAAAAAAACACATACACTAAACGCATTGAATACCAACAGAAAAGTAATATTGCGGTGGAAACGGACATATTGTGGCATAACAAGAAACGTGAGAGCAAACACGTTGTCAAATTAGGGGACAACACACGTGCATACGAATCTTATATATAAATTAGGATGTCCGTATCTCTGTCTGTCTGTATCTCTGTATGTATGTATGTATGTCCTTTATACGCTCGCGAACGGGCCATCCGATTGAGATGAAATTTTCTACACGCCTTCCTTTCATTCCAGAGATGCCAACTGTCGTAGTTTTTTTTTCTTCTTCCTCCTCCTCCCTCCTCCCTCCTCCCCCTCCCAAAATACGTACGTCCAGGAAATGGTCTTCTACATAGACACTTCTCTCTGAGGTCCGCGATAACATATTAACCTGGTGGGATGGCAATCAATCATCCTACTACCTCCTCCCTCCTCCTCCCTTCTCCCTCTTCCTCCTCCCTCTTCCTCCCTCCGCCTCCTCCCTCCTCCCACTCTCTACTCCTCCTTCCTCCTCCCTCCTACTTCTCCTCCCTCCTTCTCCCTCTTCCTCCTCCCTCTTCCTCCCTCTTCCTGCTCCCTCCGCCTCCTCCCTCCGCCTACTCTCTCCTCCTCCTCCCTCCTCCTCCCTCTCCCTCCTCCTACTCCCTTCTCCTCCTCCTCCTCCTCTCTCCTCCTCCCTCCTTCTCCCTCTTCCTCCTCCCTCCTCCTCCCCCTCCTCCTCCACCCTACTCCTCCCTCCTCTTCCTAATCCCTCCTCCCCCCTCCTATTCCTCCTGTCTCCTCCTCCCTCCTCTTCCCTCCTCCACCTCCCTCTTCCTCCTCCCTCCTCCATTTACCCAAGACAGACAGACATACAGATAGTCGGGAACGGGGTCTTATATGACTACTTATATGATTTAAATGAGATGCTCTCCACCATGGGCTGGGCCGGGTCAGACAGACAGACAGACAGATAGATAGACAGACAGACAGACAGACAGTCGGGAACGGGAGCTTATATGACTACTTATATGAATTAAATGAGATGCTCCCCACCAGAGTCTGGGCGAAGCCGGGCCGTGTCAGCTAGTCAATCTATAAACTTCAATGAAAAGAGGACCAACATCTTGGTCGTTAAGAAGAAAGCCCACTACAGAGACACTGACAACTATTTTCATAGTGCAAAACAGGTAATCATGTTCCGTCTCTGAACGGTAAACAGCAGAGTAGACAATCTTTCACGAAGACTCAAAGCGGGTCTGTCACCCATGTGTACGTGTGAACAAACGACACAGACAGCTGAACAGATCCTTAAAAATGGAAACATGATGACTAAATTGCGGTATCATTTCTGGTCACTCCATACGCACATTAACGCACAGCTATTTGGAAGCTTTCACGAACTCAATATAAAAAGCTAACATGCATACTTGTGTACACATTATTAATCAGCAGCTTAAGAAACAAGAAGGAAATAAAAAATAAGGTAAGAAATATATTCCTTCTACTTTTCTGTCAATTTACACATTATTTACCCCAAGCCTCTGTAAATTCTCTGTCTTTACTAATATTACACATTGCACCCCTCTCGAGAGCCTCCGTGGTGAAGTGGTCAAGCCGTCTGACTTGGGCTCCGAAGGTTGTATGTTCGATTCCGGGCCGCGTCCTTCATTTCACGAGTGCATTTTTTCGGAGACTCCCGAGCGTCGTCGCTGGAGCTACGGAGTTCGTGCTTTGTGCGACGCTTTCCACACTTCGGAAAGAGACTGAGCAATATGGGATAAAAACCCGGTGCAATGCAGTCGACTCTGTCGACTTTTAAGCTACTTCTTTTACCTCACCCACTCCCATACGAATCCGGATACGCCTTGTGTCGTCATCTGAATTGGCGGAGCATTCATTACTAGCGAGAAATCACTAGTTTTTCACCAAAACATCAAAGAAATGCCGCCGCTTTCGATGATTTAAGTTACTGTTGGACCTATCAAAGATATATTCCTTGGATGGTGGTAAATATAAGACGGCAGGAAAAATTTCATAACGATGCAACAGACAGTTTTCAAAATAATTGATCGTGAATGACGGCATTCATTTCTGGACATACTATAGTTCAATTAGTGGCACTGTATCCACTTAAGGATGCTACTACTAATACTACTATGTCGCGAGATTTGTTAGAGGCAGCTACATCGACACTGAATCGCTTTTCGTTACAACTTAACAACATATCGGGAATAACAACGGATGGTGCTCCAGCAATGGTTGGGAAACACGAAGATTTAGTAAAAATTGATTGAAAATGAGACCTCCAAAGTCGGTAATACTTCAATGCTAAATTTTCATTGCATTATTCAATAGGAGAATTTATGTTCGAAGTCTCTGAAAATGGACCATGTCATGAAAGTGGTCGTCAAAATAGTGATTTTCATTAAGTGGAACGGGTCGAATCACCGTCAGTTCCAAGAATTTCTAAAGCATTTGGACTCAGATTATAATGACGTTACATTTTATGCAGGAGTAAGATGGTTGACCCGTGCCAAATTGTTAAAAAGAGTGTTTGATTTGCAGCAAGAAATACAATCATTCTTTGCAAGCAAGTCAAAAAGTATCCCAGAGTTTGAAGACAAAGAGTGGGTTTGCGACTTTGCATTTCTGGTCGATATAACTAGCCACCTAAATGACGTTAATACCAGTCTACAAAGGAAAGCTCAATTAATTAATAAGATATATGATCATATTTCTGCATTTCAAATGAAACTTGATCTTTGGGAACAACAGTTGAGGACAAAAAAACTCTACTCACTTTCCTACATTGTCATTGCAACCAGACGTCTCACAGGAGGCGGCGGATAAATACGCTTTTTTTTTTTAAATATCCGACGTAAACCTTGAATTTGAAAACCGATTTCAGGATTTTTTATTTTTTTTTTAATGTGCTTTTTTGTGCATTTGCAACACCATTCACGGTAGACGTGAATTTATTACCAGGAAGATTACAAATGAAACATTGTGAAATATGTTGTGATGCATAGTTAAACGAGAAATTCAGTCAAGTTGGTCTGGAAGAGTTCTATAAAACTTATTTGGACAAGGATAAATATCCTGTGTTTTACAAACATGCTCTGTCAATGGTTTCGTATTTGGAAACACTTATGGTACTTACGCGTGTGAACAGCTTTTTAGCCGCCTGAAGCACATCAAATCACAAGTGAGAACACGAGTTACTGATGTTCATTTAGAAAACTGTTTGCGTGTAGCGCCAACGTCAATCGAGATCAATTTTGATGCACTTAGTTCTGCAAAACAGTCAGATGTTTCACTTTTAAATATGTTTAAATTGTCTAATAAATATGTCTGATTCTCAGTTATGTTTTATTCTCTTTAAAAATAAAAAATAAATAAATAAATAAATATACCTATTACTTGTTTTTTTTTTTAATTTTAACATTACACCAGGCAAGCGTTTGACCACGATCTCACCTACCGGGAAGCGACGATGTGGTCGAAGCTGTAGCACGCTTGCTAAATTAGATGCGTGGCCCGGCAGAAAATATTATTTCTGAAATTTGGCCCGCCTGCTGAAAAGGTTGGCCACCCCTGGTTGTGGTTAAACAGCTTTCATATGCGGTGTCTGCGAAGAATACTTGGTATTAAGTGGCAAGACAAAATCACAAATATTGAAGTTTTGGAAAGATCAGGTTGTGTGGCAGTTTGTTCCATGTCATGGGACAGTCTTCGTTGACTTAGATGGATAAGACACGTTAGGAAGATGGATAATGGTAAAATACCAAAGGACATCTCTCTCTCTCTCTCTCTCGCTCTCTCTCTCTCTCTCTCTCTCTCTCTCTCTCTCTCTCTCTCTCTCTCTCTCTCTCTCTCTCTCTCTCTGTGTGTGAATTACAGATGGGTAAAAGATCTCGGGGTATGGTCTCTACTGCGATACAAAAATTGTGTAAGCGGACATGATTGATACAGGCATAGATGATAATGCACAGTGGGAGCAAGTTACCGCCACACGTGTTGCATGGAGGGCAAATATTCCAAATGGAATAAAGACAAAGGAGAATATGATTGCAGATAGGTCAAACAATGAGAGCGTGAGTCGTACTATAGCGCGTTATTGTGAAAATGACCATGTGTTCACGTGCATCCATGTGGTGTGATAAAATAGAAATGGGAGATCGATGTCCCCACTTCTCAGTTGCCAACTATTATAGGAAAACCAGGAATTAGCTAGTAAGACTCCCTAGTGATAAAGCAGATATAGACAATAAGATTCCACTAGGTATAAGTCTGGTTTTCTAATAGAAGGCTAGGAGAGTACAGGGAAGTCTCTGCTTTTCCAAAACTGGAAGCTGATTATCCCTACCACTGACTCTCTCTCTCTCTCTCTCTCTCTCTCTCTCTCTCTCTCTCTCTCTCTCTCTCTCTCTCTCTCTCTCTCTCTCTCTCACTCTGTCTGTCTGGGTTTTGATGTCAAATGAAGTAACCCTATCACATTATTCTTAAATACAGGAATACACATATGACACAAATGAAATTACAGAACACCGAAGGAGACGTTTATAGTATTGTAATAGAAGAAAAGGGGGTGGGGTATGCACAATGGGCATAACAATTTACATAAATACTACACACTTGATATCTTTATGTCTAATTATCTAACAAATACTATTATCCAATTGTCCAATCGTAGGGAAAAAATGCAAGAACACCAGGCACAATTCTAACACAATTAATTGAGGATTATTGTTAGTGGATCTCTGGGTAAGTAAAGCACAGATAGTACGATACTGTCGTTAGCCGCTACACGCTGCGGGATTTGCTGAGGAGGGTATCCGAGCACTTATGGACTGAATGGTTCGATGTGCAATGAGGATGATCTGTTGACTGACTGACTGACTGACTGACTAACTAGTACTGTTCCTTTTCTGGGTAGATATGGGAACATGATTTAATCATGGTACTGGTGCAGATTTATAATCACATTAAGCCGGGAGTGCAGGGAGTGGCCAGCAGGGGCCACGGAAGTGGAAATCCAGCAACTAATTCAGGACAATGCTCACTCGAGTGATGTGATTATCTACACAGATGGTTCGGTGTCAAGAGGTGAGAGAAGTGGCTGGGGGTTCATAGCCAAAGCTAATGGTCGATGTTTGGGGCAGGAGAGCCTGGCATATGATACCACAACATCCAGCTTAAGAATGGAGGTGGAGGCAGTCACTGCGGCTCTCCGCTGGATGGAGAATACGACACACACACACACATCGTGATTGTAACTGACTCAGAAATCATGCTGACGAGGGTGAGGACGGGCAGACTTCGTGCGGAGTGGCTTGCTTCGCTTCGGAGGTCACGGGTGACAAGCATCGCCTGGATCTTTTCTCTGGGGCATGCCGGTATGCTGGGAAATGAACAGGCGGACAGATTGTCTGGCTCTGCAGAACTTGGTGGAGTATTGATACATGACAAGGCAGACGTGGTTGCGGCCTTGTGGGAGCACGTGCACACCTCGGAGGAGCAAATGGATTACCATGGTCTGGCAAGAATGAGACAACGAGGAGTGACGAAGGGATCTGGCCGACGCTCAACGCTCAGAGGAAAGGCGAGACGGACTTATAATCAGATTGCTACTGGTACTATTAGTGTTGGAACTCTTCGCTGGCTGCTGAGGATGGGGACGGAGCACTTATGGGAATGCCCCGAATGCTGTGATGTCGATTCCTAAATCAATCAATCAATCAATCATGGTACTGCTGATTCTAGTCTTCTAAATTAGTATTCTTAATAACTGTAGGGATTTGTAGATTCTAGAAGTTGTTTAACTGGGATTGAACTGATGATTAGCTGTTGTTGGCTCTGGTCTAATATGATTATGGGAGTTAAAAGGGTTGGCCATGCTATTTAGCTTCGTTCTCGAGTAGAAAAGAGGCCGTCCTGATTGGCGAACATTAAAGAACGGCCTCTGTTCCTCATGGCAATTCACTGAGGATTGCACCACTCAGGCCAGAGATGTTCCCAGTCCCAGAAGTACGACATGCAACAACCAGCCATCACCCATCATCATGTGTCAACACAATACACATAACACATCTGTACGCATCCATACAAAAATAAAAACTTGGTAAAAGGTGACTATATTACTTACATAAGTATAAGTCATCTAGACCTTTTCTGTGTTGTGTGTTGTCCTTTCATGATCCGACTGGACCATTGTCCTACAAATATAGTTACATGACATATGCATCCCTCTATCATGTCTGCAAGACTGTCTCATGTCTTTCGTGCACTGAGCCCCATACCCAGTAGTACATTTGATTTCCCATTGGTCTATTTCTGCTGGCACAGTCACAATGTTCTTGTAACTATTTCCTTTCTCCAAGGCAGAATGCCGCACCAAATTATGAAAAAAACATCAATATATTTTTCCAATACACAATAAGTATATATGTCATATAAATGGCTTGCGCATCAATATATGGGGAAAATATATCTATAGAAAAGATAGTAAGGTAATATCAAAGAAAGATTTTCTGGGTAATTCTTCTCATCAATTCTAGGATTAGGATAAGCAAAGGAAGACAATCCAGGGATACTTTATTATCCAAGGGAACATTATTATTCCTATATATTCATATGACGGAACTCACTAATATCTTTATGAGACATGATATTACTCTATTCTCTCTCTCTCTCTCTCTCTCTCTCTCTCTCTCTCTCTCTCTCTCTCTCTCTCGCTATATATATATATATATATATATATATATATATATATATGTGTGTGTGTGTGTGTGTGTGTGTGTGTGTGTGTGTGTGTACCGCGTCAAGTGTTTTAATCCTTATTTCAAGACAGACAAACTTATATACTGGGGAATCATAGACATTAATTCCTACTTGTATTAGCAGATGGCACTAGAAAAAATATCCAACATGAATTCACAACAGCTCTTAACAAGTCATTTTTGTAGAATGCACAAATCATAATTCTCTCCCGTTGAAACAAAATGGCGACGCCTACATTCTTCCTCAGCAATGTTTAGTTTAGTTTAGTCGAAGGATCAACTTCACAGCACACGGGTGCAACCCATAAGTGCTCCGTTATACTCCTAACTCAAGTCTGCGTCTGGAGAATCTCAGCTCAGTGCACGAACTCCGTAGCACCGGCGAGGATCCTGAAATACTTTGGGTAGATTTTTAACTCGAAATTTTACCCGGGCAGCGCCGTTAGGCTACTCTTTTCGATTTCCAACTGCCAAGGGATTATTTACGTGCACAACAATACACACGGGCGTCCGATCTCACTACCCAGAGACCAGTGGAAATTTTGTTACTAGAAGTCCACGTGAAAAAATCCCGGTCCTCACCGGAGCTTGAACCCGAGGCCTCCAGCACTCGAGGAGGACACCATACCGCGAGACCAATCAGCACTCCAGCCCGCTCCCCCCTCAGCAATGTCTGCTATTCCATTCAAAGGTCACCTGGCCAAAACCAACAGCCTTGCGTGAATTACACGGGCATACTCTTTTATTAGTAAATATTTATCATTTTGTAGAATGCACAAATCATAATTCTGTCCCGTTGAAACAAAATGGCGACGCCTATATTCTTCCTCAGCAGTGTCTGCTATTCCAGTAAAAGGTCACAACCAACAGCCTTGCGCGAATTACACGGGCATACTTTTTTTATTAGTAACATAATCAACAGGCGTTTATATTAGCTGGTGCGAATACCCAAGTTTGTGAAATTTAATTCTCCAGCTTGCTAGTTAGAAAATGGACTCTTGGGTGATGCCAAATTTGCAAAATGTCACAATCCATTGTGGCCAAACATGTACAGCGCGAAGTGGTCTGATCAGTCACATTCGCTAACGCCATGGGTTGTGGTTATTATGCCTTTTTGAAGCACAATGTAACAAAATATCGCCTGTCAAGACGGCAAGGCACCAATGAATGAATGAAAACGTAATCGCAAAGAAATCATGAGCCTTGGAATGTGATCAACATTGAATAATTAGAATAATGAGTCACATCTCGAAGAGTTTGCTAAGAATCATCATGCTAAGAGTTAGAACGAAAATACAACCTGAAAAGGGGGAAGAACAGTGTGGGGTCGTAGACAGAAGGAAAGTGCACAGTATATGATGTATACTTGTACCTTAAAGCAGTTAAATTATCCACACTGATATATGCTTGTGAAACCTGGGCTGTTTATCAGAGACACGCTAGGAAATTAAACCACTTCCACACAGTCTGCCTTGAGAAGCTATTGAAGATTAAATGGCAAGACAAGATACCAGAAACTGCAGTCCTAGAAAGATCGTCCATGCCCAGTATCCACACTCTACTAATGAAGAATCAGATTCACTGGACTGGTCACTTAACTCGCATGCCAGATTACAGGCTCCCTAAACGAATTTTTTTTTTACGGCGAGCTGCGTTGTGGTAAACGCTCCCAAGGCGGCCAAAGGAAATGCTTTAAAGACACTGAAAATCTCAGAGTGTCTTTAAAGCGTTTCCTTTGGCCGCTTTGGGAGCGTTTACCACAACGCAGCTCGCCGTAAAAAAAAAATTCGTTTAGGGAGCCTGTAATCTGGCATGCGAGTTAAGTGACCAGTCCAGCGACGATACCGTCTTACTAGCAGAAAGTGAGCAAGAGTTACAAGACCTAGTGTAACAAGTAAGCAACCACAGTGAAGAATGTGGTTTAGATATTAACATCCAAAAAACAATCTATGATAATTAGCAATGAAAAGGAAGGGGCATCAATGATCATCACAGTAAACGGGCGAATACTAGAACAAGTAACAAGTTTCTCCTATATTGGACACATAATAACAGACGATGGCAGAAGTGAAATAGAAATGAAAAAGAGAATAGGAATGGCCAAAAATGCTTTAAATGGCATGAAATCAGTATTAACATCTAAAGAGATTAATAATGCATTAACAATGAGAATTGTCAAATACTACGTATATTCAACGCTACTGTATGGCGCGGAAGCCTGGACATTGAACACGCAACTATAAAGTCGCATAGAAGCCCTGGAGATGGGGATATACGGACGAATATTTTGTATTTCATAGAAACAAAAACAATCAAATGCAGAGGTTCTAGAAAAACTGGGAATGAAGAGAGAGTTGACGAAAGAAATAAGAGGAGGCAAGTGAAATAATTCGGCCACGTTAAACGACATGATACTCTTATAAAAACCATACTGGAAGGCAAGGCTGAGGGCAAGCGAGCAAGAGGTAAACGATACAAGTGGGAAGATAACATCAAGAGATGGACGAATATCAGCCTGACAGAATGTACAGTCATTGCGAGAGACAGTGTTGGAGATCCATTGCCGCCAACCTTCATTGTGGAGACGGCACCTGATTGATTGATTGAAAATCTAATTGAAAGCTTTTGGAATCCATTATGACACCTGGGAGACTGCTGCCAGAGACCGAAATTTGTGGCATGCATCATTACGCAAGGGTGCAATCATGTGTGAAGCAACCAGGACTGCAAGAGCTGTGAAGAAAAGGCTGGGCAGAAAAACTACTGCAGGAGATCCTCCTCCTGGAATGTCAAGCATTCTTTGCCCACATTGTTAAAGAACATTTTGAGCCACAATAAGCATTATCAGCCATCTTAGAACTCACGGCTCCATACTTTCAATCCCAGTAGATGAAACGAAAGGTCATCATCATTCTTAATGGACAAACAACACTTGCTGAGAACATTAACTGAACTTTCAATAGAGGTAAACAAAGACCTACAAGTTTCCTTCATTGACTACACTAAGGCTTTCGATAAAGTAAGACATGTCAACATGATGAAGATGATTGGAAATCTACGCATTGATGAAAACGACCTTAGACTTGTAAAAAACATATATTGGAAACAACAAGCTGATAATGAAATAGGTCAGTATCAGCGCATTAAGAGAGATGTGCTACAAGAATGTGTATTGTCTCCAAATATTTTTTCTGTATACAATGAGAGTATTTTATTTCTTTATTACTTAAAAAAAATTTTTTTTTTACATTTAGAATGCATCAGACGAATCATCACCATTAAGGTGTATTAACATCAATAACATTAAATATGCTGAAGATACATTATTGATCGCAGACAAAGATAACTTACAAAATTATGAGGGCCGGCCGCATAATCATTCTGTACTATACTTGCAAGCCGGAACAAAAGCTCTCGGAAAAAAAGACGAAAAACTAAGTTTAGCATTCCATGTTAATCATGGGTGAGTGGCGTGCAATGTACAAAAAAAAAAAAAACAAACAAACAAACAAACAAAGACAAAAAAACAACACATATTTAGTTACTTAAAAAAGTTATCAAAGCAGTCGACGTTAGCAAAAAGATAGTTACTCCCTAGTGTACATATATCCGAATCTCACAAACTAAAGAGCAAAAAATGTTAGTGAGATTTGTGAAACTGACGTTTGGTTTTCAATATATCATCAATGTTTGGGTTGGAATTGCTGTATTCAATCAAGAGAATTGCTTTCAAATGCTCATAGTCAATTTCGTTAGATGTGTTGACTTCACATACTTCATTTTAAAAAAAAATGTTTGCTCCTAGACATAAATGGTTCAAACACTGATGCCATATCAGAGGCAAATCTCTTCAGTTTCGGAAACTCATAGTCAATTCGTTAGATGTGTTGACTTCACATACTTAATTTAAAAAAAAAAATGTTTGCTCCTAGACATAAATGGTTCAAACACTGATGCCATATCAGAGGCAAATCTCTTCAGTTTCGGAAACTCAACATCAGGTAAGCGGTAAAATTCAACAAGCTTTCCTTCTCTGTGCTACTCTTTCAACAAGTCATTTTCTTGCAAATCAATGAGCTCTAACTGTAGTTGAATTGGCACATCATCAAGGCTACAATAAAACGGATTTTTAGAACTGAATAATGTCACTCTCAGTTCTGTCGAGATCTGAAAATCTCTCCAAACACGCTTCTTCAAGTCACGAATAATTTCTCTTCGGCGATTGTAGAGCAGAGAGATGAATGGAGACGGCTTGTATCTGCAGCAAAGAACCTCAATGGCTCGGAATGCTGAAGAAGAAGAAGAAGAAGAAGAAGAAGAAGAAGAAGAAGAAGAAGAAGAAGAAGAAGAAGAAGAAGAAGAAGAAGAAGAAGAAGAAGAAGAAGAAGAAGAAGAAGAAGAAGAAGAAGATTGCAGAGCACAGCTCTTTGAAACAGTGAAAATTAGAAAAAAGTTTTCTCATTCCAGCTGTGCATCAAACAATGACAGCTTTTCCCGCAATCCTTTGATGATTGTGTAGATATCACAGACGAGGTTATTCTTCCCCTGAAGTTTCAAGTTCAGTTCATTCATGTGGGATGTAATGTCGACCTAAAAGGACAACTTTGATAGTCAGGTAGGATCTGACAGCTGTGGATCAGCTCTATCTTTTCTGTGAGGAAACCATCTATGTTCGTTTCATTATATTTTAAAACCGAAACAAGACTTTACCGCAGCTAAGCTACCTCACTGATGTGTGATAAGGCAAGTCACAGAATACAAGATCAATTTCTTCAAGAAAAGCCTGGAATTGAAGGGTGATTGAATGCTTGTCCCTGAATAAAGATCACAGCAAAAACGACTGGTTTCAATACACAAGAAATATCTAAGTCTTTCCCACAGAGTACTTGATGTATGATGCAGTGTATGCATAGAGCGCCCGGAATTTGCAAATCTTCCAAATGAGTCCTGATCTGCTCCACCAGACCCTTTCTCACTCCAGCAATGTTTTTCCCTCCATCAACTTTAACACATTGAAGCTGATTCCACTGAAGGTTATAGTCTTGCAAAATTGTTTGCACTTCCCCGAAAATGTCCTTTCCAGTTGTTGTTCCATGCATGGTGCAAACGGATGCCAACACCTTCGTTATCTGAAAGTTCAAATTGATACCATGAATGAACACGAGAAGTTGTGACGTACTCGAGAAATCAGTACACTCATCCAGCACCAGAGAATACCACAAAAAGCTCCTAGCTTTCTTGCGTATCAGTATGCATAAAATTTGGTGGAACTGCGGTAAAGCTGTGAAAGTTTAAACAATATAAAATGACACAAAGTAGTGCAGCTTTACATAACAGAGTTACGACACATACAGAACGTTGCGGCGGTTAGCCTTCATCAGCAAACAAACACATTCACAAACACAACATACAGTCAAGGAGAACTGTGACTACATTAGAAGGTGATGACAGGACGAGAGGAACAAATGCATGGAAAAATAGAAGCAATGAAGAGAAAATGAGAATTTAAAACAATGTTAATTGAAAAGAATGTTAGTTGAAGAAAATGTTTAATAGAAAAAAATGTTAGTAGAGAAAAAAAACTGCATACTCACCTCCTGTACTTACAGATCCGTACGTGAGGTGAGTATGCAGTTTTTTTTCTCTACTAACATTTTTTTCTATTAAACATTTTCTTCAACTAACATTCTTTTCAATTAGCATTCTTTTAAATTCTCATTTTCTCTTCATTGCTTCTATTTTTCCATGCATTTGTTCCTCTCCTCCTGTCATCACCTTCTAATGTAGTCACAGGTGTTCTCCTTGACTGTATGTTGTGTTTGTTAATGTGTTTGTTTGCTGATGAAGGCTAATCGCCGCAACGTTCTGTATGTGTCTTAACTCTGTTATGTAAAGCTGCACTACTTTATGTCATTTTATATTGTTCATCTATGAACACTCAGATAGCCCCAAAGTGCTCATCTATACAGATGGATCTGTTGTAAAGCAGCAGAGAAGTGCGTGGGCATTTACAGCCCGTTCAGTGGGCCTAACCGTTCAAGAATCCAGTGGTGCCCACTCTATGACCACGAGCAGCAAGACGATGGAGGTGATGACAGTTACACAGGCTTTCGTATGGCTGGAATCACAACATTATACCAACGTGTGTGTACTAAGTAATTCAATGAGCATGATTCAGAAGGTCGAAGCTGGATCTGTACGTAGACAGTGGACTGAGTCGCTTCGGAAGTCTGTTGTCCGTAAAGTCACCTTCATCTTCGTCCCGGGACATGCGGGAGTCGAGGGAAATAAACGAGCTGACAAACTGGCTGGCTCTGCACCCCCTGTAGATGGCCTGCCCATGGATCGTGCCGATGTTATTAACGTCCTCAAAGATATGGCGAGAACAGAGGACTTTGACATCAGTGAATCCACATCGCTGTCCAGGATGAAAGACTTGGGAGTAAGCATCGGCACGGCCAGACGCGAGAGGTACATCGGGAAAACAAGGCGCCTCGTCAACCAACACAGAACTGGCACTGATAGCCACCGGACGCTGATGCATATGTTGGGGGGGGGGGGGGAGATCTGAGCACCTATGGACATGTCCGGAGTGCAATGAAGATACCCCAACTAATAACTGATAACTGATAACAGTGAAGGCAACTCAGCATTCCCCGAGTTTTATCTGAATGTGCGATTTACAACAGAAAAGATCTACGCACACTCAAAGCGTTGAGTGATGATTCTCGGGACCCAGAAGACGGTCCTAACTAATTTTTTTTTTTACTCGGAAATCCCCCCTCACCCGCCTTAAAATGTGGACTAGCCACCGAGATGGGGTGGGACAGAGTGGGTACTGTATTGTCCCTCTGAGACCCACTTGCGTTTCGCGACAGGAGTATATACAACATTAAAATCCGAAGCTCCTCATCTGGTACTAGTTAGGTGTGTATGTCATTCCCTTCAGCTGGCAGTGCCACATTTTTGTAAAACAATTGGCACTCAATGGGTGATGTGGTCAATAGCGCACACTTCGCCTTTACTTTCCAGAACATTTCATGGTGCTTAGTTTCGGCTGAGTCAACCCGGGAGCAATAGTGGGGACTCAATTACATGATCTACGGGCTAACCATTAGCTATCGTGCGTGCTCTCGACAGCCTGTGCACTTGGTAAGCGAAATTTAAGGGGAAACAATTACTTCTTTTTCATGGGAACATAATATTCATTTTATTGTTTGCGAGGGACATAACTCGCCAACGTTTTTTTCTACAGAATCAATTAGTTGCATTAATTGTTAAATGTTTAATATAATGACACCACTTATTCACAGTTAACACAATAATTTGACATCCTAAATTTCAAATACTTTTACTGCTAAAAATGAATAAAATGTACTTGTTAATGCAATATATACAATGTTTCAACACTGCAAGCTCCGTGCACGATGTTAACGACTCCCCCACCCCCCCACCTAATGGACGACCTGAATTCTGGTTTCTCTTCACAACGTATACTTTATTACAACTCCACACATACGGTGTCCATATTAATATTATTATTGTCATCATTAGTAATAAAACAAAAACCCTTTTCCCATGTGCCCCCCCCCCTCCCCTCGCTCATGGTTGTTGTTGCCTTTGCTGATACCCACACCGGTTTGGTTCAAATAATTATCCTGCCTTTACCATCATTGCCCAGATAGTGATGATGGAAGCATTGGTGGAGTGTAACACATTGGTGAGAGGATGGCAAGGGAAACAAAAATGTAAAGATTTCCCCCTTTCCTTGTTTAACCCTCATTCACATGTAAATGTGTTCAAGGAATGGAATATGCTAATGGATACATTTCATTTCCTATGTTGTAAACACAAAATAACACAGACATCTCCAGAGTAAACACAAGTACTCTGTCTTTATGATGTCATAATTTAGTATACATGAGTGCGAGAAAGAAACAGAAAAATGTGAGTGAATGTTGAATGAATGAATACAAAACCACAAATGGTTACCAAACCAATGATACTGTAAAAATTTGTGTAAATACAAATTGAAATGCTTGGGGAAATGAGGGGGGGGGGGGGGGGGAAAACAACTCCTTTTACTCCAACTATTATTAAAAACAGCAGTTTGCTTTTGTAGATACCTGCTATGCTATGTTAACACCATTCTAAAGAAAATCATCCTAGCAAATGGAATCACAATTTGTAAAAAGGTTATCATTTCATAACTATTATTACCAGTGCTGGTTTTTATATTGGCTGTTATTACCCTCAGTATGTCTATTCTTGTCATTATTATCATTGTCATCATTAGTAATAAAACAAAAACCCTTTTCCCATGTGCCCCCCTCCCCTCGCTCATGGTTGTTGTTGCCTTTGCTGATACCCATACCGGTTTGGTTCAAATATTTATCCTGCCTTTACCATCATTGCCCAGATATTTGTGATGAAGGCATTAGTGGAGTGGAACAAATTGGTGAGAGGATGGCAAGAGAAACAAAAATGTAAGGATTCCCCCTTTGTCTAGGTTAACCCCCATTCACATGTAATTTTGTTCAAGGAATGGAATATGCTAATGGATAAATTTCCTATGTTGTAAACACGAGCCGCGGAAGGACTTGGGATGGCACCAAATAAGCAAACATTACAATAAACAAGAAAATATAGATACCATAATTTAAAATTGAAATTAGTACATTTAAGGTACATAGCAGCCAGGAGGTCTCCGGACGTGTGAAGATCTCCTAGTATTCTAAACATAATATTTAAATTTAAACTGTATCAAAATGGCTCGTGTTCCTTACGTTTTCATCTCATCTCATCGTGTTCCTCTTGTACCCTGCGGTGTCGAGGTGAAGCATAAACATCGTGAGAGTTATAGGCTTCATGTATCGATATTCCCATGGACTCTGCTATTCCCTCCGCCCAACGTTTACGTGGTCGGCCTCTTCTTCTGTTTCCATCTGGTCTGTACATCATTGCTTGTTGTGGTATGTCTACTTGCATGGCCAAACCATTTGACTTGCTGCTTTCTAACACAATCTAGTGCTGCTATCACCCCCACTTTAGTCCTGATTTCTTCATTTCTGATCTTATCTCTTCTTGATACGTTGAGTATTCTTCTCAGGAATCTCATTTCTGTTGTTGTGATCTTTCTTTTCTCTTTTTCTGTCATTGTCCAGGTTTGGCATTGGTAGCATCAAGCTGGGAGGAAGATTGTATTGTAAAGTGCTTTCTTAGTAGTTATTGATACATGTTTGTTCTTTAGTATTGGTGCCATTTGTCCAATGAGTTGGTTTGCCTTATTACATCTATTTTCAATCTCGTACATTTTATCAAGCAAATTCGAGTACCGTCGGCGGGCCTGATGAACTGACGTCGCGGGCTGGATCTGGATCCGGACCGCGTGCAGTAGTTTGGTGACCCCTGGTTTAGGCGATCCAAAATATATAACTCCTCGGGCGGAAGAGTTTCACAGTTTCATGAAAATAATTGTAGAGAGAGGTTTCGTTGAGTAAACGAAAGTTGGTAGATTTGATTTCCACTTGTAGCCAATTCTAAGAGAGGATAGAAAGTTAGAAACATAGACATGGAACATGAAAACGGACAAGGCAACTCAGAAAATGGTAAGAGTCATTTTTTATTATTATTCGTGTTACACTGCAATTACATTTCTAAGTTGATTTTAACTTCGTATGTGAGCTAGGTTAACACACACAGAAATTAGTATTTAATAATGTAAATTAATGTCAAGAAGATTTTGGCAAAAATGATTGAAAACGAGTTAGTTACTTAAAGTTAGACTAAGCTAAACGTCACTAAGCTAAAGTGCTCAAGAATATATTATTTAGTATTAATAGTTTGTTAAGTTAGTTAGTCACCAGAGACATTCACATAACTTCACATCGAACCATTCATCATTCACTTTTTGTTTCAGTTCAGTCCATAGCATAATTTCAGTCATAATTTTCTTAATTTCATAATTATTCAGTCCATAATTTATGGCACTTATGGTTATGGCACTTATGCACATGATGCCATACCAATCCAATATACGTAATGTAATCATATTTATTATTAATATTATACATTATTGACATCATATGGACTGAACTGAATGGTTCGATGTGAAGTTATGGTATGGCATAGATGATAGCCATAAGAGTAAGACTAAGTGGGCACTCTTCCGAATTCCGGTCCCAAATGAAAACATAACTCTGTAGTGAAAAAAAGTATCCCTTACAGGGCCTCATTGGTTGACATAAAAACAGTAATAAATGATACGAACTAAAATATAGCTACGAACTAAAATATAGAACTGAAAAAAATTGAAATACGTACCAATAAAAATCATCATCATCAATCATTATCATCATCAATCAGGAGTCGTCTCCACTATGAAGGTCTCGCGCCTTGACTGTACATTCTGTCAGACTGATGTTCGTCCATCTCTTGCTCGCTAGCCCTCAACCTTGCCTTACAATATGGTTTTTATAAGAGTGTCATGTCTTTTAACATGACCGAAATATTTCACTTGCTCCACGTTATTTCTTCCATCAAATCTCTCTTCATTCCCAGTTTTTCTAGAACCTCTGCATTTGAGTGTTTTTGTTTCCATGAAATACGACATATTCGTCTGTATATCCACATCATTAGGGCTTCTATGCGACTTTCTATTTGCTTGTTCAATGTTCAGGCTTCCGCGCCATACAGTAGCGTTGAATATATGTAGCATTTGACAATTCTCATTTTTTAATGCGTTATTAATCTCTCTAGATGTTAATACTGATTTCATGCCGCTGAAAGCATTTTTGGCCATTCCTAATCTTTTTTATTTTTATTTCACTTGTGCTATCATCTGTTATTATATGTTCAAGATAGAAGAAACTTGTTACTTGTTCTAGTATCTCCCGTTTACTGTGATGTTTGCTTGCGTTCGCTGGCTGTGAACTCCAGCGTGAAGTCCTGTATGTCGGATGAAGACATCCTGTTGTCCAACATCAGTGTGATGTCATACAGGACCTGAGGCTTGCGAGAGTATCCGCTGTCCCATGTCTGGCTTATTGGTGTGCAGACTGGTGGTTTCTCGCTGTGCAGGCAGATACTCTCCGACTTCAGAAGAATCAGCCAGGACCCCGAAGGGACCTGCTGCCCAGGACGCATGGCGTGGACATGTTAGTAGGTCTTGGTCAGCATAGAACCTGGCCCTGGTGCCTTGGAAACACCGCTGCTTCCCAATAGAAGGAATAAAATGATATGACAGAATCACCAATGTAGAGCTCGTGGAGAGAACTAAACAAATCCCAGTGAATCAAGAAGTGAGGAAAAGACACTGGCACTGGATTGGCCAAACATTGAGAAAATCTGAGGATAGTATAACGAGGTATATGTCTGGAATTGAGAGGACCAGAGAAATAGAGAATGACTTACACAAGGAGAAGAGAGATAGAAATAGAAATGAATACTTTGATGAGGGCTTAGGCGGAGCTGCATGGAAAAGCTACAGATTGGAGGGGGGAAAACCTAAAAAAAAACAAGGAAAAAAGAGGTAGAAACAGAAATGAGTAATTTTGTGAGGACATGGGCGGAGCTGCATGGGATAAATAAAGATGAGGATAGGAGGGCTTGGGGTGAGTTAGCTGAGGGTCTATACCCCAATGGAGGATAACAGGGGAAAGAAGAAGAATCTGTCAGCTCGGTATATAGACGATATTTGCTGTTGGGGGTGTTCCGATGACGCTGGTCGTAGCTACGGAGGAGATCATGTGGTAAAGACGTACAGATGATAGTGGGGGACATGAAGCACAGCTTACATGCAATAACAAGAAGGTAGAAATAATGGCATGTGAAAGAATCAGACCAACAAAATGGTACGTGAAAGAGTGAGACCAACAAACTGACATTAGAAGAATGAGATCACACAAAACAATGGCATATCTTCGTAGTTCGATAGTTTTATTTGCATGTGGACATATTTGTGGTGTGCCTGTTTACATCATGCTGTTCGGCTGACACATCCCGACTTCTTCACCTGATTAACCATCCCAGGTCTTTTCATGTAACATGGTAATATGCATTGTTTATGTTTACAAAATTCATTTGACAATGTTTTTTCCTTTGCACTATTGATGAACAAAAGATGAGTGATTGGAAGGGCCGAATGTAAGACGGGCCTGCGTGCCCAATTTGTTACCCTTTGAAAATAAAGTCCGTTCGTTCATTCATTAGATACAGTAGTGATGTTAGTACTTTTATTTCAGTATCCCATATATATAGTTGTGGTGGTACTTCAATGAACTGTTTTGCGTGCGCAATAAAAGCAAACTGCAATCTATCAATAAATGTATAGGAGTGGCAGTGCACTTTGCAACAGACCTGCATAAGTTATTTGCATATTCTTTACAGGACGTCGTAATCAAATCCTAGCAATTTTAGCTGTATGTATTTCTTGGCAAGTTTATGTTCAGTAGTTTGCCAATGCTGTCCGACTGAGTGACACTCAAACTTTTTGTATTAAAACCAATGCAAGAGTGTCTTATAGAGGTATAGTGAATACGAGTTAAGTCTGCTGATATCCCACTGCCACACAAATCAACTCCATCTCCATGTGGTATAGACTGGGGAAAAGAGAATCACACCGAAGACTTCATCAACAAACAATAAACAAGAAAACAACTCGGGCCTGAGAAAAACAATCTGATCAACAGAACAAGTTCCATTCCTAATTTTTGTGTTCATCAAATTACTTTTAAGATTGACTTAAGTTCTACTTGTTTTCTTGTTCGCCGATGAAGACTGGACCAAACAGAAGCCTGTATCTGTGCACATGTTTTCCCTGTACACCTTCCTAGTTATATTTGGTCTCACATGTTCTTAAACATCCGGTGTGCTGATGCCGAGGTAAGGGATTCAACCCCTACACCGGACAGTTGGACCAAAATGCTGACCTATCGTCCTTGCTTGGGGATGTAAATTACAAGTACCTCTGAAGTCGGAGTGAATTCGCTTGATGGCGAGGGACACTGTTAATAGGGGAAGCTAATCCACATGCAAAGTTCAGTCCAGCACTACTTGAAATAGTGTGTATGGACTACGTTTGAGTTCAAAGCCAGCGAGCGCAAATAAAAAACAATAAAAAAAACTTGCTTCAGAGAATGTTCAATCAAACCCACAGCAGCCTGATGGACATGCTAATGAAAGCTGAGGGCAGCAAATAGTTCACCCAGGCACCACCAACAACAAACCCACAGCAGCCTGATGGACATGCAAATGAAAGCTGAGGGCAGCAAACAGTTCACCGAGACACCACCAACAACAAACCCACAGCAACCTGATGGACATGCTAATGAAAGCTGAGGACAGCAAACAGTTCACCAAGGCACCACCAACAACAAACCCACAGCAGCCTGATGGACATGCTAATGAAAGCTGAGGGCAGCAAATAGTTCACCGAGGCACCACCAACAACAAACCCACAGCAGCCTGATGGACATGCTAATGAAAGCTGAGGGCAGCAAATAGTTCACCCAGGCACCACCAACAACAAACCCACAGCAGCCTGATGGACATGCTAATGAAAGCTGAGGGCAGCAAATAGTTCACCGAGGCACCACCAACAACAAACCCACAGCAGCCTGATGGAAATGCTAATGAAAGCTGAGGGCAGCAAATAGTTCACCGAGGCACCACCAACAACAAACCCACAGCAGCCTGATGGAAATGCTAATGAAAGCTGAGGGCAGCAAACAGTCCACCGAGGCACCACCAACAACAAACCCAACCTTGATGTCACCTAACTAGAATGCTCACTTCTCAACTGACAGGCATGTCAGAGATGACAACCCCCCCCCCCCCCCCCCCCAAAAAAAAAAAAAAACTACAAATGGCATAGATATTTCAACAAGGAACAATCTACTGTGTTAAATGCCTCACAATATCATACACAAGAAAATTGGATCCTTTATTTTGGGGAAAAACAAGTTTGTTTTGTTTACAAAATACAAATTCACAAAAATGTATATTCTCTATAATATACAACAATATGTTAGTTGAAGTGATAGCGATGAAGGAAACAAAAACTACAAGACTGTATATAAGATATATATATATATATATAAATAATAAACCCACATATCTATTTACACCAATCAGAAATCAAGAGGAGAAAGCACAAACACATATTGTCTTCATATGACAAAGGTCAAGCATGGCTAGCGGGTGATATACAGAAAACGTGCTTACATTTAGCTTTCTAAAAACGGGAATATGCCATATGAGCATGAGTAATGCGTGAGTGAAGTAAACGTATGGGTGACATCCATGTTCGGATGGGTGACATCCATGTCTGGATGGGTCACAGTCATGGATGGGTGATATCAATATGTGGTGCTAAAATGCTAATAGCTGACGTATAGCAGTTGTGTTTTGTGTCAGCTCACTGGTAATTCTTGTCATGACAAATTTAATAAGAATGACAAATTGCCTAATGTTTTCTGCTGAAATGCAAATTAGAAATTCTACAGTTAAAAAATAGAGGTGCTTTCTACTTTAATTCTAATACACAGGAAATAATGGAAAACTAACAGCTATTATTTTGAAAGAATGAAAAACTTCAGTGTTTTCAAGGTTAGTTTCCACTGTAAATGCTAACCGATAAAGTTAAAAAGATAAATATAAACTTTGTGACAGCTGGATTCTACTGTGGTTTTAGTTATCAAACAAATGAAAATCGCAACTATCACTCACAAATTCTAATAGAAAAATAAGTAAAGTAGTAGATGTATTATGGGGCTTTGGGGCCAAAAGGGTCGGGGCACCACAGGAGCGCCAAAACAACAGCCCCCCTAGGGATCCAACCCCCGGGGCCCCGCCCCCCTAGGCCCCGGGGCGCCATCCTCCCGGAGCGCACGCACGGGTCGCCTACAGGTGACCGAGCCGTCGATTTAGAGGGTATCATCCACAGACATACCAAGATGCGCACCGCGAAGAACAACTGTAAGTGGCTACGGCTACATTCCACAGAGCCCTGCAATCGTAGCTGTATGAGGGACTACTGCAAAGTCCATGCAGTGCTAATACGGAAGGGCTCATTTATTAAACCATGTCGGAAATGTGGGAAGGGAGTCAACAATCTCCTAGAACTATGCAAAGAATGTGGATATGACAAGGAGTATCACCGAATCTGGTATGAAGAGAAGGTAAAGGACTATAATGCAGAGATTCGACGAATTGCTAAGATTATAGTGGATTGAACTTTCAATTAGAGAGATGTAAAGTCATCAGTGTACTTACACACCTACCTGTTAGAGACTGACGGATATGTGTATTTAGCCATGCCTACGCTGAATCAATTGAAACAGCAAGCCCGCGAGTATGGCATGCCATACAGTGGGAGGAGGAAGGCCGTTCTTGAGGGGGAAATATTCAGAGCGCGCGAGATGGCTAGGGACTCCCTGCTCGAGAAGAACCCTAATCTACTGGGGGCACGACTTGAAGCAGGGATTACCACCGCTCTGAGATTTGTACACGGCACCGCCGCGGACCGAGCCGCGATCGTCGCCGACGACACCGCGCCCGGCAGCGTGCTCAACGCCACACCGACCTCGAAGCAGAGTTCCTTGCCCGAGCTGATAGTGTGCGAGATGAAGTGGATGAGCAGTTGGCCGCACTCATTCGCAACGCACCTGAATTGAAACTCACCCGGGAGATTGAGGGGAGCCTGAGAAAATATGAAGCAATCGTCCCAGAACGTAGCGGCTATGAAGAACCTGGAGCATTTATGTATTCGATGGAGCCCGCCATCAAAGCCCTGGTGGTAAAAGGGTTGGGGGATTATGGCGGTATTAAAATACAGCTGTATCTCCATCTAAAATACTATCGCACCACACCGGAAGGTGAACAGATCACGGCAATAGCAGCCCATGGAAGCAGGAACCATGAAATGCTGAATGTGGGGGAATTTGAAGAGGTATTTAACCACGCCGTTGCTAAGATATATGCAGACAGTGAGTGCTTCACTGAACAGGGTTCGGATTGGGCCTATGATGAGTGTGTGCAGCTCGACCTCTACATCGCAAAATACCAACCATTCCGAGGCTCCAGCTACTTCGCGACCCCCAGCTTCATCCCACCACGCATTGTTGTGAATGTGAAGAATGAGGACAACCGCTGCTTTGAATGGGCCATACTCTCAGCGCTCTACCCAGTAGCGCATGGAGAGCATCCTGATAGGCTCAACAATTATAGCGCCCACCTGGGAGAGCTAAACTTTGAAGGAATCGAGTTCCCAGTGCAGCTGACCAGCATTGCTAAGTTTGAAAACCAGAATCCCACCATAGCCATCAGAGTCTTTGGGTGGAACAATGGACCAACCATACTCCGAACCAACACACTCCAGCGCACCCAAATCAACCTCTTGCTCCTGTGTAAGGATGAGAATAGACACTATGTCTGGGTCAAGGATGTGGGGCGGCTTCTATATGGAAACAGCAAACACAAGGGTAAGAAGTATCCATGTCTCAATTGTCTCCACATACACTCCTCTCAGGAAACCCTGGACCTACATGAGCCACTCTGTCAAGGCATCAACACAGCTTGTCAGGTGAATGTCATGCCTAAAGAGGGAAAGATGAATTTCAAGGCCCTCCAGAAACAGATGAGGGCGCCATACATCATATACGCAGACTTTGAGACGTTGAACGTTCCTGTACATGGCGCGGCAATGGATCCAAGCCAGAGCAACACGCGACAACTTGCCCAGCAGCCCCCCTGCGGCTTCGGCTACACCATTGTACGCTGCGACGGCCTCACCACAAACCCTGTCATATATCGGGGGGAGGATGCTGCCGATGAATTCCTCAAACGCTTGGGACAAGAGCAGGCCACCATCCACCACAAGTTACAGCGGCCGGCTCTGATGGTGCTGGGGCAAAAAGACCGTGAAGACTTTGCCTCCTCCACCACCTGCCACATCTGTAAAGAGCCACTGGAGGAGGACAAGGTGAGAGACCACTGCCATATTACAGGCAAATACCGGGGCGCTGCCCACAATGTCTGTAATCTAGCATGGCGCATCAATAGAGACAAGCTGAGGATACCTGTAATCTTTCACAACCTCAGAGGATACGACTCCCACATCATCATGCAAGCGGCCGGCCGTCTGGACTGGGGAAAAAGAACAGTCTACAAGAAGAAGAAAAACGGCCAATGGCAAACCAAACAAGTAGACAACACAACAATCACCTGCATACCAAACACCATAGAGAAGTACGCCTCCTTCACCATCGGTCAGCTGCAATTCATTGACAGCCTACAGTTCATGAATAGCTCTCTAGACACCCTGGTAGGGAACCTCAGCGAGCTGACACACTGCGGTAAATCAATGGCTCTGACACGTAGAGGCAACGACATAATCTCAAGATGTGAGACGTGCAACACTGAGAAGCACACCCCCTGGGCTGTCTTAATGAGCAAGTTCAGGACCACGCTAAGCCAGAGCCAGTCACATCTCCTTCTCCGCAAGGGCGTATACCCTTACGAATACATGGACAGCTTCGAGCGCTTTGCAGAGGACCATCTACCACCCAAAGAGGCTTTCTACAGCAAGCTCACCCGAGAAGGAATCAGTGACTCTGACTATGCCCACGCCCAGAAAGTGTGGCAGGAGCTCGATTGCAAAACACTTGGAGGCTACCATGACCTATACCTGAAAACAGACGTCGGTCTGTTGGCTGATATGTTCGAGGCATTCCGAGACACCTGCATGGAGGTATATCAGCTCGACCCAGCCCACTACATCAGTGCACCAGGCCTGGCATGGGACGCACTCCTAAAAAAGACGAAGGTGGAACTCGAGCTCCTAACCGACTTGGATATGCACCTCCTCTTTGAGAAGGGTCTCCGAGGGGGTGTGGCCATGGTCTCAGAGGGGGTGTGGCCATGGTCTCCAAGAGGTATGCTAAGGCCAACAACCCCAAGACTTCAGACTATGACCCCACAACACCCAATTCATGGATCATGTACCTCGATGCAAATAACTTGTATGGGTGGGCCATGATGGAATACCTCCCCACCGGTGGGTTCCAATGGGCCAATCCAACTCTCGAGGAGGTACTCAACACCCCCGACAACGCCCCAGAGGGATGGCTTGTTGAGGTTGATATGAAGTACCCAGCGCATCTACATGAAGCCCACAGCGACTATCCGCTAGCTCCAGAAACCATGACCGTCCCAGAGGCCTGGTTGAGCAGCTATCAGCGCGAGCTCCAGAACAAACTGGGGGGTAAGTTCACGGAGCAAACAAAGCTGGTACCTCACCTCCACAACAAGGAGCGATACGTCGTCCACTACCGCAATCTCAAACTCTATCACAGCCTCGGTCTAGAGGTCACCCAGATCCACCGAGCCATCAAGTTCAGTCAGTCCCAATGGATGAAGCCCTACATAGAGATGAACACCTCTCTACGAGCCCAAGCCAAATCGGAATTTGAGAAGGACTTCTTTAAGCTGATGAACAATGCCGTCTTTGGGAAGAGTATGGAGAATGTTCGCAAGTGTATCAGAGTCAACCTTGTCAGAGGCATCGAGACTGACCGACTCCGAAAATTAATCGCCAGCCCCAACTACGAATCATGTAGAATCTTCGACGGTGGACTGGTGGCGGTGCACAGCATCAAGAACAAGGTCCAGCTGAATAAACCCGTCTATTGTGGACAGGCCATCCTGGACCTGTCCAAGCACCTCATGTACGACTTCTGGTACAACCGGCTTAAACCCCAATACGGTAATAAACTCCAGCTCTGCTACACAGATACTGACTCCCTTCTACTTCGGGTGGAGACTGAGGATGTGTACGCGGACATGAAGGCTCACCCCGACTGGTATGACTTCTCAGATTATCCGCGTGGCCACCCCAACCATTCGACTGTGAATAAAAAGGTGGTTGGCAAATTCAAAGACGAATGCAACGGTCGCTCGATAGCTGAGTTCGTCGGTCTCAGACCGAAGATGTACTCAATCCTAGAGGAGACCATCAACATTAAGAAAGCTAAAGGAGTGGCTCGGACAGTTGTGAAGAAGGACCTCAGACACGAACACTACAAGGATAGCCTGTTCAGTCAGTGGGAATACAAGCACACACAGGTTGCCATCCGAAGCAAGGACCACCAGATAGGAGTTTATGAGATGAACAAAACATCTCTGAGCCCCATGGACACGAAAAAGTGGATTTGTGCTGATGGTATCAATACTAGGGCCTACGGCTTCCTAGAATCCTGCTAGGGGGTAGCTGCGTGTCTGGGGAGACAACGAGCAGCTCCTCGCGCACAAAACCACGAGCCGGTCCATCCACCAGATAGTAAAGAGTGGGCTGTCCCTCTTGCTGGGTGATATGACTAATCTTGTGCAAGGTCAGCGACCATGTAGGATCAGTGGCCCGACGCTGGCCCCCTTCAAGCTCGCCCGCTGAATACAGACACCTGACCTGCGAGTCGGTTGGAATCACTGGTTCCTTACGTCCGATAGCGCGGCGGGCTGGCGCGGCTGGAGCGTGGGAGACGGACGAATCCTTAATTGCCTCAGCCGGCTTCCTACCAGTCAAACGAGTCACCTCATTATTGATCGCAGCGACTACCTGGGGTAGAGCTCTCACCCATTCGACCGACCGTTCATCTGAGCCTCGGGCAGCGAGTAACAACTCCTGGGCATATTGGGCCCCGAACAGTCTCTCTGCCAGAGTGCGGTTGAACCGCTCGGCAATGGCCTGCTGACGATGGTTCCCAGCCTGCCCACGGCGTACCTGTGTCTTATGCTTAGCCACCAACTGACTGACGGCACCCATAAACTCCCGCCCAGGGTCAATCTGCAAAAGATTAGGCCATCTGAGCGGCCCGCGTTTATAGATCCGCCCAAGCGCTGATGCGACCGCGTCGCTACTCTTATCTGTTAGCGGCTCAGCCTCCTTGTAGCGTGAGGCAACATCAACCACCGTCAAGGCATACCTATAGGTCGTGCGACCAACGCGATCATGTGGGAGAAACAAAAAATCTGCCTGATGGACAGCATTCGGTGTGGACTCGGCGATGTGGGGTCGTGGAATATAGCGAGGCCGTGGCAGGTAGATTTGCCAGATAGCCTGCTTCTGAAGCCACTCCCTAGCCACAGTCTCACTGACCTTAGCTGCCGCGGCCAACTTCTTCACAGCGGAATGTCCTTTCCAATAACCTTGAGGGCTGTAGTAAACACGCTCCATTATTGTAAGGCCATATCACATATCTCTATAACAACCACCCCAAGAGGGAGCCCAAGACGGGGATGTCCTTGATTGGTGAGTTGGGCCCCAGGATGAGTCCTTTCCCACTAACAATCTGACTCTTCCTTCCACCACACACAATGCAGGTGCCACGCTTAACCGACCGTCCATTCTTCATCTTGCTAATTGTCCCACCCTTAGTGGGGGTCTGTCTCTTACACCGAAAACAATACATGTTGATATACTGCAGATGTCTATATATTCAAAACGAGGGCGCGCCCATACCAAAGCGGCTCTTGGCCGACATCAGGGCAGAGACTATGCGGGAATCGCGCCTCTCCCAGTCGGGGACACCGCCAGACGCTGCAATATTTTCAGCCGCCGCGGCTAGGAAGTCATCAGCAACGTTGCGGTTAGCTGTATCACTATGAGCCGCATAAGCAATGTCGTGAGCCTTGCAGGCGCGGTCGAGTGTGTTGGCCCCCTCATAGCCTTGGGCCATCCGCTTATCTAGTTTAGTGAAAGGGCCGCAGTAGCTATATTTCCCTGTATTCTGGAACGAGCCTCCAGGAACATCCTCAGAGCTGACACTCTCAGGCAGCCTCATATGCAGCTCAGGCAAAGGCAACATATTCAGTGCTTTGTTGAGGAGCCCCATACCAACAATCTGGCTCTTCTTAGCACCACAAACTTCACAGAGACCGCGCTTGGTTATTCGACGATTTTTCAGCACAACCTCCGACTCCTCCAGCATAGGAGTCTGCTTCTTACAGCGCAGGCAATACATATTGAAGATATTGTAAATGTGTATATATTTAAAATGGAGATAACCAACTTCGACCTTGAGGACAAAGCCTGCCACCACCACCACTGGCTGCTGCCGGACACCGTTCGTTGTGTTGTGTGCGGGCCATCGGGGTGCGGAAAAACAAACATGATGCTCAACCTACTACTGAAGCCGGGCTACCTAAACTATGACCGATTGCACCTGTACTCAAAGTCTTTGGGGCAGGACAAGTACCAGTTCCTCCAGGATTGGGCCGAGTCTGTTGGGGAGGTCGCGGGGCAAAATATTGCCTCCTGTCATAGCTCAGCCGAAGACATCATCCCCGTCGAGGACCTGAACCCTGAAGAGAGAGCTGTCATGGTCTTTGACGATGTCATGCTGGAGAAGCAGGGGCCGATCGAGAAGTACTTCTGTCAGGGCCGGCACGGCGGTGCCGACACATTCTACCTAAGCCAGAGCTTCTTCAGAATTCCCAAGCAGGCCATCCGTGACAATGCCAATCTATTGGTGATCTTCAACCAAGATACGAAGAACTTGCGTGCCATCCACGACTCCTATGTTGGTGGTGATATGCCCTTTGATGAATTCCGGGAGTTCTTCACAGAGTGCACTAGCAAACCTTACGGTTTCGCAGTAATCGACCTGACCAGCAAGGCCCACGATGGCAAATACCGATGTGGGTTCGATCGGTTCTATATCCCAAAGTCTTCTATTTAGATATATATGTCATTGCGATAGCAACAATATGTGGGCTGATGTGACTAACCAAGCAAAGCGTAACGCCTTTGTGAAGGATTATCTAGCACGTCGGGACCGCCTGAAGCAGCGGTTTCTGGCGGAGAGGATGGGGGGAGCAGATTTACAACAGGAGGCAGCCAAACTCTTCACACCAATTACTAAAACCGTAGTAGATAGGTCAGCACAACAAACAGGGGCAATAAGCCAAATGGTCAAAGCTCAGACCGGTGAGTTGGCTAAAATAGCAGACAAACAGACCGGTGAATTGGCTAGACGGACAAACAAACAAGCTAACGAGCTAGCTCAGGCCATTGTGGCATTGAACAGGGCCATTGAGGACAGAGCCAGAGCCCTGGAGGAGGCCAGAGCAGAGGAGGCCATAGCCCCAGTGTTTGAGGCTGCCCCCCCCCCCCCCTTCAGGACCTATTATAATTGATGTAGATCAGGGCTTGGACGGGGAAATCATTAGTGGGAAATATAAGTACCCAATGCCTAGCACGCTCCTCAATGAGTTGGATGATGTACTTCGCGGCATCCTTGATACCACCGCAAAACTCAATTCAAACACGCTCGGGGGGGAGAAGAGGAGGGTCGGCGTCACTAGGGAGGAGATTGAACAAATAGATCGAGATATTGCAGCTATACAAGCATTCAGGGAGCGTGTTAAAACTATATTGGACAATCGACAAGAGGTTATCGTCCGTGGGCAAGGGTTGAAACTCCGAGGGAGCAAATTCGGCACCCTAACTATTGATCCCGCAGCTCTGGCTGCGGGCCGGTTGCAAGCTTTTGACGGGGACACCCTAGTATTGTCGGCTCCAGCAGATGAGACGCTGTACGATCTCCTAACCAAGCGGTTCATCAAAGCAAAGCAATACACCCCACAAGCTGTTGAGACATTTAGCCGGCTGGCTCAACTTGCCAAAATACCAGTCTATAACAGAAAGGGAAAAAAATACGGACTAATCCGAGGTAGTGGTGTGTTATACTACAACGACCCCAACACTCTGGTGGAGCGCCTAGCTCTGTTAGTAGCTTCGAAGGAGGCGGGGAATACGGGTGTTGACACAGAAATATCTGCGATACTGGATGAGCTTATGCGTAGTGGAGTGATCTCTACGGAACAGGCCATCAAGTTGAACAGAAGAATCTTTGTTCATTAAACATGGAGCTTCAAGTGTTGAAGGACATCCGCGACCGGCTCGCAGCGATGGAGGTGCGACTCGCACCGAAGGAGAATATGTCCCTGGTGGTGACATCGGATAAAAGCGACTGGACGACCTACTACTCCCCAGCGCTGTACCTTGACCCCCAGAAGTCATACGAGCTGGCCTTGCTGAATCTAGAGACCTACAACTCCATCAGCAATGTTAACTCCACCAACAATACTTTTGTCTACCGTGTGGAGAAGAAGGAGTGGAAAACCATCACTATTGAAGAGGGGGCTTATGAGCTCGCCCAGATCAATAGAGAGATTCAAAGAAAGATGGAGGAGGCCAAGGATTGGGATGAGAAGGCTGAGGAGAAGTATTACATCGCCATAGGACCCAACCCTTCAACCCTTCGGGCTTTTGTAAAGATAACCAACCCAGACTATGAGGTTGATATGGGTGCTTCAACTTTGCGAAAAATACTGGGGTTCGACCCACAAATACTGACTAAGGGCTATAAAGAAGGGGAGAAACCAATTGACATCTTCCATGTGAATAGCATTCTGGTCAATTGCAATGTGGTGAGTGGGTCTTACCTCGGTGGGGGATCCCACCCCACCATCTACTCATTCTTCCCCAACGTGTGCCCCGGCTATAAGATCTTAGAGTCTCCCAGAACTGCTGTCTACCTCCCCATCTCCCAAGCTGGTAGTATACACAGCATACGTGTCTGGTTGACTGACCAAGATGGTGCACAATTAAACTTTAGAGGTGAGCAAATAACTATAAGGCTACATATTCGCAGTGTGTAACCATGTATGTTTTCCCAAGACGTCGGATGCCGGTAGGAGGGGGGATGTTCGATTGGTTGGGCTCGGCAGCTCGGGCGGTTGGAAGTCTGGTCTCTTCAGGTGCTAAGGTGATACCCAGTGCCGTCAGTAAAGTTGCCAAATTTGTTGGCAGCCCCATAGTTAGGAATGTGGCCAAGACAACGGAGTCTGTGGCCTCCGCAGGTGCAGCCGCCAAAAAGCTGGTGGACGCTCTCAGGCCTTTGCCGCCCCAGCTGAAAAGGGAACTCACAGCTAAGAGCGCTGAAGTTTTGAAGCAGCTCGCTGTCCAGCCCGAAGTGCAGCCCACCGTCCAACCCCCCAGTCTGGAGTCGTTGGACATCGCCAGCCGAGGTGGAGGTTTCAAGACAATTAGAGATAAGTCTAGACGTTTATAATATCACCATGGACGAGCAACGCACTTCCATGCTTGAAATTTCCGAGCCCGTGCATGTTGATGAGGGTATTGAATCCTTTGAGTATCGGGAGTATGAGTCGCAGAACCCAGCTGCCCTCAACCAGAATAATACCATCCAAATTGATATACATGCTCAGGATGCCTTCACTCTCCCCTCCAAGAGCTATCTTCTAGTAGAAGGCAAGCTCAGAACGTTTCAAGAGGAACACTATGATGCGAATAGTCAGGCGGCTTTGGTTAACAACGCTGTTGCGTTCATGTTTCGCAAAATGCGTTACCAACTTAACAATAACACCATCGATGATGTGTCATATCCTGGGCAGGCCACCACCATGATGACTCTTCTGTCGTGTGGGGAGGACTTTGCATGGGGTGAAGGCCTCAATATGGGCTGGTATAAGGACTCTGATGTGGGTGCGGCTGCAGCGGGGAATTCCGGTTGGGAAAGGCGGCGGCTTATCATGATGGGTAAACCTACAACGCCAGGTAACTTCAGTTTCTGTGTTCCACTCAAATATTTCTTTGGGTTTTGCAATGATTATGAGAAGGTGCTCTATGGTGTGAAGCAGTCCCTACTGTTAGATCGCCAGAGCGATGCTCATACCATCCATCGTGCGGCGGCGGCGCCTGAGGGCAAAATCGAACTGTCCAAGATCGCTTGGATGATGCCTCATGTTATACCCTCTCTGAGCTATATGAGCTCACTCATGACCCTGATAGAAAACAAGGTTAGGGTTCCTGTGGCTTTCCGCGCCTTACAATGTGATAGCTTGGCGGTGCCGCAGTCCACATCCTTCACCTGGCAGTTGGGGGTTAAATCCCAAACAGAGAAACCTCGGTGGATCCTGGTGGCTTTTCAAACTAGTCGTGAAAATGACCAGGTGAAGAACAGTGCCGTATTTGATCATGTGAAGGTGAAGAATATTCACGCCCTGATCAACAGCGCGCGCTATCCGCTAGTGGATATGAACATCGACTTCGCAGAGTATAAAACTTCTCGAGCTTACAAAGTATTTGCTGACTTCAAGGAGGCGTTCTATGGTATTACAGCTCGGGAGTCATCCAACTTGGTGAGTCCTTTGGATTTCGTGCTCTACCCCATACATGTTATTGATATGCGCGCCCAGTCTGAAGCCATTAAGAACAGTGTTCAGGCTATCACCCTCAAGGTGGTATTTGACGCTGCTGTGCCTGCAGACACCAAAGCTTTCGCTGTGGTCATTGCAGATAAGTCTCTGTTCTTGGAATCTGACGGTAGGAAGTTTACTACAGTCTTGAATTAAACACTAGAGATATAGTGAAATGACTATGGCGCTGGTATCATATGGGCTGAGCCTCTCTCCGGGGCAGAAAGAGACGTTGGTCAAGGCGGCGAAAGACGGCACTGGTGCCACCCTACGCCTGGGTGTGGGGCAACTGCACAGTGCTAATAAAGTCGGCCTGACCCAGCGTCAGATTAACCACATTAAGAAGAATGTGGCTGTGGGTTCTGGGGCTGAGCTCGTCTTCTCGAAGAGCCAGATCAAAAAGATGGTTAAGGTGGGTGGGTTTTTCCCCGCCTTGGGGGCTGTGATCCCTCTCTTGGCTAAGGCGCTCCCCTGGCTGGGTGGCTTGGGGGGTTTGATGGGTGGAGCTGCTGGTGTGGCACAGGCAGTTGATCAGGCTCGTCATAACCGGGCGATGGAGGGTCGGGGTTTTGGGGATGACCTTCTGGGTAGGGTGATGCGTGAAGTGGGTGGTGTGTCTCGCAGTATTGAGCAGGTTGGTCGCGCGAGGAAGGGTCAGGGTTTCTGGGAGGATGTTATGAAGTTGGCGATGGCCGGGCGGCCTAAGCTGGGGGGTTTAGGAGAGGATATTTTGAAGTTGGTGTTGGCCAACCAACCAGGTCTTAGGGACATGCTTGGAGTGGGGGGTAAGGGTGTGTACCTGGCTAGAGGTGGTAAGGGGATGAAAAAAAAGAAGCATTAAGCAACTTTGATATTGAGAAGGCGGCTAAGGATATACCCCACTTCCGCGGTGTGTTTATGCGCGATGGTCTTCCCGCAGCTCTACACAGCCCGGAATGTGGGATTGTCAATCTAGACTCATCAGAGGGTGAGGGGACCCACTGGGTGGCTTATTACAAGGCGGGGCCTATGGCGGTTTACTTCGATAGTTTCGGGCTTGACCCGCCCCAGGAGATCCTGGATTATCTAGGGTGCCCCGTGCGCACCCAGACTTTTCAGTTGCAGAGGGCAGACGATGTGATCTGTGATCATTTATGTCTTCATGTGCTTCGTGGGCTGGCGGGCGGGCAGCAATTTGAAGACATAATACTGCGTATGGTATAGACCATGTCTGTTGGAAAGTGCGGCGGAGAGGCTGGGACTGTTGTACAGCTCAGCCGGGCTGGGCTTGTGCGCAAGTATGGGGACACTATGCAAGGTATACTATCCATGGGTGGGTTTCGTCTCACTAGTGTGGGGGAGCCCACTGGGGAGCAAGATGCGGCCACTAAAAAATATGTTGATTTTCGCGATGTGGAGGCGCAGCGGCTCTTGAGGAGGATGGTGACTAAAAGGTACTAAAGAGGGTACTAAAGATTTGGCTACGAAGGCTTATGTTGATACTCAGGATAAAGTAATTAGGGACTCTATTGGTGAGCTCCCCTATCTTAAACTTAGTGATGGTGCCTTGTCTGGGGATCTTGATATGCAAAAACGTCTCATCACTAATTTAGCAGACCCAACAACTGATCAGGGGGCGGCTACGAAGGTATATGTAGATGCGGGTGTTAAGCGGGTGATAGATGAGCGCACCCAAGGTATGGCTACAAAGACATATGTTGATGCTGGTTTGAAAGATTATCTTCAACTTAGTGGTGGTGCCTTGTCTGGTGTCCTCGATATGCATGGTAACCATATCACTAGTCTCCCAGACCCTACAGAAGATAATGAGGCGGCCACAAAAAAATATGTAGATGAGCGCGTCAAAGACACAACAAAGACATATGATGTTGAGCTTACAAAACGTGCAGTGGTATGGGTTCAAGATGCCACGAAGGCGTTTGAGGACACACTCGTGAAGCGCTTGACCAAACATTTCAAAACTGCAAAGGAGTATGTAGACAGTCGAATGGGACCTCCCGACTGGATGTTATGGTTTGAGGTAAAAAATCCCTATATTGGGATGTTGAATAATGAATTCAGCTACCTTACAAACATGGGGACTCAACCGTATAGGCTTGAGGTTGTGGAAGTTGGTAGGGTACTTATTGATGTTGTGGTTAGTGACTTAACTCTTAAAGGTGACAATGCCGTTTACTCCCTTTCTTTGGTAGCAGGTGAGCAGATTTCACCCCCTTTTATCTTCACCCCCATAACTGGGAGTAGTATATATTTCAAGCTCTATCTTACAGGGGGGCCATTTACAAATTGGGGGGAGGTTATGAAAGGTTTTGAGGTAAAATCTCAGAAGGCTTCAGTAGTGGTGTGGGTTGTTATTAATATTGTGGATGGTGGGCCAATAGTGCGTGTGACAGATCCTGCTGTTGAGGTTAAAAAAATTGATAAAATCGTTTTAGGAAATATTAATGTATCACCTTGGATTCATCTTATCAAGTTTTTGTTTACTACACAATTTATCAGTGAGGAGGATTCAAAACGTATCACCTCAAATTGAATATATAGATGTGTGTGGTTAATATACAATGGCGCCCGACCAGACCTTTCGTCTTCAAGAGATCACTAGACTACAGAAGAGCTTGGAGGCTGAGCATGAAAAACGGTCTCTGTTGTATAAGAAGTACCATCGGGTTGTGAATGTCTTGGATGGGATTGATACAGCACTGCTTACAGTGAGTGTGGGGCTTCTGTCAACTGCCATTGCAGTCCCTGCCGTCTTCGGCCTAGAGATAGGCGCTCTCGTATGTGGGCTATTGGGGGCGGCCGGTAAGTTGGTGGCTCGCAGATGCGCACTTAAAGCCAAGAAGCATGACGAAATCAGGATTTTGGTTGGATCGAAACTTTCAACAATCTCCGATCTTGTCTCGGCGGCCTTGCAGGACCAGGAAATTTCTGATGCGGAATTTAAATTAATTCTGAATGAATCAGTGAAATTTCGACAACAGCAGGCTGAAATTCGACACAAAGTTTCTGCCGACTTGCACCAGAAAAAAGAGCTTACTGACTTCACCCCACCAGCCAGAACCCCACCTGCTAGATAGCCCGCTAGATAGCGCGCTCTTTTTTCATAGCCTCTTTCACCTCGATGAATTTCTCCAAGGGATCGTCTACTGACAAATCTCTTGTCAGAGCCACATAGCGCTCAGCTAGTTCACTATCACAAGTGTGGCACATATCGAACGGTTGCTGTACTACTGTATTACAGATAGTGCACCCAAACACATTCCTACTCTTTTTAAGTAGTTGGAGGTGTTTGTAGCAGAACTCGCCGCGGCACCTGCGATCGCACCGGATCGAGGCCCCTTCATGCACAAGCCACTTACAATTCTTCATTTTAAGTTTGAGTCGCTAGTCTCTAATTCTGAACTCCGCTCGAGTATCTGGGTCGCGCAATTTTCTTAGCGAGAAAAAATTGTCCCGCTCGCGCGGCTCATAAAACTTGTCACGCAGAAACAAAACGATCACGTTTGCTCCGTTCAGTCACGATAGATCCGGCGTGATCGTTTTTAAGCGGAAGTGTGTTGACTGGCGCGCAAGTTTGGATTTATCCAGAGCGAAAAGGGTGCTATGTATGTTGCAGAACCATACATCGTGCAGCCACTGATACATCGCTGCTCCACGGTTCACTATCCCAGTCAGCTTCAAATTGACAGGCTAGACATTCACCCGTTCTGCACATCCTCCTCAGCGATTGTTTCCAAACAGTCTGGTGGAACTCCTAAGGACCTCCAACCCCAAGGAGTATGAATGATTATAGTTCCCCCACTTATTCTTCTGCCTTGGCGTTGTATGATTCGGAGATGATAGTCGCAAAAGCGCCATCTTGAGGGCTTTCCACAAAATGTTGTGGGGCTCTTGAACCACTGGCAAGTAGGCATGTCTCTGAAACACAATCCAGTTGGGTATCCGAATCTAGTTTCATACCTTTATATGGACGCAGCTTGATGTTGGTCTTTCTCTCAAACTTCCAAATCATCCTATGGAAGGCATCTAGCGTACAACGCTCGCACATCTCATAAGGATGCTTAACCCCCCTCTCACAGAATATACACTCTTCTATGGTCACGCCCCACTTCGCCTGTGCATTGTGCCTTGAACAGAAAAGACCAATGCATGACCGACCGCAGCGTAGTTCTGTGCCGAGTTTGAGCCACTCACAACCATTCATCTTGATATACCCTGGGAGGTTGTAGCTCTAATTCACTTGCGGTGGTGCATTATAATACGACGACGTCCCCTGCGCGACTCTTCAAATCTTTGGTAGTTGCACCAAACCCCTGGGGGGTGGTAGTGGGTCCACTCTCCTTCGACATTCCTCCAACAGTACATACGCTGTCGTGTTGGATTCGCTTTTAACCACTGATGTGTGTCCATGGTGTGTACCCCATACATACTATAGCTCTAAGTAGCGCTCCGGGAGGATGGCGCCCCGGGGCCTAGGGGGGCGGGGCCCCGGGGGTTGGATCCCTAGGGGGCTGTTGTTTTGGCGCTCCTGTGGTGCCCCGACCCTTTTGGCCCCAAAGCCCCATAATACATCTACTAAAGTAAACAAAACAATACAAAGGATCTCTTCATTGAGTAAAAACTTCTAACAATACAAAAAAATTGATTTTAAAAAAAAGCAAACAAAAGTTAGCTAATTTTGTAAAAATGCCGAATAACTGTCTATCTTGTCGCTTTCACTTAATTAATTTATGAAAAATGAAAAGAAAAAAAAAAAAAATTTCGCCGGTGGGGAATCAAACCACGGTCTCCTGCTTTACAGGCGGAGATACTTACCGCTATGCTACTGAGAACACAATGAAAATTTAACAAAAATATGTCATGTAGTCAAACACATGACATCACGTATTTCACGTGACTTGCCTTTGACCCAATGAGGCCCTGTAAGGGATATTTTTTCACTACAGAGTTAACTTTTCATTTGGGACCGGAATTCGGAAGAGTGCTGACTAAGTGCACAGATCTCATCAGTACGTTTTGTGTTGGTTGGTTGACTTAAGCATGCTATACTTTTTACTCTTTATATGATGTTTTTAACTGAGGCCATTAAAATAGAACCTGTACTTTTGTATTGATAGTATTTGTATGAATGTGAAACGTTGACAATGAGCAGACAGACTGAAAAATGTAAAGGCAATTGAAATTTGGTTTTGTAAGAAAATGTAAAGAATACACCATGGACAGACACAAAAACCGATGAGCATGTGATACAAGAAACAAATGAAAACCATAACTAAAAACTGGTTAGAGAAATTAGATATAGTCAGTCAAGATTATTTTGGACACATTATGAGAAGAAATAAACTAGATAATTTGGTATTCTTCCGAACGACGGTCCCAAATTGTTTAGCAAAAAAATCATCCCTTACAGGGCCTCATTAGCTGATATAATAAAAAAAAATACGAACTACGAACTAAAATATAGAACTGAGAAAATGGAAATACGTACCAATAATATTTCACAGTTATATGTGGAAATTGTGGCACTAAAGTTGTAAACACTGTCGGTATACATGTTCTAAACTCTTGTATCGGTATGTCCACGGGGGGAAAAATTATACATATCGAAACGAGCATTGAATGTGTTGTCGATCACTTCCGGTTCAGTGTGTGGCAGACTGCTAGACCAATCGATGGATACAATAAATGTGTTTGGGCCCGGAGGGCCATCACTGTCGTTGGTAGCACAAGATATAGATATACATTCCGACGACAGTGAGGACCCTCTGGGCCCATAAACCTCTATTGTATCCATCGATCGGTCTAGTAATCCACAACACACTCAAACGTCAATCAGTCTAGTGTCTAGCAGACTACGATACTCTAAAACGTAAGAGATTGACAACACATCACCCCAGAAATAACCTTATGAGGCCCTATAAGGGATGCATTTTACACTAAATAATTTGAGACCGTCGTTCGGAAGAGTGCCGATAATTTAATCAGATTTAGGGAAAAAGAACAAGAGGAAGTCAGAGAGATAAATATCTGGATGGCTTGACCATATGGCATAATCAAGACTAGAATACAGAGCTGATCTATGACTTTGGTGACTGTTTGAGATGGCGAAATATGACCACCCATGCTTATTGGCATGGCACATGATGATGATGATTCTTTTTAGCATCATGTTTCTGCTATGATGTTCTCTGTCGCTCCTGCCTCTATGAGCAACAGAAAAATTGACATTATAATGTTTGCATAAAATATTTGTTCAATCGCTACACAGCTTGTCCAATTTAATAAATTTGAATCATTTCTGAAGATCATAATTAAAAGTTAAAACTGCAGTTTTGCCTCTTTGACATTACATGTATGGAATTAAAGCTTAAAGCAGTTGGAAATTGCAAAGAGCAGGCCTTAAGGCGGTGCAAGACTGAGTTTGAAGTCTGATACAGGGGCATTCAATTCTGTGCAAGACTGAGTTTGAAGGCTAATGTATTGGTGTTCAGTTTTCTTTGACATTACATGTACGGAATTAAAGCTGAAAGAGTTTGGAAATTGCAAAGAGCAGGCCTTAAGGCTGGTGTCCTGGCAAAAATTTGTTTGGAAAGAAAACCCACCCATGGGTAGATAAAGCTCGAAACCTTTGATGGAATCTGTCTAGAGAAAGCAAACCATACACAAGTGCATGCTGAAGTCAGAGACACTGACTGTTGAAGTGCATAAGTAGGTGTGACACATTTCCCCCGAAAGGCGACTTAAAGCTTTACAAAATAAGACATAAAACATAGTTTGTTAGTCTTTCCTTTTGAGCCTAAGGTGGTGCATAGGGCAGAAGTCATGGCTCTCCATGTCTTGCGGTTCGCTGCTACCCGTTGTAGATCATGGATGTTAACTTGGCCGTTGAATGAGCCTTCTCTGATCATGGTTCTACGCAGGGTCTCTCTTGGTCTTCCCTGTTTTCTTTTCCCTACTGGTGACCATAAGAGGGCTTGGTTGGGGAGTCTTGTCTTGTTCATTCTGAGTACATGGCCGTTTTCTTATAAATGTCTTGCTTAGTCTCTTGTCTTATTTGTGTATTGGTTCTGAAATCTGTCCAGTGGAGATTTAGAATTTTTCTAAGACATTTGTTCTCAAAATTGTCTAAGTTTTTATCTAAAGCTACCGTTGATTTCCAACTCTCACATCCATACGTTAGCACTGGAACCACACAAGAGTTGAAGATTTTAAGTTTCGTATGTTTGCTGAGTGTCTTTTACTTCCAGATGTTTGATAGTTTATTGAAGGCACCAGATGCCAGTGCGATTCTAGATAATATTTCTGGCGTTGAGTCCCCTGTAGATGTCATTTTGCTTCCTAGGTATGTGAAGCTGTTGACTATTTCAAGAACATGGTTGTTTAATTTGGTGTCATCTGAACTGTTGGTAAGATCAATAGTTTTTGTTTTTGCAGTGTTAATTTGGAGACCAATTTGTCCTGAAACATTTTGGAGATGGTTTATTTTATCTTGGGCATCTGGGTGTGTTGAACTTAAAAGCACTATGTCGTCGGCAAAGTCCAGGTCTTCTAGAATTTTGTCAACCCAATGGATACCCCTATTTGTGTTGTTTGTGCATTTGCGCATGACCCAATCGATAGCTATTCCAAAGAGCATCGGTGACAAGACACAACCCTGTTTCACTCCCGTTTCCACTGAGAACCAGTCAGAGTTGCCTGATTCTGTTCTCACGCAGCAAAGTGTCTCCTTGTAGAAAGATTTTATTATGTTGATATATTAAACAACATAAAACATTAAAAACTACTAAATTAAACCACAGGCATTGAATAACAAAGCCCCCGGGAAGGTTAACCCGGTCAACAAATGCCAGCAGAAGTCGGATGTGTCGGCCTAACGGCGCAAGAACGCAGCTCTGCTGTAAACAGGCACAACGCAATCACATCCAAAAAAAAAAAACTCCGGATGAAAGAAGAAGAAGAATAACAAAGCCATTGATAAGCATACAGGCAAAAAAAAAACTAATGCTACAGCTACAGAAGAGAATTTGGACACACTGACCTTTGAGGTTCAGAAATATGTGTGATGCATTCCCCACGATAGAGAAACGAAGAAGAGGAGTAGGGATGCCTGAGACATAAATGTATTGATAACATGTTATTTTAAAATCTTCTCTGAATATATACCTGCAGAGATCGATATTTAGTATTGAAAACTGTATCTCCATGGTTATGCAATTTGCTTGTATCCATGATATTGATATACGTTTATAGAATATGAATAATAATTTATTATTAGTATTACAATATTTTTATAGTTTTTGTAAACAAAAGGAGGAAAATATATTTTTATTAAAATGACAGGACAGCTAGGAAATATGAAAATGGTAAAATAAAATGATAACTGTCCCATTCTGTACACTGTGTGTACTCATATCATCAGTTAGTCTACTCATATAAGTCTCTGCAACAAGTCTCATCATCATCATGTGTCATGTTAAACAACACTGGTGATCATATTCATCCACTGCAAAACCATCTTTGCCTAGGATTTTCCAGGACATGACCTGTGAAACAAGTTTGCAGTCTGAAAATTATGTATTTTACTCTCTGTGTCATTTATGGTCTTCTGACACCTAACTAGGTAACAAAAATTATTCAATTTGCAAAAAACATTCTCTAATAATTTGGTCTGGAAGGGAAACTGCTGCAGTAGTTCAATGACCTTTCCTCACAATATTAATATTTATGCTTTTGGGTTTGTTAGGCAACTATCAATTTTCTTTTACTAGCATTTATCGTATTGTCATATTATTTGTCTGTGTCATTGATCATGGTGAGCAAGCTTTACTTATTGATGGAAAACTTTCAGTTGTAAAATAAATGTTTTTATGTAATCTACAGGCACAACGAAAAAGGCAAGAACTTTTGATTTCATGGCCATGTTCCAAGAAGCAAGGAAAACTGCATTGGAAAGAACTGAGGCAAATACTCCAGCATTCACTGAAAAATCTGGTATGTCTTTTTTTAAAAACATTTTCGAGCATCGTTTCTGCTGGCATTTTAAAATGTTAATTTCTCCACTTTACCTTGATAGAAGAATTTATTAAGCGGCAGGCTCATAATTGTCTGTCAGGTTGAGGGGGTACAGACTAGACTAAGAGATACCTACAGCTTTGTGGGTATACTTTTTCTTCTAGTCTCTATCTCCCAATGGAGGATAGAGCCTGAACCAACTCAAGCCAAGTAATTCTATCATTTGCTATTTCTTTCAGATCCCTTTATGTTCTCCCTATATTATTTATCTCTATGTCTAGATCACATCTCCGTGTGTTTTAGGTCTGCCTCTATTTAGTTGGCCCTGTGGGTTATGGACAATGGACTTTCTAGCTATATTATTGTCAGGTTTTCTCAATGAGTGTGTTATTTAGCACCAGCATCTTTTCCTTAACTCTTGATTCACTAAAAATGTGTTTAGTTCTCTCCATAAGCTCTATATCCGTGATTCTGTCATATCATTTTAATGCTCATATTCTGCGTAGACACAAGTTAATAAATGTTTGTAGTTTATTCGAAATTTAGTTTTTCTCCATATTTCTAATCCATACAGTCTGAATGATTTAGTTAGTTAGTTAGTCGACAGATCACCCTCATTGCACATCAAACCATTCAGTCCATAAGTGCTCGGATCCCCTCTTCAGCAAATCCTGCAGCATGTAGCGGCTCACGACACCAGTTCTGTGTTGGTTTATTAATCTTCTTTGACTTCCTGCGTAGTGTTTTTGTTTGGCCACACCTCTTTTAACTTGCTGTTCTCGAAGCCTGACCATGGTTGTAGACTCACAGTCATCGCCTGGTTCTCGTAAACAACTTACTTCTCGTAGCGCATTCAGAATGTCTGCCTGGTCCATGGTTCGTCCGCCTTCCACAGTAGCCCTACCGGCAAGCCTGTCAACCTACTCATTTCCATGTACACCCTCATGCCCTGGCATGAAAATGAAACTAATCTTTGCCAACCGAGACCGCTCCAGAGACAGCAACCACGCTCTTCGGACACACCCCATCTCTATCCTCCTGAGCATACTTATTGAGTCAATAAGGACACATGCCTGATTGAATGTCTGTCTCGAGCCATGTTATTGCTTTACTTACTGCCATGACTTCCATAGTCAGGCTACTTGTGATCAAAGCAAAAACACCAGTCTTCCTTCACAATTTTCCCATGAACTTCTCACTCCTCAAACGACCGATCATCCGTGTAAATGACAGCATCATCCTCTAAAGAATTCTCAAAGATCAGAGCTTGTACTTCCGCCTCCACAGCAGCTGGATTTTCTTGTTTGCATTTCCTGTCTAGTTGGATGCACACTGAAAAGGATGTACAGAACTCTGTTGGCACTTGTACCCACTCCTCGCCAGGTTCTAAGTCCTCATGTGAACACACCTGTTGAAGAATGTCTTTGGCTTGACCCATCCATGACTTTCCTCTTTTTAACCTGTTGCTCTTTACCTTCTTAATCTCACTATGCAGTGGATGTTGTGTGTTTGCGTTTACTCAGAGGTAAGCACGTGCTCGGCAAATTTGTATTCTGTTGTCAGGTTACGGGTTTGGTAGGAATGGAACTCACACCTGCACGAGTGTTTGTTAGTACGTGGAACACGTTTTAGGATGAGTTTCAGGAGAAGATAATTCTCGGGTTGAATAGGGAGTACAGGTTAAGACATGGTCCAGGTTGGACGTGTTTAACAAGTTCGAGAATGGCATCCATCTAGTGCCTTTGTACTATAGATTTTAAGTGTGAGTGATAGTTGTGGTGTTTATGTTAGGTAAGAATAACTGCAGCTAAATTCAAATGAAGATTTAATTGTAAATGTGAGGCCGCTGAATAAATGATGGAAACCAGCGTGGACTTTTGTTATGTACTCTATTAAGACTTGTGACGTCGGTGCGTGAGCTGGAGAGAACAGGTAACTTGTAAACATGGACAAGTAGTCAAAGTCAGGAAGGTAAAGTGTTTAGAAGAGAGCAACTCATGGCGCATAGAACTTTAGATATTCAAATACGGAGCACAAACGCATCGCCATGAGTGAATGCCAGCCATAGATCAAACTTGCTAATAGAATGACAACAAGCAGAAGCGAGAATAAGCAACGGCCTAAAGTTAGGTCCATGACATCTGTCCTTCATGGTTGGCAAATAGAATGATTTAGTCGTAGAGCTAAAAATTTCAAGTTTGTACTGGGCTTTATTTCTTTTGACTTCCACAAATTACTGAATGCTGTGAAAGCTCCGCTTGCTTTTTATATTCTTATTTTAATATTTTTATCTCTTCCCCATCTTTGTCTACAGGGCTACTTAAATAGGTGTATGATTCTACGTCTGTGGGTACACTGGGGACATTAAAAAACTAGGAAAGACAAATCTGATAGGCGCTGAAGGAAGTGGCTACAGTTAGTTACGTGCCTGATGAAAAGGTGCAGTGTAATTCACTTTATAAGGACATTATGGTGGTTTACTTTAGTAATATACAGATCACCCACTGCATATAAAGGTCAATGCAGGATGAAAGATGCAGCAAAACCAATAATGCAGTCAGCAACTCAGCTTGATTGCTTGCATCCAGGTAAGTGAATCAGAGCTAACCAAGAGCCTATTCCAGCTTCAAACAGTGATCCTTCAAACAGGTTGCATCATTGCTGTCTGACCAGTGTGTAAGGGTTGAAGAGGGAAGGCATACCTGATGAAGTTAGATGTATCGACCAGAATCCGACAAATTACAGCTGGGGTGTAAACAGACACAACGAAAAAAAAAATGTTGTTTTTCGAGGGGATGAGAAAGAAAAAGAAAGATAGGTTGTGCTACATAAGTAGGCTTTTAATATCTTATGCACCTTGCCTGCTTCAGAATTGTAGATATTATGTTTAAAAAATACATGCCTGTGGACGCTGCATCTCTCATAGGTTGTATATTCACACTGCTAATTTTACTGCTTCTATTTCCAGAGATAGAAGACAACAATGACGAAGATGTACATAAAGTTGGTAACAGCAAGCTGCAAGTAAATTCACCTTCAAGGCAGAAGTTAAAATCATCTGATTCCAAGAGCCAATCAGGTGATAGCGAAGATGACACTGATATTGGTCCACCTTTGCCGCCTGGTTTTGTTTTTTCTCAGAAAACAGATGACCAGGATGATGTTGGTGCAGACGATGATACTGCAGATGATGATGATGATGATGTAAGTAACAACAATATAATTATAGCATTTAACAACACTTCTGAAATCTGATACTTTAATGTTTAGTTTTCTGGAAAACTGAGTTTAAACTCTGAAACCTGATACATTGGCGTTCAGTTTTCTGCAGGACTGTGTTCTGAAACGTGATACATTGGAGTTCAGTTCTCTGTAAGACAGAGTTTAAACTCTGAAGCCTGATACATTAGTGTTCTGTTCTCTGCAAGACTGAGTTTGAACTTTGAAATCTCATACATTGGTGTTCAGTTCATCTGAGCACTGAAAAGAGTGAGGTTGGTGTGGAGACATTTTCCCCATAATCTGGCATTGAAATACCATCTCCATGGTCACTGTTGCAAAGCCCTCCATCCCCTCTGCTTGCTCAGAAAGCTGTGGTGTGTTCACAACTAGTACTGGAACTTCACATCTGTGAAGAGGCACACTAGGAGATAATAGGTCATGATTCAGCACAGCACATACAGACAGCTAGGATTTGGCTTAAGTTGGTAATGTTATCTCCACAGGTTTATGGTTTTTCATTGTCAAATAACTCCACCCCAGTGCCTATAGGAAAGGCTCAATCAATCATGTGCCATGCCGGAAAGCGTGGGCGGTCATGACTCGCCATTTCACTCGATCACCAGTGTCGTGGATCAGCTCAGTGTTCCTGACTCGTCCATGCCATGTGGCCAAGCCATCCAGGTATTTTCCTCTTGGTCTGTTCCCCTCGATCTTGCCAGTTGTCACTAAGTTCTCCAATCCATTTCTTCTCATAACATGTCCAAAAAATTTTGACTGTCTACGTCTAATTTCTCTAATCAGTTTACGATGTTCATTTGTCTCCTGTAGTACTTGGTCATTGGTTTTTCTGTCTGTCCATGGTATTCTTTGCATTTTCCTCCGAAACCACATTTCTGCAGCCATCAGATGCTTTTCAGCTTGACTGCTCATTGTCCAAGTTTCACATCCATACAAAAGAACAGGCTCTATGTATCCCCTCAACACTCTTTTTCTCGTTTCAATTGACATCTTTTTATTGGTCAGAATGTTTTTCATCTTGCTAAAGGCTACTTTCGCCATTGTTATAACTGTTCCAAGATAATTGTACCGATTCACTTGTTGAAGAATATTTCCATTTACTTGTATATTACATTGTGGCACTTCTTCCTTCCTACTGACGACCATAACCTGAGTCTTTTTACAATTTAATTCTAACCCCAGTTGCTCACTGTGTACAACAACCGCATCTACTAATTGTTGCAGGTCCTGCGCATTGTCTGCAATTAATACTGTATCCACAGGTAGGAAAGGCTATCATGGTAAAATGTAAAAGTTAGAACCAGTACACGACAAAATAAAAAGTTGAGTAACAGTTGCCAGCTCCAAATAATAGCCTCTTGTTTTTAAAAGTTAATTTAAAAATTAAGCAATAGGATATAAGGGTTAAGTCATTGAACAGTGGTTTTGCTTTATATTAAGTTATGATGATGTTATTCCCATTTGTTACAGCCTCTCCTATCCTATTTCTTTCAGTCTGTCTTTCTGTCTGTGTTGGTTTTTATTTCTTTAGTCTGCATGTTGTGTTCTTTATTTTTACCTTTGCACTCAGCGTATGTTAAAATCGTTGTCACTAGCATGTAGGAGATTCTCTACAGAACGTTGCTGAAAGATTCTTTGCCAGTTCTTTATCTCAGACATTGACATGTTTGTGTCTTTAATGTTCCTGTGTTCAACTTTGTGTTGGTCATTTTATTTGTTTGTTTTGCACTCGTTTGCTTTGAAGTCGAAGTGTAGTCCATACACACTACTTTTAGTAGTGCTGTTCTGAATTTTGTGTGTGAATTAGCTTTACCTATTAACATTGTCCCTCACCTTCAGGCGAACCACTCCAGCTTCAGAGGTACTTGTAATTAACGTCCCTAAGTCAGGGATGATAGGTCAACATTTTAGTCCAACTGTCTTGTGTAGGGGTTGAACTTTACCTCGTCATCAGCACACAGGATGTTTAAGAACACATGTTCTTATCCATTCGGCCATGCTGACCTACATGTTGGTCATTCAGGTACCATGCCTTCCATCACTGGGTTTCTAAGCCACAGAGATGTTTACTACAGCCAGTTTTCTTTAGTGTTAAGATCATGCAGACTGTCAGTAGTTTTCTTCCTCTTGGTCCACAGTATTCTAAGAATGTTACTGTAAGATTTGTATGTTCAAATCCTGGTATTCTTCTTTAGTGATTGTGTAAAGCTCAATGACTCATCCATATCATTGGCACCTTGCCGTCTTGACAGACGATAGTTTGTGCTTCAAAAAGGCATAATAACTTTTACCCATGGCAGTAGCAAATGTGACTGATAAGGCCAATTCACGCTGTAAATGTTTGTTCACAGTGGGTGCATGTGAACACGTGGTCATTTCCACCATCATGCACCATCCTACGTCTCACACGCTCGGTGTGTGACTTATCTGCAATAATTTTCTCCTTTGTCTTTATTCCAATTCTGATGTTTGCCCTCCATGCAACATGTTCAGCGGCGACTTGCTCCCAATGTGCATTATCAATGCCTGTATCAATCATGTCCCGCTTACACACATCTTTGTATCGTAGTAGAGGCCGACCTTGAGACCTCTTACCCATCTGTAATTCACCAAAAAAGATGTCCTTTGGTATTCTGCCATCATCATTCCTCCTAAGATGTCCTATCCATCTAAGTTTAGGAAGACTGAACATGGAATAAACTGTCACACAACCTGATCTTTCTAATACTTCAGTATTTGTGATTTCGTCTTGCCACTTAATACCAAGAATTCTTCACAGACACCGCATATGAAAGCTGTTTAAACATTTCTCTTGGTGTGAGTTGCTACAGAAAAGATGTATTTTCTCAAAAATTGCATTGTCTCAACAATTGTACTTGAATTTGCTGGTGTTCTGCCACAGACTCTTAATACTGTATAACCTCTGCATTTCTGTGGCCTCTCTATGCCTTATTTTGAACAATGCCCTCAGTGGTGTTAATTATTGAGTCAAGATATTCAAATTAAGTGACATTAAAATCATCAGCTATTCTAAATTGCAGTCATGCTTGATTACACTTCCACAGAATCCGCTGAACAAGATTCCCTCCAGCCATGAAATTGTTCTAGATCACGGCCACAAAACTGTAAGTATTTGTCAATGTATATTACATTCTAGTTCTTATTAGCAGGAAAGTCTGCTTAGTGCAGAAGTGATATGCATTATATATTAGTCAGAAGTGTTATGGAACCAGACTGAATTAATTTTTATTTAGAAATCTATGTTTTTTATGTCACTAGCCATCTATTGGGAGCCAAGGTAGCATAATGGTTAGAAGATTGCCTGTTGGCTCTATGGTCATGGGGTTTGAATCTGCATTGAGGCAGAATCTGCATTGAGGCTCCCAGCTGACTCAGCCTAAAGTGGCTACCAGGTTATGTAATCAGAAATATATGGGGCCGGTGTGATACTGACCACATGACCCTACCAGTGCCAGTTGGTCTAAACAAATCTGGGTCTAGCACTAATGGATCTAAATTTTGAAAGGACTTTTTAATATTAAAATGTTTAACTAAATTTTAATGAGGTTTATTTACTGTATGCATACATAGTAGCTTCTTCAAAGATCATTACAGGCAAATTTTATTTTGCATTATTTAAGTAGAGGCTGCAGTACACACACTATTGTCCTCGTAATCCTGAGTTCAAATTTCCCTTCAGGTGGTAAAATTGTTTATGACATGACTCCAGGGTTGAACCGCTTTCACCCCGGGAAGGTTAACCCGGTCAACCAATTCCTGCAGAAGTCTGATGTGTCGGCCTAACGGCGCAAGAACACAGCTCTGCTGTAAACAGGCACAACGCAATCACGCCCAAAATAAAAAACTTCGGATGAATGCAGAAGAAGAAGAAGAAGAAGAAGAAGAACCGCTTTCATTAAATGAATACTAGAAAATTTTATGGAAGATATGGTTGCCAGCATATTACTGACCACATTGCTCATAAAGTGCCAGTTGGTCAAGATAACATGGACACAACACCACATCCCCATATGTCACAGTGTCATGGGAATGAGGTTCTTGACATCAAGGAATTGTCTTCTTTCTCAGCCTGCCATGACAAATCTCTCTACATGTGGTGATAGAGCTAACACAGACCAGGCCTTAGCTGTCTACTGGCTGGATTGTTTGCTCTACTTTTACTGCCTGAAAGGCAAAACATTATGTAATCACATGAGAGAATAAGTTTCATTTGACAGTGATAACCCACAGTCTTGCAGCCTGGCACATATATTGAGGATGCAGTACTTTTCCTGTTACACACTTTAACTTATTGATAACATAATCATAGTTGTTAATTGATGCTATAGAATTGAACAGAAGATGTACACTTGTTTGGACATGGAGGTCTGCCCTTGGATTGCCAAATGGATTGTGGCAGTACTTTATGAGCGTAAAATCACACTTAAGGGCCATAATAAATCTATACAAGGCATCGGTTGTATAGTATTCCCTGGATAACTGAATCATGAAGGCAGATGTCCCATGTGTTACATTGAATGGATGTCCTCTTAGTAGAGAGAGTATGAATTTTCTGCCCTGGTCATGCAGGAATGAAGGGGAATGAATAGGCTGATAAACCGGCAGGGAATGCACCTTTCTGTGATAGATTACCTGTGGACAAGGAAGAGGTGGTCGGGTGCTTGTGGGATCAGGTGGAGAAAGCGGTGGAACAGACTAAGAACTCGTTTGTGGAGAGAACTATATGGCAGAAAATCGGCAGGGGTTCAGAATGATTCTCAAAACTGAAAGGGAAGACCAGGATAACTTTCAATCAGATGGCAGTTGGAACAATAAGCAGTATGAGGGGATGTAGCAGTGTGGGAATGTCCTGGGGGCAGTGATGTCGGTTCTTAACTCAACTCGACTATAGAATCAAACAGAGAATAATAGAAAGGTATTTTAATGCACCAGCGCTGTGATGAGGCGATGGTTGTACTGAACATAAAAATTACCCAGTAAATCACAAACATTCATAAAATGCTAGAATTCATTGTGACGTCATGTAAAGGTTACGCAACTGACTTTTTAATTTGAATGCATCTTTGATCGCTAGGATGCATTTAGCTTTCTTCCTCCTTTTTTCTAGTGTGTCCTTTCCATTTCTATTTTATGTTAACTGGTTTGTTAAATTGGTAACTTCAGGGTTTCCAGTCAGCTGAATTTCTTTGCATTATACTTTGTTGCATCTGACTAATTTGTGATATGTCTTCCTAGATCTCTGCTCTGGCTTTAGATCCCTCAGGAGCTCGACTTGTGTCTGGTAGCTTTGATTTTGATGTCAAGCTCTGGGACTTTGCTGGCATGGATGCTTCTATGAAAAGTTTCAGATCACTGAGACCATGTGAATGGTGAGTATTTCTCATTGCTATATTTGAACCCGGGAGCAATGGTAGCACAGTGGCTAGTATTCTTGCCTGTCGATCTAGTAGTCAGACTACAGGAAATAATTTTAGAACAATTTACCTGGACAACTAGATCAACACAATCTAAACTGGGTGCCAGGAAATTCATTTCAATCAAGTCCATTTCAATGTCCCTCAGCATTGATTAATTCCTTATTACATATGCAGTTATTTATAGCTCTTGTAAATTTTCCCCACTTTACACTTCAATGAATAATTCAAAAGAATAAACAACTAAACAATGGAAACATTCACACTTCCGGTCCATTATGGCAGACAGGCGGGCATCCATTAAGGCCTTGGAGTGCATAATTTCCTCATTTTGGGCTTGTAGTACATGGTTAAATCACCCAGCTGCTGAGCTGAGTGTTTGGTGCAACACTGTGAGCTATGGATTTTATGTGGAATGACTTTTCATCTGTCCATGGTGGTTTGTGTTGTGAACTGCATGTTCAGAGAAATGGTGGGTGGCCAGTTGTTGATTAGTTGGTTTGATTTATGCAGTAATGCGTGTGCAACTGCTGGTTTTTCTAGTGACTGCTGCTTCCATTAACGATGATCTGTAGTTCTAGTGGCGGACTATTGTGTTGGCATTCTGGCAAAGGCCTTACACATGCGTGCATGTGAGTGCTGTTGGTTTTATCGGGACTACTGTCTGTTCCACTTTTCACATGGAATACTGAGAAGTGTTTTGTTTGATATTCGCTAGCACAGGAGGGCAGCTTTCTGGGAGGACCTGTTGTCATGAATTAACTAACAATTGAAAAAGGCATGAGATAAAATAGTATATATTTTCAGTTAACTATGAGCTAGAAAAAAATGATAAACAATTCATTGTTATTTCTGTGTGATACTAATTTACATTATTCTCTGGAATCATTTCTGATATTTTTCATCGCTAAAATTTTGTCTTAGGTCTCCTGTTGATATTAACTCTCCAAACAACAATCTTCTGCTGCCATTTATCTCCCAGTGTAGCATAGACCCTGAACCAACTCATACCAAGTCTTCCTATCTTGTGCTGTCTCCACATCTCCTTCCATTCCTCTCCATATTATTTATCTCTGTCTCTGATTCTTTTTTCTATATGTTTTTAGGTCTCCCTGTTTCTTTTACCCAGACAGCACAAAACGTGCATTTATTCAGTCTGGACATATTTGGCTGTATTTTCAGTAATAAAATGCACACATGTTCCTAAACAAGTTCTTCAACTTCCACCAATCTTGTTCAGGTACAAAACCACACGAGCAATATAAAGCACCAGTTACTGACAAAGATAGGCGGGACGCTTGGGTTAAAAATTATGATTTTATCTTCACTGTACTGCAACCTTATTGTAGTTTGTGGCAAAAAATATCACAGCCTCTTACAAATTTTACACAAGTAATCTCCAAACTTTATTTCATTGTATTATTGTTGTCCCTTGCATATTTTAGCCAGCTTTCTATATATAATTTTATATTGATTTTTCTACTGAAATTAAATTAATGTTTCCATGCTACAGTGCAGAGAATAATATAATTAAAATATGAGAAGGACACATTTCTAATCATATCTCACACAAGACTGTGTACACATATACACTTGTAAAGATTACTGATTACATTAATTTACAGTGAATGTTTTTTTTGTGAATATTCAGTCATCAGATCAAAGGATTGGAATACAGCATCACAGGTGACAGTCTACTGGTAATAGCAGGCAATGCCCAGGCCAAAATAATAGACAGAGATGGCTTTGAGATCATGGAATGTGTCAAGGGAGATCAGTATTTAGTTGATCAGGCAAGCACAAAGGTACATGCTTTATCTTCTTCCTTTCAGTTTGTAGTTGACCAATCAGTGATCATGTTTCTGTTTGTAGTTTACCAATCAGTAATTATGTTTCTGTTTGTAGTTTAGCAATTAGTGATCATGTTTCAGTTTGTTTATGGATCAGTGATCATGTTGTTGTTTGTAGTTGATTTATCAGTGAGCATGTTGATGTTTTTAGTTTACCAATCAGTGATCATGTTGATGTTTGTAGTTTACCTATCAGTGATCATGTTGATATTTTTAGTTTATCAGTCAGTGATCATGTTGCTGTTTGTAGTTTACTAATCAGTTTACATCTTGCTTATGATTGAGAGGTTTTCCGGAAGGTTGTTATGGGAGCGAGGTTCTGCAAAGGACATGCTACTGAATGAATGAATGAATGAATCAGTGATCATGTTGATGACTTTAGTTTATCAATCAGTAATCATGTTGATGTCAGTGATCATGTTGATATTTTTAGTTTATCAGTCAGTGATCATGTTGCTGTTTGTAGTTTACCAAACAGGGACCATGTTGCTGTTTGTTGTCTACCAATTAATTACCATTTTTTAGTTTGTAGTTTACCAATCAGAGATCATGTTTCCTTTTATAGTGACCATGTTAAAAATTTTAGTTTACCAATCATTGATCATGTTGCTGTTTGTAGTTTACTAATCAGTGGTTATGTGTCTGTTTGTAGCTTACCCCAGTCAGTGATCATGTTAAAGATTTCAGTTTAACAATCATTGATCATGTTTCCATTTGTAGTTTACCAATCAGTGATTATGTTTCCATTTATAGTATACCAATTAGTGATCATGTTAAAGATTTTAGTTTACCAGTCAGTGATCATGTTGTGGTTTGTAATTTACCAATCAGTGATTCTTTTCAGTATGAAGTTTAACAGTGAGTGATTTTGTAGGGTTATAGTAGCTTGAAGTCTGGTGTCAGCCTCTAATATAATGTGCCAGGTTAATATCTTGTTTGAGGATAGTTTAAAAATATACCTGATGATGTCACACTTCTCTCTGATCTCTAAGTGGTGGATCATTCACCTCATTATCTCAGATAATGACAAACAAATAAGTCACATGTGTATGTAGCCATATTTAAGATCCCATGATAGTTGGAAATAGGCTGAAATGGTTGCTGCTGTGACAGAATTTCATAATTATAAAACCCACCCAACAGTGGTATATTTATAGTACGTGCATATTGTGTATCTGTATAGTACACTATAGTGCATATTTGGGATATGGTGCTAAGCTTTTAATTTTAGGCCAATTGGGACTAAATGGTGATGTAGTCTGTATCATATTGGCTGCCTTTTATCTCCCTGAAAATGTGCCCATTTATTGTAAAAAAAAAAATTTTGCATATCCTTTACAGGACATTGCTGTCAACATCAGCAACTTTCAGCTGATTGTTGATTTCTTGGCAAGATTATGCTCAGTAGTTTGCCATTGCTTTCTGAGCGGCCGGCTCACATACCCCGTAAGTTACCAACGAGATTCGAACCACTGCTGATTCTCACCGTCGTCACGTTACTTACGAGAGTATACGAGATTACGGAGAAAAGTCGCTAACCTCTAGGCCAGGAAGCCGGCTCATTTATTGTAAGGTGGATCAATCTCAAAGCCATGTGGTCCATAGGGAATTTAACCCAAGACCACTGGGCCTAGAGGCGAGTGCACTAATAGCTACTCCCTATTTGGTAGTATTTCAGTATAATTGTACTTTGAGCGTATACCTCACTAATACGGACAGTACTCTACCATGCTCTAAAAAGTTAATGTTATCTATAGTGACGAGAATTTATAATATTTGTATCATAAATACTCTTAAACCTGCTTTCATTCTTGCTATTCAGCATGCATGGCCATCAAAGCACACAGTTGTTGAAATAACCAGATTCTCTGCTTTCATGTATAACACTTATGTCATCACTTTTCTAAAAGCAAGAGGATCGGCTTCATTCCACCAAGTTTGACCCCTTCTGGCCCAGCCTGTCTCCCCAGATTGGTAGGCCGCCTGCATTGCATGAAGCACACCCACCATATTTTCAGTGACGACCCCAGGGATCTCTGGAAAAATTGCACTTGTGGTTTGAAAGATGCACAGTCTGAAAACAAACCAATGATCTTCAAAGCATGAGGCTTGACCACTTTGTCACAGATATTCATATTAATCGTCTAAAATGTGTTCTCGCTCCAACTTTTCTACCCTGGGGTGTAGCAGAATTAATCCTATTTCAGTGTGATTGTATTTGAAGACTTACATCTCACTGATGGGATCTGATAGACTGCCATGGTGTAAGATGTGAGCTCATCTGTAGTGGCCAGATTTTGTGTTATTTACATCTAGCTGTATTTTATTACTTACATCTCACTGTTGTGGAGTACTTGACAGCCATTTTGTAACACATGAGCTGATCTGTAATGGCCAGATTTGGTGTTGCATACATCTCACTCCAAAAATTGATAGTGTCTACCCACTGCAGCGGTTCCCTAGCCTAAAATTGGTACCAGGAAATATTATGGGAAGTAAAAACTACCTGAGTGATATTGACAACACCGCTCATCGAGGACCGATTCATGTATGCAAATATAAAGCTAGCACCATATGTCTAATACATCGCAAGACATGTAGAGGGTACTTCACTACTGTTTAGATTATAACATTGCTGCTGATGTTTGCAGAATATCCTATTCATACAGGAAACATACTTTCTAGTATTCATAGCTTATTTCTTGTTATTCAGGGACACACAGCAGCTCTTAACAATGGCTGCTGGAATCCTAAATTGCGGGAAGAGTTTCTAACATGTTCTAATGACAGGTAAGTCCAGCACCCACCATTATATTAACTCTTTGAGTAGCAAACAACTCGTCATAAGTTATCTGGTCACTCTAAAGATAATGTACTTTTCTTGCTTTCTTCTATCACAGATAATTGTGACATTAACAACTGTAATATATGTCCAAATTGTTATATACCAGTGTGAGTCATGGACCATTTTGTAATCAATAAAAAGAACATCAAAGCTTCTTAACTTAAATTCACCTGGGAAGGTTAACCCGGTCAACAAATGCCTGCAGAAGTTTGATGTATCAGCCTAAAGGCGCAATTAAGCAGTCATAACAGAATTACACCTGAAAAAACACTCTGGATGATCACAGAAGAAGAAGAAGCAGAACTTAAATTCTACAGACAAGTTCCTAGAATATTGTGTGTGGACCAGGAAGGAGAAAAATACTGACTTTCAACAAGATCCGAACATCGAAGAACACTGGCACATTAAACAGCATCATGTCTCAGAAGCCGAAATACTTTGACCATGGTCATGGTCACTGTGATTTGGAAAGAACAGAGATGGGAGGCCCGGTTCCTGCATGATGAGGCCAGGGTTGACCAGCATGAACACAGGACAATGCAGACATCTAGGACACCAGGGTGCATGATACAGGAGAGGTGGCATGGGATGCAGATACTTTTCAGTGTGTTGTGATGGAAGTGTCATTCTGTAAACTACCTACTACTACATGATGATGAGGATGTGGTATCTTCTCCCTTCCTCCCCTCCCCTAAAAAAAAAAAAGAATCTTGTGTTGTCTCCCCACAAACCCATTGAAATTATTAACTTTTCAGAATTATATTTGAAGTATAAAATTAATCCACCACATTATAGCAGAATTAATGTGTGAGATATAACTGAAATGTAAGTACCACATTATAGCAAAATTATAAGCAGCGTTCATTTGAAATCTGTTCGTCCACACCGCGTGTAATTGCGTACGTTGAACATGATCATGTCACAGTCATGTGATAAGTACTGGCCAATGAATAAAAGAGCACATGCTTATCGTCCCATGATGCATAGGTTCTGTTTCTGACGGTTGAGAAAATGACCGGGTTGATCCAAAATTTGTCCAAAGAAGCTCAAAGAGTGGTGATTTAGTTTCTTTCATTTGAAGGATGTTGACCATTGGACATTCATCGAAGAATGCATGCAGTGTACAGTAACAAATGTGTGTCGAAGACAACAGTGACAGACTGGGCACAAATGTTTCGGAAAGGACGTCAGTTCATGACAGATCTTCGACAGCCGGGTCAAGCGCATATTCTTGCAACAGAAAAAAAAAAACCATCACCAAAATTGATGCAGCAGTACAGATGAACCGTTGTTGAAGCATACGTTCGCTAGCAAAAGAATTTGATGTGTCAATTGGGACAATTCAAAAGGTCGTTCGTAGGAAACTTCAATATCAGAAGGTGTGTTCACAGTGGGTACCATGGATGTTGACCGACCACCAAAAAGAGGAACGCATGGAATGGTGTTTGAACGCTGCGTTACAGAGTGGAGGGTGATTCATTTCTCTTCTGCATAGTGACAGGCGATGAATCATGGTGTCACCACTTTGAGCTGAGCAGCAAAAGAGAGAGCATGCAATGGAAGCATGCTGGATCACCAAAAGCCAAAAAAATTAAAGTTATAGGTTTCCGCTGGTAAGGTTATGCTGAGCACATTTTTTGACCATGATGGGCTATTGTTGAGGACTTCAAAGAACCTGGTGTCAACATCAACTCTACCCACTACTTGCAAACACTAGACAAGCTGCAAAAAGCCATGAAGAATAAACGACCCGGCTTGCTTTCTCGCGGTGTGATTTTGTTGCACAATAATGCTCGTCCGCATGTCGCAAAGATTGTGCAGGAAGCATTAGCAAGGAAGAAGTGGGAAATTCTGCAACATTCAGCCTATAGTCCTGATTTGTCACCATGTGATTTTCATTTGTTTGGACCTCTTAAAAAAAGCTCTCAAGGGGCAATGATTTCACACAGATGCAGACGTAATGAACGCGGTAAACACTAGGTTCAGTGAGCAACCACAACCCTTTTTTGCGGACGGCATTCGCCGCCTACCTAATCACTGGGATGCTTGCCTGAATGTCTACGGCGACTTCTTCTGACCAACCCATGGTGCATAATTCATTCAAAATGAATGCTTTTGTTTAATTCTACCACACCTGTTAATGTTTCTTTCATGCTTTTGTAATAAAGCCATTGGAACGGGTTTCAAATGAACGTCCCTAATAATTGGCTGTGTTAATGAGTATATAATTCACACACAGTTGTTTTAAACTAATGTCGACAGCACTCTTCGACTATGGGATATAAACAATAAGCTAAAACATAAAAGCATAATCAAGACTAAATCAGCCGGTGGCCGAAGGACGGTGCCTACAGCATGTACCTACAGTAATGATGGGCGCTATGTGGTGGCAGGGTGCAATGACGGTTCTATTCAACTATGGGACCACAACAAACACTCTTTCGTAAGTATTTGTGTGTTTTATCATCATATCATGTAAACACCAGCTCTGTGGCAAAGTGATTACAAATGCAGGCGATTTGGCAGCAGACAGCCTTGCATTGTTTTTCATACAGTGGTATGTGTGCTGGTTGTTCAGAAAGCAATGGCAGATCGCTGAACTTAAACTTGCCTAGAAATCACAAACAGACAGAAATGCTGGAGTTGGTTGCACCGTCCTGTAAAGGATATGCAACTAACTTCTTTTCATGTAAAAGAACCTTTGCAGAATGTCATTCTCATCACGGCCCACTGAAAAGTTTCTCAATCTGTGGCCATTTCCCCTGCTTCATTCATCCCCATGCCCAAAGTGTCTACAATGCTCTCGTCTTGTTTTCATGCTTGTCGACCTCTGCTTCTGCTTCCGAAACCATCTTTCCATCACCGTTCTCTCCATGCCACTGTGACGTTTACTACGGCCAAAGTATTTTAGATTCGAGACAATGCTGTTGTAAGCCACTTTTTGTCGATGTTAAGATCTTGTAGAATGTCAACATTTTTGTTCTTCTTGGTCCATGATATTCTAAGAATTTTTCTGCAGCATTTGAGCTAAAACACCCCAATTTTCTTTTTTGGTGATTGCAAAAGGATCATTGACTCACATCCACATGTTGCCACAGGAAAGATGCATGTTTTCAACAATTATACTTTAGCTTGTTTGCAAGTGTTGTGTGCCAGAGGTTCTTGCTTTTATGCTTGAGTTATTTTGTAAATTAATATTACTTTTGTAAATGTTTATGTTTAAAAAAGTGGCCGGTATGGAAAGCCTACACACAACTTCAAATGATAATGGATGGAGAGTCATCAACCTGGCAGAAGCCAAAGGACTGCAGATTAGCAGTACCAGACTACAAAGAAAGGATATACACAAACAAACTTGGAAATCATGTGACAAGAGAACCTATAATCAAATAGATCACATTTTAATTAACAACAGAAATGCATCAAACATACAGCAAGTCAGAAGTTATAGAGGAGCTGAGTGCCACAGTGACCACTTCCTCGTTGGAGCAAAATTTAAAATAAAACTTAAGAGAGCTTTCTATACTAAATTACAAAGATTACACCCAACATATAACAGAGAAAAACTGCAAGACATTACAGTCAAAGAGAAATTTACAGATGAAATAAAATGTAAACTTGAAACTCTGCAAAACCCTTTGGAGGAAAGCGTTGACCAAACTTGGTTGAACATCAAGAATACAATTCAGTCTACCGCAGAAGAATGTCTCGGTGTGTTAACCACGCATAGAAAGAACAGATGGTTCAATCAAAAATGTGAAGAAGCAGTCATTAGGAAGAAGAATGCCAGACATGTATGGTTAAATGACATCAATAACATCCAAAAGGAAGAGCATTATAGAAATGAATGTAAAGAGGCTACAAAAATAGTCAGACAGCAGAAGCGAGAATATATGAGTAATATAATCAAAGATATGGAAACTAATCACCAGAAAAATGAATCCAGAAAATTTTTTAAAGAACTGAAGTCAATGAAACGAGGGCACCAACAAAACACATATGGTTTAAAAGACAAAAATGGGAATATGATAAATACCAATGAGGAAATGTGCAACACATGGAAAGAATATTTTATTGAATTACTAAATTGTGAAGCTCCAAGTCACATTTTCCCACAGGAAGAGGTTCTAACATGCGAACCACAAATTGAAGAACCTACATTTGAAGAAATCCTATATGTAATCACACGACTTAAAAACAATAAGGCAACTGGGACTGATGGAATTGCTGCTGAATTTATAAAGGCAGGTGGCCATGCATTACATCTAAAGCTATACGAACTAATAATAAAAATCTGGAGGACAGAAGAATTACCCCATGACTGGAAAGAGTCATTATTGATACCTATCTTTAAGAAAGGAGACAAGTTCCAATGTGGAAATTATAGAGGAATATCACTACTGTCCACAAGCTATAAGATACTATCCGCAGTATTACTAAATAGACTAAAACCATATTCAGAAGACATATTAGGTGACTACCAGGCGGGTTTTAGACAAAACAGATCAACAATAGATCAGATATTTATCTTACGACAAATAGCCGAGAAACATTGGGAATATAAAAGAGATCTTCATAACATTTTTGTGGATTTTAAAAAGGCTTATGATAGTGTCCATAGGAATAGTCTATGGAATGCTATGCAGGAATTTGGAATACCAAGGAAGTTAATCAACATGACCAGACTATGCATGGAAGATACTTATAATATAGTAACATATAAAGGCAGGAAATCAGACCCCTTCCAAATAACATCTGGCTTGAAACAGGGTGATGCACTATCGCCGCTACTCTTCAATCTGGCTCTAGAGAAAGTTGTAAGGAAGGTAAAGGAGGAATGTGATATTGGAGGAACATCCAAGCTGCTTGGTTATGCAGATGATATAGATATTATAGGGCAAAGTGAACAAAAGACATTGGAAATATTGACTCACTTAAAGGGAAAAGCCCAACAGATGGGGCTGGTTATCAACCAAGATAAGACAGAATATATGGTAATTTCAAGAGACGGAATGGCTAGAAACTCTGGCCACATACAAATAGATAATATGACCATTAAAAGAACGGAAACATACAAATACCTGGGTACAATCTTCAACTGCTCCAACATCATAAGGGAAGAAATACAAACTAGAATCAACTCTGGAAATAAGATATACTATGCACTACAACATCTACTAAAATCAAAGGCGCTATCTCGTAACACCAAAATCACAATATACAAAACACTGATCAGACCAGTTGTGCTGTATGGCTCTGAAACCTGGAGTACAACGAAAGGAGACAAAGCCTTGTTACAAACCTTTGAGAACAAAATTTTAAGACGCATCCTTGGACCCATTAGGGATACACAAAGTGGAGAGTGGAAAAGAAGAAGTAACAAAGACATTTATGATCTGTTTAAGTCCCCGCTAATCACTGGTATCATGAAGGCTAATAGACTACAATGGCTGGGGCATATAGAAAGAATGGAAGATAATAGGGAAACAAAACTCGCTTACACTCAGGAAATAAATGACCGTAGACCCCGAGGTAGACCAAGAAGGCGGTGGAGAGATAATACATGTACAGACCTACAAGCACTTGGAATCAACGACTGGCAAGAGAAGGTCCACCAGAGAGACGAATGGAGACGGATTGTATTTGCAGCAAAGAACCTCAATGGCTCGGAACGCTGAAGAAGAAGAAGAAGAAGAAATGTTTATGCATCTGGTATTTCAATTGTTTGATCATGATAAGTACTTTTGTAATTACCTTTGTGAGTTTCACAGAAAATATTACTGATGTAAGTTTTATTTACTATTTACTTATGGTATGTTATTAATGAAAGGTAACTGTTTATTTTGTTCAGATGATTTTGCTTTAGTTGGGATCTTACATCATCTCCACGTAGAGCATGCATCTTAAACAGTTTATCTAACCCTCCTAAATTTCTTCTTGTGTTCTCTAATTGTATTGTGTTGTTTTTATCTGTTCTTTCTTACCTTGTGTCAATCATCATAACTTAAGTAATTAGTAAGTAGGGCAGAATCTTTTATCTTATAAATTTTCAAGTAAGACCCTTGAAAATACATTTTGGTGTCACTTTGGATTATTACATCTGTTTTATTCCTCCTTCTGCTTTTTATCCCCCAATGGAATATATAACCCTAACCAACTAAGCCATGCCCATTCAATTCAATCTTTTCTATTTCAATATTGGATGAATAATGTTAAAAAGGTATGAAGACATATATATAACACCAGTGAAATCACATATCTAGCCCAAGAATAGAAACAGGATACAATTATTCTTCTTTTGCTTCTGCATTTCTCTGATATTTTTTGTTTTGAATGGTATTTGCGTGTGCCTGTCTACAGCAGAGTAACAATATTTACACCTGTCGGCCCAAACATCTTACTTCTTCCTGGCATTTATTGAACAGGTTGTCTTACCTGGTAGTTTTTTAGGACAATCCACAGCCTCAAGATGCTTTCTTTCCCTCCCCCTCTTTTCCAACAGACCTCTCCAGGACAATCACATGCATGCTGGCCAGCCCTCAAGGGAAGGCAAGAGCACAGCATGGGCATACCCCACCATCCAAGGAAGCTTCTATAAATGCAGAGCTAACACATGATGTTATGGTACTGGGCTTACCTAAGGAATTCCCATGTCCTGCACATGGCTGCTTTGCCTCACATCAATTCATGCACCTTTAGAGACCAGTATGATGCAGTACATAGATTTGGGATTTTTATGACAACCACAGAGAGCAGTTCGATCCCTCACACAGTGCCAACAGCTCTTACAGTTTACTTTGTGGTTTGATTGCAAGATCAGGATCCTTCTTTCATTTGTAGAGAAACTTGCACATGAAGCAAGGTTTTCTCTCAAAGCATTGATGGTCTGTTTAGTGTAAACCTGTGTTGGAAATTGGAACTGATGTGGCATTAAGTAGGATTCTCCTTTGATGGACGTTTGAGCCAAATTGTCATTTGGTAGGAGTTGCATTCTTTGGATATTAGACCCCTTTTGTCAAATTATTTGATGGACATCATTTACTAATAATTTTGGAGTAGACTATTGAGTGTTAAAGGTTTTTCTACATCACGGATTCTGGTTACTGCATCTCTAGTGGCCACCAACACCTAGATCTCCCGCCAGTTCTTTTGATTCTTAAGATGGCCATTTATTTGTGTTGTACAATGAGGCTATTTGTCAGAAGTCTTGCATGGGGTTCTGCAAAACCAGCATAGAGCCCACTGGCACTGAAATGAAGTACAGGGTATCCCTTTATGTGCAAGGCAATGGCCTGAACTTTCTCCCATGTCTGTGACTAAAATCACCACACCACAAAAAATTAATTAATTAAATGATTTCTCTTTTACCTGCTTTCTTTATCGGACAGGTGAATGTGGCAATGCAAAACAAACATGCACATGGAAATCAATCAGACATCACTTGCCTGAAGTTTTCTTACGACGGCACTACATTAGCATCAAGAAGCGGTAAGTACATTACAACTTACCATGTAGCATGCACAAATTGTAACTCTGATCATAAGCAATTCTAATACCAGATTGTTTGCATTGCCAATTGTTTTGTCGGTTAAGTGTGAATTTGTCTAGCACTGCCATATTGCTTTTGTAGCCTAACCCTTAAATTCTTTTGACTTAAAAGATTATTGTGGCTGGGTTTAAAGCAAAATATTCTTGCATGTGCATGTAGGAAACTTCTGGATGCTTAGTTGCGTTAGTTTTCATAATGAACTTGACCATTTTTTGGAGTTCTTTTTAAGTTTCAAACAGCTTGGAGTTTATATTCATTCATTGATTCAGTATGTCTTTCTTTGTTCGCTATAAACATGTTCAGCACTGGGTTTGCTTAGTCCACATGTTCATTATGGTGAAGCAGAGAGGAGGAATTATCATTTATTTATTCAGTCTGTTACACCTAATCCTGAGATTAAAAATGGTGTTCTGCCCTTACTGATCAAGAGTGCAGCAGTCCTCATTGGGTTATTCAGCACCTTTCTGGTAGTCTTTCTTTTTTACAAAGTGTAAGACCTCATCTTCTTCTTTTTCACATTCTACTTCTGTTTTTGCAAATTTATTTGCATTGTCATTTTTTATTTACTCATAATGAAGGCAGTCATGGTCATATAGTGGCTAGACTCTCAACCATCAGTTTGGTGGTCATAGGTTCAAATCTGCATCAAGGTGGATTTTGAAAATTGACCTGGGCTCTTAGGTCGACCTGGCCTAAAATGGCAATCAGTAAATGTCTTAGGAAGCAGAAGCGGCCAGCATGGTACTGACTGCATCAACCACTGATGCCAGTTGATCTATAAAATGATGGGTGTAGAACTATATGCTCCATGCGCCTTAAGTTGTACAAAAGTATCTGTGTACTTGTTTTCTTTACTTACAAAAGGTTTAAAAGCGATAAGATTGACTTCATTGCACCGGGTTTAATCCCACATGGCTCAGTGTCTTTTCGCAGGGTGGTTTGCCAAAAGTGTCACACAATGCAAGAACTCTACAGCTCAAGTGACAACCACCAGGAGTCTCTGGGAACATTACATTGGCAAACTGAATAACGGAACCTGACTGAACCAACAACTTTCAGAGTGTGAGGCAGGTTGGCTTCACCACTTGGCCAGGGAGACTCCTCCTGGGCTGTCAGTACTGACAACTGAATGGTTTCCCACTGCAGTCAGGTTGGCTTTACCACTTGGCCACGGAGACCCCTACTGGGCTGTCAGTACTGACAAGTGAACGGTACCCACTGCAGTAAGGTTGGCTTTACCACTTGGCCACGGAGACCCCTACTGGGCTGTCAGTACTGACAAGTGAATGGTACCCACTGCAGTAAGGTTGGCTTTACCACTTGGCCACGGAGACCCCTACTGGGCTGTCAGTACTGACAAGTGAATGGTACCCACTGCAGTCAGGTTGGCTTTACCACTTGGCCACGGAGACCCCTACTGGGCTGTCAGTACTGACAAGTGAACGGTACCCACTGCAGTAAGGTTGGCTTTACCACTTGGCCACGGAGACTCCTCCTGGGCTGTCAGTACTGACAAGTGAATGGTACCCACTGCAGTAAGGTTGGCTTTACCACTTGGCCACGGAGACCCCTACTGGGCTGTCAGTACTGACAAGTGAATGGTACCCACTGCAGTAAGGTTGGCTTTACCACTTGGCCACGGAGACCCCTACTGGGCTGTCAGTACTGACAAGTGAATGGTACCCACTGCAGTCAGGTTGGCTTTCTGGCACTTAGTATTATGGAGGCTGACCACCTTCAGGAACTTGTATTACAGATAGTGTATCAGAGTTAGTGTTATAAATCATTTCTGCAGCTTGATCTGTAACTTGAACTTCATTTGTGTAGATAAACAGAATTTTATTAAGCTTGCCCAGTCTCTGACATAATAAAAAGATGGACAGAATACACAGAAGAGTTATTCTGGGACAGAAGGGTCAATAAACCAACATTGTATAATACTCAAGATGGACCAAACATATTAAAGGCTGAAGTAGAGAAGACTATTAAATAGATGAAAGAAGGAAAGGCTTCAGGACCTGACAAGATAACAATAGAGATGATAAAACACTTATCCAGCTTTGGCATTGATACTGTCACAGAATTATGTAATAATATATATAATACTGCCGGCTGCCTGGCCGAGGGGTTAGCAGCTTTCTCCGTTAACCCCGAATACTCTCGTGGTCAACGTGGGCGCACGAGAATTAGAAGTGGTTTGAGTCGCGCCAGTGACTTATGAGAGTATGGAGCCGGTCGCTCAGAAAGTCGTGGCGTGCTGATGACCGTAATCTAGACTAGGAATCAACATACAGCTGAAAGATGCTGGTGTTGACCGCAGTATCCTGAAACAGGATGGAAACGCGGGAGAAATAAAATATAATACTGGGTACATTCCCAAGGAATTGAAAACATCCATTTTCATCACACTACCCAAGAAGTCAAGAGCTGTTGATTGTGAGGATTACAGAACTATTAGCTTAATGAGCCAGATAACTAAGATACTACTCTAGGTCATTCAAGAAATAATTCAAAATAAAATATTACAGACGTTCATTTGAAACCCGTTCCAATGGCTTTATTACAAAAGCATGAAAGAAACATTAACAGGTGTGGTAGAATTAAACAAAGCATTCATTTTGAATGAATTATACACCATGGGTTGGTGAGAAGAAGTTGCCATAGGCATTCAGGCAAGCATCCCATTGCTTAGGTAGGCGGCGAATGCCGTCCACAAAAAAGATTGTGGTTGCTCTCTGAACCAAGTGTTCACCGCGTTCATTAGGTCTGCATCTGTGTAAAATCGTTGCCCCTTGAGAGCTTTTTTTAAGAGGTCCGAACAAATGAAAATCACATGGTGACAAATCAGGACTATAGGCTGGACGTTGCAGAATTTCACACTTCTTCCTTGCTAATGCTTCCTGCACAATCTTTGTGGCATGCGGACGAGCATCATCATGCAACAAAATCACACTGCAAGAAAGCATGCCAGGTTGTTTATTCTTGGTGGCTTTTTGCAGATTGTCTGGTGTTTGCAAGTAGTGGGTAGAGTTGATGTTGACACCAGGTTCTTTAAAGTCGGCCAACAATAGCCCTTCAGGGTAAAAAAAATGCGCTCAGCATAACCTTACCAGCGGAAACCTGTAACTTGAATTTTTTTGGCTTTTGGTGATCCAGCATGCTTCCATTGCATGCTCTCTCTTTTGCTGCTCGGCTCAAAGTGGTGACACACCATGATTCATCGCCTGCCACTATGTGGAAGAGAAATGCATCACCCTCCACTCTGTAACGCAGCAAGTGGTTCAAACACCATCCCATGCGTTCCTCTTTTTGGTGGTCGGTCAACATCCTTGGTACCCACTGTGAATACACCTTCCGTCTGTCACTGTTGTCTTCAACACACATTTGTTACCGTACAATGCCTGCATTCTTCGATAAATATCCACTGGTCGATATCCTTCAAACGAAATAAATCACCGCTCTTTGAGCTTCTTTGGACAGATTTTGGATCAACCCGGCCATTTTCTCAACGGTCAAAAACAGAACCAATGCATCATGGGACGATAAGCACATGCTCTTTTATTCATTGGTCAGTACTTATCACATGACTATGACATAATCATGTTCAACATACGCAATTACGCGCGGTGTGGTAAGAACAGATTTTAAATTAACGTCCTTTATATATGAGGAAGTAGCTGAAGAACAATTTGGGTTCTGCAAAAAACAGCGGCACGAGAGAAGCAATAATCTGTTCGAGGATGTTAATGGAAAAATACTCAGAAGTTCAGAAAAATATATATGTATGTTTTTTAGACTACAAGAAAGCTTTTGATATAGTACAACATGGACGACTAATTACATGCCTTCAAGACATAGGAGTAGACGGAAAGGACATCAGACTTATTAGTAACTTGTACTGGGAGCAAGTGGCGTCAGTTAGATGCGGAAATAATTATTCGTCGCCCATAGAGATAAAAAGAGGAGTACTGCTGGGATGTGTGTTGTCCCCAAACCTCTTCATCCTATACACAGAAAGAATTTTTAAACAAGTCGAAATGTCTGACTTACATCAATGGAAGAATCATAAACAATCTTAGATGTGCTGATGATACCGAGTTACTAGCAGAAAGTGAGCAAGAGTTACAAAACCTAGTGGAACAAGTAAACAGGCATAGTGCAGATGTGGCTTAGATATTAACATCCTAAAAACAAAAACTATGATAATTAGCAATGGAAAGGAAAGGTCATCAGTGAACATCGCAATAAACGGGGAGATACTAGAAGAAGTAAGAAGTTTCTCCTATTTTGGACATATAATAACAGATGATGGTAGAAGTGAGATAGAAATCAAAAAAAGAATAGGAATGGACAAAAATGCTTTCAACAGCATGAAATCAGTATTAATATCTCATGAGATTAACAACGCATTAAAACGTTTATTGTCAAATGTTACGTATTTGTATAGCGCGGAAGCCTGGACATTGAACAAGCAACTAGAAGGTCGAATAGATGCCCTTAAGATGTAGATATACAGAAAAATATGTTGTATTTCATGGAAACAGAAACAATCAAATACAGCGGTTCTAGAAAAACTGGGAATGAAAAGAGTTGATCAAAGAAATTTTTAAAAAGAGGCAAGTGAAATATTTCGGCCATGTTAAAAGACATAACACTTTGATAAAAACCTTACTGGAGGGCAAGGTTGAGGGCAAGCAAGCAAGAAGTAGTCAACGATACAAGTGGGAAGATAACATCAAGAGATGGACGAACATCAATCTGACAGAATGTACAGTCAAGGCGAGAGACAGACGGTGTTGGAGATCCATTACAGCCAACCTTCATTCTGGAGACAGCACCATGATTGATTGATTGAGTCTCTGTTCTCTGATTTTTCTTCTGTGGGTATTTGTCTCATTGCACGCTGGTGTTTTGGACATTATTTTCATTAGCCTGGGCTCCTAGGTTGACCCACCCATAAACATAGGTTCCAGGACATTTCTTGGCAAGTCAAGTTGGCCAGCATGCTATTGGTCACATCTCCCATTGAATGCTGATTGGTTGAAATTATGGGGTGAGCACAACATGTCCAATATACCTCATGACATGAAAATGGTGCCCTTGACTTGTTTTGTATGGTTACAGTTAACACTACTGTTTGCCTGATGATAGGGCTGTGCTACAGAGGTCACAAGATCAGACCATGATCAGGTCACACACTGGGCAAGATCTTGGGTGCATCTCATCATGGTGCTGACTATCCATAGTCTGAGTCAGTTTGGTGAATGTTCCAGGGTTCATCATGCCTCTGCAGATGTTCTAGTATTGGTCTTGCACACCCGGCTCATTTCTGAGCTTGGAGAAGGGAAGGAGAGATTTGTAACCAGTCCGAGTGTACATTGGTACCGGGTCAGATGAAGTCTATGCACCAATATCACTCTGATAGATACAAGCCCTTGTCACAGCTCAGACAACCTCTACACCAATGTGCTGGACTTAAGAGTTAACACTCCAGTCCATCAATGTATTCACAAACAACTATCACTTAATATTTAGTATGCTAAACATTAAATAAATTTAAATCCTCATGTGGATTTTTTTTTTTTTACAGGTGACCACACATTAAAGCTATGGGATCTTAGAAAATTTCAACAGCCTTTGGGAACAGCCAGTGGTTTAAATAACTACTTTCCAATGTAAGTCACATTTTCTTTGTGTCTCTGTCTCTCTTTTTGCCTGTTTCTTGCACCCTTTTGTCTTGCAGTTTCAATCCCAGTCTGTTATTTTACACTTGCTCTTTTTTTGTGTGTGGTCTGTATTTTGTTCTCCTAAGCCATGTTTAATAATAGACTGCTCTATATGATACTTATATGACAGACCACAATAAAATGTCAAACCTAGATATTTTATCACTTCTTTCAGTTGACCCTTAGATATATGCTGGGCAGGTCTGCTTTCTCAAAGGCACTATTCAATCAGCACCACAATACATCAATCTTTCCAGGATTGATCACTGAACAAGTCTATTCACAACCTCCAGCTGTTTCCTGCAATGTCCCTTGTATATCTGATAGCCCTTGTATATCTAATAGTGTCAGGCCTGTTCAAACCACTCCGATACAGTCAAATATCTGCAAATTTCAAGGGTCATCCTGGTTCAGCATATTGTGCTTTTACTCTGGCTAGTTTTTCTGTAAAGATGTTTAAAACACTGGCAATAATGGAGAGCCCTGAGACAGACAAGGACATATATGAAGTGGTTCCAATGTCCATGTTCCCAAACAGAAGGCAACTCTTGTCCATCAGTGCAGCTGTGATCCAGTTTACCATCTAAGTGTTAATGTCACCGTCTAGTAAGCATTGCATAAGGTATGCAAAGTCTACTAAATTATGGGCATCTTAGAAATCTATTGCCACAGTAACTGTTTCTTGCTTGATTTGAAACAAATCCCTCATGTATATTGTATAGATATGTTCCAGTATTATCCCATATTGCCGTCGATGGCCTGCAGTTGGCTTTAGTGTCTGGGAGCATTCGTGTAATCCCCAGATGTATAGTTTTATTTCATTGTGATGTTTAGACAACTGTATAAATTATATTTCTGTTTTCAGCTACGTATTCTTTTTTCTTGTTTTATATGTTCATGAAGAATTTGGTCGGGACATTCATTTTGCATCTGTTTGTGACGTTTGTTTGTTCAGTTTCCCAGCCATATTTCACATTCATTCACTATTCACATCGACATGTTAGCAGTCCCTCTTATTTTTGCTGCTGTTATGTATTATTTGTCTCATTTTTTCATCTCTATTTGCATTTTCTTTTACAAGCTGTACATAGATCATGGCACAATGTGACTGAGTAATTTCATAATCCTACATCACATCATGCTTTATATCCTGAAAAGATTGGAAAATGCTCACTGCCCATTTCTTTCATCACAAACTGCAACTTGGATAATTCTGAAATGATACATGTCAGATGTCAATGACTTCAATGGTTAGTCAGGCAGTTTAGTGAGGAGTCTTGGAAGGGGTAGGCCACGATTCTGTTTGCAGGAGGCCAGGCTGTAATTTTCTGCATTGAGCATGTAATAATTAAATACTGCTTCAGCAGGAAAGAGCTCCGTAGCGAGGAAAGGTTTAATTGTTATATCAAGTTGTGAGCAGCCTAAACTAATGTACCTGGGTGGATGCGATCATAAAGAAAGGATCAATAATCAAGTTGTGAACAGCCTAACTAATGTAGCCTGGTGGATGCCATCATAAGAAAAGGATCAGTATTTATGAATTGAGTATTTGTGAAGAAATCTTGGAGGATTCCTGGAATAACATTCTAGGGTTTATTATTCTGTAAAATTAGTCGACAAGTTGACCCTAACTTGATACTTCTCAGATTAGAGATAGCACTCTTCTAGGCTATTCTGGCTTAACAAATATTATGAAGTAAAATCATCAAGGGAATTAATAATAATAATAGTTTCTCATCATAAACCACTGACTGGCACCTGGCCATCTTGACAGATGATGGTTTGTTACAAAAGGCATAATAACCACAACCCATGACTTGGACCAGGGATAAAGTTATACTTCTCCATAACACAAAGCCTGGCCTGAATTGTAGAGACCATGTGTTGCCCATGCAGCATGATCCCTTTCTCAGCCTGCCTAGTTTACTCTAGAGCAGTGTTTCCCAACCTTTTTTGTGCCATGCCCCACTTAAGCCTTTCTAAAATTCATATTGCCCCCCCCCCCCCCCCCCCCCGCCCCACGCCCCCCCCCCCCCCCCCCCCCCAACATACACATTATTTTTAATATTCAAAAATTGAAATGTTCACTAAAGAAACTTGAATGATAGGTTTTAGGAAGAAATCACTAGGTAATTATTGAGCAAACACAGTAAGTAAATTTTCAAAACATATAATGGAGAACTGAAATTCAAGTACAAAATAATTTTAATGAAAGATTTTTCTATATTATTTTAATTATTAGTAATTATTAATTATTTAAATTTAGTGAGATCCTTGCGCTTGATGCTTGCTGCAAAGAGATCTTATGTCAGGTTCCAATTTAGTTAACTTCAGTCTCAAGTCTCCCCGTTTTGTTATATTCAGCCGATTTCTTCCATTTTCGAATTGCCCCCCTTAACAGTCAAATTGCCCCCCTGTGGGGCGTGGGCCCCACGTTGGGAAACACTGCTCTAGAGGAAAGGTAACAATAATACATCTTGAACAAGACCAGCTACAGAAGCTGCTGGATCAGCAAAGCAATGCTTTAGCTGTCCGTTTGTTGGGGCTTAGATCATAGACCAGTTGCCAACCAAGGCTTAAGGTTTGGTCACCACTATAAGGCTTGTTCCCTCACAGTTGCGCTCCTCCACCCGAAGCTGTTGGCACAATGTGGGGTGTTGGGTTTGATGAGTGCCACCTAACATTTGGCACTAACAGAAAGTAAGTAGTACTTCTACTGTTATACAATAGCTCAGTCATATCTGTCTATGATCTGACAGAATCCTCATAAATACTGATCTAGTATATGTAAAGACCAGAGCATTATTCTACTCATACATGCTGTAGGATTCATGATTCCATTTACTTGTTTTCTATTTTAATTGTCTCATAAATATTTCATTTGGCAGGACTGATTGTGCATTTAGTCCAGATGACAGATTACTAGTCACTGGGGTTTCATTAAACAAAAATGAAACTGAAGGGAAAATTGTGTTCCTGGACAGGCAGTCACTGGAAATTGTCAAAGAGATGCATGTGTCCAATTCGGTAAGTAGGTTATGAAACATAAACATTTGCTATCTTCTTATGAACGGGTCTTACTTCCCAGGACATTTCCTGGTACCCGTTCTAAAATAGATACACCAGGAAATTTTTACGAAAGGCAGAGGTTGTGATATTGACCATAACCTCGATCAAGTGCAGATTGGTGTATACAAATATGAGATTAGTGTCTTATACCCAATATGCCTCATGGTGTGGAGAAAAATCCATCACTTACTTTACTGCAGGTTTGTATGGTAGAATGGTAAGAACGCATGTTCTTAAACATCAATTGTGTTGATGCTGAGGTAAGCGGTTCAACCCCAACACCAGATAGCTGGACTAAAATGAACTGTCGTCCTTGACTTGGGGACGTAAATTACAAGTACCTCTGAAGTTGGAGTGAGTTCACCTGGTGGCGAGGGACACTGTTAATAAGAGAAGCTAATCCACGTGCAAAATTCAGTCCATCACTACTATAAATAGTGTGTATGGACTATGCTTGAGTTCAAAGCGAGCCAGCGCAAAAAAAAAACAAAAAAAACCTTACTTTACTTTTATGCAATGTGTCAGCAGTGAATGTCTTGCCTAACCATTACTGGACTGCACTAAGCTGAGCTGATGATCACGCTGTCCTGTTACGGTTAAGTATTTATTGTCTTATTAAAAATTGTCTTCTTCCTCTTTATCCTCCCCCTCTTTCTCTTTCTCTACTTCAATTGTTTTGTCTGGAGTAGACAGTAACAATTATTACTCTCCAATCCTCTCTGTCATCTGACATTTTGGTGAAATTGACATTATTAGCAGAGTGCATTGTGTTGGTTTTCATACAATGGTATGAGTGCTGATCTTTCAGAAAGCAGTGGCAACCTATTGAACGTAAACTTGCCAAAAAAATCACAAACAGGCAAACAATGCTGGGGTTGACTGTGATGTCTTGTAAAGGATATGAAACTAACTTTTACATTATTATTTGTTGCTGATCTGTTTAACCATTGCACATCTTTTGTGTCTTCCTTTTCCTCTTTTGCCTAGTATTTTCCCCACTTAATGCTAATTTCTCTATTCCAGCTGTTCTCTTGATATGCCTAATACATACATTTAATTTATCTTGTCCTTATGGTTTTGATGGGTGAAGTAAATATTAATGCAATTTAAAAAATTATTATTTTTATTAAAATAAATATTAAGGTTGATAAATGGCATAACAAAGACAATACATACCACGATGTTTCATAAAGCTCATATCAGAATTAAATCTACAAATCTCTACATATCCTAACATGGGGAGATAGTGAAGAACAGAAATAACAAGAAGTGAGGTATCAACACTTGCCTCAAATGTTCATATTCTCTGATGTGAAACATGACAGTAATAAGCTAAAGAATTATAGGCATTAACATTTCCCTCAAATATTAATACTGACTAATGAGTTGAGTCAAGAACTGACATCACAGCACTAGGGACATTCCCGTATGCACTCCGTCCTCATCTTCAACAACCAGCAAAGAGTCCCAGTACTAATAGTACCAATTGCAATCTGATTATTTGTCTGTCTGGTCTTTCCTCTGAGTACTGAGTGCTGGCCAAATCCATTTGTCACTCCCTGTGACACAATTCTCTCCAGGCAATGATGGTGTATCTGTTCTTCCACACTATACACAATGTCATCTGGTCCAGAGCCTTTTGGATATTGACTATCTTCGTTGACATCGCGGGGTAGACTGGTTACCCTTAATGTCTCATGTTCACTTAACACTTCACACTCACTCATGATTCACGCTTTAATGGTAATCATGTCACTTACTCATAGACAACTCATGCTAACTATTCACATCTGTCAGCAGGGGTTCCACCTGATCACACTCACGCTTTGCCCTGTAAATATTTACTCTGTGTAACTCATGTTTTTTCTGGCTTAACCTTTATCCTCCACTATGTCTGTTTAAATCAACTTCTTTTCCATTCTGCTTCATAACACAAGATCCTAAAGGGCCCCGACGGCACTTGCCTTATCATGCAAAGCAGACCCAGCCAATTTGTCTGCCTATTCATTTCCCAACACACCAGCATGCCCTGGGGAAAAGATCCGAAGATCCTATGAATGCTCTCTTTTCATACTGACTAATATGAAATGGAAACCACAGTGGCTAGCATACTTGCTTGCCGAACCAATGTTCATGGGTTCGAATTTGCATGGAGGCTCCCGGATCAAACTCAGCCTAAAATGGGTACCAGGTTCTGTCTCTGGATGTATATGGGACTGCCATGATATTGACCACATGGCCTCTCTGTTGGTTTATACAAATATGGATCTAGCACCATATGCCCAGTACTACTCAAGGCATGTCAGAAGGTACTTTACTTTACTTTACACTTTAGTTTACATTACATTTTACTTTATTTAGCTTTACTTTACTTAGCTTTACTTTATTTTTATTTAAACTTTATTTTACTTTACACTTTACTTTACTTTACGCTTTACTTTACACTTTACTTTACTTTACTTTACTTATTGTTAAATATGGCAATGTCTGCTTTTTGTTTTTTTAATCGTTATATAATGTATCGGACACAGAGTACAGTTCGTTTTCTGTGGCATCCCAAACTGAACCAAATGGTTGTTGGCTGTGGGGATGGAAGTGTGAAACTGTTCTACGATCCGCAGAAAAGTCATAGGTAAGTTGACTTATTTACAGTAGAAAAGATTTTTTTTTTCTAAACTTTATAAATAAATCTAATATTTTGTCAGTTAAAACAGCTCTTATGATTAAATTGTTAAATAAGTTGACATATTTACAGGAGAAAAGGTTTTTTTTTTACATCTTTATAGATAAATCTGATATTTAAAAGGTTTTATTTTTTTTTAAAGATAATAGATAAAACTAATATTTAATCAATTAAATCAGCTCTTGTGATTCTATTGACATCATTAATTGCTTAACAAAGGAAGATAAAAGTAACAGTTTTAGGCGATGAACACAACACATTCTACTAAACACGAAGCTGAACAGAATCCAACAACAGCATTCAAAGAATCATCAAGTAAAGGGGCTTCCCCTGATGTCATAGAGCTAGCTGGCTAGCTAGTTAGTTAGTTAGTTAGTTAGTTAGTTAATTAGTTAGTTAGTTAGTTAGTTAGTTAGTTAGTTAGTTTAGTTAGTTTAGTTAGTTAGTTAGTTAGTTAGTTAATCAATCAGAGTTAGGTAGTTAGTTAATCAATCAGCCAATCAACAAATCATCTTCATTGCACACCAAACTATTACATCATTTGATAAAAGTAAATGTGAAATTGTATTTTTGTTTTTCTCTAGGGGAGCCATGCTTTGTGTTGTGAAGAAGGAAAGGAAAGTCAAACAGGCAGAAATTATGGCAGCTCAGAATATTATCACACGTGGGTTACCTCTTTAAGTCATAACATTTGATGTTGTTGTTGCTGCAATTACTTCATTTGTGGTTGTTTCCATTCTATGTTTTTTTTTAAATACTGCATCTTGTATTTACACATCGAAGTGATTATACCCAGAGCGCTGGGAATAATGACTCCGCATTATTCACAGATTCTGCTGGTCATGTGACATACAGTGACGTCATCGGGACATGTTTTTGACTATATTATTAATGCGTGCACACTATTTATCATGGCTCTGTAGTACAGTGGTTAGCATCTCCGCCTGTCGCATGGGAGACCGGGGTTCAATTCCCCGCCGGAAAATTTTTTTTTTTAAAATAAAAATGTTTATTAAAAATTATTAAACATTATGAACTACAATATAAAACTGAGAGTTAGGGTTAGGGTTAGGATTTGGGACCATTATTCGGAAGAGTGCCCATTTTTTGTATCTCAGTGATACCGTGGATTGGTCACACTGAGAATAATGCTCAGTGACCTCACGTGACCAGCCAAATCTGTGAATAATGCGGAGTCATTCCCAGTGCTGTGGGTATAAAATCTCCCTTTACACATTTGATTATGATTTAATTATAGGTCACATGTATTGTGCTTTGCCCTCATTGATTGGTTGAGTAACTAGCATCAGTGTCATAACTCTCAGGACATTCTTATGCTTGTGTCATACCATCTTCATTAACAAACCTAGACATTACATCAAGAGCTGCAGGACAGATTATGATTTAGTTTAAAGACCAAAATTTGTGATTTTTAAACTGAATCATAATCTTTGCAGATCTTGATGTAATGTCTAGGATTGTTAATGAAGATGATATGGCACATTGATTGATAGAATAACTAAAATCTACATCATAACTCTGAGGATACACCCACTCTTTCATCAACTCTTTCAGTATGAGTGCTGACAGTTTCCATAATGCAGTGAATGTACCTAGGTTATCACAACTTGTGGTCGTGACCGAGACTGCCACAATTGTGGCCAAAAGTCTTAGTCATCAACCTCTGTGTCAGCCGGCAGATGAGAAGCATATCATATGTGACATATTATTTGTCCTATGTCCATCATTAATGTCTGCACATGTGAGGAAATTACCGACCAGGATAAAAAAAATGATAGTTGCAGAGATAGCTAGTGCAGTAACACTGAGGGAATGAAAAGTTGATAGAAGTTTATACAACAGACTGAACACGAGGAAAGTGTGTGTGCCTGCTGGGTTCTGTGCCTGATGACATGTAAACAGAACCAAATGAAGCAACCAAGGTGTTGACAGTTGCTCAAAAAGTGCCAGTTAGAAAACATTTTGATGCTGATGTTGACATTAGATGAGACTTAGGTTCACCATTATGACCACCCAATTAAAAAATGTCCAGCATGTAATGGGAAACCCCCAGGCTCACCAACACTATCAGTCCGAGAGCAGATTTCTACAGGAAGAGCTCAGTGCGAATCAAGCGACTAGCACGCTTGTCTACAGACCCAGTGGTCATGGGTTGAAATTTGCATCATGGCAAATTGTGTAATTGACCTGGGCTTCCAGGTTGATCCGTCTAAAATAGGTACCAGGAAATGTCTTGGGAAGTAAATTCGGATAATGTGATACTGACCACATGATACTGACCACATCACCCTCCAGTGATATTGACCATACGATACTGACCACATCACCCTCCAGTGATACTGACGACATGATACTGAACACATCACCCTCCAGTGATATTGACCACATGATACTGACCACATCACCCTCCAGTGACATTGACCACATGATACTGAACACATCACCCTCCAGTGATATTGACCACATGATACTGACCACATTACCCTCCAGTGACATTGATCACATGATACTGAACACATCACCCTCCAGTGATATTGACCACATGATACTGACCACATCACCCTCCAGTGATATTGACCACATGATACTGAACACATCACCCTCCAGTGATATTGACCACACGATACTGACCACATCAACCTCCAGTGATATTGACCACATGATACTGACCACATCACCCTCCAGTGATATTGACCACATGATACTGACCACATCACCCTCCAGTGATATTGACCACACGATACTGACCACATCACCCTCCAGTGATACAGACCACATGATACTGACCACATCACCCTCCAGTGATACAGACCACATGATACTGACCACATCACCCTCCAGTGATACAGACCACATGATACTGACCACATCACCCTCCAGTGATACTGACCACATCACCCTCCAGTGCCACTTGGTCTATGAAAATATGGGTCTAGCACCATATGCCCTGTACGCTTCAAGCCATGTAAACAGATTCCTGTTCAATGTGACAACTCACCATTGCACTCCTGATATAGGTGCTGTGGTCTCCTGCATGATATATCCATAAGCCTACAGAGGCTATTTGGGCCAGTTCACTTATTAGGTATAGATAACTCAGAGGAAAGGCCAGATGGACACATAATTAAAAGGCCAGATGGACACATAATCAAAAGGCCAGATGGACACATAATCGAGAGGCCAGATGGACACATAATCAGACACCAACTGGTGCTATTGATATTGGGAATCTTTGCTGGCTGTTGAAGATGAGAACGGAGCATGTAAAGGAATGTCCTGAGTGCTATGATGTTGGTTCTTGACTCATCTCAACTCAGCCTAGGTATAAATTGAAGCTTGTATAACTAACACATTAATTAAGAAGACACACATGATATATCAGAAAAGAAATACAATTATAGGACAATTACAGACATGAACTTGTCAAGCTGTGCATATTTGTTTAACTTGGAAACTTTCAACCAATTTATTTATCATTGTGTATAACTTCCCAATATTAACATATTTAATTTCTTCTGCAATGTATGCTCTTCTCATGTTCAGATAATATTAACATATTTAATTGTTTCTAATGTGTATGCTCTTCCCATGTTCAGATAATGTTTTTTTCTTCTAAAATGTTAGTTGCATGTCCTTCGCAAGACGTAGCAAGCAGTCAACCCCAACATTTTGGCTGTTCGTGATTCTTGGGCAAGTTTTACATTGAGTAGTTTGCCATGAAAGAAATTAAATGACGACTATCAATTGCTCTTCAAATACTAAAACAACTGAATAAATTATGGAGTGGGACAGATAGAACTACAAAAATTAGATTTTTAAGAACATGCATCTTTCCCATTGCAACATACGCCCGTGAGACCTGGACACTTACTAAACAAGCTGAACAGCGCATAAATGCCTTTGAATATAAATGTTATAGACGAGTTCTAAGAATATCTTGGATAAAGAAAAGAACAAATGCATCCATACTTCAAGAGCTGAATATTGAAGAAGGGTGGCTATTAAAGATGATAAAACAAAGAAAATTGAAATATTTTGGTCACTTCAAACATCACGAAAGCTTTGAGAGAACAATATTGGAGGGGTATATGCCTGGGAAAAGAGGAAGAGGAAGGCCGAAGAGAAGATGGGTGCAGGATGTGGCGGATGATCTCCAGATGGGTGTATCGGATGCGGGACATCTTGCTTATGATCGAGAGGTTTTCCGGAAGGTTGTTATGGGAGCGAGGTTCTGCAAAGGACATGTGACTGAATGAATGAATGAGTTTGTTATTGCTTTCTGAACGACCGGCACCTATACCTTTTTTTAAAAAACCAGCATCGCTGTGTTTCCAACCCGGGTATACAGGATTATGAATTGCGTCCATAACCCCTTCGCCATGGAGACCGGCCAGATAATAACATATTTAATTTCTTCTACAGTGTGTGCTTTTCCCATATTCAGATAACATTAACGTATGTAATTTCTTCTACAGCGTTTTGCTCTTCCAATGTTGAGATAATATTAACGTATGTAATTTCTTCTACAGCATATGCTCTTCCCATGTTCAGATAATATTAACATATGTCATTTATTCTACAGTGTAAGGTCTTCCCATGGTCAGATATTAACGTATGTAATTTCTACAGCATATGCTCTTCCCGTGTTCAGATAATAACGTATGTAATTTCTTCTACACGGTAAGCTCTTCCCATTTTCACATAACATTAACGTAATTTCTTCTACAGCGTATGCTCTTCCCATGTTCAGACAAGGCAAACCAACAAGCACAAGAAAGCAAGAAGAAAAAGTCAGAAAAGACCCTGTCAAAAGCCATAGACCAGATTTACCCGTGTCAGGTCCAGGTAAGAACACATTACAACTCTAGTGGCTTTCTCATTGTTTTTGTGTTGTTGCATTTTCTTGTTGTTTGCTGATGAAGGCTTGTCGCCACCATGTCTGTTGTTTTTTGTAATTGTATTTTGTAAATTGTAACTGCCCTAGATAGACTTCATGTTTTTTTATTACATTTTCATACTTTTACCGCAGTTTAACCCAGTTCATTTATTTTTGTACTTAGTGAGGATGATGATATTGCGAAAAAGTGCAGTTAGAAATGTATTTCACATAACTTATATTGCCAAACAGATGCAGTGTTTGAGACTTCACACATAGTAGGTGAAGACAGCCACACAGATGATACTGTCATGAGAATATTAAGAGACCTCACGTACACTACATCACAACTTTATCAAATACTTATTGACTGTCCTTTTCTTCCTTTCTCAAATCAAAGCCAAAACAGGTCTGTATATTGACTATGTGGTTGTTTCGGGATTTGAAATTTAAATATTGAGCACAACCCACTACTGGCAACGCCGATCGCACTCTGGTATGAACCTAAGGCCTATCCACGTCAATATGGAAGCGAGTATAGTGCTTCCATATTGACGTGGATAGGTCTGTATATGTTGACCTGCTTAGAGTGATGACCACTTGGTTGTGAACCCACATCCCAGGTCACATGTCCACCACAGATCACATCCACACTATGAACCGTCCACGTTATGAGCTGTCCACACTATGACCCATCCATGTTATGAACCATCCACATTATGATCCATCCACAATATGACCCATCCACACTATGAACCATCCACACTATGAACCACCCACACTATGAACCATCCACACTATGGTCCATCCACGTTATGAGCCATCCACACTGAACCATCCACGTTATGATCCATCCACACTATGACCCATCCACACTATGAACCACCCACACTATGAACCATCCACATTATGGTCCACATTATGAGCCGTCCACACTATAACCCATCCACATTATGATCCATCCACACTATGAACTATCTACGTTATTAGCTGCCCACACTTTGAATCTTTAACACAATCAGTAATCCAACAATCAAACAGTGTTTATTGTTTCTGACATGTATTCTGCTGCAAGTGTTAGTTAAAATGTGTAGTCTCTCTATTTGTCTTTCATGCATATGCATTCACACAAACCACAATTCACCACTGCCAGTCCTGTCCTACTTTTAAAAAAAAAATTAGATCTCGTTCAACCTGCTTGCATAGCCTTGGTCATAATTAAGGCCTCCATGTGTTGCAGTTTTCGTTGCATATCCTTTCGGTTTTTGCAATTGATCATTCCTATGTAGCCTACAAATTACTGTCTTCCTTGTCCGCTGCCACTTTTGCCATGCAGTTAATCTTTTTGCTTATTTCTTACTGTATTTTTCCTTCTGTCGGTGAGGTTTGCATTCTTTTGAGATTGTCAGATGTTAGTCCTTAGAAGGACCCACTATCCACTTACTGTTGTATCATGCGTTTGCTGTGATATTTGAGTGTAGTCCTTAAAAGGACTAGTCCAGATAGGAACTCACTACAGTATTTCAGATTTTGTACTTAATTATCCTTTTTGTCTTACATTTATAACTTTATGGGTTCTTTTATTTAGCACACATGTAGTATCTTGTGACATAAACCTTACTATTGAATCAAATGTAATTTCTATCACTGTTGTTTTATTGCGTATAAATAAAAAATAATTGTCCCAGTTAAACTCAAAATTAAAATATTCATTGAATTGATCAAGGTACCGGAGGCCGTGTTGGTGCAAAGGGGGCCACATTGTCACAGTATGTCGCTCAGCAGATTGTTTCTAGAAAAGCAGATCCATACGAGAAAGATCCACGAGGGGCTATTTTGCGGCATGCCAAAGAAGCTGCAGAGAATCCATATTGGGTTGATCCAGCATACAAAAAGTATGTTCATTAATTGTCATTGTTTTAAAACAATTTATAGTTTGTAATGTGTACATAAATCATTTAAATCCTACAACTGAACCTAAAACATTACACCAAGTTTTTAAAAACTTCATCTTATAGTTCTAGCCATGGGGCGTTGGTGAACATATTTTTCCACAGTCTTCCGTCTCATCTGCTGCCAATCATTTCTGATACTAAGGTTTCTCTATACCATGATGTCAAAGCATCCAGCATCTTCTCTCTTGGACCCCCTCAGCTTCTCCTCCCCTCTAACTTCCCTGTCCTGATGACAAGCTCTAGCTTTCCCCTTCCCCTGACATGCTCAAAGAATCTGGACTATCTTCTTCTGATGTGAGTAACCAGTTTTTTTTTCCTTTTTGTGAGTTAACTTATTTCAAGATATCTTTATTGCTCTTTCTATTTGTCCACAGTGTTTCATCATTCTTCTATAAAACCACATCTCTGCAGCCTCCACATAATTACTCACTTGTCTGCTAATTGTCCATGATTTGCTTCCGTACATTAATCCTAACATAGCGTACACTACTACTAACATAAAAATAATCAGCATTTCAAGAAAATTGTAGAATATAGTAAAGGAGCATTTCATGTTTTGTTTTTTGTTTTTTTGTTGTTGCATATCCCTTGCAGGACGTTGCAGTCGACACCAGCATTTTTCAGCTGCTGTTGATGTACTATGCAAATTTTTACATTCAGTAGTTTTTTTCAGTAATTTCATGTTTACATAATGTTATTTAGTAATCATGCACCATTGGAATAATGGTTTATAAAGGATAACAGAAGTACAAAGCAAACAATCCTATGATTGTTTAGTATGGTGTTCACTGCATAACTTTCTATCTGACAACATGTGGTAGTAGGGAAATAGATGTAGTTTTATCTGACCACATATAGTAATGGGGAAAGGTATTCTTATCTGACCCCATATAGTGATGGGGGTATTCTTATCTGACCCCATATAGTGATGAGGAACTGTATTCTTATATAACCACATATAGTGATGGGGAGGGGTATTCTTATTTTTTTTTTAAAGTCGCTTAAAAGGGTCGACTTCATTGCACCGGGTTTTATCCCATATGGCTCGGCCTCTTTCCATAGCACGGAAAGCGTCGCACAAAGCACGAACTCCGTAGCTTTTAGCGACGACCCACAGGAGTCTCCAAAACATTTAACTCGTAAACCGAAGGGTGCGGCCCCTAATCGAACCCACAACCTTTGGAGCACGAGTCAAACGGCTTGACAACTTCGCCACAGAGACCGCATATAGTAATAGGGAGAGGTATTTTTATCTAACCTCATATATTGATATGGAGAGAGATTATCTGGCCACATATAGTGATGGAGAGAGGAATTCTTATCTGACCACATATAGTGATGGGGAGAGGTATTCTTATTTGACCACGTGATGGGGAGGGGTATTCTTATCTAACCACATATTGAGGTGGAGGGGTATTCTTGTCAGATCACATATTGATGGGGAGAGGGGTTCTTATCTGATCACATATAACAATGGAAGGAGAGATTCTTATCTGACCACATAGTAATGAGGAGGGGTATTCTTATAAGATCACATAGGGACGGGGAGATTCTTATTTGACCACATACAGTGATGGGTAAATACTGGCTTGTAAAATGGCGTCAAGGGAGATTTCTGGGAAGGAGATGTGGCAAGGAAGGTGTTTGCTCAACCCGTCTTATAATAATATAGCCTACTGTATATAAGTTCTGCCGGTCTCCATGGCAAAGGGCTTACGGACGCAGTTCGTAATCCTGTATACTTGTGTTGGAAACAGCTGCGTGCAATTTAGCAGCAGACTGCATTGCGTTGGTATCAGTGCTGGTCATTCAGAAAGCAATGGCAATCTTCTGAATGTAAACTTGCCAAGAGATAACAGCAGCAGAAATGCTGGTGTTGACTGCGATGTCCTGTAAAAAGGATATGCAAAACTTTTTTTTTAAATACAAGTTCTACAACTGCACACTCCAGCAACAGTATCTTCCTTCTTAATGCCATAACTTACAAGCTCTTTGGGAGCACTACAAACTGCTCTGAATTGGCATGTCTTCATCTTTTGCTACATATGCAAGTGGAGCATAGGCCCTCAACCAAATCCCTCCAATCCCCTTATAGACGTGATCATGATTGGTTGGATTTCAGGAGACTCTTGGGAGTCGCCGCTGGAGCTACGGAGTTCGTTCTTTGTGTGGCGCTTTCGGGGGGTTGTCCTGCGGAAAGAGACTGAGCCATATGGGATAAAACCCAGGTCAATGAAGTCTTTCTGGTGACTGCCGTTTCCATCAATGATGAACTGTATTTTTTGTGGAGGACTTTTGTGTTGGCATTCTGGCGGCGGCATTATATACAGTGTACCTGTGCGGGCTGTTGGCTTGCCGAGACTCCTGTCTGTTCCATTGCTCACATTGGGCAGTGAGGAGCATTTTGTGTGATATTCACTGGCACTGGAACGGAGCATAATAGGGACGACCCGTTGCCGTGAAGTTGGAACCACGACTAACTATGATTGGTTGGACTTTGCAGTCTTCTACGGGATGAGGCTGCCAGCCTCACATCAACCATCCGTGGTTGTCTCTTATGACATGCTTGGTAGATTAAGGTGTTACTAGTCTTTGCTTCCCTTATGGACCACAGTAACACAGGGTATGATGTGTCCTAGTATTTGGAGTATCATAGTTGATAGAGAGATGCACTGATATTGTCATGAGAGTGGTTGAATGAGGGTTCGACGCCAGCCTTCGCTGTCAAACTGTGTATGAGAAAGACTGGCCAGCTATTCCTTGATGTATGCAAGTCCTTATGGCCAGCTATTCCATGATGCATTCAGGCCCACAAAATATGATTCACATCACAGACCGATAGCAGGAAACTGCCTTGGGACAAATTTGTTTAATGGCATGTCTTGGAAAGCTTTAAACCTGGCATAGTTCAATCCCCACCAGGTTTCTTCCCTTTAGTCTCATGGTTCTAGTTTCTTTGTCTATGACATGTGGAGCCGGATAGTGGCAGGCTACTATTTTCACTTATATGGAAAGAATACATTCTTGACCCGAGAGCACTTATGATGCCGTAATGTCACTTCTGTTAACCAATATCTTTTGCAGAGAGCAACTAGTCAACTTGACACTGTTGAACAGTGTCAGGTGCCATCACACGTTATAGACTATGGCAGTTTCTGCGGCTAAATTTGATCTTTGTTGTAATCCCATTGAATCAAATGCTAGGTACCATATTTAATCCTGTGACAATATCCCATCAGTTCGTAATTTAATGGTTTATGACCTTGCAGATTCTGTCAACATTATAATTATGTTTATTTTCAGAACTCAGCCGACACCTGTGTTTAGGTTACCTGATGAAAATGATGACGACGAGAAGAAGGATGATAATGACGAAGGGCCTTTGTGGAAAAAGAAAAAAATGGCTTGATCAGATTGTGATGAACAGTTCCATTGTCCAGTTTGTGTTAGTTTTGTTTCAAGTAATAAAAATTTGGGTACGAATAATGATACATCTTAGCAGTTGTGCTTGAAATTATTTACTGATTTGCACAGATTCTTCCAGCCTATAAGAATTGAAATGGCTGAGCTGTCTTAGAAATTCAAGGATTAATGGCAGTTGAAAACATGTCTGGTTTGTCCGTACAACTGTCCACAATTCTTGAGTGAAATTATTCTCTATGGGACATTTGACGACAAATGGCTAAAGGCAGACAAAATAAACCTGAACTAACAACATTAAAGTAAGGACATTGTAGCATTGCTTGCCTTTCAACTTGGCTTTGGCTTGGGACCTTGGCTTTAAATTTGCATCAAGGCGGATTTTTAAAACATTTATGAAATCAACCCAGCCTAAAATTGATACAAAGAAGTAAGGCGGCTGGCGTGATACTGACCACAGTACCCCTGGGTGCTGATGGGTGTATAAAACATGGGGCTACCATAATGTGCCCATTACACGTGATAGTGCGAGGGTGTGTGAGCGAGTGAGACAGTGGGAGAGTGGATGTGTTAGTATGTGTGTATGAAAGAAGGGAGAGTTGAGTGCACGCATGTCAAGTAATATGCTATTGCATATTTTTTGTGTATTCTCATCTTTCATATTATTTTGAATGCCACTTTATTTTATCATTTATGAACGCTTGTACTTTACTGTAGAGTGCATGAGAGAGAGAGTGAATGTCAGGGTGAATGTGTATGTGCCTGTCTCTGTGTGTGTGAGCATCACTAATTTTTACATTACACAATGTATACGTATAATTTTTTCTCCAATTTTTACATTTATGTAAGATGCTTACGATAATCATCAGTGTATGTGTGTGTAAAGTGTGGGCGTTTGTTCACATCAGTTTCAGTGATTATGTGAGGCATCATGTATGTGTCTAGATGTGAGGATGTGTGTGTGTGTGTGGGGGGGGGGGGGAAGTGTGTGTGGAGGATTATGTGTGGTGGGGGATGTGGGTTGGGGTGGGTGTGTGGGTGTGGGAGGATGTGAAAGTGGATGAGGGATGTGTGGGTGGGGGATGTGTGTGGGTGGGTGTTGGTTGGTAGTGATGTGTGAGGATTTGTGGGTCAGGATGTGTGTATGGGTCAGGGGTGGGTGTGTGGGTGGGGATGTATTGCTGGGGGGTGGGGGAGAATGTGTGGTGCAGGATGTGTGGGTTGGCAGGGGATGTGTGTGTTTGGCTGGGTGGTTGGGGGTGGGTGAGTGTGTTTGGGTTATGGAATGGGTGGGGAGATGTGTGGGGGGGGGGGGGGGTATGTGTGTGGTGGGTGGGGATGTGTCTCATAACATGGTAATATGCATTGTTTACGTTTACAACATTCATTTGACAATGTTTTTTTCCTATGTGAGTGTATCATGCACGATTGATAAACAAAAAATGAGTGATTGGAAGGGCCGGATGTAAGACGTGCCTGTGTGACCCAATCTGTGACCCTTTGAAAATAAAGTAAAATAAAATAAAATCAAGGTGGGTTCTTTATCTTTTAAAGTGTCCTTTATTGTTTACTTACACTTGAGCATTGCTAAACTTGTGTATTAAGGAGGTTGGGACCACTGGAAGACTTTGACCAGGAAAGTATCCACCTTATGGTAACCAAAGATGCACATATATAGGTTAGAAAAAGGTGATGTGACAGTTGGAGAGCTGACATCCTGACAAAGGCAGCCATAGCAGGGACACTGAACATGGATGCAGTGCAGTGCTATCTAAATTAACTGACAACTCATTAAAACAGTTGTGCATTTACTAATATTAAAAACCGAAGAACTGAACAACAAAGTGGGAATGCCCCAGCGTTATATGTCCAGACTGAATGAAATGCACTAGAGTAAATTCATTCATAATTCAGGGACGAGGGGAGGCTAAGAGGATGAACAGCATAGATAGAGCCAACAGACTGTTCGGGCACCATGTTTTGCTGAAATTAAGACTTAAGTTCCAGAATATTAAACATTTGGTGGTGGTTGTTGAAGACTGCAATCACTCAAAGAAAACAGCTTGGGCAAGAGGTCTTCATTGTTGCTGGTCTTGATCACAACTCTCCCAGCATACACTAGTGATGGCACAAAGTGTTTCCTATCTGTTATATTACTTTTTTCATTCCTTTAGACCCAAACATTCTGAATGTAAGAATCCACATGACTGCACTTGGGACATTCCCACACATGCCCTGTCTCCTCTTCCAAAGAGTTTCCCTGCTGATTATTTAATTCAGCTGCAATTTGATTAAAAGTCCATCTAGCTTTTCTCTACACTTTGAGTATCATCCAGACCCTCTACTCACTCACTCCTGAGTCAGGGTTACCAGAAATAGACACTCCATGTGTCCATCCAGCTAATTCCAGAGAGCCTTCACCACATCAACTTTGTTATAAAGTAGCGCGCCGCCGAGAGGTAGCAGCAACCAATCTATCATTGCCCCACACACCTGCGTGCCCTGGGCAGAGAGGTAGCAGCAGCCAATCTATCATTGCCCCACACACCTGCGTGCCCTGGGTCAGAGAGGTAGCAGCAGCCAATATATCATTGCCCCACACCTGCGTGCCCTGGGCAGAGAGGTAGCAGCAGCCAATATATCATTGCCCCACACCTGCGTGCCCTGGGCAGAGAGGTAGCAGCAGCCAATCTATCATTGCCCCACACACCTGCGTGCCCTGGGCAGAGAGGTAGCAGCAACCAATCTATCATTGCCCCACACACCTGCGTGCCCTGGGCAGAGAGGTAGCAGCAACCAATCTATCATTGCCCCACACACCTGTGTGCCCTGGGCACAGAGGTAGTAGCAGCCAATCTATCATTGCCCCACACACTTGCGTGCCCTGGGCACAGAGGTAGCAGCAGCCAATCTATCATTGCCCCACACACCTGCGTGCCCTGGGCACAGAGGTAGTAGCAGCCAATCTATCATTGCCCCACACACCTGCGTGCCCTGGGCAGAGAGGTAGCAGCAGCCAGTCTATCATTGCCCCACACACCTGCGTGCCCTGGGCAGAGAGGTAGCAGCAGCCAATCTATCATTGCCCCACACACTTGCGTGCCCTGGGCAGAGAGGTAGCAGCAGCCAATCTATCATTGCCCCACACACCTGCGTGCCCTGGGCAGAGGTAGCAGCAGCCAATCTATCATTGCCCCACACACCTGCGTGCCCTGGGCAGAGAGGTAGCAGCAGCCAATCTATCATTGCCCCACACATGCCCTGGGCAGAGAGGTAGCAGCAGCCAATCTATCATTGCCCCACACACCTGCGTGCCCTGGGCACAGGTAGCAGCAGCCAATCTATCATTGCCCCACACACCTGCGTGCCCTGGGCAGAGAGGTAGCAGCAGCCAATCTATCATTGCCCCACACACCTGTGTGCCCTGGGCAGAGAGGTAGCAGCAACCAATCTATCATTGCCCCACACACCTGCGTGCCCTGGGCAGAGAGGTAGCAGCAGCCAATCTATCATTGCCCCACACACCTGCGTGCCCTGGGCAGAGAGGTAGCAGCAACCAATCTATCATTGCCCCACACACCTGCGTGCCCTGGACAGAGAGGTAGCAGCAGCCAATCTATCATTGCCCCACACACCTGCGTGCCCTGGGCAGAGAGGTAGCAGCAACCAATCTATCATTGCCCCACACACCTGCGTGCCCTGGGCAGAGAGCTAGCAGCAGCCAATCTATCATTGCCCCACACACCTGCGTGCCCTGGGCAGAGAGGTAGCAGCAACCAATCTATCATTGCCCCACACACCTGCGTGCCCTGGGCATAGAGGTAGCAGCAGCCAATATATCATTGCCCCACACACCTGCGTGCCCTGGGCAGAGAGGTAGCAGCAGCCAATATATCATTGCCCCACACACCTGCGTGCCCTGGGCAGAGAGGTAGCAGCAGCCAATCTATCATTGCCCCACACACCTGCATGCCCTGGGCAGAGAGGTAGCAGCAGCCAATCTATCATTGCCCCACACACCTGCATGCCCTGGGCAGAGAGGTAGCAGCAGCCAATCTATCATTGCCCCCACACACCTGCGTGCCCTGGGCAGAAAGTCCCAGGTATGATAGCAGTCTCCATCCTGTCTAGTGATGCTAGCCACTCCACCTGTAACATGCCAGCTTCCACTTTCTGAAACATACACTTTGAGTCCGTTACAAACATGTCTAGCTGTACTACCCTCCAGCCATCAGAAGGCTGCCGTCACGGTCTCAACTTCCATTCTCATTCTAGATGTTGTAGTAGCATATGCTAAACTCCCTTCTTTGAAAGTGTGTATTGTCATTGCAATAAATCTCTCTGTTTTTAATCTCTTACAACAGACCCACCAGTGTATTTAATTACATCATCAGGGTGTGAGTTGTTGTCTATCAGCTTTTGCATGGACACTTAACATCAGCTGTCCGTACTCAGCCAAATGTAACTGTATGCAATGCTTCATTGTTAGGGGGTATCATGACACATTCTTCTCCACGCGCTATCCTGCATATTCTACGCACCTGACTGATTGTGTCTTCAGTTAGTGCTATCAAAGACCTGCCTCGTTTTAACCTATGTCCCTTGGTATCATTTAAAGCTTCGTACAGAGGATCTTACCTATCTGCTGCAATCCTAAGGTACATCTAGCAGACTCAAACATTTGTTACCTTGAGGTATGGTGTGCTTTTGTTAGAAGTTTTAAAATAACTGCCTAAGAAAGAGAGTTAAATCAACTAAACCAAAAATTGATAGTAGATATTGTAAGGCAGCAAAAACCACAATTTTACAAATAGAAAACTAAATGTCACAGAAAAACTGAATTTGTACAAATTTATTCTTCACGTATATATATATTTTTTTTGTTTTTACAAAATCTCTTCATGGTTTTATAGACATTGCAATAAATCTGCTTTCCATATTTCTAAGTCGTCCACATTGAAGAAAGAAACAAGACCAGTTGAGTCTAAAAGAAAAAGAACTATCTAAACACATTTATTAGTATAAATATGCAAGTTCCTGTGGCAACTGCAAGTGAACACCTGTGAAGAGAAAATGAACAAGTTAAATTTATGTTGTAGGCCATATATATATATATATAAAATGTGGCACAGTAATTAGTGCAAGGCCTACCAACACTGTAGTCAGGGACTTGGACCTCTGTATTAAAAAAAAGACATCAAATATCTTGTTGCCAAGCCATCCTGGCATGTTTGGGGTGCTTGGTACATGTTTTCTTCATCAAACTGCATTCAATGGGTGCTGTGGCCAGTGTCTCACAGACTGCCTCAGCTTCCAGACAATTTTCTTTTCTTCTGCCTGTCATCTGTCATTCGTGCACAGTTCCTCAACCAACTCATGTCAAGCCCCTTGTAGATATGTTGTGTTCATGATTGGTTGTATTTTGCAGCCATGTTTTTCTTTGAGATGAAGACATGCCGCCATCACTGTTCTTTCCAAACTACTGTGACATTTAATTTGGCCAAACCAGTTTTCTTCAAAGTTCAGATCTTGCAGGATATAAGTATTTTTCTTCCCTTTGGTCCACAATTTTCTAACAAAATTGTTTAATATTTAAGTTCAAAAGCCAGACTTTTCTTCTTTAGTGGTAAATGCTAGGTTTTCTTGATAAAACAACATTCAGTAGGTAGTGTGGTCAGTATCTTGCTGCCCGCCACAGCTATGGCTTGTCCATGTCCTTGACTCACGCCTGAATGTTGCCACAAAACGCATATATTTTCAAAACTTGTTCTTTAATTTGTTTGCCCGTGTTGTGCTAAAAGCTCTTAACACTGTTTAACCTCTGCATGGCTAGTCTATGTCTGACTTTCTTTTGAATAGTCCTTCTTCTTGTTGATGTAAACAATTAATTGCCTCATGTATTTTCATGCCCAAGGTGTCTTCAATGTCCTGTATTCATCTTCATGCCGGTCAACTCATTGTCTCTTCTTGCAGGAACAAAACCTTCCAGCACTGTTCTTTTCAAAGCACTTAACATTTATCCACTGTAACATTTAACTATTAACCACTGTAACAATTTATCACTAACAATTAACCACTGTAGCAATTTATCACTAACATTTAACCACTGTAGCAATTTATCACTAACATTTAACCACTGTAGCAATTTATCACTAACATTTAACCACTGTAGCAATTTATCACTAACAATTAACCACTGTAACATTTAACCACTGTAGCAATTTATCACTAACATTTAACCACTGTAGCAATTTATCACTAACATTTAACCACTGTAGCAATTTATCACTAACAATTAACCACTGTAACATTTAACCACTGTAGCAATTTATCACTAACAATTAACCACTGTAACATTTAACCGCTGTAGCAATTTATCACTAACAATTAACCACTGTAACATTTAACCTGGCCAAGTGTTTCAGTTCCCAAGACATGATGCTGTTTATAAACCAGGCACATCTATGAAGATCAGATCCCTTATAGACAATTTACTTGTATGTATGTTAGGTGCATATCCTTTACAGGACGTAGCAGTCAACTACAGCATTTTTTGGCTGTTCAGAATCCTGATTCAGGATTTTTTGGGGGGCTGTTTTTGATTCCTGGGCAAGTTAATATTCAGAAGTTTGCCATTGCTTTCTGTACGACTGGCACCCATACCAGTGTATGGAAACCAACACTAGGCAGCCTGCTTCCAAATTACCTGCAGCTGTGCTTTAACCGCAGTATTGCGGGGATTACGAATTCCCTTTCCCTACAAAGTCACCATAGAAAATGTAACTCACAAAAGAAAAAACACCTTGCCCTAAGATAACATGTTACATAATTCTATAATATGTCACTTTCTTAGAGGAAATGTGCACAAGTAAATGCACACAACTTACAAAACCACACTTTGTCCCAAGAAGGAGTGTTCCCAAAATCTATACTTTGTCACTCTAATGACATCATGGTCCTTAAAAGCACTGATGATGTTTTGAGCACTAAAAAAAAGAAAACAAAGTGAAAACAATAACTATCACTACAGTATTTTTATGTGGAAGTCAATATAAAAATACATGTATTTAATTTCCCAAAGTTTATTGGCAGTCACAAAGCTAAATCTGTGGTTGAGTGACATGTTTTAAAAAAAAACCTTATATCTGAACAACCTGACATGACATGACAGCGTTTTGTAACCACTGCGAATGGCTGAGATGATTTGTTGAGGGTTAGATGCCTAGACAATTGCTATGTAAATGTTCAGATCCAGGTTTCTATTTTACCTCTTCTTGTTTTTCTTCTTTTTCTGCTCTTGATCTCCCATTGGAGCATAGACCCTCTACCAACTCATGCCAAGCCCTCCTATCGTTTGCTGTCTCTTGTAGCTCCCCCCATGTTGTCCTCACATTATTTATTCATTTCTGTCATCAATTCTCTTTTCCATGTGTTTTTAGGTCTGCCTCTATTTCATTTGCCCTGTGAGTTCCAGGAGGATTGTCTAGTTATGATCAGGTTTTCTCAATGTTTCTTCTATCTAGTTCCAGCATCTTTTCTTCACCTCCTTGATTGGCAGTATTTTATCTCTGATAGCTACACATCCTGTGCCATACTGGTGATTAGTTTTCTAATGCAAGAGCCTGGTATTCCATCTGTTCAGTCACCTATTGCATTGAGCTGGTTGCAATGTTCTTGTCAGAAAACATAACAGAGTCACACAGCAACTTGTTAGGATCGTCTCTTGTTCTAGGTGACCATTATGAAGGCTCAATGGGCACATGTGAATGACAGGAATTTACTAATTTGCTGTGCCACTAGGAAATTTGTGACATGAAAAGAAATTAAATTAAGATGGGGGAGAAAGACGATGCTGTGAGGTAGACAGCACAACACTGACAGCATTCGGACCAAAGAGGAGAAGAGCGATAAGAAGTAGAGAAGAAATAAAGAGAAGAAACCCTGTGCCCTCCCCTCAAAGTAACAAGAACAGGGAAAGTAAAAAAGAAAGAAAGGGTTCCAGGATTCTAAAGGTTAAGAATGACATCTTCCAACCGAGTAAGTGAATTAAACTGTTAGGCTGCAATTTCATCAATGAATCTTCACTTCTGAGCTCCCATTGATTTACCTCCGCATTTGTATAGTTATAATTAGCTTACAGTGACCTCTGACCTCATCTGCTGTTTACAGTGTTCATTCCATTTCTTTACCAGCATTATAGTTCCTAGATATGCTTATTTACCAGTTCCTGGTGAGTCTGGTTCATCTCATCTCATCTCATCATGTTCCTCTTGTACCTTGCGGTGTCGAGGTGAAGTATAAACTTCGTGAGAGTGCCCGGTTATGGGCTTCGTATATCGACATTCCCATGGATTCTGTTATTCCCTCCGTCCAGCGTTTACGTGGTCGGCCTCTTCCTCTGTTTCCATCTGGTCTGTACGTCATTGCCTGTTGTGGCATGCTGTTGACTGGTAGCCTACTTGCATGGCCAAACCATTTGACTTGCTGCTTTCTAATAAAATCTAGAGCAGCTTTAACCCCCACTTTAGTCCTGATTTCTTCATTTCTGATCTTATCTCTTCTTGATACGTTGAGTATTCTTCTCAGGAACCTCATTTCTGTTGTTGTGATTTTTCTTTTCTCTTTTTCTGTCATTGTCCAGGTTTGGCATTGGTAGCACAGAGTTGGTAGGAAGATTGTGTTGTAAAGTGCTTTCTTAGTAGTTATTGATACATGTTTGTTCTTTAGTATTGGTGCCATTTGTCCAATGAGTTGATTTGCCTTATTGCACCTATTTTCGATCTCGTCTTCTGATCTGCCATTTGATGATATTATACTTCCTAGGTACTTGAAGCTCTTTACTTGTTTCAAGGGATGTTCGTTTAGGTGAATTGTTGCTGTTTGTTCTTCTTTAGTTATAGTCATTACCTCTGTTTTGCTTGTGCTAATTTTCATGTTATGTTCCCTACACATTTCGTTTAGACTATTCATGTGGTCTTGTAATTCAGCTTCTGATTTTGCTATTAGTGCTTGGTCGTCCGCAAACAGGAGTTCTCTAATGGTTAGATTTGCAGATGGTTCTTCTTCTGTGTTCTCGTCATGCGGTATTCTTGCTGTCTCTGCTTGGCTGGTTTCTTTACATATGTTGGTTCATGAAGCTAGTATAAAACTTAGAATAATGTTAAATCAGCATTATTGATGGATTTGAAACATGAAGAATGATTTAACAATTACTAATAAATAAAATGCAGTGTAAACTGCTTAAGGTGATCTCTGATGTGGCGAATTTTTGTGGTGAAGAACAATTTGTTTATCCCTAGCAATTTTACTTTTCTTCTTTGTCTCTTGTCTCTTAAAAGAGGAATTTCTGATAAGAAGAACTATTTCCTGGGTCCCAGATGAGTTCGCCTTATCAGGTCTGCACCGTACAAGCATGAATTAACTGGTGCCTGCAAAGACAAGGATTAAAATGGCAGGACAGAATCACTATTGCAGAGCTTGGGGAGTTAACTAAGAGGTAAGGAAAGGATGCTGATACTAGATAGGAAAAGCGTTGAGTAAACCTGATAATTAACTAGAAAATCCTTTCTCTGGAAGCCACATGGAAAACAAAACAGAGGGAGAACTAAACACACATGAATAATACAGGGAGGGAGCTGCAGAACAAGGACAGCAAAAGATAGGACAGCCTGGAGTGAAGTGGTTGAGGGCCTATGCTCCAAGTGAGTGTGGGTGAAAAAGAGAGAGAGAGTGAGACAATGAGAGAGTTAGTGTGTGTGAAAGAAAAATAAAGAGAGAGAGAGAGAGAGAGAGTTGAGCGCATGCATGTCATGTGACATGCTATTCCATATTTCTTCTGTATCCTCATCTTTCATATTATCATTTTTACTGCCACTTGATTTTAACATGTACTATATGCACTGCATATTTCATCATGCTTATGTCAATTCCAGGAATTATATTATTTATTGAATTGCATCACTATTTCTTTCATTACATATTTACATTACGTTTTACATGTATGGGTATGTATGTATGGGTATGTGTGCGTAGGTGTGTGCATGTGCATTTGTTTGTGTGTGCATGCATGCATGCATGCAGGTATGCAAGGGGGTGTGTGCATAATTGTGAGAGTTTGTGCAAATGATATAAGTATGTATGCAGTTATGTATGTGTGCGTGTGTATTTATGAATGTGCATTTGTACATGTGTCTGCCTGTCTCATAAAGTGGTAATATGCATTGTTTATGTATACAACATCCAATTGACAATGTTGATTTCCTATGTGAATGTAACGAAATATGTAATGTAAATATGTATAACGTTTTTTTCATTTTCACAATTTTTTCAAACTTTTGTCCATTTTTGTGAGGATGCCCACGATAATTGTCAGTGTATATGTGTGTGTGAAGTGTGGGAGTTTGTTCATATTAGTTTAGTGAGTATGTGAGACAGCGTGTATGTTTCTAGATGTGTGAGTATGTGTGTGGGTGGATAAGTGGGTGTGTATATGTGTGTATATGTGAGTGTATGTGGGTGTATTTGTGTATGTGTGTGTTTATATATGTGTGTATGGGTATGTGTGTATGTGGGTGCATGTGTGTGTATGTATGTGTTTATACATCTCTGTATGTGTGTATGGGTATTGTGTAAGTGTGTGTGTGTGTGAGTGCGTGTGTGTTTATGTGTGAATATGTGTGTACAGGTACAACATGCACTGCGTATTTCATCACGTTTGTCAATTTCAGGAATTATATTATGGAACTGCATCACTATTTTTTATGTTACATGATGTATATATAACATCATTTGTTTCATTTTCACCATTTTTCAATTTCCCCCCATTATTTCCAAATTTGGTCAATTTTTGCAAGGATGCTCATGACAATCATTAGTGAATGTGTGTGTAAAGTGTGGGAGCTTGTTCATATTAGTTGTGCGTGCGTGTGTTTATATGTGTGTCTATGTAGGTGTATTTGTATGTATGTATGTAAATGTGTGTCTGTTTGTGTATGTGTGTGTATGTATGTATGGGTATGTATGTATGGGTATGTGTGTGTAGGTGTGTGCATGTGCATTTGTTTGTGTGTGCATGTATGCAGTGTATGCGAGGGGGTGTGTGCATAATTGTGAGAGTTTGTGCAAATGATATAAGTATGTATGCAGTTATGTATGTGTGCGTGTGTATTTATGAATGTGCATTTGCCGGGAAGGTTAACCCGGTCAACAAATGCCCGCAGAAGTCGGATGTGTCGGCCTAACGGCGCAAGAACGCAGCTCTGCTGTAAACAGGCACAACGCAATCACATCCGGAAAAAAAACTCCGGATGATCGCAGAAGAAGAAGAATGTGCATTTGTACATGTGTCTGCCTGTCTCATAATGTGGTAATATGCATTGTTTCTGTATACAACATCCAATTGACAATGTTGTTTTCCTATGTGAATGTAACATGCACAACTGATGAACGAGAGATGAGTGATTGGAAGGGTCGAATGTAAGACGGGCCTGCGTGCCCAATTTGTAACCTTTTGAAAATAAAGTTTGATTGATTGATTCATGTATTCCATTGTTGTTCATATTCATTTTCTGAGAACATTGTGAGAAGAGAGCAACTGGAGGCTTTGTGACAAAACAGTTTTTGGTTCTTGTGTCAAGAACATAGGAATCAGATGGTTGTGAAGGAATGTCTGGCATAGGACATGACTTACGTAATAAAGTTGGCTGTAGCAACAACTGCCTGCCTTGAGTTCACCATCTGTACATCAACAGCACCGTACAAAGAAAACCACAATGCCAGCTGCAGACAAACATTTGGAAATTACGTGGGTAATTATCAATGTCACAATTATATGATTTACAATTATATGTTGACAACTACTGTTTCCTGGAGAGCTATGCTAGTACAGTGACTCTTTGAGTCGACTCAGCCTGACATGGGAACCAGGAAATGCCTTGGGAAGTACAGGTGATCAGTGACATATTGACCATGTCACCACTTTGATCAGTGACATATTGACCATGCCACCCCTTTGATCAGTGACATACTGACCATGTCACCCCTTTGATCAGTGACATATTGACCATATGCTCAGTAGGCCTATGCCTCAAGACATGTTACAAGGGTCATTTACTTTACTTTTACTTTGTTTCCTGGAGATCAGCTGAATTATGCATACTACATACTTAGGACATGTACTTTACCACATTGTGTAGGTGTCAGTTATCGGGTGTGATGATGTCTATCACAGAAATGAGGGCAAGCTAAGTATAAAGGCTGACATGTACTTAAACTATGAGTGCCAGCTAGTCATAAGATGGAAAACAAGAAGCTCTGCAAGTATCCTTGCTTCTTTTAAGAACCCTCATGCAAGTCATCTGTTCATATTGTATACTACAGCATAATAGCACATCAAGGGTAAAAAGCTTTGGTGCTCATCAGCCCACTTTCAGATCAAGGGTAATTAGATCATCGTGCCTTGTCTCTTGCTAAACTCTGCCCTACAAACGGCAAGTTGTAAATCTATTAAAGTCTTACTGACAATGCTAGTGTTACAATGCAAATACAATTGTAACTATCAATCATTATGGAAATAATAATTTGTGTGTGCTCTCGCTCATTTTAAACTCAAGCATAGTCCAAACACGAGCTACTACTTTTAGTGCACTGGACTGATATTTGCGTGTGGATTAGCTTTCCCTATTACCTGTGTTCCTCACCATCAGGCAAATCCACTCTGACTTCAGAGGTACTGGGAGTCATCAACTTCAGAACCACCACCAGTTGTACTTGGCTGGGAGTCATCAAGTTCAGAACCACTATCAGTTGTATCTGAGTGGGAGTCATCAAGTTCAGAACCACCATCAGTTGTACTTTACCGGGAGTCATCAAGTTCAGAACAACCATCAGTTGTACTTGAACGGGAGTTCAGAACAACCATCAGTTGTACTTGACCGGGAGTTCAGAATAACCATCAGTTGTACTTGACCGGGAGTTCAGAACAACCATCAGTTGTACTTGACCGGGAGTTCAGAACCACCATCAGTTGTACTTGACCGGGAGTCATCAGGTTCAGAACCACCATCAGTTGTATCTGAGTGAGAGTCATCAAGTTCAGAACTAACAGTTCCACTTGACTGGTCCCTACAGGCACATTTAATAATGAATGAGTGACCTAACACACAGAAGTGAAGATATCCTGGACAAGCTCTGGATTAAAGTATCATAAATAAATCCTTATATGGGTTTATTAGAAAATGGTGAGGAGTACTGTTGTTGTCTGCCTTTGAGGGGAGAATGTCTTTATGAAACTGCTCCGAAAGTGACTGAAAGAAACCGTTAACTTTGTGAATCTTATTAGGCCTGCAACATGTTATAAAAGTCACAGTTAATCTAGATTTTTATGGGTAATGTCAAAGTGTAATTAGTGTAAATGAAATCAACAGTGAAATATTTAACCAGGCTACACTAAAAAAATTCCTTTCTCAAATTAACAGTGAAATACGTCAAATCAACAATGAAATATGCAACATCCATGTAACCAGGCTTCACTATAAAAATGTCCTTTTTTGAAATCAACAGTGTGACATTTAACAAGACTATGTTATAAAATGTCCTATCTGAAATCAACAGTGTGATATTTAACTAGACTACGTATTAGAGATCAACAGTGAAATATGTAACCAGGCTTCACTATGAAAAAGTCCTTTTTGAAATCAACAGTGTGATGTATACCCAGGCTATGTTATAAAATGCCCTATCTGAAAATCAACAGTGTGATATTTAACTAGACTACATTTTAGAGATCAACAATGAAATATGCAACCAGGCTACACTATAAAATTATCCTATTTTAAATCAACAGTGTGATATATAACTAGACTACATTTTAGAGATCAACAATGAAATATGTAACCAGGCTACACTATAAAACTATACTATCTTAAATCAATAGTGTGATATTTAACTAGACTACATTTTAGAGATCAACAGTGAAATATGCAACCAGGCTACACTATAAAACTATACTATCTTAAATCAACAGTGTGATATTTAACTAGACTACATTTTAGAGATCAACAATGAAATATGCAACCAGGCTACACTATAAAATTATCCTATTTTAAATCAACAGTGTGATATATAACTAGACTACATTTTAGAGATCAACAATGAAATATGTAACCAGGCTACACTATAAAACTATACTATCTTAAATCAATAGTGTGATATTTAACTAGACTACATTTTAGAGATCAACAGTGAAATATGCAACCAGGCTACACTATAAAACTATACTATCTTAAATCAACAGTGTGATATTTAACTAGACTACATTTTAGAGATCAACAATGAAATATGTAACCAGGCTACACTATAAAATTATCCTATTTTAAATCAACAGTGTGATATATAACTAGACTACATTTTAGAGATCAACAGTGAAATATGCAACCAGGCTACACTATAAAACTATACTATCTGAAATCAACAGTGTGATATATAACTAGACTACATTTTAGAGATCAACAGTGAAATATGTAACCAGGCTTCACTATAAAAAAAAAGTGTGATATATAACTAGAATACACTATAAAACTTTCTTTTCTAAAATAACAATGCACTATGTAACCTGGCTACATTATCTTACATCAACAATGAAACATGTAACCGGGCAATAAAACTGTCCTATCTTAAATCAACAGTGAAATATGTAACCAGGCGATGCTAAGTAACTGTCCTTTCTCTCTGCTGGTTTTGTTAAACTCTAAAGGAAAATACGTCTGCAGTGCTGTATATGTGGCATAAACACATTCGTACTGATTTCATTTGCTGCACCTCAAAAAGGGACCCTATCTTGGGACTGCTGTGGCAGTACGCAGGTGTACAGTATGGTGCTTCTACAGTGAGCCTCCCATCTTGCCAACACTAAACAGACATAATAAATAAAGGACTCTTTGACGTGCCTGAAGCCATTGGGTACATGGTGCCAGATCCGTTGGCACTCTGTGGGTCATGTGATCAGTATCAAATTGACCTCCAGCTTAAAATGGGTACCAAGACCCAAGAAAGTCTTGGTACCCATTTTAAGCTGGAGGTCAATTTTAAGAAATCTGCCCAGATGTGGATTTAAACCCACGACTACCAGACCAGCAGAGAAGCATTTATTTGCTATGTAACTGCGCTCCGAAACTGACACAAATCAAGTAAAATCATCATCATCATCCTCTTCCACTTTTGCCGTCAAGTGTCGTGGGAAGGAATAATTTGCGTTTCAGCGCCCAATGGGTGGCACTGGATAGTGCCATTCTGTGTGACTACAATGATTTTGATGTTGTCAATCCATTTTCTTCTCAGGTGTCCTCTTGCTCTTGTATCAGATGTTCTTTGATGTAGGGCCAGTTCTGGTAGTTGGTGATGTTGCATACTAACGAGATGGCCAAACCATTTGATCTTCTGTTTTTTGATAAATGTGGCACATGGTGTTGATCCTTTTTCTTCTGCGTTCATCCGGAGTGTTTTTTCGGATGTAGTTGCGTTGTGCCTGTTTACAGCAGAGCTGCGATACGTGCGCCTTTCGGCTGACACATCCGATTTCTGCAGGCATTTGCTGACCAGGTTAACCTTCCCGGGTAGGTGTTGATCTCACTGTCTGTCTGAAAACAACATTTATTATTCGGTCTCGGATTGTTAAGTTGGCCGCTCTCCTCAGGCATCTCATCTCACAGGTGTTGAGTTTGCGTAAGTGTGATTTAGATAATGTCCAAGTTTAAGATTGGTAGCATAGGGTTGGTGTGAATATGCTGTTTATTATCTGTCATTTTGCGAACATAGGTATGTTTGAATGTTTCAGTATGGGTGATAGTTGATATGTAAGTGCACTTGCTGTTTGAAATCTGATTTCTATCTGCCATCTTCTGTGATCATACTTCCAAGATGTTTTAATTCTTTAACTTGTTTAAGAGATGTACCATTTATCTGAATATTTAGTGGATGAGGATATCTGCATTACTTCGGTTTTGGCTACATTTATACTCATATTGTATCTGCTGCATGTTGAACTCAGATTATTAGCATGATTTTGCAGTTTGCCCTTGTCGCTATAAAACAGGCACTGATCATCAGTTATTGCATGCGGATCTGCTGTTTCATCTGAAGTAAAGTGTTCAAAATTTTCTGAATCTGTTCTGCCAAGGCTTGCTTCTTTGGATATTCTGTCTATGTAGATATTAAATAGCAGAGGAGAGAGCACACATCCCTGTCTCACTCCAGTATTGACTTTAAACATATCCGATATACCTTCTTGTGTTCTTACTGCACTTTCGCTTGAGTGGTACGTGACTGATGTTTTCTAGCAATTGTCCTTGTATCCCATAGTCTTCAAGGATGGTCCATAATTTGTATTTGTCTACTCTATCGAAAGCCTTTTCCTGATCTACAAACACAATATTCTGCTGGTCACTATATGCAATGTTTTTTTTTTTACATATTTGTCTAAGTGGGAATAGTGCATCAGTGCAACTTTTACATTTCCTGAAACCAAATTGTACTTTGCTTAACTGTTTAACTATGGGTCTAGTTTTGTGTACATTTTCCCTGTATGACTCAGCAGTGATATACCTCTGTTTGTTTTGCATATTGTCTTTCTCATATTGAGAGATTCTCATATATTGCCTTTCTTTTTTCATATTGATACTCTTACTGCCTGTTGCCAATCGTCTGGGACTTTTCTTTCTTCCCACGCTATATTAAAAAGTCTTGTCAGCCATTTAACAGGGATGTTCTTATGTAGCTTTGCGATTTCTTGTTTGAATTCGCCTTTAACCGTATTTTCCTGAAGCCTCCTATAATTGATGACATCTGTTGTTACCTTTTTGTTTCTTATTTTCCTGCATGTTGAATTCTTTTTTTTTCTATTATGACTAATTTGTGATTAGTATCATGTAAAATGATGGTAGAAAATATCCAGTTTATAATTACCTGTTGTGGAATGAGCTTTGTCCTACTCTTAATAGCCTGCACATGAATCAAGGGTGGTCTCTGCACAGGTGGCTCATTTCCAGCAAGGTTCTAGAGTACAGAAGAACAAAGTTTAAAGTAAACACTACTGGAACGTCCTATTTTGCTATATAACTTATTTTCTTCAAGGTTAGATACCCATTTGGGACGCAGAGGTGTTTCCAAGGCAAGGCACCAGGGCCGGGTTATATACTGGCCAAGACCTATTGACGCGTCCTCGTCGAGCGTCCTGGGCAACAGGTCCCTTTGGGGTCCTGGCTAAAGTCAATAGGATCGCCGATTCCTCCGAAGTCAGAGAGTGTCTGCCTGTACGGCGAGGAACCACCAGTCTGCACACCAATAAGCCAGATATGGGACAACGGGTACTCATGCAAACCTCAGGTCCTGTATGACATCACACTGATGTTGGACAACAGGATGTCTTCATCCGACATACAGGACTTTGCGTTGGAGCTCAAGCCAACGAACACAAGAAAGCAAGCAAGCAAGCAAGATACCCATTTCATCCCCTCTATGAACACAGAATGCACTGAAGATATCTAGTTCACACCCTCTATGAACACAGAATGCAATGAAGATATCCAGTTCACACCCTCTATGATTACAGATTTTGTTGAAAATACCCAGTTCACCCCCCTCTATGAACACAGAATGCACTGAAGATACCCAGTTCACACCATCTATGAACACAGATTACAATGAAGACCCAGTTCACCCCCTCTATGATTACAGATTACAATGAAGACCCAGTTCACCTCCTCTATGATTACAGATTTTGTTGAAAATACCCAGCTCACCCCCTCTATGAACACAGAATGCACTGAAGATACCCAGTTCACCCCTCTCTATAAACACAGAATGCACTGAAGATACCCAGTTCACTCCTCTCTATAAACACAGAATGCACTGAAGATACCCAGTTCACCCCTCTCTATAAACACAGAATGCATTAAAGATACCCAGTTCACCCTCTCTATGAACACAGAATACATTGAAGATACCCAGCTCACCCTCTCTATGAACACAGATTCATCATCATCATCAAGTGCCGTGCCAGCTGGCGTAAGCGTTCATGGCTCTCCACAGATCTCGGTCTTTGGTTTTCTGGATCAACTCTGCTGCTGATATTCCTCCATGCCACCGTCTCAATCCATCCACCATCATTTCTCTTGGTCTGCCTCTGCCTCTCTTCCCCTCGATCTTTCCAGTTGTTACGATGTTCTCCAATGCCTCTCTTCTCATCACGTGACCGAAGAAAGATGTTTGTCTCTGTCTTATTGTTGTATGTAATTTTCTAGTTTCATTAGCCTGTTTCAGGCAGTCATCGTTAGTTACTCTGGCAGTCCAAGGAATTCGCAACATTTGTCTCAGGAACCACATCTCTGTTGCTTCTAATTTCTTCTTACTTTGTTCATTTACATTCCAAGATTCACTGCCATACAGCAAAACTGGTTCTACATAGCATTTCAGCACTCTCTTTCTTACTTTCAGTGATAGTGACTTATTGCACAAGATACTCTTCATTTTCTGAAATGCGGCTTTTGCCTGCCCTATTCTGCTCCTAATCTCTGTTGTACATCTTCCATCTGATGTTATAAATGCCCCTAGGTATCTAAAATTATTCACTTGGTTAAGGATTTTTCCTTCAATTTCTATGTCACATTTTGGTGTCACCATTTTCTTTGATATTACCATTGTTACTGTTTTCTTGATATTCAAGGAGAGTCCTTTCCTTGCACTCTCTGTTACTACAACGTCTAATAATTGCTGTAGGTCTGTTGAATTATCCGCCACCAATACTGTGTCATCTGCATAGCGTATATTATTTATATTATAACCTCCAACTAGTATTCCTAGCTTTATCTGTTCGTAACTACCCTCTTTATTTCCCATTTTTACACTGAAGATATCCAGTTCACCCCCTCTATGAACACAGAATGCACTGAAGGTACCCAGTTCACGCCCTCTATGAACACAGAATGCGCTGAAGCTACATGACGGTTTTGTTTCACATTTTAACTACTGACAACATCACAACACAAGCTGATTTGATCTAGCTGTATGTTGTGACCACAGCCCATTTAATGGGTTGTGATGGCACAATGTGGCAAAATGTGTATCAACTGTTGCTTACCCATTTTTCACCATTTTCAATGGCCAATGTTACCCCAATATGGGGATACTATGGTCAACCGTATAAAAACAAAGCAGGTTTGTTGGTGCAATGGCTAGAACGTTATGCTGACTATAGTCAGAAGAGGGTTCAATACCTGCACTCGCAGTTCACTGAGGGAAAGACTGATCACCTATTCCACCATGCACTCAGGCCTACAAAATGTGATGGTTCTGGCACTACACATACCCACAGCTGTTTCCTTCTATGGAACTGATTTTTTTTAAACACTAAAAGAAACAATTACAAAGTTCAACAATATAGGGGTTAATTCAACAACTTATAAAATGTTAACTAACTAAGTTAAAATGATTATGATTAAAATGATAATGAACCAGGGAAGGCTACCCCATTCAACAAATGCCTGCAGAAATCGGATGTGTAAGCTGATAGGTGCAAATATTGTAGCTCTGCTGTAAACTGACACAACACAATTACAACCAAAACAAAAAATATAAGAAGAAGAAGAAGATTATTATAATTGAAAAGAAAACCCTTTGACTGTTTCCTGATTTACCATGTAATTACCAATTATACTTAAACACAGATACACTTGCCACAGACAACGAATGCTTCCTGACTTACTATGTAATTGACCATTGCTCTGATAACATTGATACAATTGCAATAGTCCTTCATCGAGGGAAGGTACATCTTGAAAGAGCAAGCAGAAATGTCTGTAGAACTGTTGGAGGAAATACCCATATTGAATTAAGTAAAAAGAATGCAATGTATCTTAAACAATAATAATATTAATAATAATAATTTTTCTTACCCTTCTTCGTTGAATTTTTCCTCTTCTTCTTCATCTACTACTTTTTTGTCATCACTATCTTATTTTTCTCCTTTTTCATTGTCATCATCATCATGATCTTATTCTTAATCTTCATTGTCTTCTCGTCTTCTTTATCATCATCTTTTCTTCTAATTCTTCTTCCTTTCTGCCTGGCATCTCCAAGTGGAGCCAACCAACACAAGTCCTTTATAAACTTGTCTTAAGGAATTAAATGCATCAAATTAGTAAAAAACTATTTTATAACTTATAGACTTCTATTATATCAGGCTATTCTCACAATAATTACACATGTAATCTCTTAAACTTCCGGCTGTGCTGATGCCAAGGTAAGGAGTTCAACCCCAACACTGGTCAGCTGGGACTGTTGACTTCTCGTCCTTGACTTGAGGATGTAAATTACAAATACCTCAGAAGTTGGAGTGGATTCACCTGACGGCAAGGGACACTCATAATATGGAAATCTAATTCACAAGCGAAAATCATCCAGTGCACTCCTCAGTAGTGGCCACAACTAAAAGTAGTAGCACATGTATGGACTATGCTTGAGTTCAAAGCGAATGAATGGCGGAAAAACCCCACATATAATACTTGGGAAAAACCCACATATAATACTTGGGAAAAACCAACATATAATACTTGGGAAAAACCAACATATAATACTTGGGAAAAACCCATATATAATACTTGGGAAAAACCCACATATAATACTTGGGAAAACCCACATATAATACTTGGGAAAAACCCACATATAATACTTGGGAAAACCCACATATAATACTTGGGAAAAACTCACATATAATACATGGAAAAACCCACATATAATACATGGAAAAACTCACATATAATACTTGGAAAAACCCACATATACATGGAAACAACCCACATATAATACATGGAAAAACCCACATATAATACATGGAAAAACTCACATATAATACATAGAAAAACCAACATATAATACATGGGAAAACCCACAAATAATACATGGAAAAACCCACATATAATACATGGAAAACCCACATATAATAGATGGAAAAACCCACATATAATACATGGAAAAACCCACATATAATACATGGAAAAACTCACATATAATACATGGAAAAACTCACATATAATACATGGAAAAACTCACATATAATACATGGAAAAACTCACATATAATACATGGAAAAACTCACAGATAATACATGGAAAAACTCACATATAATACATCGAAAAGCTCACATATAATACATGGAAAAACTCACATATAATACATGGAAAAACTCACATATAATACATGGAAAAATCCACATATAATACATGGAAAAACTCACATATAATACATGGAAAAACCAACATATAATACATTGAAAAACTCACATATAATACATGGAAAAACCCACATATAATACATGGAAAAACCCACATATAATACATGGAAAAACACACATATAATACATGGAAAAACACACATATAATACATGGAAAAACACACATATAATACATGGTAAAACCCACATATAATACATGGAAAAACCCACATATAATACATGGAAAAACCCACATATAATACATGGGAAAACCCACAAATAATACATGGAAAAACCCACATATAATACTTGGGAAAAACTCCACATATAATACTTGGGAAAAACTCCACATATAATACTTGGGGAAAACTCCACACATAATAAATGGAAAAAACCCACATATAATACTTGGGAAAACCCCCCATATAATCCATGGAAAAACCCACATATAATACTTCAGGAAAAGTCCACATATAATACATGGAAAAAACCCACATATAATACTTGGGAAAAACTCCACATATAATACTTGGAAAAACCCATCAATAATACTTGGGAAAAACTCCACATATAATACAAGGAAAAAACCCACATATAATACTTGGGAAAAACCCCACATGTAATACTTGGAAAAACTCCACATATAATACATGGAAAAAACCCACATATAATACTTGGGAAAAACTCCACATATAATACATGGAAAAAACCGACATATAATACTTGGGAAAAACTCCACATATAATACATGGAAAAAACCCACATATAATACTTGGGAAAACCCCACATATAATACTTGGGAAAACCCCACATATAATACTTAGGAAAAACCCCACATATAATACATGGAAAAAAAAACACCATATAATACATGGAAAAACCCACATATAATACTTGGGAAAAACACATATAATACATGGAAAAAACCCACATATAATACTTTGAAAAAACTCCACATATAATACATGGAAAAAAAACCCATATAATACATGGAAAAACCCACATATAATACTTGGGGAAAACTCCACATATAATACATGGAAAAAACCCACATATAATACTTGGGAAAAACTCCACATATATTACATGGAAAAAACCCACATATAATACTTGGGAAAACCCCCCATATAATGCATGGAAAAACCCACATACAATACTTGGGAAAAACTCCACATATAATACATGGAAAAAACCCACATATAACACTTTACTATTGACAGTATTGTTGACGGTATTGTATCACAGTTTCACATATAATACTTTACTACTGACAGTTCTGTATCACAGCTTCACATATAATACTTTACTATTGACAGTTCTGTATCATAGCTTCACATATAATACTTTACTACTGACAGTTCTGTATCAGTTTCCCATATAATACTTTACTATTGACAGTTCTGTATCATAGCTTCACATATAATACTTTACTAATGACAGTTCTCTATCACAGTTTCCCATATAATACTTTACTATTGACAGTTCTGTATCATAGCTTCACATATAATACTTTACTACTGACAGTTCTGTATCACAGTTTCCCATATAATACTTTACTATTGACAGTTCTGTATCATAGCTTCATATATAATACTTTACTACTGACAGTTCTGTATCACAGTTTCACATATAATACTTTACTATTGACAGTTCTGTATCATAGCTTCACATATAATACTTTACTACTGACAGTTCTGTATCACAGTTTCCCATATAATACTTTACTATTGACAGTTCTGTATCATAGCTTCACATATAATACTTTACTACTGACAGTTCTGTATCACAGTTTCCCATATAATACTTTACTATTGACAGTTCTGTATCATAGCTTCACATATAATACTTTACTATTGACAGTTCTGTATCATAGCTTCACATATAATACTTTACTACTGACAGTTCTGTATCACAGCTTCACATATAATACTTTACTATTGACAGTACTCACAGCTTCACATATAATACTTTACTATTGACAGTTCTGTATCACAGCTTCACATATAATACTTTACTATTGACAGTATTGTATCACAGCTTCCACATATCAGTCACTGACACACAGCAGACTGAGAAAGGCTGAAGGGAGCTTCCCTAAAAGATGCACCGAATGGTACAATTATAGAGTGTGCAGGGAAACTAAGGAAGCGTCATGAAAAACGTCACTGAGAGGAGTTAGACTTGGGCTGCCATCCTGTTCGGACGCGACATGTCTTCTGGAGCATGGCTAACAGCCCGTTATGCCGCTCTTTGTGTTCAGCAGTGTGTATGTCAGATGTCAGGTACATTACATTCCTTGTGGAGTGATTGAGTGTCAGAAAATCGTCGACATATTAAAGTCAATTTGCGAGAGGAAAGTCTTTGTGGAGTTTTGTTCCAGTGGCTGTTTTTGGTCTTCAGTTAAGCAAGGAGAACTAGAAGGTATCAAATATTATTGTTATTATGTCAAACCCCAGATGCATCGGTAGCCTCGATAACTTCACTCCTTGGCAATGGGGTTTCGTACCGGTAGTAATGATTATGAACTTGTGATTTATTGTCAATTTATGACATATTTGCAGTAATTTAGCGAATCGAGCCATATACATATGAAGGACAAGGTCATCTAAAGATTCTCATAAAAAAATCGATTACGTCATTGTATTCAAATAATTTTGTGTGTAATAATCTCTAAAAAAATGAGTGATGACGTCATTATGTTGAATGTTTACAACACATCCGGAAAGTATGAAGATCTTATGATTTTAATTCAAGGAACTGTTCAACTACAATTTAATAGCATGATGAAATCGAGTGATGAAATTCAACAGCTATCACATTCAGTTGACGGAAGAAATGACTTAAGAACATTCATACGATAATGAAGATTCATTTGGCCATCATTGTTTACTAAGTACATTTGGTTGAACAAACAACAAATTGACAGTACTACCAGAATTTACGCAAGTTCAGTACATGTAATTATATTCATCTACATAAATATCAAATGTTTATTGATATTTCGGTGACACGAACATCATAACATTATCTAAAATGTTGTTACTGTTGGTTCTGAAAATGGAATATCTTTATTACAGTTAACAAAGATGTGAAATTTGAACTCAGATCACGATACCATTTGTCATTTGATCATATTCAAGTACAATTCGTCTTCACAGATACAGGAAAATGTAGTTCAACGTGAAATAAATCGACATATAAACTGTTGTAGTCATAGTTGTGTTAAAGTGAAGGAAAGCGTACATGGACAGTAAATTATTACTCTTCAAGACGTATGTGTGATAGAAGAGCATGAAAATTGCGTTTGGACCAGGATGTTGTTCGACGGTATTCGAAAATCTCGACTGTGATCTACAGTATTACTGGTTCATCATTTGAATCCGTATCGCTTGTTCTCATCTACTTCGGTTGCTGACCTGGTATGAGGCACGCCGAAAGAGACAACTACCGATCACCTGATAGTAACTCGTAAAAAGATGCTAATAACACAGCATCGAACTGTATGATCCACACGTCAGATTCCGTATACTCCAGTTCACATTTTTTGTCTCAAATACTTGATCCTTGAAATGCTTGAACCTATGTGCCAACATGTTTGTTGTTACACACAAGAATACGTCAGAAAAATAAAAAGACAAACAGTTGTCAGAGGAATTACATATATACGCAGTTCTCCAAGAACGTTCGAAAGAAATTTCTTGAAGTACAACACAAGACTATAAATGTACATTTAAACAGTTGAAATTCACTGAACTTTGAAAATTTCATTAATCATTTAATTCCTGGAAACGATAGTTTGGATGAAGTTAAATTGATACGTGAACATTGAGAATTAAACACTTGGATGAAAGCAAGTGAATCTTATTTCAAAATTATGAACCAATATTCTCAGAACATTCATATATATTATTTATTCTTGAATTTGAGAAATTTTATGAAACAATTCGAATGCAATGAAATTCGATTATTCGGAACATGAAAAAAAAAAAAAAAAAAAAAAATTCTTGCGTACAGTAAAGGTCAATTTTGAGAACAGAATTTATCGAAAAGTACAGTGTTACAATGAATGTCAAGAAACCAAATGATAATTATATCTTAAAATACGTACTTCAATGAAGACAGTATGAATTACATACACGAAACAGTCTACATTCAATTATGAAGCTAAAATCATGACCAGGATACGCAATCATACGTTATCAAGTTACGAATTTGGTTCGATACATACTTCTTTGGCTACATTATCAAATCTGAGAGATATCAATGCATGTTTCAACTTTAAGGATATTTTCTCACATCGTACTGCTTTTAAGAAATTGCTCAAAGACATCGAATCACCAAAACCGCAAATCGATATTCGAGACCAGAAGAAGTTCCAATCAACATATTCAACATAGACTATAATTGTTCGAGTAAGGCCAATCGATCGCCTTGGATACATCGTTCGAGACTTCGTTATATCAATGTCCGATTATTCAATCATGAAATTTACTTCAATCGTTCTATACAGTGGAATATTCGTTTTAGAGAACAATCAACCATGGATAACGATAACTTTATCAGTGATAGATTGTAAACATACACAGATATGGTCGAAGAACTGTGTTATAAGATGGAAATACAGATACTAAAATATGAATGACATTTAAAGACGTACCAGTCGTCTAATACACCTGAAAGTTAAAGGATAATTTAATTTAATTTACATCGTCATGAATAAAAGAATGTCATGTTGTTCTCACGTGAATTCAGCACGTGATTAAGGGTGTTCATGAGTTCAATGATAGTAAACTAGGTGAATGGTGTTAATTTGTTGTCTTCGTTGGGGATGGTCATTTAATCTGTTGTATTTATGCTAAATTGTAGTATACAGATCCTTACATATTGTTTTGGACTATTCATGTGGTCTTACGGATTAGTTTTGATTTACTGCTTGATCATACGCAAAGGTTTGTCATTTGTTGTTATAATAAAGGTACAGAGGAAAACACACGTGGTGTGAGGGTGCAGTGAGGTGTACTGGGATAGAAGCAACTCCCCTGAGCGGATGTAACAGTACACTAGAATTGTACCAGGATATGCGAATATGGAGGTGTACTATGGACTAACCAGCGTCATTAGTCTAAGAGGTTTGGGGAAACTCTCTTTGAGCTAATGCGAAGGCAGTCGATATCATACTGAGATATGATCGTCAGAAAGTTAAAGATGATTTATGGATACTAACTTATATGGTTATATCAGCATTTTACAAGCACCGATGGGCAGATTAAAGCATTATGAGTTAGCTTCTCTACATACATGTGTGAGCATTGGGCAATGATACCACATTACAACAGTCGATTGAAGAAGAAGATTTATCATGTTGGAGTATGAAGAGTATTAGTTTATCCTTGAAGGAGAAGAAAAGAATATTTACGGAAATATGATTAGTTAATTGATCATTATTTACACAAAGAGAGCTGGTGCTATTATAACATTGCTGGTTTAATGAATTATATTGTTGTATTATTGGTACGGCACTTAATAATATTAGAAATATCCCTTAAATTAGAATGTGATCAGCGACAGCCTCTACCTCACCTACAGCCATTAAATGATAACACAAGATATATACATAACCAGCGACAACGAGGATTAGCAACTGATACAGACGGCATGATACCGATTGATACTCTCGTCCACAAATCCGGGTTTTGACCTAGAGTGAGGACAAGTTAGGGACTAATGGTATCATTAGTTGGTCCGGCCCTCCCATAGGCCGGCCACATGACGTTCACCGTGGGTGTGAGCAGGAGGGCATGCCTGTCAGTAATTTTTTTTTTTTTTAAGGGTTAATAACGGGAACCATAATGTCATGTTCAGCAATTGATACAACTTAGGTTGTTAGTGATGCTATTTGTCATGGGTAATGAATGTATATGAATTAAATGATGATATCATTTAATTTGTAGGGCGGGGGGCATAATGCCACATATCAGTCACTGACACACAGCAGACTGAGAAAGGCTGAAGGGAGCTTCCCTAAAAGATGCACCGAATGGTACAATTATAGAGTGCGCAGGGAAACTAAGGAAGCGTCACGAAAAACGTCACTGAGAGAGGAGTTAGACTTGGGCTGCCGTCCTGTTCGGACGCGGCATGTCTTCTGGAGCATGGCTAACAGTCCGTTATGCCGCTCTTTGTGTTCAGCAGTGTGTATGTCAGATGTCAGGTACATTACATTCCTTGTGGAGCGATTGTCAGAAAATAGTCGACATATTAAAGTCAATTTGCGAGAGGAAAGTCTTTGTGTAGTTTTGTTCCAGTGGCTGTTTTTGGTCTTCAGTTAAGCAAGGAGAACTAGAAGGTATCAAATATTATTGTTATTATGTCAAACCCTATATGCATCGGTAGCCTCGATAACTTCACTCCTTGGCAACAGCTTCACATATAATACTTTACTACTGACTGTTCTGTATCACAGCTTTACATGTATTACTTTACTACTGACAGTTCTGTATCACAGCTTTACATGTAATACTTTACTACTGACAGTTCTGTATCACAGATTCACATGTAATACTTTACTACTGACAGTTCTGTATCACAGCTTTACATATAATACTTAACTACTGACAGTTCTGTATCACAGCTTCACATGTAATACTTTACTATTGACAGTATTGTTGACAGTATTGTATCACAGTTTCCCATATAATACTTTACTATTGACAGTTCTGTATCACAGCTTTACATATAATACTTTACTACTGACAGTACTGTATCACAGTTTTACATATAATACTTTACTACTGACAGTTCTGTATCACAGCTTTACATGTAATACTTTACTACTGACAGTGCTGTATCACAGCTTTATCTCCCAGCATATTTTCAAATGACAGCTGCATTTTTTTCCTGTTTAGGCGGGTGACACTTAATTGTTTTTTTTTCTTCATTTTTACCCCTTGAGGGCGCCATAATGGTTTGATGTGTATGTTTATTTTTGAGATAATGAGGTGGTGGTCTGTTCAACATTCGTGATTTTGTCACCCAAATGTCTTGTTTGTCACTCCTCCTGACAATGACATAGTCAATGAGGTGCCAGTGTTTTGAGCGAGGGTGCATCCACGATGTCCTATTTCTCATGGGAAGATGGAAAATTGTGTTGGTGATCAGGAGATAGTGTTCAGCACAGGTCTGAAGAAGGAGGAGTCCATTGCTGTTACAATTTCCGACTCCGTACTTTACAATGATGCCACTCCAAGACACGGTGTCCTTGCCTATTCTGGCATTGAAGTCCCCAAGGAGTATAAGTTTGTTTCCTTAGGGAACAAATGTTAATACGTTGTGGAGGTCTTCATAGAACTTGTTTTTGACGTCATCTTCATTGGTCATGGTTGGTGCGTAGACACGATGGTTGCATGCTTCTTTCCTTTCATCAGGGGTAACTTAATGGTCATAAGCCTGTCATTTATAGCCTTTAGAAAGTCAGCTAGTTTGCCAAACAGGGCCGACTTAATGGCAAATCTCACACCGGATTGGTGTCTTTCATCGCTTTTCCTTCCACTTCAGAAGCATGTGTAGCCAGCACCTACTTCACAGATTTGGCCTTCATCTGCAAGTCGCGTCTCGCTCAAGGCTGCAATGTCGATGTTGTACCTGCCCAGCTCTCTCCCAATCAGTGCTGTTCGTCTCTCTGGGCCCGACACGCCGTCTCTATCAAGTAAGGTGCGTAAATTCCAAGTTTCGATTGTCATGCCTCACATATAAGCCTCACATTTTCTAATCAATTTATGGCTTTAATTTGTTCTTAAAGGACTGTCTCATTAATTTTTCTATCCAACCATGATATTCTGTGTATTTCCCCTGAAGTCACATTTCTACTGTCATTAAATAATTCTCAGTTTGACTGTTTATTGTCCAGGTTTCACACACATACAACAGTCTAGGTTGAATATTGCACTCTACTGCTTTTTTTCTCACTGCCATTGGCAGCTTTTTACTGTTTCCTATCTTGCAAAAGGCTACATTTACCATAGCTATTCTTGATCTAATCTTTATAATGCACCTTCTGTCATAATATGATCATACAATGATGATTGTCTTGTCCTGATATGCATAATCATCTGCCTTGTCAATTTGTGTCCTGTAGCACTTGGACTTTGGTCTTTATAGCCATTCATTGATTTGTAGCTTTCTGCGAAAGAACTACATTATTCATGAAGAGACCTACCTAATTGAAGGTAGGACAATCTGGCTGATTGGCTACCTCAGTACATTATCAGCTGCCATTTCACCCCTGCTACTAAACTAAATGGGGAGCCACACCAGTGCAGTGGCAAGCACACCTGCCTGCCAGCTGTGGTCATGTGTTTGAATTCTCAGCGAGGCAGATTTTTTAATGGCCTGAACTTGAGTTGACCCAGTTTAACATTGGCACAGGAAATATCATGGGAGGTATAAGTGGCCAGTGGGACACTGACCACATGACCCATCGATTGCCAGTTGGTCTATACAAATATAGGACTAGCACCATATACCTAATATGCCTCAAAGCGTTGAAAAGGTTCCTTTACTTTCTTTATTTAAACTTGTCTAAGGTACGTAGCGAAGGGGTTACGGACGCGATTCGTAATTCTGTATACCCAGGTTTGAAACACAGCGGTGTTGGTTTTTTCGAAAAAGGTATAGGTGCAGGTCATTCAGAAAGCAGTGGCAAACTAATGAGTGTAAAACTTGCCCAGGAATCATGAACAGCCAAAATGCTGGGGTTGACTGCTACGTCCTGTGAAGGACATGCAACTAAAAAGGTACATGGTCAATCATTTCAATGTTCATCTCAATGACAATGACACCTTGGTCTACTTCGAATTTGCAAATATAAAATAATATTTACATAAAATGTAATTTATATATTGTGATCAAGAAGATATGTAATTTACATTTTGTTAAAATGAGGATATGTAAGCTAAGACACTACTTACTCAAAGTTCTTGAAGTGCAGTAGATGGCACAGACGCAGAAATACTGTAACATGAGATATTAAATAATGTGTTTGTTAACTCAGGCAAAACGTTATCTAACAATCAATAAATCTAGATACAGCTAAGGGTCAGAGAAGAGCCATGGTGTTAATGGGGGCCCTTAAAGGAAGCAAAGATCTGTAAAGCTGTAACCTACCATACAAGCGACTAAGGAGGCTAGCTATCTTACCCAGTAGAAAACGTTAGTTGCAAAATCCAACGAATCGTGAACAAGTCCACAAAGGGGTTAGCGTGAGTTGGTTGAGGGCTTATTCTCCATTGGAGGATGACAGGCAGCAGCAGAAGAAGAAGAAAACACAAGAAGGGGCCAGAAATGCTTAAATGTGTGGTGTCTGTTTTTAACTTGGTAAGTGAAGGGGAGAAGGTGTGTGTGTGTTGTACCTTTCATGCTTTTCTTGAACTCTGGTGTCAGAGTGCCCGACTTCTTCAGCTTGAATTTGTGTAAGGTTTAGTTCTTTTAGACATCAAAGGTAATTGGCAGTCTGTCTATCCATGAGAAAGTATGTTTTCTCCTAACAATTTTTTTACAGCTATAATCTTATGGCCTGCTCTTTAACTACGGGATCTTTAACTTGCAGCAAAGACACAGAACATCCTGTTTTTCACCCTTATCTGAGAAGGTTATTATCTAATGCCACAACCCAAGATATCAGGTGGGGAGTGTGATATCATTAGAAACTGGTGGTTCTTATCGAAATTCCTACCGTCCACTGGAGATAGCATGGTAACTTTTGAGCTAGACATGGACACTGAAATTGCTGAGCAATGCCGCATTTGTAGCCATGCAAATTATGCCACAGTCTAAGATAATTCAAAGTTTCTTGTAATTTAGTCACAAAGACTTTAACATCTACAGTATTAGTGAACCATGAGTGTGTCTGTATGATTATATGATTACCAGTTACTTGCTTTACTCTGTGTATCCCACTATGGATTATTATAGCTCAGAGAATTGGGGGGGGGGGGGGGGGGGCCACAATTTCATTCATATTTTCACTACACATGAATATTTTCCATAAGTGCTCCAGTCTCCTCCCACAGATCGCAAAATGAGAATCTCATTACAGTGAACCAGCACAATAACCCTGGCAAGGATCCAAATGTATTGGTACACCAGAATCATGCATGCTATAATGATCCTTTTATAGATGGATTTTATCATTTAAAACTGAACCCGGACAGCAGCCAATTCTAATCAATTTTTTTTTCCACTCCAACTGTCGAGGGATTGTTAATATGCGCAACATGCACACAGTTTCTTCAACTTTTTCAGCCTCATCTGAGAAGGCTAGACATCTGTTCCAATACCCCAGGATTGGGGGGGGGGGGGGGGGGGGGAATGTACCACTCTCTTTCCATTGCTGTAGAAATCCAAACAGTGCATGCTGTGGATCGAACCAGGTCTGCACAAGTTAGTGACTGTTGCTGTACCTCTAATCCACCTCCACCACCTTCTGGTTATATTACTCATCATCATGTGCTCTTCCAACTGGTGTAGATGTTTATGCATCTCCACAGATCACGGTTCCTGAATCAATTCTACTGATATTCCTCCATGCCACTGTTCCAGCATAATTTCTCTGTCTGCCTCTGCTTCTTCTAATGCTGATGTTCCCAGCTGCAACTGTGTTTTTATAACAGCTATTTTATTTGAAAGAGAGTGATGTTTTCAAGTTAGATTCATGATACCGAAGCACCAAAACTCAGACAAAATAAAGTTGTCAGGTGCCAAACAAGATCAATCAAAGAGAGCGCACACTCTTCTACATCAATTTAAACAGTTTGAAACTTACCACAGCCGCATACATAGGAGTCATATCCTGCATGGTGCGCAGCTCGGCCTTCTGAAATTAATGACAGATATTAAGAAATCATTACAGCTCTGCCTTCTGAATTTAATGACAGATATGAAGAAACCATTACAGCTCGGCCTTCTGAAATTGATGACAGATATTATTACACCATTACAGCTCGGCCTTCTGAAATTAATGACAGATATTAAGACACCATTACAGCTCAGCCATCTGAAATTAATGAAAGATATGAAGAAACCATTAACTCTTTTCTGTACATGAATCATTGCATTCTGTGTAAAGTAAGTAGTCCATTTGATTTTTCTCAGAGCAAAAGAACCATTTTATCCTGTATGAATAGATCATTACATTCTGTATAGAGTAAATAGAAGATTCTATTCTGTACAGACAAAATAGGTCATTTTATTTTGTACAGAGTACAAGAAGCATTTAGGAGCTGTGGCAGCACAGTAGCTAGCACGCTTGCTTGACTGGCCTGGTGGTCATGTGTTCAATTCACCCTTGAGATGGGGATTTAAAAAGAAATTGACCTGGGCTCTAAGGTCAACTCAGCCTAAACCAGGTACCAGGAAATATTGTGGGGAGTAAAAATGGCGAGGATGATACTGACTCATCAAATGCTCCTTGGTCTATAAAAATAGGGGGCTAGCACAATATACCTTTTATGCCTCAAGAAGTGGGAGAGGGTTCGTTTTTTAACTTTACAAATACCATTCTATATAGAGTAAAAGAACCATTCCTATAAAGTAAATAGAACATTCTATTCTGAACAGGAATTTTTAAAACCATTCTATAGATTAATGGAATCATTAAATTCTGTATGGAACAAAACATAAAACCATTCTATACATTACCATAACCATTAAATGTTGTATGGAACAAACATATAACCATTCTATAGATTAACAGAACTATTTAATTCTGTATGGAACAAAACATAAAACCATTCTATAGATTAACAGAACTATTTAATTCTGTATAGAACAAAACATAACATCATTCAACTTCACACATAAGCAAACATGTTTAGAACAGGAAAGCAATATTATCAACAACTGTCTTTCTCATGACAAATACCCTATCAGTGTGTGAAGCGATAGACCTTCACCACAGCATAATAAGCTGGAGTGACCCGTTCTCTTCCTTGCTCTCCTTTCATTCCAGACAATCCTGGAAGTTTCTGAAAATTATAACCTACCCATTTGACGAGGATGTGCTGAGCTTTCTTCTGCCTCGAATGGAGCACAGGCCTTCAAGCCAGCACCTTGTAGTCTTGTTCCTGGCAGGCTGGGTTTTGCAGCTATGGTTGTCTATGGGATGAGACAGCAGATCTAACGCCACGCCTTCTTAGTTGTCCTTTACGACATGCATGATGGGATAAAGTGTGACTACTCTTTGCTTCCCTTATGGGTCCCGGAACATACGATGGGTTGAGCATTTATCTCTTGCAGAATGTTGCGATTATCACCAACCCCAGGTTGATTTATGAAGCAATATTAGTTCAATAGTTTGCCATCGATTTCTGAACGATAGATCAAAGTATAAATCCAACTGATCAGTGTGGAGAACAAATCCACTACCCATCCATTAGCGCACAGGAAGTTTACCAGTGCGTTAAATCCCACAGCCATGCTGACCTCTAAATATGACCTATCTGTGTGATTTCTGCAGTATGTACCTGACCAGACGCAGCAAAATATACCAGGCAATAAATTGTGCAATCTACTGTTTGTGTCTTTGTTATTCAAATTCACTATGGGAAAACGTTTTGAATCTCAAATTGGTTGGGGAAACATTCTGCCACTACTATTTTTTTTTTAAATAGTCATTTTGAAACTTACCCCCAGCATTCAATTCAGCATTTGTTAAAACAATGGTTGGCTGCTGCAATATCAATCCTGTGATACGATCACTGAAACAGAATATGCATTTCAATGTAGGGATCCCATACAGACAAATACATTTACAGATGTCTTTACGTTCAACTTAATGCTTTGTTTTCTTTGCTTCTCTTTCTTCTAGGAGAGAGCATAACATCTAATTATGCAGCACGCCAACTCTGTGGTTGGTATCCCATATAGAAAACACATTCACAGATGCCTTTATGTTCAACTTGATGCTATGTTTTCTTTGCTCTTTCTTCGAGGAGAGTGCAGATAGAGCAACACATCTAATTATGCATCATGCCAACTCTGTGGTTGGTGTCCCATATAGACAAATACATTCACAGATGTCTTTATGTTCAACAGAATGCTTAGTTTTCTGTGTGCTTCTTTCTTCGAGGAGAGTGCAACACATCTAATTATGCATCATGCCAACTCTGTGGTTGGTGTCCGACACTGGCATACATCTCTGTGAGGTTTGCTTCCTCTGGACAGATCCCATTCAAAGTAATGGGCTCTAAGTAAAGTTTAGGACCTTTCAGATGCCCTAAGACACATCAGGCATGCAGTGCTAGACCCATATTTGTATAGACCAATCGACACTCTGTGGGTGATGTGGTCAGTGTCAAGACATTTCTTGGTACCCATTTGAGGCTGGACTGACCTGGGAGCAAAGCAAATTTTGTTTTAAAATCCTAATCTGCCTTGATGCTGATTGAACCCATGTGCACCAGGCCAGCAGGTGAGTTTGTTTACAGTCCTTGCACTCATACCATTGTATGGAAACCAATGCAAGGCGGTCTGCTTCCAAATCTCCCCCAGGTGCGTTTCGAACAAATTGCATTCGTAACCCATTCACCACAGAGCCGGGTAGCAAAGAATGGGTTGCAAAGAATGGCAACACTGTAACCTAACTTGCATGTTGTAAGAGGCAGACTAATTACCTCATCCCATAGACAATGTTAGCTGCTAAATCAACCAATCATGAGCAAGTCTACAAAGAAATTGGCATGAGTTGGTTGGGAGCCTATTATCCATTGAGAGATAAAAGACAGAAGAAGAAGTGTTGAAAATGGAAGGCAAACCTACCTTACAAAAATGCAGTAAGCTGGATGTGCCATATCAAAGGCACAAATATGGCAGTTCAAATCCAAACTGACACAATGCAACTATCAAACTTATCAGGACGAATTATTAAGAAACAAGTACAAATGTAGTGTCACCTGTGAAGTACATCATACAGTTCGTGCAGATTTCCAGTCTTGAAAATCTCTAAGGACTTCAGAGGCTAAATACAAGAAGAAATGCCTGTGAGTTTGGTTGTGTTGGATTATGGGAAATGGTCGAGATAAAATGTAATCATTGTTACTTCAATCAGTTACCACAATACCACTCAAAAGTAATAAAGTAAAGGACCCTTTTATGCACCATAGGGCACACTCATGTGGTTCTAGATCATATTATTACAGACCAATCAGCACTTCGAGAGTGACGTGATAAGTATCATACCGGCTGTCTTCACTTCACACAATATTTCCTGGTACTCATTTTAGGCTGGGTCGATGCGTGAGCCCAGTTCAGTTTTAAAAATCTGTCCTGACCAGAGCAGCAGGTGAACATCTAGTCCTATATAATTATGGCTCCCAGGTGATCAGGGGAAATACGGTAATACTGACATTATTTTTAAAAAGGATAGTGTGAAGAAAAAAAAAACAAATCACCACAAACAAAGCTAATAATTAGGGAAAATGAATCAGCCATCCAGGATAAAAGATAATTAAATAAATGGTACTGAAAAATGAGGATTTTCTCAAATAAATGCATTGTAATTAAAACTAGGGAAAATTTGACCACACCTATATGCCACAAATTTATCAACAACACAAATGAGAATTGAGAAATAATGCCATATCTCTGTTGCTTTCATGTGTAAATTATCTATCATATCTTCAATCCATATATGGTGTGGTCTTCATCTTCGCCACTGCCATCACGAGGTGTTTTGACCAATCACACGTAAATGTTATAAAATGTGTGGCAATTGGATTAAAGTGGGTTGCATCAATTATTCATTCATCATGTCATCCCGATAAGTGTGGGCAGTCATGTTTCGCCATCTCACACGATCACCAGTCGTGGATCAGCTTTGTGTTCTTGTCTCGACAATACCATGTGGCCAAGCCATTCAGGTATTTACTTCTCTGCCTTCCCCTTGTTCTTTTCCCCTCAATCTTGCCAGTTATTACTAAGTTCTGAGTTTGGTAATGATCTAGAAAAGTACCCAATGTTGTGAAATATTACATTGCAGAACAAATGTTTTATTTATTGAACTCTAATTTATAATTAAGTGGAAACTGTCCGGCAAGGACAGATTCTGTTTCATTTTAATGAGCTGAGACATGAAACACTGCCTGAATGGCAAGCAGAGATGTGTCACAGTTATGAAGTTGTTAATATGGTAGCAGACATGTTGTATTATAATGCAATGACAATGTTTCAGCAATATATAAGGCCATGGCAGATACAGGAAGTCGCTTCAGTCAATTAACCATCCCATGGCACTTAATCTGTTAAATTATTGAATACATAATTATTTTATGCTGTAGACTGTAGACAGAATTATTTTATGCTGTAGACAGAATTATTATATGCTGTAGACAGAATTATTATATGCTGTAGACAGAATTATTGATCAAACCTGAAAAATCAGGACCCATACTATTGTAATTTGCTGTAATATTACACTTAAAGATAAGAAAGTCTAGTGTATTATATACTAAATGAAAGAGAAATGGAACGACATTGCAGAAAAGTTCAATGTTTTGGAGTATTTTATGTTAAGTTAGATGTTTATTTTAGAAATATATGCATGCTGAAAAAATCATTTGGAAAGCTGAACACAAATTTCCTCCTTACCTAAGGTCTTTGAAAACATATTTTTATTGCAGTGTAATCATTACACCCAATACATATCACAGTAACACTCTATGGGGAACAAAAGGCAGCAGTGAGCGCATGTGATCATGCAACAGATTGGTTTGATTTAGAAAAGGAGTCAGAGATAGTTGTAGTTTGTTCTGTTTTATGTTTAAATTTTATACTAAAACATTCATTAGGAATGGTAGAAAAAATATTGACAAGGAACAATATGATCCTTTTGTAATCAAGATATATAAATACTGGAAGTACAATATTCTGACTACACTCTGTTATTATCAGCAACAAAACTGGGAACTGAGAAACTAAAAGAATCAGTGCAACATTAAAAACAAAATGTATATCTCAATGGAACAAAACCCAAAAAATAATGACAACCAATAAAACAAATATGGCAATAGATATATTTATCAACAGAGAGACATTAAAGAAAGTGAATTGTTTTGAATATCCAGGTTCTCTGCTGATGGACAATGGAAAAGTGATGATACAAACAAACACTGCTATAAAAACTTAACACAAGTAAATAAAACATTTATTGATCAGAACGGACAAAACAACAAAAATCAGAACACAAGTTAGTTGCATATCCTTTTCAGGACGTCACAGTTAACCCCAGCATTTTTTGGCTGTTTGTGATTTCTTGGCAAGTTTACGTTCAGTAGTTTGTCAGTGCTTTCTTAACGACTGGCGCTCGTACTTTTGCAATGGAAACCAATGCAAAATGAACTGCTATCAAATCGTCTGCAGCTGTGTTTCAAACGCGGTATGCCGGATTACAAATTGCAATCGTAACCCATTTGCCACTGAGATGGCAAAATACAAAGGGCATGCATATTTCCTGTGGTGACATATGGGTGCTAATTCAGGAAGTTTAACACATCCGCTGAAGAGTACACATCCGCCTTTGAATATAAATGTGACCTACCCTGGACAGAACTTCACCCATATAACAGTCTTTCCAAATGTCTCTCCACCATAGCTAAATGTCCTGCCTCTGCTGCTGTTATGTGTAAATTATCCATCACATCCTGAATCCATCTACATTGTGGTCTTCCATTTCTCTGACACACCCCCCCCCCCCCAAAATGACTTTTAAAGACTTATTTTATGTCTTTTTATGTCCAAAATATTTAATCTTCCTCATTTTTGTTTTATTTCAATATCCAGTGTTTTTCAATAGAGAGTTTTTGTTGGATAGATATGTTTGTTCTCTTTTTCATCTAATTAATTTGTAATATTCTTCTGCAACATTCATACAATCAAAGTACAGGTCAACAATTTTACATTTTAAGTTGTGAGGAATCTGACTGGCAAAAAAAAAAAAGGAAGTAGTCCTGACCAAAGAATAAAGACTGACAAAATTATTAACTCTTGTATACATTTATAGACCAATTCACTATCAATCAGATAAATTAAAAATTGCAGAATCCAATGCTTCATTAACCCTTTACAGGTCACAGCGTCCGATTCCGGCCGATGCCATAAAACGATCGTAGCGTCCGATTCCGGCCGATACTATTATGCATTGTAAAATAGCGATCTCTCGGCCTTCCGACACTTCTGACTGCTACTTTCGCTTTCGCCGACAGCTTGACAACGTGGCCGCCATTTGTAAACGCGATAGTATGAATTTTAACGGACTTTTAAGGACAATTTTTGATAGTTTTCGGGATTTTTATGCTGTTTTTCAAAATGGATTTCGGCGATTCTTCAAGTGATAGCCGAGATTTCGCTAGGTTCATTTTAAATGACATTAAAGGGCACGAAGTTGACTATTAATCGGAGCTAGATATCAGTGCAATGCGTTACTTTGCATTAGCAGTCTGAGTCGGACTTTAAAGAAAGTGATTATGATTCTGAAAATGTGTTTGTAAATTGCCGTATAGATGACGGAAAATCACAAGCAACATGCCGTATTTCGTAAATATTTGTGTTCATATATGATTACCGACAACAATCACGTGAGTAACATATTCTACATGCTTTACCCTTCATTGTGTTGTTTATTTAACTAAAATCGGTTGACTAACACCTTATTTGTGATGTTTTTACTAACGCGACCCGAAATTTTACCAAACCTGAAAAAATCTTGCCCGTTCAGGGCTAGAAAATGGACAAGCGTCTGCCCTGTAAAGGGTTAAAACACTGAGTAAAACACTTAAGTCAAACAATTTAAATACAAGATCAACTATGAGATAAGTGATTAGAAATTGTGATTGTAAAGTGAGATACTCACCTTTCTAAGACAGTGATTAATATGTTTTGTATCAAAAATTGTGGGGAATAAAGCATGGATATCTTCCTTGAATAACTTGTAGTTATCTAAATGGTAAGATGGAGAAATATTTGATCAGATTTCAAGCAGTGACATCTCTAAACTGTAAATAATTGGAAAATGTAATGTAATGTAACTGTAAATAATTGGAAAATATAATGTAATGTAACTATAAATAGTTGGAATTCATCAAGTTGAAAAGTTCAGTATCCTTGTTGCATACTGGAGAACAAACAAACTTTATTTTCAAAGGGTCACAAATTGGGCATGCTTCCAATCACTCATCTTTCATACATCAATTATCTATTGTGCGTGTTACATTCACATAGAAAGAACATTGTCAAATGAAGGTTGTGAACATAAACAATACATACTACCATATAATGAGACAGGCAGGCAGGCAAGCTGGCGAATGTGCACACGCATGCGCACACACACACACAGACACATGTATAAACACTTACATACACACATACATACATTATTTACACAAACTCGCAGTTATACACCCATTCAATAACTCACAAACATGCTGCTAGGCCCTTATTTTTCAACCAGTCGGTACATGATGGATCCGTGTATGTACCATCCTGGTGCCTTTAGCTTTCTGGTACCCATTTTAATGAAGCTTGATTGACCTCAGAGTTTTGTGGTCCTTGATAAGATATCTCTGCATCAAAAGATATTTGAATCCAGGATCACCTGGCCATAAGCCATGGATCCTAATTCATAAAGAGTAGGCTGTAAATTTCCGCAGCTCTGGCAAAATTCTCCATCCATCATGTTCCATACCGGAAAGTGGGCGGTCATGACTTGCCATTTCACTCGATCACCAGAGTCGTGGATCAGCTCAGTGTTCCTGTCTCAATCATGCCATGTGGACAAGCCATCCAGGCATTTACTTCTCGGTCTTCCCCTTCGATCTTGCCAGTTGTCACAAAGTTCTCTTAATCTAATTCATTTCTTCTCATAACATGTCCAAAAAATGTTGACTTTCTACGTCTAATTTTTCTAATCAATTTACGATTTTCATTTGTTTCCTGTAGTACTTGGTCATTTGTTTTTCTGTCTGTCCATGGAATTCTTTGCATTCTCCTCAGAAACCACATTTCTACAGCCATCAGATGTTTTTCAGCTTGACTGCTCATTGTCCAAGTTTCACATCCATACAAAAGTACAGGCTCTATGTAGCACCTCAACACTCTTTTACTCGTTTCAATTGACATCTTTTTATTGGTCAGTATGTTTTTCATCTTGCTAAAGGCTACTTTCGCTGTGGCGATTCTTGTTCTAATCTCTTCAAGGCATCTCCTATCAGATGTTATGACTGTTCCAAGATAATTGTACCGATTCACTTGTTGAAGAATATTCCCATTTACTTGTATATTACATTGTGGTATTTCGTTCTTCCTAGTCACGACCATAATCTGTGTCTTTTTACAATTTAATTCTAACCCCAGTTGTTCACTGTGTGCAGCAACCGCATCTACTAATTGTTGCAGATCCTGCTCATTGTCTGCAATCAATACTGTATCATCCGCATATCTCATGTTACTGATGTTTCATCCTCCAATGATGATTCCATTTATATCTTCTATATTTCTGAAAATATTTTCACTGTATATTTTCAGAAATGTAGAAGATATAAATGGAATCGGCATTGGAGGACGAAACATCAATAACATTAGATATGAAGATGATACAGTATTGAGGCAACATCAGGTAAAATTCTACAAGCTTAAAAAAAAACTGCTCACAATACAGTATGCACTGTATATAAACCATGTGATTCTGGAAAGAAAGGGAAAACCACCACATTAATTTTCCTAGAATAACACTAAGTTGAGAGACGATCAGAAAGACAGATTTACAGTGAAGTGACATGTTCAGAAAACTTCATACCAGTCTCTAGACTGAATAGCCTTATAATAACAATATGAATAATTTTTTTGAAAAATATAACATAAACAAACCTGGAAGTGGCTGATGAAACTTTTCATACAGAAACATCAAATCCATCAGTAAATTATGTCCAACAATCGGCTGTGAAGAAAAACCAGTCAAATATTAGAATGCATAACAGTGAAAAGAACTTTTTCTAGAATTGTAAAGAAAAACATTAAATGAATACTTTATAATATACAGAACCACATGTTGTCTACTCACTTTTCTAGCACGCTGAAGCAAACGGAATACTCGAGTAAATCCAAGCATTTCTGTTATATGTCTGCAAAGAGAAAAAAGATTCACCGTAAAACCACTGTGTTAACTAGTAAAGTGGATATTCTCAGCTCTCTTGCTCAGCTAACTTGTCTTCCTAGAAAAACCTGTTCTACCCATTTCACTGCTGGAAAAAAATTCCACCTTAACTGGGGAAGGAACTAGAAACTGTGAGCTAGTGAGCAATTATAGCAACACTGGTCTAATTTCAATTTTCATTGACATTGGTCTGGCTTCAATGTCCGTCATTACTGGTCTGAGTTTAATCTTCAACAACATAGATATGGGTTTAATCTCCATCACTACTGGTCTGGGTTTAATCTCCACTGACACTGCACTGGGTTCCACCTCCAACAACATAGATATGGGTTTAATCTCCATCACTACTGGTTGGATTTAATCTCCACTAACACTGCACTGGGTTCCACCTCTAACAACATAGATGTGGGTTTAATCTTCATCATTACTGGTCTGGGTTTAATCTCCACTGATACTGCACTGGGTTCTATCTCCAACAACATAGATCAGGGTTTAATCTCCATCATTACTGGTCTGGGTTTAATCTCCACTGACACTGCACTGGGTTCTACCTCCAACAACATACATCTGGGTTTAATCTCCATCGTTACTGGTCTGGGTTTAATCTCCACTGACATTGCACTGGGTTCTACCTCCAACAACATAGATCTGAGTGTAATATCTATCTTTACTGATCTGGATTTAATCTCCGCCGACACTGCACTGGGTTCTACCTCCAACAACATAGATCTGGGTTTAATCTCCATTGTTACTGGTCTGGGTTTAATCTCCATCGTTAATGGTTTGGGTTTAATCTCCACTGACACTGCACTGGGTTCCATCTCCAACAACATAGATCTGGGTTTAATTTCCATCGTTGCTGGTCTGGGTTTAATCTCTACTGACACTGCACTGGGTTCTACCTCCAACAACATAGATCTGGGTGTAATCTACATCATTACTGGTCTAGGTTTAATCTCCACTGACACTGCACTGGGTTCTACCTCCAATAACATAGATCTGGGTTTAATCTCCATCTTTACTGATCTGGGTTTAATCTCTGCTGACACTGCACTGGGTTCTACCTCCAACAACATAGATCTGGGTTTAATCTCCACTGACACTGCACTGGGTTCTAACCTCCAACAACATAGATCTGGGTTAATCTCCATCATTACTGGTCTGGGTTTAATCTCCACTGACACTGCACTGGGTTCTACCTCCAACAACATAGATCTGGGTTTAATCTCCATCGTTACTGGCCTGGGTTTAATCTCCATCGTTACTGGTCTGGGTTTAATCTCCACTGACACTGCACTGGGTTCTACCTCCAACAACATTCTGGGTTCTCTCCCCCAACACCTGTCTAGGTTGGCCTGGGTCCTCTCCATGAAAAATAGTTGCTTTGGCTATACTAAAGAGATACTGCTTGCAAGTTATTACCATGATATCTAGAGCATTAAAAAAAAAGGTAGTTGCATGTCCTTTACAGGATATCACAGTCAACCCCAGCATTTTTTGGCTTTCATGATTTCTTGTCAAGTTTACATTTAGTAGTTTGTCATTACTTTCTGAACGACCGGCACTTATACCATTTTTTATAACAACCGACACAAGGAAGTTTGCTGCCAAATTACACCGCAGCTGTGTTTTGAATGCCGTATGTGGCATTACGAACTGTGCCCATAACCCCTTCGCAACAGAGCTGGTGTACAGAGCATAACTGGCCAACAATTTGTGTTTCTGGTAAGTTAACCAATCACAGAAAATTACTGAGCATTAATAAACAGGGTAATAATACAAATACTTAGTTTAGAAATACTACAAGAAGCGATGGTATGAGGCATCAACCTTTCAGAAAGCAATGGCAAGCTACTGAACTAAAATTGCCAAGTAAATAACAAACAGCCAATAAATGCTGGAGCTGACTGTAACATACTGTAAAGGACAAGCAACTAACTAACTACAAGAAGCAGACACAACTGGAAACTCATGCACAAAATTCATGAAGACTGTCCGAAATGTAAAACATGGCCTCATACAGAGGTCACGACTAAACAAACAGCAGAAACATGGTGTCTTGTACTCACAGCTTTTGCTGCTGGGATTCAAATTTCTTGTTCTGTTTTTCAAGCAGGATTCTTCTCACATGATCAACTTTCTCCACAACAAGCTGCACATTATAAAATAAATTGACATTTTCATCCTACTCATGTGTATGCATTAAGTAAACACGATGACACATATATACATGAGAGAGAGAGAGAGAGAGAGAGAGAGAGAGAGAGAGAGAGAGAGAGAGAGAGAGAGAGAGAGAGAGAGAGAGAGAGAGAGAGAGAGAGAGAGAGAGAGAGAGAGTGTAAATAAAGAGGGTAGTAGAGAGAAAGAAAAAGAGGGTAGTAGAGAGAAAGAGAGATAAAATCATATAAAAATACATTCATTATCATCATGTGTCTGCTAAATGGAATAGGCATTCATGTTTCTCCATGGAACTCATTCCATGGTGTTTTCGATTAAGTCTATTGATGACATTCCTCCATGCCACCGTATTAAGACTATCCAGCATCATTTCTCTTGGCTTGCCAATGTCACAACTGATTGTTTCAGTTGTCATGATGTTCTCCAATGCCTTTCATCTAATTATATGAGCAAAGAATTGTTTGTCTCTTTCTTACAACAGCATGTAAATTTCTATATTTATTAACCTGTTCCTGATAATTGTTGTTAGTTACTCTGGCAGTCCAAAGTAATCACATTTGTCTTTGAAACCACAGCTCCACTGCTTCCAAGCTCTTCCTAATTTGTCCATTTACATTCCATGCTTGACTGCCATACAGCAGAGTCAAGTTCAATATAATGTTTCAATACGCTCTGACATCCAATTTAAGGTAGTTACTTATTACATAAGATATTTTTTGTATTTTCTGAAATACAACATTTTCTTGGCCTATTCTGCTCTTAATCTCTGCCATGCATCTTCCATCTGATGTCTTTATTTTCCCCAAATGTTAAATTTTTACTTGGTAAAGCATTTTCATCTATTGTAATAAAACAGTGTTGGTTTTATCTTCTCCTTTGATATAACCATTATTTTTCTTTTCTTGATATTCACTGAAAGTCCTTTTTTGCACTCACTATTACTACAATGCCCAACAAATGTTGCAGATCTTGTGGGCTTTCAGCTACTAATTATGTATCTTCTGCATAACTCTAATTCTTTTATATTATAACTCCCAACTCGTATTCCTGGTCTATCTTTGATCATTCCAATTATTATCTTGCTATAAAGAGTGAAGAGATCCATAACAAAACACATTACAGAACAAACAAGAAAATATGAAAATAGAAATAACAATATTTTAGACAATTTTAAAATGAATATTGATAAATAGACAAAGATAGAGTGGCAGCAAATTAAACCAAAGACACAAAAATGTATAATGAATGAAACAAAAAGTGGGCAGTGATTATTTGCACTCTTCTATCATTAACTGTTTTCACATCCTCCATTACTCTCTGTGCTTACATTTTATTCTTATAACGACAGTAATAATCATATTCCATTAAGAATATGGCCATACAAACCTGGCCAAAAGCATTTGTTGATGTCCAAATCTGAGGAAAGCGTGTCCGTAAGTCTTTGTGGCATATATACATTGCTGAAAATGATCCTGAGAAATGAAGTACAAAATCATCCATTAAATGTAAACTGGTGAATAAAACACTTGTAAACAAGGTACTCATAACAGATACTGCTTTTAGGATGTGAAGTGATATTATTTAACATATACTAGATCACTGTATTATGAGGAGGATGGCCAGTTCCTTTTCTCACCATTTACCCTGCTCAGTATATACTCTAGTACTTAGTTTAGAAGGCTTGATTTTACCCCAGAACCATATCTAGTTGTCAGAAAACTCCCATGTAGATAGAGATCATACACCACAGTGTTGGCAAGTCAGTTCACTATCCACTAGGCTTTTATTTCCCTTGCAAGACGTTGCAATCAACAATAGGTTGGATGCACTAGAAAAAGACTGAATACACAGGAAGGAAAGTATTAGAGGCTCATTACAACTGACCTTCAATATAGATGTGGCACTATAATGATAAATGTCAAACATTTAAATAAAATCATAATAATGTTGCATTCAGTTTATGTCCAACATGCTAATGTTATTGAAACAAAAACTATAATAATATTACTTGCATCTATGTGCAAAGTTTAGATTCTCATATTACTGAAATATATACTATAATAATATTACTTTCATATACTAGTATGTGCAGTGTCAAACATTCTCATATTACTTAAATAAATATTATAACAATATTACTTTCATCTAGGTGCAGTGCCCAACATTCTCAAGTTACTGAAAAAAATGCTATAATAATATTACTTTATATGTAGTGTTCAACATGCTCACACTACTGAAACATATGCTATAATAATATTACTTTCATCTATGTGATGTGTCCAACATTCTCATTTGACTGAACTAAATGCTATAACAATATTACTTTCATCTACGTGAGGTATTCAACAATTTTATTTTACTGAAACACATTATAATATTACTTCTATCTAAATGCAGTATCCAACATTCTCTGACTACCAAAGCATATGCTAAAATAATATTACTTTCATATATGTGCAGTGTCAAATATTCTTTTATTACTGAAACATATGCTGTAATAATATTACTTCCATTTAAATGCAATGTCCAACATTCTCATAATACTGAAACATATATTATAATAACATTACTTTCATCTATATGCAGTGTCCAACATTCTCATACTACTTAAACATATATTATAATAACATTATTTACATCTAAATGCAGCGTCCAACATTCTCATACTACTGAAACATACTCTATAGTAATATTAATATTACTTTAATCTGTATGCAATGTTCAACATTCTCATACTACTTAAGTATATATTATAATAACATTACTTTCATCTATATGCAGTGTCCAATATTCTCAAACTACTGAAATATACTCTATAGTAATATTATTTCAATCTTATGCAATGTTCAACATTCTCATATTACTGAAACATATATTATAATAACATTACTTTCATCTATATGCAGTGTCAAACATTCTCCAACAGATGCTGTTGACACCCAGACTGCTACTCCAGAACACAGATTTTGTAACTCCTTCTCATCAAGTTCCCTGTGGACAACCAGAATATGTTAAACAACTACAGAGTGCAGAGAAGTGTCAAATACTTCTTACACTTCTTCAAATGCTATCCTGACTGGCATGAGTTATAATGCCTCTCCATTTTGTTTTCCTGGACTTGCCATGCAATAAGATACGTAGTTAATGCGTTTGTCGACCAAGACGTGGTACTCATAGAGACTTCAAGATGGCGATGTAAAACACAATTGACATGGGCAGCCATTTTGACCAAATGTAAAATGGGTACCAGGAAATTGTTCGTAAATATAGTGGCCAGGATGATTCTGACCACATCACCCACTGAATGGTGATTGGTCAATTGAAAATATGGGGCTAGCATTGTATACCCTTTATGTATCAAGATGTGAAAAGGGGTCCTTTAATTTCTTCTTCTTCTGCATTCATCCGGAATGCTGTTTTAGACGTAATTGTGTTGTGCCTGTTTACAGCAGAACTATGATATTTGAACCTTTCGGCTGACACATCCAATTTCTTCAGGCATTTGTTGGCCGAGTAAACTTCCTGGGTTTCCTTTAATTTGACTACCTTTACTAGAATATGTGACGGTTAACGCTTTACACTTCAATGGCAGTATCTGCCATGGGACTATCATTACCTTTACACATCATCATACACCTACACAGTTATGTTAGCATCTGACTATCATTGTTTTCTAGTTTTGTACTCACAGCATCCTTATTGTCAGGTATGATTATGTTCTTGCAGAGATGACCTTTTCAACTTTCTATTTCTTACTTTCCTCGTTGCAAAACCTTGACTTTTTAAATACCAAAATGTCTATCTTGTATCCTTCGTCTCTATTCCCAACAAGTCTGCCAGCTGTCACAGTAATTACAGTTTTCTTCTTTTCAAGATAAATTCACTGAATATTAACTGCTCCACTTTGTGTCTCATAAATGTCATGTAAGCACTAGTCTCCATAAGAATATATTCCCTATTTTAGCTGCCAAATGTGTCTTCACTGTTCTCTATAATCTGTTTCTTACTTCTACATAACAAGGCACACACCAAAGTCAATTAAAAACCGACAACCTTAATGCGATTTTAAAACATCAAATCAACCCATAACTGAATTAAAAACTGGAAACCTCAATGTGATTTTAAAACATCAAATCAACTTATAATTGAATTGTCGGTTGTAGGATACAGTAATAAAACATCAATTTAGTATCAACAGAGGTCTATGCAGATTACTCTTTGTGAATTCTAACTTGCGGACGACTTTTAATATGTTCAATGTCCACCAGGAACCTCCCATATTTTAACCCACATTTGAGAAGGCTAGACAATATAACCACTACCCAGGAATCATGTTATAACATCCTCTGGACATTTCAAAATGTTGTCCAAACCAAATATAGGCTTTCAAGCCAAAGGCGGACACGACCTCTAAGCAAAAATCTCCAACCCATTCGGATATGTACTCTCGTCTATTTTCAGCATATGTTTAAATATCTTCATATGGTTATGTTAGTCTCTGATTGTCTCTGCTTTATTCTGCTGATATGTGCATTGTCCACTCTGTCAAGATTGCCTCTGTTTGCTTTTTCCCCTGATGAGAACTTCACAGCTGTAACTTTAATGTTAAGACTATGTTATATTTTACTGATGAAAATTTTGTATCTGCAATGTCCACTCTGTTATGTTTATCTGTTTGCTTTATTCTGCTGATAAAAACATAGTTGTAACATTAATTCTGTTAAAATTGTCTCTGCTTTATCTTGCAGATGAAAACTTTGAATTCACAACATCCCCTGTTATTTGCCATTATGTTCTTATAAATCTGACATTTTGCACTTTATTTTTGAGCATTACTCATTACCAATCCTTATTATGTTATTTAAAAGATTCCCTAGTATCTGTCTGTGCACCATGCTGCATCTCTAGTCCTATTCTTGCCAATTCAGCTTGGGATCATCTTCATTGTATACTCAGATTTGTTTTTTGATCATTCAAATTGAACTCAAGCGTAGTCCATAAACATACTACTGCTTCTAGTGCATTGGACTAATTTGTGTGTGTGGATATTCTTTTCCCTGTTATCAGTGTCCCTCAACATCAGACAAAACAACTCTGACTTCAGAGCCACTTGTAATTTATGTCCCCTGTCAAGAACGAGCAGTCAACATTTTAGTCCAACTGACCGGTGTTGAGGTTGAACTTGCTACCTCGGCATCAGCAAACTGGAAATGTAAGAATGAACACTCTTATCCATTCAGCCATGCTGAGCTTCATATACTCAGATAACTTCAGAAGTGTTCGTCTTCTCTCTTCCTTCCATTGACAGGGAATGGCCTTTGTATGATGGAATGCTGTGCCCGCTTGAATTATTCTGCATGGTATCTCTATCACACAAGGAAGATAACAATACAGTGTGAACACAGTGCATCACTAGCAAAGATCAAAATATGTGTATAACAGAACAACACATTCTTTAAATTTTAAATATTGCAGCTCCCATAACAACCAGCCCCATACAGGAACCTGATGTGGGTATATGAATTGTCAGGACTGTAAAATTGTTTGCCCTGTGCGCATGGAGGAAAAGATGTGCAATCTTTCCCTTCCTCAGCGAATGGCAAGAGCTGACATCAAACCCCTGTCTGACCATACTCATGTCATTGTTAGCAGTGTGTCTAAACTATTACATAACAACATCAAAACAATAATACACATAACAAACCTCTCAATGCCGCTAAAGAGAAGACCATTTTCCAACTCCTCCTCTAATTCTTTCTCTTCCACTTTATTGAGGAATGGAAGCCCCTGATAGAGCCACTGTGCATAAGAAATAGATGAAACTATACATGAGAAACATTGGGAATATAAAAGAGATCTCCATAACATTTTTGTGGATTTTAAAAAGGCTTATGATAGTGTCCATAGGAATAGTCTATGGAATGCTATGCAGGAATTTGGAATACCAAGGAAGTTAATCGACATGACCAGACTATGCATGGAAGATACTTATAATATAGTAACATATAAAGGCAGGAAATCAGACCCCTTCCAAATAATATCTGGCTTGAAACAGGGTGATGCACTATCGCCGCTACTCTTCAATCTGGCTCTATAGAAAGTTGTAAGGAAGGTAAAGGAGGATTGTGATATTGGTGGAACATCCAAGCTGCTTGGTTATGCAGATGATATAGATATTATAGGGCAAAGTGAACAAAAGACATTGGAAATATTGACTCACTTAAAGGAAAAAGCCCAACAGATGGGGCTGGTTATCAACCAAGATAAGACAGAATATATGGTAATTTCAAGAGACAGAATGACTAAAAACTCTGGCCACATACAAATAGATAATATGACCATTAAAAGAACGGAAACATACAAATACCTGGGTACAATCTTCAACTGCTCCAACATCATAAGGGAAGAAATACAAACTAGAATCAACTCTGGAAATAAGATATACTATGCACTACAACATCTACTAAAATCAAAGGCGCTATCTCGTAACACCAAAATCACAATATACAAAACACTGATCAGACCAGTTGTGCTGTATGGCTCTGAAACCTGGAGTACAACGAAAGGAGATGAAGCCTTGTTACAAACCTTTGAGAACAAAATTTTAAGACGCATCTTTGGACCCATTAGGGATACACAAAGTGGAGAGTGGAAAAGAAGAACAAAGACATTTATGATCTGTTTAAGTCCCCGCTAATCACTGGTATCATGAAGGCTAATAGACTACAATGGCTGGGGCATGTAGAAAGAATGGAAGATAATAGGGAAACAAAACTCGCTGACACTCAGGAAATAAATGACCGTAGACCCCGAGGTAGACCAAGAAGGCGGTGGAGAGATAATACATGTACAGACCTACAAGCACTTGGAATCAACGACTGGCAAGAGAAGGTCCACCAGAGAGATGAATGGAGACGGATTGTATCTGCAGCAAAGAACCTCAATGGCTCGGAACGCTGAAGAAGAAGAAGAAGAAGAAGATACATGAGATGAGAAATAATACATTTTCACTGTAAAATTACTAGAGCTCATTTAATATCAAGAGAAGTAATTGAATTTCAAATTACTGTGGGGATAACTGATGTTCCACATTCGAACAATACCTGTGACTATGTGTTTTAGGTTAAGTATTATTCAATTATTCACTTCAGGTAATATATAAGTCTGCAGTACACACTTGACGTGATGCAGCATAATAGGCCCGGCAATAAATTGTGCAATATATTGTTTGTGGCTTCTGTGTTTAAAAATGAGATAAGTGCCAAATATAAAATTACTAGGATCGTCCTTGACTAGGGGATGTTAATTACAAGTACCCTGAAGTCGGAGTGGGTTCGCCTGATGGCGAGGGACACTGTTAATAGGTCAAACTAAACCACACGCAAAATTCAGTCCAGCACTACTAGAATTACTAGTCTGCGCTTGAGTTCAAAGCGAGTAAGCGCCAAAAATATTACTAGGGAATAAACTAAAGATAGAAGATACTGATGAATGTAACCATGGAGCTGATAAAATGACGGTCAAACATTTGCTGCCGAGTGCCCAACATATAAAAAACAGAGAAAATTACACATGCTCCATTTTGAGGACAAACTCTATGGAGATGTCGACAACCTCAGGATGTCTGCTGCTTTCTTTAAATATATTCAGGATGTCTGAAGGTGTACGAAGAACATTTCATCAGGGTGTTCTGAAATAAATAAATTATGTTTATACATGTGCTACGGTAGTGCAGTGGCTGGCATGCTTGCCCGCTAGCCCAGAGTTGATGTATTCAAATCCCCATCAAGGTGAGGGTTGTTTAAAACACTAACCTGGCCTCCCAGGTTGATCCGGCTTAAGATGAGTACCAGGAAATGTTCTGGAAAGTAAAGATGGTCAGCATGATACTGACCACACTCCCATCCAGTGCTGATTGGTCTATACAACTATGGGGCTAGTACCACGTAACTAATATTTTTCTAGATGTGGAAAATGGTTCTGTACTTTACTACACGAAGACTGAATTTCAGGATATAAAAATCAAGTAATTACCTAAATACTGTACTTTACTACATGAAGACTGAAATTCAAGATATAAAAAAAAGATTATAAAATAATTACAGTACAACTTCGATTAACCGTCACCGTCAGGACCAGGGCTGTGACGTCTAACCGAATAGACGGATAACAGAAATCTCTTAATACAGTAACGTGATTTCACTGCGGGCTTGGGATGAAAATGAAAATAATATCCTTTAAAAGTGAATAATATATGCATATTGAATTTAATTTTACAAAGCGATCAATACAAACTTCAATATAAGAGTAGTAATGTACAGAAATGTACTGTTACACTATAAACCTACTTTACTTTAAAATAATCTGTCATCTCCTTCTGTCTTTGAGGCTCAAGCTGTCTGCATGGCGATGTTCCGCATCTTGCGTAGACGTTTGATCTGTGTTGTATTTTCCTCCTCTTGCATTTCAAACCAGTCAATGCACTTTGATAACATGGTTTCTGCTTCTGAGTGGCTAGTTGTATTATCAATTTCTTCTTCTTCACTAGAAACAATTTGATCATCATTCAAATTTTCTGTTACTTCTTCTGGTGTAATCTTTTCACTGTTTAGTCCTACATTGTTTCACAGATGCACAATTTTGTCAACACTGACAGTCTCAGTTCCTTCAGTTTCGTCAATAGATTCAGGAAAGAGTTTATTCCGCTCATTCTTTAGGCTAGACACTGTAAGGTCAGTCCAGGCAGTGGCGACACTTTTGATACTCGCACATATTTTAAAAGATGATGATGGATAACAGAAACTGCCGGTTAAACGAGTGATGGTTAACCAAAGTTTTACTGTATCTAAATTATGTACTTTACTACAAAAAGACTGAAATTCAGGATATTTTAAAAAATATATAAATTTGTTAAATAAATTCTGTACTTTACTACATGAAGACTGAAATTCTGGATATTAAAAAATATAAAATAATTAAACAAATTCTGTACTTTACTACATGAAGGCTGAAATGCAGGATATTTTAAAAAACTGTAAAACAGTGTACTAAATTCTGTACTTTACTAAATGAAGACTGAAATTCTGGATATTAAAATAATTATAAAATAATTAACTAAATTGTGTACTTTACTACATGAAGACTAAAATTCAGGATATTAAAAGAAATATAAAATAATTAACTAAATTATCTGTTCTAATTTTAAAATAAACAAGCATACCATGTTGAAGTTAAACTTGTGTTTACACAGGAACTGAATAGAAGATGCCTGAAACAAAATAATAGTACTTTATTAAACAATTGTTGACACGGACAATATATTCAAATCGGAAGTAATCATCGTACAATAAATATACAATATGTCATTACAACAGTGAAAGAAAGAAAAACACAAGTCCCGAAGCAGGAAATGGCGAGACTGTCATGTCTCATCTCATCTCATCATGTTCCTCTTGTACCTTGCGAAGTCGAGGTGAAGTATAAACATCGAGATAGTACCCGATTATGGGCTTCATGTATCGATATTCCCATGGGAGAATACGACACACACACACACACATCGTGATTGAAACTGACTCAGAAAGCAAACTGACGAGGGTGAGGACGGGCAGGCTTCGTGCAGAGTGGCTTGCTTCGCTTCGGAGGTCACGGGTGACAAGCATCGCCTGGATCTTTTCTCCGGGGCATGCCGGTGTGCTGGGAAATGAACAGGCGGACAGATTGGCTGGCTCTGCAGAACTTGGTGGAGTATTGATACATGACAAGGCAGACGTGGTTGCAGCCTTGTGGGAGCACGTGCACACCTCAGAGGAGCAAATGGATTACCATGGTCTGGCAAGAATGAGACAGCGAGGAGTGACGAGGGGATCTGGCCGACGCTCAACGCTCAGAGGAAAGGCGAGACGGACATATAATCAGATTGCTACTGGTACTATTAGTGTTGGAACTCTTCGCTGGCTGCTGAGGATGGGGACGGAGCACTTATGGGAATGCCCCGAATTCTGTGATGTCGATTCCTAAATCAATCAATCAATCAATATTCCCATGGACTCTGCTATTCCCTCCGTCCAACGTTTACGTGGTCGGCCTCTTCCTCTGTTTCCATCTGGTCTATATATCATTGCTTGCTGTGGTATGCTGTTGAATGGTAACCTACTTGCATGGCCAAACCATTTGACTTGCTGCTTTCTAATAAAATCTAGTGCTGAAATAACCCCCACTTTAGTCCTGATTTCTTCATTTCTGATCTTATCTCTTCTTGATACGCTGAGTATTCTTCTCAGGAATCTCTTTTCTGTTGTTGTGATTTTTCTTTTCTCTTTTTCTGTAATTTTTTGACTTTCAAGGTTTACTATACAATGCATGTGTACGCTTATCTGGTGGTTGAATAAACTGTATCTGCCTATTGGTTTTAAATACTTTGTTTATTTATTGTAAATCTTTGCTTTAGAGCCTCTGGTGATTATTCTTTATCCTTCCTGCTGTTTTTTTAACATGTTGATGTCTTCACTTTAATTTTTCTGTTTTTGTCTACATATTATCGTCACCTAAAACTTTCTTTAATCCACACTACTTCTTTTCTTCAATTATTAGCTGCCCTCATTTTCCCATGCCTTGAGAGATTTTCTGAAGTTGTTTCCTTTTCACAGCCTTTGTTCCGGTCTAATTGTTTACTTAGCTCTTGTTGTGTATGCTAGAAATCTGTAGACCTCTGTCCTTGTAATTTCAGATTGAATAATGAAGGATGAAGTCTTTTTTTTAATGCCTGGTTTTTTTCTAGGTAAGTGCAGACGAAAATGAAGTGAAACTGAACAGAATGAAGGATGAATATGATACACAAGTAGATAGTAGAAAAGATTTTAATATAAACATAACATGAAAAACTCATATTTTCTGCCTGTCCCTGCAAGTTGTGAACAACAAACAACAAACTGTTAAAGCTACAGTCATACTTTTCAATAACATTTATTAGACTGCTACAGTAAAACAAGCATACAACATGCATATTCTTGGTTCCTATATTGTCTGCCGGTCTCCGTGGCCAAAGGCTTGTGAACGCAGTTCGTGAGCCGCTTACCAGGCGTTCGAAATGCAGCCGTGACTGATTTGTGCAGCAGAACGTGTCACGTTGTGTTATAATGTGTTGGTATGGGAGCAGGTCATTCAGAAAGCAATGGCAAACTACTGGACGTAAAATTTGCCTAGTACATCAACAGCAGCTGAAAAATGCGGGTGTTGACTGCAACATCCTGCAAGGGATATGTAACATTAAAAAAAAAAAAATATTGTCTGAACCAGACTGGTCAATGCGAACAACACTTACTTTAATTAATCTCAGAAAATTGTCAAGACATTGTGCGTACCTGCATGTAAAATCTCTGATCGTGTGAGCCAAAAGCCATGGGACATAAATGGAAATTGAAAGTTTCTGCCATATACCTTCAACAAAAATATAACATAACTCGTAAAGATTTAATAAAATATGACATTATAATACCTAATGTAGTCACTAATGACAAATCATTTGTGCTTATTTTTATTTCAGTTAACTTTTGAGAGCAGCACTTACTTTGAACTGAAAAAAATAAAGAAGAGAAAAGCAGGCAACAAATTCATAGGTGACCAATGTTGCATCTCTTACACAGCTTAAATCACTCAGTACATAATAATTTTATGCTGTGGCTGGAATTATTTATCAAGCTTAAAATATCAGCCCCCCACATAATTTATATATGTTCATTTGCGATAATATTACCCCTAAAGATGTGTCAAGTTTAACACATTATATACCACATTAAAGAGAAATCGAAGGACACTGTGAATTTCTTCACTGTTTTGGAATATTTATGTTTAATTAGTATTTCTTTTAAAACTATGTGCTTACAAAATAAATTAAAATTTGGAAATCCAAAGAAATGTCTCACTTAATTTAGATCTTTGACAAAATATTTTTATTGCAGTGTGATCTGACTGATATATTTTTGTAGATAATATATTTATAAACACAGAAAACAGCAGTTTCGAGTTATAGTTTCTTCAATTTATCAGATGAACTCCCGTCCCTAAAAGCAAACAACCTCACCTCTAGTACTCAAATTACTATTCAGTCACACACAAAATAAATACTATAAATTGACAAATAATAACATAAATACAACACATCCTTGCTTGGAATAAATTACTTAGCATTCTAAATGTGATTCTTGCTAAAATGCCACTTTTAGTTTATTTACCACTCAGACATGGCAGGGGAAAATGTTCTCTTTTGTACTGTACAGATGTATGTTGATCACTACAAGCTGTGATTTACGCATGGTAAATCTCTATTTTAGGTTATAAAAACATTTAAAATGTACGTAAAAAGAGTTACCGTAACAACCACATTAAATGATATGCTAAGAATAAAGATTGCATGGCCAATGCAGGAAGTTGTTGAGATTACATCTGTTTTCACTTCAGCATACATTACTCTCTCAGCTAAACTGGAACAATCTGCTAGTAGCTGTCACTAGGACTCACATAAAATGCTGCCTCTAATTACAATAGATGGCTTGAGTGCAGCAGTTTTCCCAATGTGTCTTCCTGTGCACTGCAAGCCAGTAAAAATATCTACCCCCTTTTGTTAAACATTTTTTTCCCGCTCCCTCACTTTGAACTCAAGCGTAGTCCATACACACTACTTCCAGTAGTGCTGGACTGAATTTTGCGTGTGGATTAGCTTTCTCTATTAACAGTGTCCCTCACCATCAGGCAAACCCACCCCAACTTCAGAGGTATTTGTAATTTACGTCCCCAAGTCAAGGCGAGAAGTCAACATTTTAGCCCAACTGTCCGGTGTAGGGGTTGAACACCTTACCTCGGCATCAGCACACTCGATGTTTAAGAACATGTGTTCTTATCCATTCGACCATGCTGACCTCTAAACATTTGAAACCACACTCAGCATTACTTCCTTAACTGGTTCAACGCCAAACAAAAAGTAAGTTTGGACCAAGCACGGCACACAATCAAATGAACAAGTATTATAATGTAAATTTGCATTCACTGAGCACTGAAAGTGCGGAAGGTATTACAAAACAAATAAAATGATGACCCTAGTATGGCAATATCTTGTTCTTCTGTCCAAATGACAGGACACATTCGGCAATATAGCATCCTTCTGCACTGAATCAGCTAATAACATCATCATCATGTGGCAGGTTCTTTGCAGTACACTGCTCTCATCCTGGCAAGCTGAAAAGATTCTCCATTGTTTATCAGTTCTCCTTTCTCATGGATTTTCATGCATTGTGCTGAGACCATTTTTGTGTTATTCTACCCCTGCCTCTTCTTCCAGAATCATCCCTTCCATCACAGTTCTCTCCAAACCACTGTGATGTTTAATATGGCCACAGTATTTCAGTTTCTGAGACCTGCCACTGTTTATTTTGTTTTTGTTTGAATGTTCAGATCATGCAGAATATCAGTATCCTTAAAAGTCTTCCTGAATGTTAAACAAAGATTTGTACAAGTCGTTTTGAAATAAAGCATACAGCTGTAAACTGAATGTACTCACACAGGAAATAATGTTAATAATAAATACATCATAAACAATGAGTTCTAAAATAAATACATTATTAACATGTAACCTTTTTTGTTACTAGTTTTTTTTTCAGTAATAAATACATCTAATACAATTAGTTCTAAAATAAATACATTATTAACATGCAACCTTTTCTGTTACTACAGTTGTTTTTCAGTATCCCACACTTTCCGAGCCATTAATTTTCAGAAACCCATATTTTCCCAAGTCATTAAAGTGATTATGTTCGCACTAGAAAGTTGTTAATTCATCCAATTCTTTCCTTGTGTTTTCTTTAACTCCTGAGGACAGATAATACTATTAATTCCCTTTGACTCAGACCAATACTATTTGAAAGCAACAACTACCTGGCGCAGAAAGAGTTAAGTTACCAGACTTGTATGTGCAGGTACATTATGGTAGCCATGATGCTTTTATTTTCCAACCACCATTAACTCTTGCAGTACCAGAAGGTGTTAAAGGGAAAAATAATCTTTATTGAAAACTACAATTAAAAATTTAAGAATTTCAAAGAGATCTAGTATAATGTGAAAGTGGCCAACAGAGAAATGAGTCATTATTATTGAATGTCAGAAAGAGAGTACTTAAATGTTATAAAGAACCGGTTTTTCTCTATGGCAGCGAATCGTTGAACGTGAATGAACAAACTAGGAAGATTTTAGAGGTAACGGAGATGTGGTTTCAGAGACGTATGTTGTGAATACCTTGGACAGCCAGAGTGACCGACGAGTGAATGAAAAAGGTTCATGAAAGTAGAACATTATATACATACATAAGGAGGAGACAAACAATGTTTTTTAGTCACGTAATGAGAAGAGAGGCGGAAAATATCATGACTGAAAATATAAGTAGTAGAAGAGGCAGGGCAGGCAGAGAGAGATGATGCTGGATGGACAGATAGTAGCCTGGAGGAATATCATAAACAGAACTGATCAAGAACACCAAGGCATGTGATTTGTAGAGATGATTTAACGCACACACCAGTTGTCAGAACACATGATGATGATGATGATGATGATGGAAGCGACAGGGGGGAAACCATATTGTTTTAGTATTTTCTGACTAAATGTAAAAAATTAAGAAAACATGTTACAAGAAGGTTGAGATTGACAGTAAAGAGCCAGATAAACATCACGCTTGCTTGGGACTGACGGAATTAACACTTTCATCACCTCTATGTACCATTACCCACCTCCTATTCTCACCTGTTCTCTTTAGCATTTCTAGCAAATATTGTTATTCCTGAAATGAGAAGAGAGTTAAACTGAATTAAACAGTGATAAAATGGATGACTGACTCACAGAAAATGACATGTATAAGTAGATAATGCTGAAATTAACATATTATAAGTAACATCATTTTAAAAAGACGAATGCAAATAAGACAGAAAAACTGTGTGTGAGTACGATGCAGTGAATAGGTGGGGTGAGTGAAATAGTCACAATGTATAGAATGTTATTAAGCTTATCACTTTAGACCTTGTTTACTTACAGTGGGACATTAACCTATAAACCTCATGTATAAGAAATCCTTTATAAGACGTAGCAGTCAACCCCAGCATTTTTTTGGCTGTTTGTGATTCCTGAGCAAGTTTACATTCAGTAGTTTGCTATTGATTTCTGAATGAGCGACACCCACACCGTTTCATAAAAAAACCAACATATGGTTGTCTGCTGCCAAATCACCAAAAGCCGTGTTTCAAATGTGGTATGCAGGATTACAAACCGTGTCCACAACCCCTTCGCCACAGAGCCGGAAAGACATTTCATTTTTTAAAAATCTGCAGTCCCATAAATCTACAAGGCACTTGTTTGCTTGCAATATTTGTATTCATTTGCATCTACCCTAGCTGATCTTGATGATTGGCCTTTAACATTTGCCAACTCCTCCTCATTCATTTCTATTGTTCTTCAATCTTCTTGTCAAAATTATTTCCTGATTGTTTACAAAAGCTCTACAAAAGGGCACTGTTGTGAAATGATTTGTTTTCTGATTTATTCTGTCATATTTTGGATTATATATTTGTGTCTAAAAATAAAGCTTGATGTTGGAGTAGAAATATCTACACATTTACTGATTTCATTGTGACGGAATAGGCCAGTGTTAAGTATGTAAAGTGTTAAGACCATCACATTTTTTGTAGGCCTGAATGCAGAAAGAAATAAGTGGCCAATCTTTCATTCCCATAGGCTATGAGAACTGGCAACAAAATCGTCTTTACATATGTACAATTATTTATACAATTTATTAAAAACAACAGAAATGAGATTCCTGAGAAGAATACTCAATGTATTAAGAAGAGATAAGATCAGAAATGAAGAAATCAGGACTAAAGTGGGGGTTATAGCTGTGCTAGATTTTATTAGAAGGCAGTAAGTCAAATGGTTTGGTCATGCAAGTAGGTTACCAACTAAAAGTGTACCACAACAAGCAATGATGTACAGACCAGATGGAAGCAGAGGAAGAGGCAGACCACGTAAATGATGGACACAGGGAATAACAGAGTCCATGGGAATATCGACACATGAAGCCCATAAGCGGGCACTCTCTCGCTGTTTATACTTCATCTCGACACCACAAGGTACAAGAGGAACGAGATGAGATGAGATGAGACTAAAAATGCCGGCTATGTGGTCAAGGACACAATTCATAATCATGCATAACGCATTCAAAACACAGCTACAGGTGATTGTGCAGCAGACTGCCTTGTGTTGGTTTTCATACAATTCTACGAGGTTGACCTAGCCTCATAAAAATGGGTAGCAGACAATTTTCAGAATTGGAAAGGAAAGGCAACAAATAAGGGAAACTGACCATCTCTATCTTATCGGTCATGGCCTAGAATATGTGAAGACTTAGCACTTCCCACCATTACAGTAATTTCTGCTTTAGTTTTACTTTTACCTTGATTACACATAAAAAAACTGAAAAAAAAAGGATACACATTACTCACCTAGCTGTGACAAGGAAAAGTTCTGAACACTTTTTCTCAGCTTAAAATATCTCTCCCCGCTGTTATCAAACAAACTGAAAAGAAGTTATTAAAGAGAAATTAAGACACATGCCATAAAATTCTACTTTTCTTTTTCTATTACTATTATTATATTCTTAGTAAATTGAGGTGAGGAAAAAAATTCTTAAGAGCTATACTGAGACAATCCTGATATATGGAAGCAAATCATAGACAATTAGCAGACAAATGAGGCATTATATGGAGCCTGCAGAAATGTGGTATTATAGAAGAAAGATAACATTGTGCATGGATAGACAAGAGCAGTGAAGATATTGTGAAAGAAATTAACTCACAAAGAGTTAACAACAGCTTCAGGTGAAGAAGCACAATTGTGTGGGTACAATGGTTACTCACATCAGAAGACAGTCCACATGCTTTGTTGACTGGCATGGGCAATCATGGTTCTACACAACTTGTGATCCCAAACAGTGAGTATCAGTAAATTTGTTGACATCTTTCTGTGCCCTGACAAAAGTTTGCCAAGAATCTTCTCTTGCTGTCTTTCTTTGTCTCTCTTTCCACAAATCTTTCCAGTTATCATATGTTTCAGTTTTATCTCCTCTCATCACGACCAAACAATGACGACTTCCTCTTTTTGATGTTTGTGATAAGTTATCTTTATCTTTTATTTATTTATTTAATGTTGGATATCCCTTGCAGGATGTTGCAGTCAACACCAGCATTTTTCAGCTGCTGCTGACGTAGTATGCAAATTTTATGTTCAGTAGTTTGCCATTGCTTTCTGAACAACCGGCTCCCATACCAACACGTTATAACACAACACGGCACGGTCTGCTGCACAAATTGGTCGCAGCTGCATTTCGAATGCCTGGTAAGCGGCTCACGAACTGCGTTCGAATGCCTTTGGCCACGGAGACCTCTTTTAAAACATTTACTAATTTTTTCGGTCAAAAGAATTATCTGCATTCTTTTGTAAAACCACATCTCTGAGGTCTCAAGGAATATTTGCTTGTTTGCTAAGTGTCCAGGATTTTTCATAAACTATAAAATTTAACGATAACAATCTATCGATAAATTTATTGATAAGAAAATCTTTGAGGTGTTCTCTGATCCCAGGTCAAAAATATTTGAGTTAAACACAACCACTTCCAAAACATGTGTTTCCTTTGGAACAAAAAATAATACAACTGATTATTACACAGTTGTGCCAACAGCTTCAGGTGAAGGAACACTATTGTGTGGGTACAAGCCTTATCCTAGTGCGAGAAAATGCAACCTAAAGACTAAATGTCATGGCAGGGCAGACCAGGCCCTAAGCCTTGGTTGGCAACTGGTCTAAGATTGAGGTTCGAACAGACCGACAGTTAGAACATTGCTTTACTGATCCAGCAGCTTCTGCAGCTGGTTTTGTTCAAGATGGATTGGTGTTACCTTTCCTCTGGAGTAAACTAGGCAGGCAAAGAGAGTGCTCATGCTGAATGATCAACACATAGTCTCTACCATGCTTTGTACTTCAAAGAGGTGCAATTTCATCCCTTGGTCCTGCCATGGGTTGTAGTTATTATGCCGTTTTTTTAAGACGGCAAGGTGCCAGTTAATATACAGTCTATGGCAGAGGCAGAACAAGAGAAATGCTGGATGGTCATGGAGGAATATCATCATTAGAAATTATCCAAACCACCAGGGACCAAGATCTGTGCAGATGCATGAATGCCTACACCATTTGGTAGATCACATGACGATGTACATTTACTTTGACAAACCACATATCACCTATTCTCACCTTGGTTTGCTGGCAGTGTCGACATAAAGGCCTGTAAATTCGGTATCAATAGCTGTAGGGAATAAAACAAAACTCAATTAAAATAGCACCGATACTGACTTATTGGGAAGGATTTACTAAAGGTGGCTTCTTACTGTATAGAAATGGAATGCAGTTACATGGATGCAAAGTAACAGTCTTCATATGTGTATTACAATGTTATTAACAAGACTTTAAAAATAAGATGAGACTGAACATCTTTTTAAAGATCTTATGTAATGAATTAATTAAAAATGTCATAAAATGTACAGGGTTGGCGTACAGAACCTGGGATAGCATTAATGTTTGTGCTCATTAAATTTCATTACAAATGGCAGAGGGAGGTGTATATAATTTTAAAAAAAAAACAAAGGCATGAGTAGCTCTGTAGAAAAACAGCAAATACAAACATATGTACACACCTAAAAACTAAGGCTAGGAGTGTAGAATTCACAATAGGAAAATGAATAATAATAATAAACATAGACATCATATACTAATGACTAAGATCAGAAATAATAATTAAATATATGAAAAAAACACCACAATTATCTAACATTTCTATTTTTGAAACCTTTGTCAAGAGTATCATAAACATAACTAAGAATAAAATATTATATATATATATATATACATTATACACATTGTATGAACAATTTAACATAAGTGTATGGTTTCAAAGGGGGAATGTTTAATTCAAGAGCCCAGTTTTGTTGACAGGATCACCTCTTGAATGATGAGATAAGTATTCCTGTCTTTTATCCATTTTTTGTTGCTTTGTTTTTGCATTGGTAAAAACTTTTGTCAAAATGTTCACCTGTATCTGTCTGTTTTTGCATTCACCGAGCCTCTTAGTCATCTTTTGTATTTGTATTCACACCATAGAAGCAGCTCACTGAGTACACATTAATTCTCAGCAAATCATAAGCTGCTTAAGTGACATGTTTCTTGGGAGGCCAAATCTTTGGAAACCACATCAGATGGTTCAAGAAGGAAAATCTTTATTTTGGAGTTTACAAAACTTCAATAGAGATGCATATATAATTACTACCATATAGTTTGTGAATTGAGATAGAGGCAGTCTTTGCAGCTCATTACTGATTATAATCTAATATATCTTAGATAATTATCTAAGAATTCATGCACAGCTGTTACTGTGATTCTCAGATTTTAGTTCAGAAGAACAATCATGGATGGATATGGTATGGATGGTATATATAATTGTATCATCTCTTTAAGACGTTTGATGAATCTACAGCCCAAGTTATGCAGAAACCCATGATGACAGAATTGTTGTTCTAGAGTCAAAGGCACCAATTATGGGGATGCTAAGGATGGACATAGGATAAGTAGTATATGATTACTGCAGGCCAACAAACAAAGTGAGAAAAAGAGCTCTTAGGAGCTATATCGAGCCAATCATGATTCTCATTCTGAATAACCAAAAAACAGAAGTAATTGTAATTATGAAGAAAAAACTCTTCCAAAATACATCAAGGTGAATGGAGCTAGTCTAAAACAAGCCAACACATTTAAGTACTTTAATAGCAGATGGATAATGCATTTAAAAAGTTAAATGCTGAACCATCATCATCATATGATAAGCCAATGAGTGCGGGCGGTCATGGTTCACCATCTCACATGATCACCAGAGTCATATATCAGGTCTGTGTTCTTGTCTTCATTATGCTATGTAGCCAAGAAATCCCAGAATAGTATAAGCAAAAGCACTATTTCCTCAGATAAATATATCTGCTGCAATATATCTATATCAACTGACATGAGAACAAGAATTCTTAAGAGCTATATTGAGCTAATCCTTGTGTACAGAAGTGAATCATGAACTCATTACCTGCATCAATTGACAGTCCACATTCTATGGGCATGTCATGAGAAGAGGAATGCTGGAGTATGTCATGACAATGGGAAAGATGGATGGAAGGAGAGGCAGGAAGAGACTAAGAGAGAAGATGCTGGACAGTATGACATCATGGCATGGAAGAAGATCAGTATCAGAAATGACAGGTAGTACATGAGACACAAGACTGTAGACAGTCATGATCACCAAAGCTACAATGCACAGACTATAAAAAGATGGTGGAGGAGGAGGAGAAGGAGAAGAAGGCTAACACGGAGGTTTATGAATAAACATTAATATTTCTGACATCACTTGTGGCAATAGTAGGCATGATCACAGATGGGAACAATATACATGTATTCACATTTAGTGTGCAATGGGAACAATCAGCATTCATACACTTTGACATTTATTGGGGAAGACAGCTCTAAGTGCTTAGATGCTTATTGTACTTATTCATTCAATAAAATAGTTGCTGCTGCACGCGTTTTGTGTAGATATAACAAAAGGTGGCTGATTGCATAGGAACATGCAGTTGGTGCCATTCCTAGCCTGGTAACTCTGACTTCTCCACTTGTTCTTAGGCAAAGTTTACTACAACAGCCCCTGTAACCGAGGGTTAGTTAGTTAGTTAGTTAGTCGCAGTTCCAACTTCACAGCAACGGGTCGTCCCCATTATGCTCCGTTCCTGTGCCAGTGAATATCACACAAAACGCTCCCCACTGCCCAATTTGAAAAGTGGAAAAGACAGGAGTCTCGACAAACAACAGCCCGCACAGATACACTGTGCATAATGCTGCCGCCAGAATGTCAACACAAAAGTCCCCCACGAAACACCCAGTTTATCTCTGAATCATTTTCCCATCTGGATGTTTCCTAGATGTTCACCCACACAGTCCACGAAAATACAGTTCATCGTCGATGGCAGTGGCAGTCAACCAGAAGCCCAGCAGCCACGCATTTCTGCATAAGGCAAAAACCGGTCAACTCTGGGACATAGCCATCTGCCATCGCTCCGAACATGCAGTCACATTCCAAAAAACCTCGGGCAGATTCAAACGCATTTCACACGAAACTCACAGCTCACAGTGTCGCGCCACGCACTCACTCAGTAGCAGGGCGACCAATTTTTTTGGATACAAACCGAGGGTTTGGATCCACATTATTTGTTATAGCATCTTGTTTTAACTGATTCTGTGAAAACTTTATTATTTGAGGTATACTTCCATTAGATGGATTTCATCCTGGGTAATAGGTGTAGATGTGTTATTTGAGATAAGGATACATTTCCAAATAACTTTTGAGTCTGGAAAGACGGATAACAATTATTTTGGGTGGGCAATCGCTCACTTTGAACTCAAGCGTAGTCCACTGAACTTCTATTGCACTAGACTAATTTTTACGTGTGGATTAGCTTCCCCTATAAGTGTTCCTCGTCATTAGGAGAATCCACTCTGACTTCTGAATTACTTGTAATTTACATCCCCAAGTAAAGAACAACAGATGGGTTAATTGAGAAATTACAAAGACATGGTATGAAGGGTAATATGAGCAAATAGATCCAGTCATTTCTAAAGAATTAAAAAGTAAGAGTCACAATGGAAGGCTATGGCAGCAAAAAGAAGAACAATATGAACAAGATTAAGGAGGAGGAGGAGGAGGAGGAGGAGGAGGAGGAGGAGGAGGAGGAGGAGGAGGAGGAGGAGGAGGAGGAGGAGGAGGAGGAGGAGGAGGAGGAGCAGAAGACAACAGATGATACAAAAGTTGGTTACTAAATAAACACAGCTAAATTGTTTGAGATCACTTGTGGCCTTCGCTGGCATGATCAGATCATGGATGGGGTGGAGGTGCACAATTAGTGCACTATGGGAACAATCAGAATTCTTACACTGCTAAGGAGACTGATGAATGTGTTCCAAGTGCTAATATGCTTATTCTAGTTATTCAATCGATAAAATAGCTGTCGCTGTACATGTGTTGTAAGGATACACTGTATAAGAAAAAGTGGAAGAAGATTCCAATCCATGGGGCCATGATGTTGGTGCCACTCCTAGCCTGATATCTCTGGCTTCTGCACATGCTCTTAGACATAGTTTGATTGCTCATTTTAAAAAATAGTTGTATATCCTTTAGTTTACTACAGGAAGTCACAGTCAACCCCAGCATTTTGTGTCTGATCGCTTGGCAAGTTTACGTTCAGTAGTTTGCCATTACTTTCTGAACGACATTTTGCTCATGCCTGCTCCTCTAACTTATGGCTGTTAGTTCTGTCCAGCTGTGTTAGTGTAGTGTCATTAAATTAATTTGGTAGCTAGATTTCCTGATGATTGGTGAAAGAAGAAGGAAGTTTCAGTTTCAAGTAGTAGTGAAGTGAATAGTGATTTCCGCCTGTTTGTCATTGTCATGAATTAATTGACATTTCATTGTGAATTTCACTTTTTGCTTACCAATAAAATCTGCAGAATTGATGGAATGTTCAATTTTTGGATACAAGTCCTTAAAGTTATGTCTTGTAACTTCGCACATCGTGTCAAGAAGATATGACAAACTATTACATACAGTTGACTGAGTTGTAAACAACGTTAGGGTTTTATCAAAATTGTAAATGTCTTTTTCCACAAAAACGACTACTCTGAAATAAATTGTAAACAAAACGGAGAAATACGTTAATTTAAATGCAAAGCATATAGTTCAGTTTTTAAAGATCATCGCGTCAAAAATTGTCATTAAATGTTTTATTTTTGACATGCTTAATGATGACATATAATTTAAGAAATATATGCCGATAGCAAACCAACAAAATTAATGACAGTAAACAACAGTTGATTCAACATTTGTAGGTGACCAACAACCCTTGACACGGAAGTGTTTGCGTTGCTACGCTAGGCCCAAACATGTCTATTGTTAGGAGTCGGTGAACTACTAAACTAGAGAAGACAACCGTTCAGTGATCACTGCACTGCATTTTTATATGCAGCTTATTGCTATGTTTCTATAACCTTTTATCAGCCGTGATCATATTGCGAGTCAGATGTTATTACAACAACGATAAGTATGTGTTGCAAGTGACGGTATGCATTAATTAATTTAATTAGACGCCGATAAATCACCAACGAAGCATTTTTTTTTTAAAACCACCCACTGTAACCAGTGACACTGGCAGTTGGCAGTGTCATGATTACAAAATAAATTAATAATTAGTCTCATCTCATCGTGTTCCTCTTGTACCTTGCGGTGTCGAGGTGAAGTATAAACAGCGGGAGAGTGCCCGATTATGGGCTTCATGTATCGAATTCCCACGGACTCTGCTGTGCTATTCCCTACGTCCAACGTTTACGAGTTTACGTGGTCGGCCTCTTCCTCTGTTTCCATCTGGTCTATACATCATTGCTTGTTGTGGTATGCTGTTGGATGGTAACCTACATGCATGACCAAACCATTTGACTTGCTGCTTTCTAATAAAATCTAGCAGCGCAGCTATCTATACCCCTACTTCCTGATTTCTTCATTTCTGATCTTATCTCTTCTTGATACATTGAGTATTCTTCTCAGGAATCTCATTTCTGTTGTTGTGATTTTTCTTTTCTCTTTTTCTGTCATTGTCCAAGTTTGGCATTGGTAGCACAGAGTTGGTAGGAGGAATGTGTTGTAAAGTGCTTTCTTAGTAGTTATTGATACATGTTTGTTCTTTAGTATTGGTGCCATTTGTCCGGTGAGTTAGTTTGCCTTATTGCACCTATTTTCGATCTCGTCTTCTGATCTGCCATTTGATGATATTATACTTCCTAGGTACTTGAAACTCTTTACTTGTTTCAAGGGATGTTCGTTTAGGTGAATTGTTGTTGTTTTTTCTTCTTTAGTTATAGCCAATACCTCTGTTTTGCTTGTGCTAATTTTCATGTTATGTTCCGTACTCATTTCATTTAGACTATTCATGTGGTCTTGTAATTCAGCTTCTGATTTTGCTATTAGTGCTTGGTCATCCGCTAACATTTTCATAGGCACCTTGCCGTCTTGACAGACGATAGTTTGTGCTTTAAAAAGGCATAATAACTTTTACCTATGGTGGTAGCGCATGTGACTGATAAGGCCAATTTGCGCTGTAAATGTTCGTTCACAGTGGGTGCATGTGAACACGTGGTCATTTCCACCATCATGCACCATCTTACGTCTCAAACGCTTGGTGTGTGACTTTTCTGCAATAATTTTCTCCTTTGCCTTTATTCCATTTCTGATGTTTGCCCTCCATGCAACAGATTCAGCGGCGACTTGCTCCCAATGTGCATTATCAATGCCTGTATCAATCATGTCCCGCTTACACACATCTTTGTATCGTAGTAGAGGCCGACCCTGAGATCTCTTACCCATCTGTAATTCACCAAAAAAGATGTCCTTTGGAATTCTACCATCATCCATCCTCCTAAGATGTCCTATCCATCTAAGTCTACGAAGACTGAGCATGGAATAAACTGTCACACAACCTGATCTTTCCAATACTTCAGTATTTGTGATTTTGTCTTGCCACTTAATACCAAGAATTCTTCGCAGACACCACATATGAAAGCTGTTTAAATGTTTCTCTTGGTGTGAGTAAGTTGTCCAGGTTTCACTGCCATAAAGAAGAGTACTAAGGACACAGGCTTAATAGACAAGAACTTCTGTTTTTGCAGTAAGCTTCCTGTTCTCCCAGACTATTTTTGTTAACCTGTTCATTGTTGTTGCTGCCTTACCAATCCGGATGTTGATTTCCTGATCTAGGGATAATTTGCTATTTACCATTGATCCTAGATATGTAAAATGGTCTACCATCTCTAGTTCGGCGTCGTCAGTAAAGATTGAAGGTGCCCCATGTGCACCTTGTGACATAATCTGTGTCTTCTTTTTGCTAATTGTTAAACCAAATTCAGAACAAGCATTGGAGAATGCAGATAGTAGACATTGCAATTCTTCCTCAGAGTGGGTCGTAACTGCAGCATCATCTGCAAAAAGCAACTCTCTGATCAGTACCCTCCTAATTTTGGTCTTGGCCTTCAATCTTTGAGCATTGTAAAGGCCGCCATCTGAGCGTGAGTGAATGTATATACCACCATCCTGATCACGAAAGGCATATTTCAGTAGAAGTGAAAAGTATATTCCAAATAGGGTGGGAGCTAGTACACAACCTTGCTTAACTCCACTCTTGATTTCATATTCTTCAGAAGTTGCACCATCAAACTTGATTATACCCTTCATGCCTGTGTGGAACGATTCCACAATGGACAGAAGAGTTGGTGGGCAGCCAATCTTCTTTAGTGCCTTGAATAGACCCTCACGACTGACCAAATCAAATGCCTTTGTGAGGTCGATGAAGGCAATAAACAGTGGTTGATTCTGTTCACGGCATTTTTGTTGCATTTGTCACAATGAGAATATCATATCAATGGTAGACCGGTTCTGTCGAAAGCCACACTGTGATTCGGGGTAGACTTGATCTCCTAGGACTTGAAGTCTGCGCAGAACGATTCTGGCAAATACTTTTCCAACAATACACAGAAGTGAGATACCCCTATAGTTGTTGCAGTCGCTCCGATCACCCTTGTTCTTGTACAGTGTTATGATGCTTGATTCTTTGAAATCCTGTGGGACTTGTCCTTCTCGCCAGCATAGCTCTATTAGCTGGTGGATCTGTAGAGTGAGTGTGTCTTGCCCACTCCTGATTACCTCTATTGGAATCCCATCCTTACCTGGAGCCTTGCCAGATGCAAGCTCATTTATAGCACACTTAACTTCTGTTATGGTGGGAAGTGTGTCCAGGTGGTCAAGAGTTGGTAGAGCCTCTATGGCGTTGAGGGCATCATCCACTAGTTTGGTTTCACTTGAGTAAAGCTCCAAATAGTGCTCTACCCATCTGTCCATCTACTGTTTCTTGTCAGTGATGATTTCTCCAGTCAAGGTTTTCAATGGTGCACTTCTTTTGATCACTGGACCACAGGCTTTCTTTATTCCTTCATATATGCTTCTTATGTTTCCCTTATCACTTGCGATTTGAATGGACTCACATAACTTGATCCAATAATCATTTGCACACTGCCTGGCAGCCTTTTGCACATCCTTCCTAGCTTGCCTTAGTTCACTCAGAGTGTTACGCGTTGGTCTTTCCTTGTTTCTTAAGAGAGCTTTCTTCTTCTTGTCAATCAAGGGCTGCAGAGTCTTGCTGTTTGCCGCAAACCAGTCCTGCCTCTTATGATCCACAGTGCCGTAAACCTCTACGGCAGTTTTATAAAGAGTTTCCTTAATTTGACCCCACTTTTTATTTACTGTACAATTTTCTGGTGTATCAGTGAAAGCGTCTTTAAGTTGCTGTTGAAACTGAAAGCACTTTTCAGGATCATGAGTTTTAATAATATTAATTCTGGGGCTAGATTTGTGTTTAGCTGTGTAGATTTTCTTTGGTCTCAGTCTAACCCTTGCAACAACCAAAGAATGATCCGTATCACAGTCAGCACTGTGGTAACTTTGAGTCAATGATATATGGTTCAGATGTTGTCTCCGTGTGATGATGAAGTCCAGCTGGTGCCAATGGCCGGATCTTGGATGTTTCCATGTGACCTTATGCATCTCTTTTGTTTTAAAAAAGGAGTTTGTAATACATAGGTCCTTACTGGTGCAATGCTCCAGCAGCCTTTGCCCATTTTCATTCATGCGACCGATGTTGTATTTTCCAAGGCACACTGGCCATGAACTCGAGTCCTTGCCCACACGAGCATTGAAATCACCGAGCATATAAATGTAGTCAGATTTTGGAACTGCCTTGATCACGGAGTCTTAACTCCTCATAGAACGAATCCTTCACATCATCAGAGGAATCGAGTGTTGGTGCATATGCAGTAATAATGGTGGCGAACCCACAAGAGGTTGCCAAGCGCAGGGATAATAGTCTTTCATTTCCTCCTGCTGGAATTTCAATCATTCCCAGTAGCGAATTCTTCACTACAAAGCCCACACCATGTTGCCTTTTTTCTGCCTGCCCTCTACTCTTCCAAAAAAAGGTGTAATTGTTTTCCCTGAGTGACCCTTCCTCAGCGAGGCGAGTCTCCTGCAGGCCAGCAATATAAATGTTAAGACGATTGAGTTCGGCATCAATCACAGCCATTTTTCTCACATCGTCGATATTGGTCAAGTCAGTGGAAAATCCTGGACACATGGTTCTCACATTCCAGGTTGCAAGCCGTAGAGCTTTAGGATTCTATTTTTATTTTTTTTTGTACCTGGTGCATTGGTTTTACAGCCTGCGATTCAGATTTTGTCCTAGCCCCAAGCACCCATTGAAGCAGGCAGGCTGTGGCGGATCAGCACCCAATTGGTCGGGGGCTGCCCAGCTTGAGGCGGGCGGTAGCTGATCAGTGACACCTGTAGGTGTCTCCCACCGTCAGAGGCAACGCGTGGCACCCCATGTCTACGCCAGTTGACAGGGACTTATAACCCGTAGCAGTTGCCTCTCGCTTTGATTCCGAGACCAGTTAAGACCAGGGATGGAGTTATTGCCTCTCCATAGCACAAAGCCTGGGCTAAAATATAGAGATCATGTGTTGCCCATGCAGCATGATCCCTCTCTCGGTCTGCCTAGTTCACTCCAGAGGAAAGGTAACACCCCTACATCTGGAACAAGACAAGCTGCAGAAGCTGCCGGATCAGCAAAGCAATGCTCTAACTGTCCGCCTGTCGGAGCTTCGATCCTAGACCAGCTGCCAACCAAGGCTTAGGGCCTGGTCTGCCCTGCCATGAAATTTTGTCTTTAGCTTGCATTTCCTCACACCAGGGTAAGGCTTGTACTCTCCCAATTGCGCTCTTCCACCCGAAGCCGTTGGCACAATGTGGGGTGTCGGGTTTGGTAAGCGCCGCCCGACGTTCGGCGCTAACAGAAAGCAGGTAGTACCGTCTACTGTTATACGGTAGCTCAGTCATATCTGACTAAGACCTGACACACCATCCGCTAACAGTTCTCTAATGGTTAGATATGCAGATGGTTCTTCTTCTGTGTTCTCGTCATGCGGTATTCTTGCGGTCTCTATTTGGCGGGTTTCTTTACATATGTTGTCTATATATGTTATGAACAAGAGAGGGGACAGAACACAACCTTGTCGTACTCCAGATCTTATGGTGAAAAGTTCTGAGTGTCCTCCAGTTGCTCTCACTATGCATTCACTGTTGTTATATAAGCTTCTACATAGGTTTGTTAGATGTGTACTCACACCATATTGTTTAAGGATTTCCCACAGCTTGTTTCTATCTACTCTATCAAATGTGGGAGAAGCTTGCATCAGATGGAGGATGTGCCACATAGATTAAGTTGATTAAGAGCAGAATATGTCAAGCAAAAGCTACATTTAAGAAGATGTAAAGTATGTTGTCTGATATTACTAATAACTTATTATTACTATTAGTAATAAGTCACTATCTTTAAATGTTAGGAAGAGATGACTGAAAAATTGTATAGAACTTGTTCTGCTGCTTGGCAGTAAATCTTGGAATGTGAATGCACAAATTGGGTAGAGCTTGGAAGAAAGGGAGATGTGGTTTCTGAGTCAAATCTTGTGAACACCTTGGGTTGCCAAAGTAACTAACAGGCGCCTGAAAAAGGCTAATGAAAGTAGAACATTGTATACAATTATAAAACAGTGACAGTGTTAGTCATATAATACGAGAAAAATCATTGGAAATATCATGATGGAAAGCGGAGGCAGACCAAAAAGAATTATGCTCATGGCATAATAGAAAAGTACAGAGGAATAACATTAATAAAACTGCCCCAGAGCATCACAGACCAAAATCTGTGGAGATACATAAACACCTGTGCCATTTAGTAGAACACATAATATTAATGGAAACTCAAGAAGTGTAACAATAATCATTGCTCCTCGATGGTATTATTCTTTGTATTTTGCTCAGAAACTTAATTTCCAGGGCCATTAGATGTTGTTCAGCTGGCATGCTTATTGTCCATGTTTCATTTGCATTCAGCAGTATGCAAGCATTCTCTTTTCCCACCAACTCGTAGAAAAAATAAGAAGTCAACGCTAGATTTTATTAGAAGGCAGCAAGTCAAATGGTTTGGCCATGCAATTAGGTTACCAACTAACAGTATACCACAACAAGCAATGATGTACAGACCAGAGGGAAGCAGAGGAAGAGGCTGACCACGTAAATGATGGATGCAGGGAATAACAGAGTCCATGGGAATATCGATACATGAAGCCCATAAGCGGGCACTCTCCCGTTGTTTATACTTCACCTCGACACCGCAAGATACAAGAGGAACACAATGAGATGAGACATTCTTTGGCAAGAGACCGTCTATCTTTATATGACTAAAGTACCTTAACTGTCTGATCTTGATCTCATTTAGTAATATTTTCTTCAATGCCAGTTTATGTAACACCTCTTTGTTGTTGTTTTTCTTTTCTCTCCTGACAAGATATTACTCTTATTCATCATTAATTTAATAAAATACTGCTAATTAAATTGTCATTATAAAGTTTAAAATGTAAAAGTTCCTTTTCACGCCTAAGGCACATTAGGCATATGGAGTTTAACCAATATTTTTATATAATAAACAGCATTCAGTTGATGATGTGGTCAGTATTACATCAGCTGCCTTTACTTCCCAAGACATTTCCTGGTACCCATTTTAGACTGGGTCTGCTGGAAATTAATTAATAAGAATTTTTTAAATTTCAGTCAAAAACAACCAATAGTAATCTGTGAAGAGAAAAGCACCAGCTAATGAGCTGGAATTACAACCTGGTTGGTGCATGACACGTAGTTTACAATTTCCTATATTTGAGTCAGCCTCTAGGGTTTAAAGCTGCCATTCTACTTCTGCCTCACAAAATGACCTGACTTTGTGTGAGAAGTTACTTTACAGTTAATCCCTTGCAGAGTATTAACAAGTTAAGTGGATTCATGGGTACTTTGCAACATCGTCATCATTATCATCAAGTGCTTGGCAATCATTTTTTTTTTTTTCATAGCTCCCATTCTCTAGCAAAATGTGACTTCATATTTGTGGAAATTTCATGATTTTACTGGAGATTGGTGAGCTGCACAATGCAGGATTCCTATTTTTGACTAGTATAGCTCTGAAATCAACACAGCCTCATAAAATGGATACTGAATAATTTTCCAACATGTTCTGAGAATTATCTTGGAAGGAAATGTGGTGAGGGTGGGTTTGAAAGAAAGGATTTTAAAGGCAAGAGGAATTACTTCATTGCACCGTGTTTTCTCCCATATTGCTCAGTCTCTTTCCACAGAGCTGTCTGCTGAAAGCGTCACACAGAAAGCTCCTTAACTCCAGCGATGACCTCCAGGATTCTGAAAAAATTACACTTGTGAAACACATGACGGAGTCCGTACACATGAAGAAGGAAACTGGTCACACCAACACATTATTCTATGACCTATAATATGTGAAGGCTAACACTTCACACCCTGATCATATTACCTACCATGAGGCTACCAGTACTTTGTCTGTGGTTATGCTCAGCTGACACAGTTGACTCTCAATCAAACTCTGCAACTTTCCTATTCTTAATGATATATATGGATCAAAATAATGAGTTCTTGAAAGGTTATTATTCATATGGACATAGATAGTAAACAGACAGATATACAAACAACATTTATGTAACAAGCTAACCATCATAAGTACAATTTCTATGCACAGGGAAATGACATCTCAAAGACGTTTGAGTAGACCATCATCAGCTTCTTCCCAAACAAGCCGTGCGTCTGCATCTCTTCAGTCAGATGGTGAACTAAAGCATGAGTGTCGAGCAGTATTTCTAAGCCATTATGATGATATTAGAGATAAAATTGAATCAAAAGATGACTTAATAACACGTAAGTACTTTTACTTATAATGTTTAGTTTTTTTACCATTTCATTTGTACATTACAAATATGGCTTTACATTTATAGATGTTTGAAATATTTCATCTTTTTGTTTCAGTTATTAGCATATTACTTTGTTTTCAGATGTCAGCGTGGCCTAAAGGTTAAGAACACTTGTTCTTAAACTTCGTGTGTGTTGATGATTGGGATAGTGGGTTCATTCCCCACACCAGTCAGCTGAATTTTAACTTTGACTTCTTGTTAAGAAAGCAATGGCAACCTACTGAACATAAATTGTCTAAAAAATCAACCTCGGGTTGACCGCAGCATCCTGCAAGGACATGCACTATTTTTTTTTAAACATTAGCACTGGTTGAGGAGTGTAATTTACTTGATGATATTTATCCACCATTATCATGGGGTCCCATCACAACCTGCCAGAAAGATTCTCAATTCTTCAACAGTTCTCCTGCCTCATGCATTTTCATGCCCAGGTATCTTTAATGTCCTGTGTCCGCTGTCGTGTTGCCAACACCTGCCACTTTTCCCAAGGACCATGCCTTCTATTGCTGTTCTTTAATCTACCACCAAGAGGTGCATTCCCTGCCAGCCTATCAACCTGTTTATTTCCCCCACACTCCTGCATGACCAAGGCAAAAAATCCATACAATTCTCAGAATCTGTGACCTCTGAAGTGAGGTGAGCCATTCCACTCGAAACATTCCTTTCTCTACCTTACTAAGCATACTCCTTGAGTCCGCAATGAATGCAATGTGTGTTGCCGTGGTCTCCTCTAACCAACAGAATACCACTGTGACTGCTTCCACCTCGATTCTCATGCTTGAGGTTGTAGCCTCATATGACAGACTCTCCTTTTTTTAAGAATTCTCCTTGAAGTATCACTTTAGAGTAGTATTTTTCCAATTCTATGTTTGGGATAGACTTCATTGCTCCTGTGGTAATTCTGAGTGCCTAATTTTTAACCTTGTCCAAGTTGTGTAATGTTGTGCTGACAGCAGCACATTATCCTGTAGAAACACATTCTAGATGTGGTAGTATACCATGCTGGTTGACGTGTCTAAGTATTCATTCATTACTCGCTGACTGGTGACACTAGGTTTCCTCATTATGCCTAGTATTTTTCTAGCTTCTGTTTTAAATTTGTTGATATGGTACTTCTATGTCATTCTGGTGTCAAATGTTACTCCAAGGTAATTAGTTGGCTATCATCTTTTAAAGTTGTACCATTGTTGATTATTTTCCCAGCTTTTTGTTTTGTTGAGAGAGTAAAAAGTGGAGTAGCTATTTCTTTCTTGATTATGATACATCATTTATCTGTTCAGTAGGCTGTAGAAACACATTCTAGATGTGGTTTTACAGCATTAAAAAAAAATCGCTTAAAAGTCGACAGGGTCGACTTCATCGCACCGGGTTTTATCCCATATGGCTCGGTCCCTTTCCGCAGCGCAGAAAGCGTCGCACAAAGCACGAACTCCGTAGCTTTTAGCGACGACCCACAGGAGTCTCCGAAACATTTAACTCGTAAACCGAAGGGTGCGGCCCGGAATCGAACCCACAACCTTCGGAGCATGAGTCAAACAGCTTGACCACTTCACCACAGAGACTCCCAAGGTTTTACAGCATAATGTGCTACTAGGTTCTATTAGTAAAGATTAAACGGAAGACCTTTTAAAATAAATATCATTCAAGTATATGCTCCAACAAGTGAATGCAGTGAAGAAAGCATAGAGGAATTTTATAATCACATGGAGTCTGCTTTGAAGAACTGTAAAAAATCAGAAATAAATATAATAATGGGTGATTTCAACGCAGAAGTAGGAAATCAAGGTGATGAATGCAGTGTAGGCAACTATGGTTTGGGAGAGCGAAATGAAAGAGGATACAGACTTGTATTAGGGACGTTCATTTGAAACCCGTTCCAATGGTTTTATTACAAAAGCATGAAAGAAACATTAACAGGTGTGGTAGAATTAAACAAAGCATTTATTTTGACTGAATTATGCACCATGGGTTGGTCAGAAGAAGTCGCCATAGGCATTCAGGCGAGCATCCCATTGCTTAGGTAGGCGGCGAATGCCGTCCGCAAAAAAAGGACTGCGGTTGCTCACTGAACTAAGTGTTTACCGCGTTCATTACGTCTGCATCTGTGTGAAATCGTTGCCCCTTGAGAGCTTTTTTTTAGAGGTCCGAACAAATGAAAATCACATGGTGACAAATCAGGACTATAGGCTGGATGTTGCAGAATTTCCCACTTCTTGCTAATGCTTCGTGCACAATCATTACGACATGCAGACGAGCATTATCGTGCAACAAAATCATACCGCGAGAAAGCATGCTGGGTCGTTTATTCTTGATGGCTTTTTACAGCTTGTCTAGTGTTTGCAAGTAGTGGGTAGTGTTTACCGCGTTCATTACATCTGCATGTGTGTGAAATCGTTGCCCCTTGAGAGCTTTTTTTTAGAGGTCCGAACAAATGGAAATCACATGGTGACAAATCAGGACTATAGGCTGGATGTTGCAGAATTTCCCACTTCTTCCTTGCTAATGCTTCCTGCACAATCTTTGCGACATGCGGACGAGCATTATCTTGCAACAAAATCACACCACGAGAAAGCATGCCGGGTCGTTTATTCTTGATGGCTTTTTACAGCTTGTCTAGTGTTTGCAAGTAGTGGGTAGAGTTGATGTTGACACCAGGTTCTTTAAAGTCGGCCAACAATAGCCCTTCATGGTAAAAAATGCGCTCAGTATAACCTTACCAGTGGAAACCTGTAACTTGAATTTGTTGGCTTTTGGTGATCCAGCATGCTTCCATTGCATGCTCTCTCTTTTGCTGCTCGGCTCAAAGTGGTGACACCTTGATGTGACACCTGCTACTATGCGGAAGAGAAATGCATCACTCTCCACTCTGTAATGCAGCAAATGGTTCAAACACCATCCCAAGCGTTCCTCTTTTTGGTGGTCGGTCAACATCCGTGGTACCCACTGGGAACACACGTTCCGATATTGCAGCTTCTTACAAACGACCTTTTGAATTGTCCCAATTGGCACATCAAATTCTTTCTCTAGTGAACGTTTGATTTGACAGCTGTTCATCTGTACTACTGCATCAGTTTTGGTGATATTTTTTTCTGTTGCAATAATATGCGCTTGACCCGAAGATCTGTCATGAACTGACGTCCTTTCCAAAACATTTGTGCCCAGTCTGTCACTGTTGTCTTCGGCACACATTTGTTACCATACGCTGCCTGCATTCGTCGATGAATGTCCACTGGTTAACATACTTCAAATGAAAGATCCTGAATCACCGCTGTTTGAGCTTCTTTGGATGGATTTTGGATCAACCCGGCCATTTTCTCAACGGTCAAAAACAGAACCTATGCATCATGGAACGATAAGCATGTGCTCTTTTATTCATTTTTTTTTTACTTATCATATGACTATGACATGATCATGTTCAACGTATGCAATTACGCGCGGTGCAGCACGAATGGATTTCAAATGAACGCCCCTTATAGAATGGGCAAAAGAACAAGAAATGTTATAGGAAACACCTGGTTTAAACAGCATCCCAGAAGATTATGGATATGGAGGAGCCCAGACAGTAAGATTAAAAACCAGATAGATTACATCCTTTTTAGCATAAGGTTTTGAAATGCGTTAACAGTCATAAAAACAATCCCCAATTCAGACTCTTAAATGATCACAGATTAATTACAGGCACATTAAGGGTGAAGTTAAAGAAAGTCAAATATACAACAGGAAACCTTAAATATGATTTGTGCAAATTGAAAACTGACAAAGAAATACAAGATAATTTTAACATAGAAGTAAAGAATAAATTTTAGATATTGTCTGATCTAGAGATCCTATTTCAAGATGGGGATGATCAGTGGGAAATGTTGAAGAATTTGATCAGTTGTGCTGCAGAAAAAAACTATTCCAAAAGTAAAGAAAGTGGGTCGTAAGACATGGATAACTAAAGAAATTTTAATACTAATGCAAACAAGAAGACAGAACAAAAATAATCCTGCCAAATATGAAGAAATTCACAGGAAAATCAGAATATTATGTAAGGAGGCAAAAATTAAAAAAAAGCATGGCTCAAGAAAAATTGCATAGCAATTGAAAAACAGCACAACAATAAAAATACCAAACTAATGCACAAAAGAATTCACGAGCTTACTAATCAAAGAACACGTACATTGGCAGACTGCCTAAAGACAAAAGATGGAAAAATCATAACAGAAAAAGATCAGATTTTACATGTATGGTCAGATTATGTGAAAAACCTTTATGCTGATAACAGAGAAGAACATTATGATATTCAATATAATAATTAAGGACCATCAATTTTAAAGATGGAGGTTCAGAATGCTCTTAACCATATGGAATCTGGCAAGACTTCCGGTTCAGACAGCATCACAACAGAAATTATTAATGCTTTAGAAGAATATGGAATAGACTGCTGAATACAGTATATAATACTGGAAATGCACCTCATGAAATATGTAACTCTGTGTTTATTGCAATCCCAAAGAAATCAGGAGCCTTGGAATGTGATCAACGTCAAACAATTAGTATAATGAGTCACATCACAAAGATTTTGCTAAGAATTATCATGCAAAGAATTAGGAAGAAAATACAACCTGAAATAGGAGAAGAACAATGTGGGTTTGTAGAAGGCAAGGGTACAGTAAATGCTGTGTATATACTGAGAACAGTAATTAAACGTTCTATAGAGGTATACAAAGATCTACACCTTTGCTTTATTGACTACACAAAGGCTTTTGACAAAGTGAGATATGTCAACATGATAAGGATGCTTGAAGATCTACAAATTGGAAAAGACCTTAGACTTGTAAAACACATATATTGGAAACAACAAGCTGTCGTAAGAATTGATAATGAGGTAGGTCAGTATCAACCTATTAAGAGAGGTGTGAGACAGGGATGTGTAATGTCTCCAGATCTTTTTTACCTGTTCAGTGAAAATATTTTCAGAAATATAGAAGATATGGAAGGAATCAACATTGGACAATGAGCAGACAAGCTGAAAAACATCTGATGGCTGTGGAAATGTGGTTTCTGAGGAAAATGCAAAGAATACCATGGACAAACAGAAAAACCAGTGAACAAGTCCTTAAAGAAACAAATGAAGATCGTAAACTGATTAGAGACATTAGACGTAGACAGTCACAATTTTTTTGGGCATGTTATGAGAAGAAATGAATTGGAGAACTTGGTGACAACTGGCAAGATCGAAGGGAAGAGACCAAGGGGAAGACCGAGAATTAATTACCTGGATGGCTTCGCCATGTGTCATGGTCGAGACAGGAACACAGAGCTGATCCACGACTCTGGTGATCGAGTGAGATGGCAAAACATGACTGCCCACACTTACTGGCATGGCACATGATGGATGGAGGCTAGAATATCTTTAGCTTTTTTTATCCTATTCATAGTTAATGTGGTATCTTCATCTAAGCACCATATATTTAGTCTACATACATTGTTGTATTGACATAATGGGGCAGTTATTTGATAAGGTCAATAATGCATTTAAGAAATAATGTGGGTGAAACAAACTTTTGGAACTCCATGGCATAGAAGTATTTCTTTGCTTGTGTAGCCATCTAGTTGGACTCTGGTGTGCTGTGGCAACACAACAGCTTATATGCTTGCTTGCCATTAGTCTTTCAAAATTCCTCTCAATCATAAGACGGATGTCCTGCCTCTGTTTCTGTCGTGTGTAAATTACCTATCACATCTTGAATCCACCTGTGATGTAGTCTTCCTCTTTTCCTCTTCCCCAGTACATATTTCTCTATAGTTATCTTTTCCAGACATTCATTTATTTTCACATGTCCAAAATATTTAATTTTCCTCAGTTTGTTTTTGTATTATTAACCTATATTCTTCAATACCTAGTTCTTGTTGGATAGATCTATTTGTTGTCTTTTCTGTCCAATGGATTGTTAGTATTCTTCTGTAACACTTAGATTAAAAGGCACATATAAAAAGATGTCAATTGAAACGAGAAAAAGAGTGTTGAGATGCTACATTGAACCTGTACTTTTGTATGGATGTGAAGCGTGGACAATGAGCAGTCAGGCTGAAAAACATCTGATGGCTGTAGAGATGTGGTTTCTGAGGAAAATGCAAAGAATACCATGGACAGCCAGAAAGACCAATGAACAAGTCCTTCAAGAAACAAATGAAGATCGTAAATTGATTAGAGAAATTATACGTAGACAGTCAAAATTTTTTGGGCATGTTATGAGAAGAAATGGATTGGAGAATTTGGTGACAACTGGTAAGATCGAGGGGAACAGACCAAGGGGAAGACCTAGAAGCAAGTACCTGAATGGCTTGGCCTTGTGGCATGGTCGAGACAGAAACACGGAGCTGATCCACGACTCTGGTGATCGAGTGAGATGGCAGAACATGACCGCCCACGCTTACCGGCATGGCACATGATGGATGGATGGATATGCTTTTCAGCTGATTTGTCAAATGTCCAAGTATCACACTGATGTGTTGCCACAGGAAATATGCACTTAGTACTTTTTGCTGAATACTGTGTTGAATTTCTGTGATATTAATTTCTTTGCATTTTATGCTATCATTGTGGTGCTCACTTATCTATATCTTATGTATATGTTTCATTATTATGATAATTATTGCCCACCGTCTCTAAACATTTTAATCATCTGCTTCATTTTGCAACAACAAAAAAAGCCAAAATATTGTACAATTACCAAATATTTATAACAAACAGTGTTAACACATCTGTAATAACATACCATTTGTAATGATAAGTGAAATGTGTGACCTAGTTTTTCTACATGTATTACAATTACAGTTTTGCAGCAGACAGGTCGTAATGCCTCAAGCAGGGTCATATCTAAGTACTGGAATTCTGATACAGGTAAATCTTGTGTAACCATTTAAAAACTGTAACATACAATCATTTGTTGGTGTAATTGACAGGAGGTTATATTAAATATAGCATGTGCATGATCAGATGAGAGTTTGATGTCTTAACTCACTTGTTTGCTACTAGGGGAAAAGATTGGCTACCTGTTTTTTCATTCATTCTGGCCTACAAAATGTGAGAGTGCTATCACTTCACATGCCCATATCAAGTTCCTGCTTTGGGCCATATTGTTTTTTTCATTTGAAATTTTTAAACCTGTCAGCCATATAAAAATAATCAAATACCACCAGAGCCCCCCCCCCCCCCCCCCCCAAAAAAAAAAGAAAGAAAAGAAGCACAATGGTTTTTTTATGATCATTATTTTTTAAACACAGGACACTGTGGACTCGGAGCACACCGTCAATAAATTGACTCTGGAGATTCTGCTGCCTCAGTTCTGGAATACTCAAACAAACACCAGAGTACATCCTACAAGACCGTCCAGATTTTGCTTGCCATACATAGAATGGAAATCTGGCAAATTGAGAAGGATTGGTGAAGAAGGAGATGAAGACAAAGAAAGATGAAGAAGAAACAGAAGATGAGGCACTGAATATACATTGCTGATTATAATTGTCATTTAATAACCATCTTTCATGGTTGTGGCTATAAGTCAGTTATTTTAATTGTCATTTAATAATTATATTTCATGGTTGTGGTTATCAATCGGTTATCACTCCAGCAGATCTCACTTGTTAGTTCAGTTTTCTGTGGTTGTGGCTATCAGTAGTATATTTCATTATATGATAGAGCATGTATGTGCCCCACATGCGTGAGAGAGAGAGAGAGAGAGAGAGAGAGAGAGAGAGAGAGAGAGAGAGAGAGAGAGAGAGAGAGAGAGATTTTAATCACAACTAGTTATAATTCTTCCATCTTGTTTTACTTTTAAGTTCATAAAAAGTGTGCCAAACAACATCCACAACAATAGAAATACTACTGCAACTGCTACAACTACTACTACTATCATGCCAGCAACAACAGTAACTACAAATACTACTACTACCACAACTGTTACCACCACTACTACCACTACAAGCTAAAGTTAGGTGGTTGAGGGTGCATGGGAGGTGGGGATGGGGAGGGCTTGGAGTGATTTGGACAAGGGCCTATGCCCCAATGGGAGATAGAGGGCAGAAGGAGAAAATAAGAAGTAAATTGTGTCTTCCATATTGAAATTTGTATCTTTCTATTTTTCTCTGTCTTTCAATGACAGGATGTGAATAAGGTTCTAGGTTGGGCTCTGATGTTTATACCTGGGTTTGAATTGCCTTTGCTAGGCCATTTATTCATTTTCGTTGGATTATCTTTTGCTTTCTTTTTTAATTGTATCTTTTTCTTCTTTGTACACCTTCAGATGTGAATCTGAATATATGTAAAGAAAGCTGCAATCACCTTAAATTTGTTGAAATCTCCATAAAGTCCTCATATATAACATATGTAGGCCAAAATTATTTCCTCTGTTCTGCATATGTTGGACACTATTGCAGCTAATGTTTAGCTGTCATTTTATCTATTTCACAGTTGCATCCATCAGTATTTCCTATTCATATTGTATTGAACAAGTATTATTTCAGCCTACTGTGCCCTGTGTGCCGGTCTTCATAGCGAAGGCGTTATGGACATAGTTCGTAATTCCGCTTACCTGCGTTCGAAACACAGCTGTGGGCGATTTAGCAGCAGACCATGTTGCGCTGGGTTTTAACGAATTGGTATGGGAGCCAGTCATTCAGAAAGCAATTGCAAACTACTGAACATAAACTTGCCAAGAGATAACAACAGCAGTAAAATGCTGGTGTTGACAATGATGTCCTGTAAAGGATATGCAAAACAAATGCCCTATATGGAGTCTGAAGACTGCTACTGGTTCACTTCAGTGAAGAAGGAAGCTGCGTTAGTGTAGTGTCTAGATGCTCACCTGCTGGTCCAGTAGACATGAGTTCCATCTGTAGCAGGGATGATTCATTTTTTTTTTTTAAATTGACCACGGCTCCTAGGTTAACCCAGTCTGTCATATGTACCAAAAATTGTCATGGGAACGAACGAACAAACAAACAAACTTTATTTTTGAAGGGTAACAAATTGGGCAAGCAGGCCCGTCTTACATTCGACCCTTCCAATCACTCATCTTTCGTTCATCAGTGCATAGTTCATTCACATAGGAAAAAAACATTGTCAAATGAATGTTGTAAGCATAAACAATGCATGTTACCATGTTATGAGACAAATCCCCCACCCACCCACCCATCTATCTATCCGCGTGTCCCCCACACACACACCCCCAAACACTCAGCCAAATACACATCCCCCAACCACATTTCCAACACCCACACACACACATATTCCCGCCAACTCACATATCCTGCACTTACCCACACACAAAACCTGAACTCACCCACACATCCCCCACTTGCACACATATCACCCACCACACAATCTCCCTCACCCACACATCCCGCACCCACATATCCCCTCCCCTAAACAGCAACAAACACAATAATAATGGTAAATTATCTCGAACGACAACTAAAAAAAAAACATTCCCATATGTGTGGCACATTACACCCACCTTGGGTATTTATTGATGCCCATGTTAAACATTGCCTCAATGAGTCATGTATTATTGATTATTTTTCATGCGTTTTAATGCTTATTGTTATTTTGTTGTCAAAGAATTGCTTCATAAGAGATGTTGAATGAAAGAATGTATGAGAGGAAATAGAGAAGAAGGGCAGAATGTCAGACGGGCCTGCGTGCCCAATTCTTAACCCTTTGAAAATAAAGATTTTCGTTCGTTCGTTTGTTCGTTCCCACCCCCAACCTACACACACTCACCCTCCCACACATCCTCCACCCACCCACTCGCCAACCATCCCACCCCGATAAAAGGCTGGTGACCACATCACCCACTGAGTACCACCTGGTCTATATAAATATGGGTGTAGCACCATATGCCCAGTGCACCTTCGTGCATGTAAAAGGGTTCTTTACTTTCATCCATCTTTCGGTGGAGTTGGTAATATGCGTTATCTTTCTGGTGGCCTGGATGCTTTGGTTCCTACTTGGTTCTTGAAGTGCTATCTGGATCTGGCTTTGTTTGGAACAATGTGTAATGGTTGTCAAGATGTGTTCTACCAAAGCTTACCAATTCTGCTTCTCATTTTTGTTGATTTTGCCATCATTTAGAGGTGATGAATTTGAACTCAGTTTTTTTTAAAGCTTGCAATTTGTCCACTGACTTGGACGTCTCTCCCTTTGTCTTTCATGAGCTCATATCAATTCTCGTTAATTTATTTCTCATGTTTATTCTGTTAATATTCTATAAGCAAATATTGTTTTCAGATCTGTTGATTTCTTCTTCTTCTTCTTCTGTGTTCATCCGGAGTTTTTTTGTGTGGACGCGATTGCGTTGTGCCTGTTTACAGCAGAGCTGCGTTCTTGCGCTGTTAGGCTGACACATCCAACTTCTGCGGGCATTTGTTGACCGGGTTAACCTTCCCGGGTAACATTCTATATAACCAAAGGATTACACAGAGGTATAGATGATGCAAGGTCTGTTGATTTGATCTGTGATGTTTATTTTTTAAACCATCATCTGGTTTCCTCAGAAGAAATGGCATTTGATGACTTTGTGGATATTTGCCGTAAAGAACCAGTTACTTCAGAAGAAGATCTAATGAAAGCATTTCGAAAGATTGACATAAATGGGGATGGATATATTTCTCTTGATGAGCTGTTTAAAATTCTGACAACTGTAAGTTATTTATTAATTTACTTTTCCATTAAATTTACAATCACAGTATTTGTTGTTCTTGCTATTTTAATGTTACCGAGTTTTCTAGTCATGGCAGTGTGTTCCATTCTTTTTAAAATGTTGTTATATTCCACAATATGTAAGAGGCAGGAGAATACTCTGGTGATCGAGTGAGATAGCAGAACATGACCGCCCACGCTTATTGGCATGGCACATGATTAATGGATGGCACCAGGTTTTATATTCCATATGGCTCATTGTCACTCCACAGAGCAGCTTGTCCCGGCTGAAAGAGCACACACTTTGTAGCTCCAGTGATGACTCCCATGGGTCTCTGAAGAAATTGCTTTCATGAACCGATTGGCAGATTCCAAAAGCTAACCTATGATCTCCAGAGCATGAAGCAGACTTCTTGACCACTGTGTAAATGAGAACGTGGTTGGTTGTTTCATATGAATGCTTGACCACTGTGTAAATGAGAAAGTGGTTGGTTGTTTCATATGAATGCTTGACCACTGTGTAAATGAGAAAGTGGTTGGTTGTTTCATATGAATGCTTGACCACTGTGTAAATGAGAAAGTGGTTGGTTGTTTCATATGAATGCTTGACCACTATGTAAATGCGAAAATGGTTGGTTATTTCATATGAATGCTTGACCACTGTGTAAATGAGAAAGTGGTTGGTTGTTTCATATGAATGCTTGACCACTGTGTAAATGAGAAAGTGGTTGGTTGTTTCATATGAATGCTTGACCACTGTGTAGATGAGAAAGTGGTTGGTTGTTTCATATGAATGCTTGACCACTGTGTAAATGAGAAAGTGGTTGGTTGTTTCATATGAATGCTTGACCACTGCGTAAATGAGAAAGTGGTTGGTTGTTTCATATGAATGCTTGACAACTGTGTAAATGAGAAAGTGGTTGGTTGTTTCATATGAATGCTTGACCACTGTAGATTGAGAAAGTGGTTGGTTGTTTCATATGAATGCTTGACCACTGTGTAAATGAGAAAGTGGTTGGTTGTTTCATATGAATGCTTGACCACTGTGTAAATGAGAAAGTGGTTGGTTGTTTCATATGAATGCTTGACCACTGTGTAAATGAGAAAGTGGTTGGTTGTTTCATATGAATGCTTGACCACTGTGTAAATGAGAAAGTGGTTGGTTGTTTCATATGAATGCTTGACAACTGTGTAAATGAGAAAGTGGTTGGTTGTTTCATATGAATGCTTGACCACTGTAGATTGAGAAAGTGGTTGGTTGTTTCATATGAATGCTTGACCACTGTGTAAATGAGAAAGTGGTTGGTTGTTTCATATGAATGCTTGACCACTGTGTAAATGAGAAAGTGGTTGGTTGTTTCATATGAATGCTTGACCACTGTGTAAATGAGAAAGTGGTTGGTTGTTCATATGAATGCTTGACCACTGTGTAAATGAGAAAGTGGTTGGTTGTTTCATATGAATGCTTGACCACTGTGTAAATGAGAAAGTGGTTGGTTGTTTCATATGAATGCTTGACCACTGTGTAAATGAGAAAGTGGTTGGTTGTTTCATATGAATGCTTGACCACTGTGTAAATGAGAAAGTGGTTGGTTGTTTCATATGAATGCTTGACCACTGTAGATTGAGAAAGTGGTTGGTTGTTTAATATGAATGCTTGACCACTGTGTAAATGAGAAAGTGGTTGGTTGTTTCATATGAATGATTGACCACTGTAGATTGAGAAAGTGGTTGGTTGTTTCATATGAATGCTTGACCACTGTGTAAATGAGAAAGTGGTTGGTTGTTTCATATGAATGATTGACCACTGTAGATTGAGAAAGTGGTTGGTTGTTTCATATGAATGCTTGACAACTGTGTAAATGAGAAAGTGGTTGGTTGTTTCATATGAATGCTTGACCACTGTGTAAATGAGAAAGTGGTTGGTTGTTTCATATGAATGCTTGACCACTGTAGATTGAGAAAGTGGTTGGTTGTTTCATATAAATGCTTGACCACTGTGTAAATGAGAAAGTGGTTGGTTGTTTCATATGAATGATTGACCACTGTGTAGATGAGAAAGTGGTTGGTTGTTTCATATGAATGCTTGACCACTGTGTAAATGAGAAAGTGGTTGGCTATTTCATATGAATGCTTGACCACTGTGTAAATGAGAAAGTGGTTGGTTGTTTCATATGAATGCTTGACCACTGTGTAGTTGAGAAAGTGGTTGTTTGTTTCATATGAATGCTTGACCACTGTGTAGATTGAGAAAGTGGTTGGTTGTTTCATATGAATAAGAACAAGGTTCAGTTATAACAGACTGAACAAGCATATGTATGATTTTATTTTTTTGTAACTGACCACTGTAAAAACAAAGATAATGCATACAGATAAAACTAATGTGGAGAAAGAGATATATGTTAATGAGGAAAGATTGGAGGTGGTGGAAAATTGTGAATATCTTGGGTCATTGATTACCAACAACGGTGACACAATGAAAGAAATTAAACAGCGACTATCCATTGCTCTTCAAAAACTGCTGACTCCGTGGTGAAGGGGTTACAGATGCAAGTCATAATCTTGTATACCGCGTTCGAAACACAGTTGTGGAGGATTTGGCAGCAGATGTCTAACATTGGTTTTTTTATGAAATTATATGGGCGCAGATCATTCAGAAATCAATGGCAAACTACTGAACATAAACTTGCCAAGAAATCATGAACAGCCAAAAAATGCTGTGGTTTACTGCTACGTCCCATAAAGGATACACAACTAACTTCAAACATTAAAATAACTGAATAAATTGTGGAGTGGGACAGATATACCTACAGAAATTAGATTTTTAAGAGCATGCATCTTTCCCATTGCAACATACGCCTGTGAGACATGGACACTTACTAAACAAGCTGAACAGCGCATCAGTGTCTTTGAATATAAATATTATAGATGGGTTCTAAGAATATCTTGGATACAGAAATAAACAATGCATCCGTACGACTAAAGCTGAATATTTAAGAAGATTGGCTAGTAAAGACGATAAAACAAAGAAATTTGAAATATTTTGGTCACTTGAAACGTCATGAAAGTTTGGAGAGAACAATCATGGAGGGGTATATACCCAGAAAGATAGGAAAAGGAAGGCCAAAGAGAAGGTGGGTGCAGGATGTGGCAGATGATCTCCATATGGGTGTATCGGACACTGGATATCTTGCTTATGACCAAGAAGTTTTCCGGAAGGTTGTTATGGGAGCAAGGTTCTGCGAAGGACATGCTACTATAAGAATGAATGAGTTGAGTTGAGTTAAGAACTGACATCACTGCACTCAGGACATTCCCATACGTGCTTCATCCCCTCATTCAACAGCCAGCGAAGAGTCATACTACTAATAGTTCCCATCGCTATCTGATTAAACGTTCTCCTGGTCTTTCCTCTCAGTTTTGAGATTCTTCCAGAACCCCTGCCAATCCCCCGCAATCTCATTCTTTCCACATATGGGTTCTCAATTTGTTCCTCCGCCTTCTCCACCTGGTCCCACAACCACCTTCCCCTTGTCCATAGGCAAACTACCACCAAGAGGTGCATTCCCTGCTAGCCTATCAGCCTGTTCATTCCCCCGTACCCCCGCATGGCCAGGGCAAAATATATGAATGAATGACTCATCACTATGCTCATGTGGAGAGTATGATCAAACTTCAGAGCATGTTGTCAAGGATTTCCACGGTACAGCCAGCTAAAAAGAGAATACTGGCCTAGAGAGTTTGCATTCAAAACTATGGAACAAATTAGTAGCTCTGAAAAACTGTTGATTACATCACAAGAACTTGTCTGTCAGTATAACCATCAAAGAATGAATACGAGAAGAAGAAGTAGTAGTCTAGATATTTATGGTGTGAATGATTGACACACATGGAGTAACCTACAATTGCTGAAGTGGCCCTGCCATACAGGCTCTGCCATACAGGCCATGCCAGTGTATGTGGAAATAAAAGGACCAGTTGGTCAGCCTCCAGATGAAATATTGAGATTTAGCAAGGGAAGCATGGTACTGTCTATACATGACTGAGGAATAAAGAAATTATGAAAATAAAACAATCAATGACTACATGTAACAGTGAGTAATAGAATCAAGGATCCAACATGATAGAGGACACATTCCATGTATGCATAACCAGCTTTAGGTATCTATACTTTTCAACATCTTTTAAAACCAATAAAGGATGGGCTTGCTTCATGTACTGTGATTTCAGCGTTGGCTGAATTCTGTGATATCTTCTGGTAAATTTTCACCAGATCCAGGTATTTGAAAGATTTTCAAGCATGTCTTTCAGTATGATTTCTATCAACACTGTTATTTTATTTCAGACTTAAAGTTAAATTAATACATTTTATATGCATAATTATTATGACGAAAAAAATGTATATGATACCTTAATTAAACTGTTTCATAATTAAAATATGTCTAATTTAAAGAGTTACATTAGGGAAAGAGTGTCTAAATTGCTCATTCTATTAGTTTGCAGATACTGTTGCAGTTAGTTCTGAATTATAATATTTATTTCACTTCATTTATTAATTCAAGTTGTGACAATTGAAGTTGAAACTACTTTTAACAGTCAGTAGCATGTATAACTAAAGTAAATATCTTTCAGCAATACTATGTATGACTATTAATTTCACAGAAAGGAGAGAAGATGTCAAGAGAAGAAGTCCGAGAGATGATAGATGAAGTTGATGAAAATAAAGATGGGAAGTTAGATTACAGAGAGGTGAGTTACAGAATTGATCCTCCAAATACTTAGCCTAAGAGTTAGTGTTTAAAGTTCTGTGCCACAAGAAGGTTTTTATCTGTTTAATGAATCTTCTTCCTCTTCTTTCTCTGTTATGCCTTTTATTGTCAGGTTAGGAGGAGCTTACCAAATAGAACCTTTGTGTGGCTTCTGCTAATCCACTTGTTCATTGTTTCTGCTAATCCAGTTGTTCATTACTTCTGCAATGAGATTCATGATAAGAATATGTATCAAAATGTATCAAGAATTGAGAAAATCAGAAAGTATGCAATCAGGACTAAAGTGGGGGTTATATCAGCGCTAAATTTCATTAGAAAACAGCAAGTTAAATGGTTCGGCCACATAACTAGGCTACCAAGTAAAAGTATACAACAACAAGCAATGATGTATAGACCAAATGGAACCAGAAGAAGAGGCTGATCATGTAAATGATGGACAGAGGGAATAACGAGTCCATTGGAATCTCGATACATGAAGCCCATAAAGGGGCACTCTCCTACTGTTTATGCTTCACCTCGACACCGCAAGGTTCAAGAGGAAAAAGATGAGATGATGAGTAGGTAGAATGCTGTTTTCTAGTAGATATGTTAGCATGTCTAAACTATCTGATTTACTGGGGGGTTTTTTTTCACTACAGAGTATTGACACTATTGTGCTTTCAGATATCATCAGTTCTGATTGTGTCCCTTCTTGTTATATTACCTGCTTAAGTGCTATGGGATGATTAATCGTCTTAAGTGATTTCCCATGTCTACCATGGGTGTATATTCAGTTGTTTTCCCTAAGCAGTGCCCTTTAATTTGATATATAATACAACATGTTTACTACCATATTAACAACTTGTAAGTCATCAGTGTGACACTTCCCATTTTTGCCATCCATTTTTGTTTGGTCCAAACCTACTTTTTGTTTGGCTCTGAATCTGTTAAGTATTCTTCACAGGAAGTTAAACTTCATTGTTACAATTTGTCTTGTATTTCTTGCTGTTACAGTTTGTCTTGTATTTCTTTCTGTTACAATTTGTCTTGTATTTCTTGCTGTTACAATCTGTCTTGTATTTCTTGCTGTTACAATTTGTCTTGTATTTCTTGCTGTTACAATCTGTCTTGTATTTCTTGCTGTTACAATTTGTCTTGTATTTCTTGCTGTCATTGTCCCATTCTGGCACTGGTAGAATAATATTGATATGAAGATTGTATTGACTAGTACTTTTTGGTATCTGTTAACATGTTTTTATTCTGTAGTGTTTGTGACATCTGGCCAATCAGTGTAGATATGCTGTGTTTACCTTTCTATCTATTGCAAACATGAAGTGCATGCATAAATTGAAAACCAGTGTCATTATGTTTTGTTAATATCATTGCACTGTATTTGATTGTCTGTCCTCTTTTTAAAATTATATAATTAGTAATACAATGACAAGTATATTGCTTGACAGTTTTTATTATTTTCCAACTTTAAATATTGTTAACATTTCTATTGTTGCTTATTTTGTATGCAGTAGGGTAAATTTAACTACACACAGGTGAAATTAAAGTGATACTCTTACATTGCATGCTGTTTTAATTATACAAAGAACAATATAAAACTAATGAGAACGTGTACATGAAACTTTTAAATAGATTAAAAAATTGACTTCTAGTTCTGTAGAAGAGCTAAACAAAAAGTGGGGAAAAGGAGTACCTAGGAAATGTTATCATATTACGCCAAGACACTGTCGTGGTGGTCATGGTTCAGTTCCCATCTTTGGCAGGATTATTATTTTCTGACCCTTATGGCTCTGGGGTAATACAGCTTCAAAAAGTGGACAGCAGACAATTTTCATAATTCGAATTGACACCCCCAGACGACAGGTTGTGGACTCCAAGACTACCCTGAATATGATATATCAAGACAAACCTTTTCACCTATTAAAAAAAACACACCGTGGAATTAAAACTTCACAGACTGAACTTAAAAAGAGCATGAATTTTATACAAGAGACAACACCACAGATATCGACAAATAAATTTCAAGGGAATCAAAGAAGAACTTGAAAAACCTGACTGCAAATCGTTGCATTTAAGAGTGAAAACTCAATTCTTTCAGAGACTTCACAACCAACCAACAGCCAGCTGTAATGTTTAAATACACCAAGCACCATACATATGCCAATATCAGTTTTTCTGTAATTTAATTAAGGCACGCATGGTCTGTGCTTGATCAATATTGCCATTTGTATTGTTCCAAGGAAATAAATTAGTGATGCATAATCTATTAATTGATATTTAATTGTCAGCTGACTAGTTTTGTTACATTATGTATTCTTTAGTATTCTTACCATTTCATATGTTTACACTTAGTGAAATGGGCCTCTATAGTTTTTAAATTGTTTGATATTACTCTGGTGTATTGGTTTAAGCTGTTGAGTACATTTTATTAGCTTTTTCTCATTATACTTTACCTTTTTGACTGATTTTTTAGTTTTCCAAAATGGTGGTATCTTCAACTGAGGATTTTAAGAAGATGTCCATCAAGGTGATGGAAAAAAAGGAGAAAAGAAATGTGAAACAGAGAGAGGAAGACAGATCTCCAAGAAAAGGTTTGTGAACAAATGTGACTATTTGAAACACAGGAAAATGATTTGTAAATAATTTTATATATCAATAAATTTCAGTTATTGTGTTTAATGAAAGAGCAGGGGTTTTCATGGCAAAGAAGTCAAGCCATCTTCCTATGGCTGTGAATGTCCTTCATTCATTTACAGACTCCATCATTCAATTCATGGCTGCATTTGTTTCATAGACTCCTTGAGGTCATCACTGGAGCTACTCATTTAATGCTCTGTGTGATGCTTTTGCAGGCTGCTCTGTGAAAAGAGACTGAGCCATATGGGATACAACTCTGTGCAATGAAGTCAGTCCTCGTACCTTTAAATGCCTTTAGTAAAAGAAATGTTTCAAAGACATTTTTGTGCTTAACTTGTTCAGTATTTGTCAGTACTAAGCAATGCGCCATGTGTAACAACCACTGCACCATGCATTGCTTATGATTGTACTGCATACATTTGTTCAGAATAAACTAAAGAAATCTGACAGCTATTTGTCTTATTCAAGGTGTTTATATTTGGCCACAGTGAAAGACACAGCTGCGGGCGATTTGGCAGCAGACCGCCTTGCGTTGGTTTTTTATGAAATGGTATGGGTGTCGGTTGTTCAGAAAGCAAAGGTAAACTGCTGAACATAAACTTGCCCAGAGATCACAAACAGCAAAAAAATTCTGGGGTTGACTGCAACGTCCTGTAAAGGATATGCAACTAACTTCTAAAATTTAAAAAAAAATCACCTGTGTGTTAGCTGAACTAAGAGGAACAAATAAATAGTAACACTGTAACCTATCATGTATGTCGCAGGAGGCGACAATGGACAGGTGGTGTTGGACTGGCAACCTCACCCCGTAGAAAACCTTAGCTGTAATCCAACCAATCATGAAACACGTCAACAAAGGGCTTGTGGTGAGTTGGTTGAGAGCCTAAGCTCCCTTAGGGGATGAAAGGCAGCAGAAGAAGAAAAACAGAATATAAAAAATGCTAAGTAGTTTGTAAACACAAAACACAAACTACAGTGATCATGGACTAGAGGTTATGGCATCCACCAATGGCTTGTGTAGACCTAGTTCTCTACACAGTCTGGACATGCCAAAACTGGACACACTTATCTTTTGAGGTGCATAATAAGATGTGATACATTTCCTCCGAAAGAGGAAGGAAGACGAAGAAACAAAATGAAGAGATGGTATACTCCTCCCTGATACTGATAATGGCAAAAAAATTAGAAGGACCCATGTTCACAACGCGAGATTACGAGCTGCATCTGTAACCCCTTTGCCACGGAGTCGGCAGTTTTTGAAGAGCAATAGATATTCATCTTTTAATTTCTTTCATTGTGTCACCATTGTTGGCAATCAATGACCCAAGATATTCAAAATTTTCCACCACCTCCAATCTTTCCTCATTAACATATATTTCTTTCTCCAAAATAATTTTACCTGTATGTATTATCTTTGCATTTGATTTGGTCAGTCGTGAGGGTCTGTTCAAGGCACTAAAGAAGATTGGCTGCCCACCAACTCTTCTGTCCATTGTGGAATCGTTCCACACAGGCATGAAGGGTATAATCAAGTTTGATGGTGCAACTTCTGAAGAATTTGAAATCAAGAGTGGAGTTAAGCAAGGTTGTGTACTAGCTCCCACCCTCTTTGGAATATACTTTTCACTTCTACTGAAATATGCATTTCGTGATCAGGATGGTGGTATATACATTCACTCAAGCTCAGATGGCGGCCTCTACAATGCTCAGAGATTGAAGGCTAAGACCAAAATTAGGAGGGTACTGATCAGAGAGTTGCTTTTTGCAGATGATGCTGCAGTTACGACCCACTCTGAGGAAGAATTGCAATGTCTACTATCTGCATTCTCCAATGCTTGTTCTGAATTTGGTTTAACAATTAGCAAAAAGAAGACACAGATTATGTCACAAGGTGCACATGGGGTACCATCAATCTTTATTGACGACGCCGAACTAGAGATAGTAGACCATTTTACATATCTAGGATCAGTGGTAAATAGCAAATTATCCCTAGATAAGGAAATCAACATCCGGATTGGTAAGGCAGCAACAACAATGAACAGGTTAACAAAAAGAGTCTGGGAGAACAGGAAGCTTACTGCCAAAACAAAAGTCCTTGTCTATCAAGCCTGTATCCTTAGTACTCTTCTCTATGGCAGTGAAACCTGGACAACTTACTCACACCAAGAGAACAATTTAAACAGCTTTCATATGCGGTGTCTGCGAAGAATTCTTGGTATTAAGTGGCAAGACAAAATCACAAATACTGAAGTATTGGAAAGATCAGGTTGTGTGACAGTTTATTCCATGCTCAGTCTTCGTAGACTTAGATGGATAGGACATCTTAGGAGGATGGATGATGGTAGAATACCAAAGGATATCTTTTTTGGTGAATTACAGATGGGTAAGAGATCTCAGGGTCGGCCTCTACTATGATACAAAGATGTGTGTAAGCGGGACATGATTGATACAGGCATTGATAATGCACATTGGGAGCAAGTCGCCGCTGAACGTGTTGCATGGAGGGCAAATATCAGAAATGGAATAAAGTCAAAGGAGAAAATTATTGCAGAAAAGTCACACACCAAGCGTTTTAGATGTAAGATGGTGCATGATGGTGGAAATGACCACGTGTTCAGATGCACCCACTGTGAACGGACATTTACAGCGCAAATTGGCCTTATCAGTCACACTCGCTACCGCCATAGTTAAAAGTTATTATGCCTTTTTAAAGCACAAACTATCGTCTGTCAAGACGGCAAGGTGCCAATGAAAATGTTAGCGGATGACCAAGCACTAATAGTTTGGAATAATTTGTGCTCCAGCGCCCAATGGGCAGCACTAAATAGTGCCATTCCGTGTGATTTAGCAATGTCGTTGATGTCGTCAATCCATTCTCCTCTTTGGCGTCCTCTTTGTCTCATCGCAGATGATCTTTCATGCAGGGCAAGTGATGGTGGTTGATGGTGTTGCATTCTAACGACATGGCCAAACCACTTGATCTTCTGTCTTTCAATAAATGTGGCACAAGGTGTTGATCCCACAGTCTGTCTGATAATAGCATTTCTTACTCGGTCTCGGATTGTTAAGTTGGCAGCTCTCCTCAGGCATCTCATCTCATAGGTGTTGATTTTGCGAATGTGTGATTTGGATAAAGTCCAACTTTGAGATTGGTAGCATAGGGTTGGTGTGAATATGCTGTTTATTATCTGTAATTTTGCAGACATGGGTATATTTGGATGTTTCAATATGGGTGATAGATGATATGTAAGTGCACTAGTTTTTTTACATCTGATTTCGATATCTCTGTCCAATCTGCCATCTTCTGTGATCATACTTCCAAAATATTTGAATTCTTTAACTTGTTTCAGAGGTGTGCTATTTATATTTATACTTAGTGGACCAGGCAATCTTCTAACTTACATTACTTCGGTTTTGCCTGTATTTATACTCATATTGTATCTGTTTTAAGAGCATGCATCTTTCCCATTGCAATATACGCCTGTGAGACCTGGACACTTACTAAACAAGCTGAACAGCGCATAAATGCCTTTGAATACAAATGTTATAGATGAATTCTAAGAATATCTTGGGTAAAGAAAAGAACAAATGCATCTATACTTCAAGAGCCAGATATTGAAGCGGGTTGGCTATTTAAAACGATAAATCAAAGAAAATTGAAATATTTTGGTCACTTGAAACGTCATGAAAGTTTGTAGAGAACAATAATGGAGGGGTATATGCCTGGGAAGAGAGGAAGAGGAAGGCCAAAGAGAAGATGGGTGCAGGTTGTGGCGGATGATCTCTAGATGGGTGTATCGGACGTGGGACATCTTGCTTTTGATCGAGAAGTTTTCCAGAAGGTTGTTATGGGAGTGAGGTTCTGCAAAGGACATGCTACTGAATGAATGAATTGTATCTGCTGCATGTTGAACTCAAATTATTAATATGATTTTGTAGTCTGCCCTCGTCACTATAAAACAGGCACTGATCTTCTGCAAACAGAAGTTCATTTATTTCCTGTCGATCAGCTGTTTCATCTGGAGTAAAGAGTTCTAAATTTTCTGAATCTGTTTTGTCGAGACTTGCTTCTTTGGAAATTCTGTCCATGTAGATATTAAATAGCAGTGGAGAGAGCACACATCCCTGCTTCACTCCTGTATTGACTGTGAACATATCTGATATACCTTCTTGTGTTCTTACTGCACTTTGGCTCGAGTGGTACTTGGCTATGATGTTTTCTAGCAGTTGCCCTTGTATCCCATAGTCTTCAAGGATGGTCCATAATTTGTATCTGTCTACTCTATCGAAAGCCTTTTCCTGATCTACAAACACAATATTCTGTTGGTCACTGTATTCAATAGTTTTTTCCCATATTTGTCTTAAGTGTAAATAGTGCATCAGTGCAATTTTTACCTTTCCGTAAACTGAATTGTACTTTGCTTAACTGTTTTTCAACTATGGGCTAGCTCTTTGTTCCAAATGTTTTGCGTACATTTTCCGTATATGGCTCAGGAGTGATATACCTCTGTATGTTTTTCACTCTCTCATGTTGCCTTTCTTTTTCCATATTGGCACTATTATTGCCTGTTGCCAATCATTTGGGACTTTTCTTTCTTCCCATGCTATATTAAAAAGTCTTGTTAGCCATTTAACTCCTGTTTTCCCACAGGCCTGAATAGCTTCTGTGGTTATTCCATCTGGACCCGGTGATTATTTTTAGGTCTTTACTGTATAACTGCTTTGGCTTCTGCAGGGATGAAGTTTGGTTCTTGCTGGCCATAGTGTTCAGACACAAAAGTTAAGTTTTCTATATTATGTGTGGGGTTAAGTAGTTCTTTAAAGTATTCTGCCCACCTATACTAAGATATTAGTTGTGATTTTCACTATTTCTTCGGGTTGAGGTTATTCGGTTTTTATACCATTCTGTGATGTGGGTAGTAATACTGAATCATCAGCATATCGAATCTCTGGTATTTCACAAACATTTTAAAAAAAATAATAGGGACAAGAATACGACCTGATGCAAGATTGGTGATCACTTGAGATGGCAAACCATGACTGCCTGCTCTTATTGGCAGGCACATGGTGATTATGATGATTAAAAATTGCTAAATGGAAGAAGAGAACATGTTAGGTAAACACAACCCGCTTCCTGAACTGCAAAAAGTTTATCCCAATTATAACCCAGGAAGGGTAATCATCATGTGACCTTTTTTGTTTCACATTTTTGAAAACTGGGTAAATAAAAGTTGTATTTGATTAATTATAAATTATAACCCAGAAAGATTAAATGAAACTTGTCCTATTTGTTTAACATTTGTGAAAACTGGGTAAATAATAGTCATATTTGATTAATCATACACCCATTATGATTGTCAGACAGCGATGCAGCTTTGCTGGGCTCTCAGCTGTCAATGGAATCATTGGTGTCAGATTCTAGTAAGCCTGAGTGCTGTGCTTAAATAACCTTCCCTTTCACATCACCTTACACTCACTCACAATGTTTGAGAAATTTAATTTATAAGCTGTAGAGGGTGTGGCTTTAAAAGAGAGCAGTGATTGTGAGTGTGCCTAGTAGTTTTTACGTTATCATATGTTTATATGATAATATTGTTGTAATAATAAGGTATATAGCACTGTTTATATTATCATATGTTTATGTTATAATATTATCATAATAATAAGTTGTATATTGTTGTAATAATAAGATGTACATAGCAGTGTTTATGTTAACATATTGTCATAATGTCTAGGTCTATGTGTGTTTGTTTTTGCTTAATGTAATACTATGTATAAGGGGCGTTCATTTGAAATCCGTTCCTGCCGCACCACACGTAATTGCGCATGTTGATCATGATCGTGTCATAGTCATGTGATAAGTACTGACCTATGAATAAAAGAGCACATGCTTATCATCCCATGGTGCATAGGTTGTGTTTCTGACCGTTGAGAAAATGGCCAGGTTGATTCAAAATCCGTCCAAAGAAGCTCAAAGAGCGGTGATTCAGTTTCTTTCATTTGAAGGATGTCGACTAGTGGACATTCATCGAAGAATGCAGGCAGCGTACGGTAACAAACATGTGTCGAAGACAACAGTGACAGACTGGGCACGATTGTTTCGGAAAGGACGTCAGTTCACGACAGATCTTCGACGGCTGGGTCAAGCACATATTGTTGCAACAGAGAAAACCATCGCCAAAATTTATGCAGCAGTACAGATGAACCATTGTCGAAGCAAATATTTGCTAGTGAAAGAATTTGATGTGTCAATTGGGACAGTTCGAAAGGTCGTTCATAAGAAACTGCAATATTGGAAGGTGTGTTCACAGTGGGTATCATGGATGTTGACCAACCACCAAAAAGAGGAACGCATGGAATGGTGTTTGAACCTATTGCTGTGTTACAGAGTGGAGGGTGATGCATTTCTCTTCCGCATAGTGGCAGCCGATGAATCATGGTGTCACCACTTTGAGCCGAACAGCAAATGAGAGAGCATGCAATGGAAGCATGCTGGATCACCAAAAGCCAAAAAAATTAAGTTACAGGTTTCCGCTGGTAAGGTTATGCTGAGCGCAATTTTTGACCATGAAGGGCTATTGTTGGCCGACTTTAAAGAACCTGGTGTCAATATCAACACTACCCACTACTTGCAAACACTAGACAAGCTGCAAAAAGCCATCAAGAATAAACGACCTGGCATGCTTTCTCTCAGTGTGATTTAGTTGCGCGATAATGCCCGTCTGCATGTCGCAAAGATTATGCAGGAAGCATTAGCAAGGAAGAAGTGGGAAATTATGTAACATCCAGCCTATAGTCCTGATTTGTCACCTTGTCATTTTCATTTGTTTGGACCTCTAAAAAAAGCTCTCAAGGGGCGATGATTTCACACAAATGCAGACGTAATGAACGCTGTAAACACTTGGTTCATTGAGCAACCACAATCCGTTTTTGCAGATAGCATTCGCTGCCTACCTAAGCAATGGGATGCTTGCTGAATGCCTATGGCGACTTCTTCTGACCAACCCATGGTGCATAATTCATTCAAAATGAATGCTTTGTTTAATTCTACCAAACCTGTTAATGTTTCTTTGATGCTTTTGTAATAATGCCATTGGAACGGGTTTCAAATGAACGTCCCTAATATTATTCCGTATAGGGTTGTCGGACATCCCGATTTTCAAGAAAGTCCTGGTTTTTAAAAATTAATATTTCACTGTTCTGAAAAATGTTTTTGGGATAATTATTCTTCTCCCTCACATACACTGCATGCACACACACACACGCACGCATGCATGCATGCACGCACACATATATATATATATATACATACACACGTGCATACAGACCACATAGGAAGAACACCACACAAATGAAAGATGTATTCTTCAAGTATTTATCTGTCTATATATTAATGTATTTTTCATGTTGTTGAATATATATTTTGCCATTTATATTCTCTTGTTTATTTCTGTTTCACTTCTGTAATCTTCTTTAAATATGTCCATTGGATGAGAGCCTTGTTATTTGTTCTAGTATCACTTCATTTACTTTGATGTCCATTGCTAGCCTCTATTTAGCATTTCTCAGTATAGTTTTTGTTGTCTTATATATTTTTCTAAACCACATTCTGCACTCATCTGTTAATTTATTCTACAAAGTCCTGTTCATTTTCTGCCAATAACATTGTATCATCATAATATCTGAGGATGTTTATTTTCCATTGAAGATGAGTCCAAGCATTTCTCCAACTTCAAACAATGTTCAAGGGATAGTTTAAAAAAGATATGGGGGAATTACACTCCCTTGTCAAGCTCCTCTTTCAGTGAAATGTATTTTATTTTTCAAAATCTAATTATTGCTACTTGTTCCCAGCACGGGTTACTAATTAGTCTGACATCTTTTTCATCTAAGCCTTCCTCTTGAAGTCTCATGATTTGCAGTTCATGTTGTGCTCAAGCTATGAAGCATATATTTTTGGACACCAATATATGTTTCCTTGCACATCCAAAATTAGGAATATACACATTTTGAAAAAAAGCTGATACACAAGGACAACTTATTGTAAACATCAGAAAGAGGCAGTGATCATTTTTTGCCACTTTATGGAGAAACAAAAAATTTGAACATATTGTGACAACTGGATAGATTTTTAGAAAGAGAGATAGAGGAAGATAGCGAGAGAAAATTCTTGAAGTCAGTTCGTGGTATGGTAGGGTGTCAGCACATCAACTGACCCATGCTGCTGGAGATCGCAAGATTTGGAGAAGCATGATTACTCATTCCAGTCAGTAAGCCACTTGATGATGATGTTTTATTTTTCAGTTTATATTCTTTAAAAAATTATGTACTCTCAGTTACACTGATCTTATGGACACCTGTCTGTCTGTCTTCTCTCTCTCTCTCTCCCACCCCTCTCTCATTTAAATGTGTGTGTGTGCATGCATGTGTGTGCTCACTTTCTTTGAATTCAAGCAGTCCATACACACTACTTCTAGTAGTGTTGGACTGAATTTTGCATGTGGATTAGCTTTATCTATTAACAATGTCCCTCGCCATCAGGCGAACCCACTCTGACTTCAGAGGTACTTGTCATTTACGTCCCCAGGTGAAGGACGATAGGTCAACATTTTAGTCCAACTATCTGGTGTAGGGGATGAACCCCTTGTCAAAGTCTTGCTTAGGGCAAGAAGTCTGGCTCGTATCTTGACAAGTGTGATACTAACTATGCTTATCAAATAACACGAGGCTAACAGCCGATAATATAATTCGCGCTAAATATTTGCGCACTGCACACATCAGAAACAATACAAGCTTCGCGCAATCACAATTCACAATCTCCAATAGATTATAAATGCAAGCAATCAATACATCAATATAATAATACATCAATGCACTCCACTTACAAGTCACACAGACAGGCGTTCCATCTCCAACGTTCATACAGGCTAGCTCTCAAGACATGCATCAAACTCTCAAGCCGCTTTCGCACGTCAGTCCGTAACAGCCACCAAGCCTAGTCTGCCTGGACATTCAGCATACAACACAGTTGTGCTCGCGTCAGCCCGCGTGACCCCTCAATGTTCACGCTGCGTTCCAGCTGACCGCCAACTGCTTAGTATCGCTCAGCGTTGATTGCCTGGCGTTGTTGAAGACGCCGCATTATAGCTGTAGCGCTTATACTAGATCAGCGTTGCATTGTCGGGCGTTGGTGCAGACAACGCGTTATCACTCTGGGTGAGACTCTGACACCCCTTACCTTGACATCAGCACACTGGATTTTTAAGAACACGGGTTCTAATCCATCTGGCCATGCTGACCTACAAACATATTTTTAATAACATGCATATTCATACATAGTGTAGAAATTAACCAGAACTAACAATTATGCGTGCAGTGAAGCTTAGCTTTTTCTGGTTGGCCTGTTTTACAAGCTTTGGCTGTACCAGAGTAAAATTTAATTCTTGTTCCTAATACACTGCATTTTTAAGTTTTGTATGAAAACATTTCTGTGGTCTGTCCAAAAATACTTTTATGGTAGATGCTGCTATGTTTTGTTTGTTGCTCAGAATTTGAATTACATACTGATTAAATTCGTGTTATATTGTGAATTACAAAATTGAGCTTTTTGGACTAACACTTGTCATGCAAATTTGATGGTTTGGCCATGCAATAAGATTATTGCAAGACATTGCCCCTCAAAGAGCTTTAGGCACAACAGACACAGGGTATCACCTCCACAAATGAAGGATTGATAGAATATCTCAGGCTGTCAAAACCACCTTGATTGAAGCAAACACCAAGGCTCTGTTGATGTCTTTTCTTAACTTGATGCTGAAAGACAAAAGATTCAGTGAGAAGGAGGAGGAGGACCTCTTGATTAATCTGAATTATTATTTTGAATGAACTCCAAAAAAGACTTAATCAGGTATTTTGCAATTTGGTAATAAAACATTCATTTTACTAAGAATAAACTGAGCAAATGCATCTTTCAGGTAAATCTGGCAAGTTATAGTTTATATTTTTATTTTTAAAATAACCCCTTTTCCTCCCTTCCTTCCTACTCATCCCCTTACCGCCTTCTTCCCTTTGCCTTCCTAAATCCTCTTCCTTCCCTAATAAGCTTCTATTATGTTTTCAATTTATGGTGTAATAAATTTCCTTCTGAGATCTGTGGATAGACATGAATGCTTATGCCAACTGGCAGGGCACATGATGAAGATGATGATACATTTGACAGAAAATAAGTAATTAACTTATTTAGTGCCGAAGGATAATATATCTCCAAGTGTAAACACCCATTGGACAGAATAGCGATATATTGCCACTCAAGGGTTGTTGTGTTATTTGTTTTGTTATGTGATATCTCCTGCAATTTCAGTTCTCAGTGAACAGAAATTCACATGTTAATATTTCTTCATTTGATTGTACACCATGTTTGGTCCAAACCTACTTTTTGTTTGACACTGAATCAATTAATGAGAATAACACTTCTGCTGCCATGTGTTCTGCTGTACTGCAATTTGTAGTTTCCAAAGAATGGTGGTGAAGATTAATTTTTTACAATTCTGTCACACTTTTGTCTCTCCAGTATCTTAAGCAGTATTATTTGTTTTTCTTTCTTTTGTTTATCAATATAGCACCCTGCCTGTCTGTCTGTCTGTCTCTCTGTCTTTATTTCCCTGTTTCTCCTTGTCATTCTTTCCATCTCTCTCTATCACTGTGTCTCCCTCTGCCTCTCAGTCTGTCCCTCTCTGTTTTTCCTCTGTGTTCCTCTCTCCATTTCTCTTTCTCTCTCTTTTTCTCTTTCTTTCTCACTTCCTTTTTAAATATTTCTCTCTCTCTCTCTCTCTCTCTCTCTCTCTCTCTCTCTCTCTCTCTCTCTCTCTCTCTCTCTCTCTCTCTCTCTCTCTCTCTCTCTCTCTCTCTCTCTCTCTCTCTCCCTCTCCCCTCTCTCCATTTATTGAAAATTATCCTAAAGCATATGATTAGATACGTATACAAATTCTTTGTTTTGGCTGTCAGAATATTACGATGAAATGTCAATGAGGAAGAAAAAGAAAACCTGACTAATTCATAATATTCATTGTATATTTAATTTGCTCAAAAGTTTGATACCACAAAATGATTGTCGTATTTTCTAGTAATAGCAATTAAACTTGAAATTGTTATTAATTTAAACAAACATCAAAAACATTGTGAACTCCATCAGTATATATGGATATAAAGTCTTTCTTGAAAGTTATCTTTTCACATTGATCACATCTGCTTGAAGACTTAAGCCTCATAAAACTGCTTAACTGTTTTACTGTATTATTGTAAATAAGTAATCATTTCTCTGGATTCTGAATTAGTTTTATTCTTAATATGTCACTTTTATACAGTGAAAAATGTGGGCGAGTGAGTGAGGGAGTGAATGAGTGAGCGAGTGAGTGTGTGAGTGAGTAAGAGAGAGACACACACATGGAACAATCACTGAACATTCATAAATAATTAACTCAGGTGAACTCTGTTCTTTTAGTTGTTGTCTTTGTTTTTTAGAGTAGTAATCTAACGATTGCCTGGGTAAGAAGGCGCTTCCTGTATGTACTTCTTATGTAATCTAGGATAGTTTTTGGTTTGGATCATTTATTCTCACACAAAAAAGGTTCTGTAGGACAGATCAAAAAGGACAAAACAACATCTGGATTTAAAACAACTTTGATCATCTGATCACTGTTTCCATGGACCTGTCCCAGCAGTTAAAGGCCAGACACCAGACATTGTAAATTTGTCTGTGCTGCATAAAAAACAGATTATGCTTTTCAAGCTGCTTGAATTATAGTGATTTTCTATAAGGAACAAATTATATGCACTGCTTTCTCATTTGGAAATACATTCATATAATTTCACATTCTTTTCTGGTCAGTTTGAAAACACAAATCCACACTGCTAGAAAGCTGAGCGTCAAGATATTTCTCTGTGTGTGTTGATTTACGATTATAACGTGTGGTTCAGCTAATCTCATGTGGAGCATGTAGTCAGGTAAACACATCTAAACTGCTGCTAGCAGAATTCCAGATATGGTGGGTTCGAGCATTTCATGCTCTCTAAGTAAGCCAAATGTCTGAATTTTTGTATCAATACATGTTTTCTCATTAACTCATTATAGTCCCCTAATTGATACTATTAATTATTATGTAAATTATAAACTATAACATTGACTGGGACAAGGAGTTAGTGTAACATCTGTCTCAATAAATGTAATGCCATCTCCATGATGAAGGTTGACTGCAGTGTATCTCTAACACTTTCTATCTGTTGCGTTGGTTGTACATTATAACAAACTGCTGTTTGTGCACCTCTTGATTTGATCTTTCCACTTGTCTTCCCATTTCCCACAGATGCCGTCCCTTATTCTGCCCTTCATCTAACAATGAAGTGTAGCCCTCAACCAACTCAAACAAAGTCCTTTGTAGACTTGTTCATGATAGATTGGATTTTGCAGCTAAAGTTTTCTAAGTGGTAGTAAGTCTCATGGCAACCCTCCTTAATTGCCTCTTATGACATGCAAGGTAGGTTACAGTCTTGCTGTTCTTTGCTTCCCTTAATGCCAGTAACACAGCACACATAGATGTCTAGGACAATTCCAATTTTCAAAACAAAAATTCCAAATTTGGTCTCGTCCAACCTGCTTCCTCAGCGTCGGTTATTGTTGAGATCCGTGGTTGTGTGGGTTGTTAGTCCTAATTCACACTGGTTTTATTGGTTCCGCTCTGTTTGTCGGATAAAGTTCTTTTGTGCTGTCTAGGACAAAAGAGTTCACAGTCAAATCTAAGATACTGTCGGCTACAGTTACAAATGTTGGAATTCATTCATTCAGTAGCATGTCCTTTGCAGAACCTTGCTCCCATAACAACATTCCAGAAAACTTCTCGATCACAAGCAAGATGTCCCACGTCCGATACACCCATCTGGAGATCATCCGTCACAACCTGCACCCATCTTGTCTTTGGCCTTCCTCTTCCTCTCTTCCCAGGCATATACCCCTCCATTACTGTTCTCTCCAAACTTTCATGACGTTTCAAGTGACCTAACTATATCAATCTTCATTGTTTGATTGTCTTTAATAGCCAACCCTCTTCAATATTCAGCTCTTGAAGTATGGGTGCATTTGTTTTTTTCTTTACCCACGATATTCTTAGAACCCGTCAATAACATTTATATTCAAAAGCATTTATGCGCTGTTCAGCTCGTTTAGTAAGTTCCCAGGTCTTAAGGCATATGTTGCAATGGGAAAGATACATGCTCTTACAAATCTAATTTTTGTAGTTCTATCTGTCCCACTCCATAATTTATTCAATTGTTTTAGTCTTTGAAAATGTTGAGATAGAAAAAGTTAAAGCAGTAACTCAAACCTAGTTTACATATGTAATAACTCGCAGAAAACATTAAGAGTGGGCAGCTTTCTAATAGAGATACATTTTTTTAAAATTTTAGGTTATAATCCTGACCATAGGGGATCACGACAGTCTATTTCAAGCACCTTAACAAATGGTATGTAAGAATTCTGTCAGTAATTTATATTCACTCTTTTGTGTGTGTGCTAGTTAGCACACCATGAATGATCGTTAAGACATGATTGATTGATTGATTGATTTAGGAACCGACATCACAGTATTCGTTAAGACATAATGTGTTAATGTACCTGTTATGTTTGGTCTGAGCATGCTAAAGAAACTTTGTTACAAATACAAACACAGTATATGTTTGGCTGTTTGTTGAATCCTCTGGAAGACTGGAAAACAGACACCCTATGAGAGTGAAGCCTTATCGGTACTAGCAGTGTAATGTTATTCACCCTGATTGCTCACCAAAGCTGTATATCTTTCATATGAAGCATAACCTGCAAGAAATAGGCGGTGTATGAGTAATCTCTGCATGGAATCATGCACTCATCTGTGCGCTTTTCATTGAGGCAGTGGAAACATTAAAGATTATAAGTTTGATTCCTCTTATCACAGTCATATAGATATACTTTGTCATGTACATATATGGAATGTGACACTGCAGATTTGTTTGTAGGAGCACAAGAAATGTATTATAACTAACTTCCTGAAAGTAACATACATATATATATATATATATATATATATATATATATATATATATATATATATATATATATATATATATATATATATATATATATATATATATATATATCCTTTTTAGTCTATAGTAAAGATCTGTACCTGGGGATCATACATTAATTACTTAGCCCAAGTTTACAGTTTAATCCTATAGGTACATTAACAGATGTTTGATTTATAACATGAATTTGATTGTGTTTACATCTGTCTAATCGTAGATCAGACCGTGGAACGCAGAGGATCCAGATCACTATCTACCAGAGTTGCATCTGATGGTAACTATTTTATATTCTCTTCACTTTCTGATCATTGATCTAGCACCCTTTCAACAAGCACAACCCACCCTCCATAAGGCACTAACAGCCATCCATTGCATCATTAGTAGATATTAGATTTACTAATCTTTGTTCTTAATTATTTGAATTTTTCTTATATATCTCTACATCTCTCTCCCTATAGCATATATGTATATATATATTGCTCTTACAATCTGTCCACAGTGTTCTCATCATCCTTCTTTAAAACCACATGTCCGCAGCTTTCACATACTTCCTCACTTGTCTACTTATTGTCCTTGAATCGCTTCTTTACATCAGAATTAACTCAATATAGCTCATAAGAACTCTTTTTCCCACCTCGATTGACAAAGATAAATTGTAGAGAATATTCTTCATCTAGGGAAATGTGCTCTCTCTCTCTCTCTCTCTCTCTCTCTCTCTCTCTCTCTCTCTCTCTCTCTCTCTCTCTCTCTCTCTCTCTCTCTCTCTCTCTCTCTCTCTCTCTCTCTCTCTCCTCCCCCTCCCCCCTCCCTCCCTCCACCCACCCACCCATCCATCCATCCATCCATCATGTGTCAAGTGGTGAGTCAGAATAAATGACGTAATAGATAAATCATAAAGAATCTTAGAAATAGTTTCTAAACAAGAGATAGAAAAAGTCGCCAAGTGTGACGTGAGAAGGTAGAAACGTCACAGCGAGAGTTTAGCAACAAGAGACAGACCTTGGGCTGACGGCATGAAAAGGCGGCAGGAGTTTGTTCGCGGAGATATATTAGTAACAAACCTTTAGTGAAAGCTGTGATGGCTAAGAACAGCGACTTTATAGAAGAGTTAAATTGTTAGAGCATACGTCTTCTCAGGCAGGATCAACCACAGGCCATGAAATTATCAATTAGCACCGTCTCGGCGAGAATGGCCAAGGTGACAGAGCGGCCAACGGATCAGAAGCAGTGAGGCTGACAGTAGCTGATAGAACATTGTCATAAGTTTTAAATATTAAGTGCAACTGGGTGTGACTATGCTTGTTATTATCATGCCGGCCCTCTTGGCTGTACAAGAACAGTATGTTTATCTATATTTCTATATTTAATATGTTTATGCATACGGAACACCAGCTGTACACAGGAAGTAAATACTGCTGAAAATGATCATGTCAGCCGGCTTCTACTTATCGATGCTTTCGCATTTGTCAAATGGTTTGCTTCTGGACTGACGAGTTGTTTGCTGTTATTGTGTTTACACTTTGAGTTACCATTTGGTAACCAGGGCCAGGTTCTACACTGGCCAAGACCTACTAACACGTCCTAGTCGTGCGTCCTGGGCAACAGGTCCCTTCAGGTCCTGGCTAACATAGTAGGATCGCTGATCCTTCTGAAGTCGGAGAGCATCTGCCTGCATGGTGAGGAACCACTAGTCTGCACACCAATAAGCCAGACATGGGACAACGGATACTCACGCAAACCTCAGTCCGGTATGACATCACACTGATGTTGGACAACAGGATGTCTTCATCCGACATACAGGACTTCACGCTGGAATTTACAGCCAGCAAACACAAGTAAGCAAGCACCAGCATTATTTGCCATGCCAATAAGTGTGGGCGGTCAGATTTCACCTTCTCACAAGATCACCAGAGAACACCAGAACATGAATTTGATTGTTTTGTTTATATCTGTCTAACCATAGATCAGGCCATGGAGCGCAGGGGATCCAGACAATCGCTGTCTAGCAGAGTTGCATCTGATGGTAACTATTTGATATGTCTCTTCACATTCTGATCATTAATCTAGCACCCTTTCCAAAAGCACAACCCACCCTCCATGAGACAACACTAATCCATCCTCTACATCTCTAATGGATATTAGATTACCTAATGTGTGTTATGAATTATGTCTTCTTTCTCTATATCTCTCTCCCTTTAGAGAGAGAGAGAGCATGTGTGTGCGTGTGGTTTTTGTTTTTCCAATATATGGATACTCAAGAAAACCGCAAAGAAATGGCTCATGGAAAAGGTAGATGTTGCCGCTCTTGGTACTCCAGGAGTGAAAATTAGAAATTTAGATATGCAGAATACGTTTTTGCAGAAACTACATAGGGCAAGTTACCTCCTTGACTTATCCCCTCCTGGAAAGTTATTTTTCAACCCCCACTAATTAATTTAAAGGAGTTTACCAGCACTTAAGCTGTGTATAAATATTTACATACAGTTAGAAATATTATGAAAGAAATATGAGTTAAACAATCTACCACTGTGTTTATTTGGTTTTCATCATCTTTTAATAGAATGAATGATATGAATAAATCAAACGTGTTGTTGAAACATTAATATGCTGATGATGATTATACTAGTTTAGATTTTGATGACTGAGGTATGATCAAATAGCACATACACAATGTTACACAATTTAGGAAATCAAAATGCACATACATTTTTAGCACAAAATTAACAAAGTAACCTCATAGGTGAGTGCTCAACTTGAGAAGCTTAGCATATCCAGCATGCAGGTCTCACATTGTCGATATTTCCGTGCATGAGGATCAGCCACTCTGTTAAGCCAGTGGATTGCTGTATCCTTAACTAGCTTACACAATGCATCTGAAATGCACTTTTTCCCATTATGTACTCTCGGTATTCGCGCTCAATTTCTGTCTTTGCTGGCACTTGAATTTTGAATTGCATTGAGCATATATATCAGGACAGGTGCTGTCAGCCCAGCTATTGGTAAGTTCACACATATGCCAGGCTACAAGTCTCCACTCATTATGGAAGTCCATGGTGACTTGTTATGCAGTGGGTACATTTCGGCTTTTAAAATGCCAGAATGTCTGAAGGTTATTATCTACACCTTTATGATTCCTTCACTGCTGAACTGGTGGTAATTTAGGACATTAAATTGGGATTTTACAATCCAGACTGTTTGTGAGATTGCAATTCCGCTTGCATAATTTTGCATCATAAAATTGTAAATGCCATCAGCGTGGTGAATTTTTATTTTTCCATCTCCTTGTTTATCCTTGGTTTTATATCTTTGTTGGGGAATGAGAGATTAATTCTGATATTACCAGAAGTTTTCAGCAACAAAAATATATATCAGAAAATGTTTAAGGAGTTAAGCACACAGCATGATATTGAGCGTATTACTCAAGCACCATTTCATCAACAAGATATAGGCCTGTCACCAGTTCCCAATATGCTATGATGGCATATAAAGGGCTTGTTTGCTTATATGTATGTATTTATGTGTGTGTGCATGTATGCATCCAGGTGTGAGAGAGAGATAGAGAGGCTCTAGTTACTCAGTCATTGATAATGTTTACATTTCTCATAAGGGAACCTATCAGCATGCACACATATTTGTGACTTAAATAAATAAACGGTAATATATACTGTTCCAAAAAAAAAAGAAACGCAACATTTTTGGTGTTACTTTTATTAAAGATATTCGCTAATTGGACATCAGTCAACCTATCGATTGTGTCCATCTGGTCATTAAATTCTCGTGGTTACCTGAACTGTACTTACCTCATGATTCGTGAGGTCATGAAAGAGGTCAAGGTCACAACAACATTTTTGACAATAACTCGTGACAGGTTCATGATAATCCCATGAAACGTACTGAACACAAAACTCTCTGACCATATTATTGAATGCCTATAAAAGATTGACTCTTCTCGAATAAATTCAGTTGAAAATTCAATGTGCAAGTACGGCTTATCTCACTACAGAATGACTCATCATCATTGGATGTTTACAGGTTGGACAGTCACAAAGTGTAGTAGCCAGTGAATTTAATGTGGTTAGAAGCACTATTAGTCACCTTTGGAGGCAATTTCAAGAAACTGGCTCAGTGGCAGACTGGCCGTGCAGTGGAAGACCCAGAATCACAACTGCTGCCGAAGACCGCGTCATACGGCTGCGTCACCTTAGGAATCGATTTGCATCTGCGTCCTCCAAGTCCAGTCAATGCCAGGAGCTTGTCGAATTTCAGATCAAATGGTCGGGAACCGGCTGCACAACGCTGGTGTTTGGGCTAGAAGACCCTACAGAGGTCCTGTTCTTTCGGACCGGCATTGCCAGAACCGACTACAGTTGGTGAATCAGCATCGTCAATAAAAATGTTGGTACATGTTTGCAATTGAAAGTGCAATAATGTTGCGTTTCTTTTTTTTTTTTTTCGAACAATATATTCTGCCTACGGGACACCCTTGGGCAAGGTGGAGTACCTGTTTAGCCCCCCGATCAGGGTTACGTGAAGCCATGGGTGCAGGTGGTGGATAAAGATGAAGAGCAGCCGACAGATAGTTGTAGGTTATGGTCTCCACCTTCACGACGGTAGGCAGAGGATCTCTTTTTTTGAGGAGACAATGGCTACGGTCACTGACCAGTATGGTCACTGCTAGGAAGGAAAGCAATGGCAAATTACCTTCTTTATAGATGCCAAGAAAATCATGTTGTGTGGACACACAGTGAACAACTAGAGTTAGAATTAAATTGTAAAAAGACACAGATTATGGTCGTCACTAGGAAGAACGAAATACCACAATGTAATATACAAGTAAATGGGAATATTCTTCAACAAGTGAATAGGTACAATTATCTTGGAACAATAATAACATCTGATGGGAGATGCCTTGAAGAGATTAGAACAAGAATCGCCATGGCAAAAGTAGCCTTTAGCAAGATGAAAAGCGTATTGACCAATAAAAAGATGTCAATTGAAACGAGAAAAAGAGTGTTGAGGTGCTACATAGAACCTGTACTCTTATATGGATGTAATGCTTGGACAATGAGCAGTCAGGCTGAAAAACATCTGATGGCTGTAGAAATGTAGTTTCTGAGGAAAATGCAAAGAATACCACGGACAGCCAGAAAGACTAATGAACAAGTTCTTCAAGAAACAAATGAAGATCGTAAACTGATTAGAGACATTAGAGGTAGACAGTCAAAATTTTTTGGGCATGTTATGAGAAGAAATGATCTGGAGAACTTGGTGACAACTGGTAAGATCGAGGGGAACAGACCAAGGGGAAGACCTAGAAGCAAGTACCTGGATGGCTTGGCCTTGTGGCATGGTCGAGACAGAAAGATGGAGCTGATCCATGACTCTGGTGATCGAGTGAGATGGCAGAACATGACCGCCCACACTTACCGGCATGGCACATGATGGATGGATGGATATTCTGTCAAAGAGAAGATGGGTACAGGATGTAGCGGATGATCTTCAGATGGGTGTATCGGATGCAGGACATCTTGCTTGTGATTGAGAAGTTTTCCGTAAGGTTGTTATGGGAGCGAGGTTCTGCAAAGGACATGCTACTGAATGAATGAATATTCTGTCAGTTATGAAACATAAAAGTTACTCATTCATTTGTGTCTTCACCTTGAAGTGGTAGATGGGTTTGCAGGTTCATTGACCCAAAGAGCTGTGCAGAAGATAACGCAGATACTGGTAAGGTCTCCCATGTTGGATAGGTGAAAGGATAGGGAACAGGCAAAGAGATACACAAACCTGCTGCCTTGTAGATAGACTGGGGTCAGTTAAAGTCTTACGAAAGCAAACCTAAAAAAATGCTTGTCAAAATTGAATGTACAGAGCCACAGGCTTGACAAAACATTTCAACATAACCTGCTTCTTCTTCTTCCTCTTCTTCTTCTTTGTTCACTTCAGGCTGGATTGTATAAATATGAATAAATACAAAGAAAACAGCAGTCAGCTTGTTGATATCCCCATAGAGTTTGTCCTCCTTTGGAGTGGATGTAGGCCAAAATACTTTTCTCTGTTCTGCATATGTTGAACATTCCTGCAACAAATGTTTAGCTGTCATTCTACCAGTTCCACAGTTACATTCATCGGTATCTCCTATCTTTAGCTGGTTAAAGACATGGTATTTCAGCCTGGTGTGGCCTGTCCATAGTCTGAAGATTATAACGTGTTCCTTTCAGTTGAGTTAGTAATATGCATCATCTTTCTACTGACCTGGTTGTCTAATTTCCACTTGGTTCTCTCACCTTTAACCCTTGACCTCCACAAATATCCAAGTGCTGTGAAAGCTCACTGAAATAGTTCATGCTTGTTAATGTCTAAGATTTACATATAAAGCAGGTCACAGCCATATTAGCTGGTAATCAGCTTGCTTTCTTACTGCCTTATCTTACCAGAATGTAAGGTTTCAGATCTCAATGATGACAATATAACAATTATTATGTACGGTCTTAAGGAACCCCCACATATAGTGAATTATTCCATTTTAAAATTTACATTCAAAACAAAACAGGACCTATCCTCTAATAATTCAGTGTGAATATTTAATTTTAGAGGAGCTCACAAAACCTTCACCTAGAAGCAGAAAAGATCTGAAACAAAAATCTACAGGCAAAGAATTGCTGCCAGCAAATTTAGCGGTGAGTAAAACATAAATAACAGTTCATTAAGCATATGAACAGTTGTACTTTAGGCATCTTTGATCTGCCAGGAATAGATTTTATGTGGAGTTTTAAAATACATTACAATTTATTTTACTGAAAGAATGTAAGTTTAAACTGAAAATTGTACACTTATCTTTCAAAATAAGCATCAAATTTAGCATGCACCTTCATTCAGTATAAATTCACAGACTTGTAATAATAAATTAATTTAGTTGTTACATATGTTTTTTGTAAAAACATTTCATTGAGAGGTTAGAAAAGCATAATGGTCTTGTAACATTTATCAGGAGGTTTTGAAATGTTAACTGAATAGAAACAGATGTATCAGATAATACATTTGATAACATAAAATTGCTACAGTATATTTAAAACGAATAGTCCCATAAAGGAGTGAAGAGTTAGGCCTTCACATATTTTAAGTTACGGTTTAATGAGGTGGGAGACCAGTTTTCTTTCTCACTGCCTTTTTTTGCCATTGCCAGAACATTCTGAAAACTATTATCCATTTTATCAGGTTAGTTTAGTTAAGTAGTCGATGGATCAACATCACGGCACACAGGTGCAACCCATAAGTGCTCCGTTCTCCTCCTAACTCAAACCTGAGTCTGGAGAAACTCAGCTCAGTGCACGAACTCCGTAGCACCGGCGAGGATCCTGAAATACTTTGGGTAGATTTTTAACTCGAAATTTTGCCCGAGCAGTGCCGTTAAGCTACTCTTTTTCAATTTCCAACAGCCAAGGGATTTTTTACGTGTGCAACAATACACACGGGCGTCTGATCTCACTACCCAGAGACCAGGGGAAATTTTATTACTAGAAGTCCATGAGAAAAGATCCCAGTCACCACCGGGGCTTGAATCCGGGACCTCCAGCACTTGAGGCAGACACCATACCTCGAGACCATGCAGCCCCCTGCTTTATCAGTGTTAGTTGACCCTAGACATCTGTGTGTTACTGGGGTCTGTGAAGTAAACAAAGAATGGTAACACTGTAACCTACTGTCCATATCATAAGAGTGACTAAAGAGAGTAAGTGTGAGACTGGCTACCTCATGTCATAGAAAATTTAGCTGAAAAATCTAACATGTCTACATAGAGCTTGGCGTGAGTTATTTGAAGGACTATGCTCCATTGGGCGTTGAATGGCAGAAGAGAGAAAGGGGAAAGAAAGAGAGTCAACCCTAAAACCATAAAAAGGTATCCTTGAATTCTTGCTGGTGATTGAACTAGGACCACTTTCTTGGTGAGCAAGCACATTAACCAATATACAAGTATGACTGTATAGTGTGTTAGAAAAGTATTGGTTCCATTTTTTGGTTGGTAATAAGTTAAGAAACACTTGTAGTACAGTCACTGAACACTGTTAAAGATTATACGGATCTTAACTCAATATAAATTCACAGACATTTAATAATAAGCGTCATTTGGTCGTACTTATGTACTTTGTTCACCTGTTCCCACCTCATTAAGCCATAACCTTTTTCACTGCGGAAACTTGGCGTAATGGAGTTGATCCTCTTATACCCCTATAAAGATGAAATACTAGTGACAGAAAATGTTGTCATTGATTATTGTTAAAGATGAAATACTAGTGACAGAAAATGTTGTCATTGATTATTGTTAAAGATGAAATACTAGTGACAGAAAATGTTGCCATTGATTATTGTTAAAGATGAAATACTAGTGACAGAAAATGTTGTCATTGATTATTGTTAAAGATGAAATACTAGTGACAGAAAATGTTGTCATTGATTATTGTTAAAGATGAAATACTAGTGACAGAAAATGTTGCCATTGATTATTGTTAAAGATGAAATACTAGTGACAGAAAATGTTGCCATTGATTATTGTTAAAGATGAAATACTAGTGACAGAAAATGTTGCCATTGATTATTGTTAAAGATGAAATACTAGTGACAGAAAATGTTGTCATTGATTATTGTTAAAGATGAAATACTAGTGACAGAAAATGTTGTCATTGATTATTGTTAAAGATGAAATACTAGTGACAGAAAATGTTGCCATTGATTATTGTTAAAGATGAAATACTAGTGACAGAAAATGTTGTCATTGATTATTGTTAAAGATGAAATACTAGTGACAGAAAATGTTGTCATTGATTATTGTTAAAGATGAAATACTAGTGACAGAAAATGTTGCCATTGATTATTGTTAAAGATGAAATACTAGTGACAGAAAATGTTGTCATTGATTATTGTTAAAGATGAAATACTAGTGACAGAAAATGTTGGCATTGATTATTGTTAAAGATGAAATACTAGTGACAGAAAATGTTGCCATTGATTATCGTTAAAGATGAAATACTAGTGACAGAAAATGTTGTCATTGATTATTGTTAAAGATGAAATACTAGTGACAGAAAATGTTGTCATTGATTATTGTTAAAGATGAAATACTAGTGACAGAAAATGTTGTCAATGATTATTGTTAAAGATGAAATACTAGTGACAGAAAATGTTGTCATTGATTATTGTTAAAGATGAAATACTAGTGACAGAAAATGTTGTCATTGATTATTGTTAAAGATGAAATACTAGTGACAGAAAATGTTGCCATTGATTATTATAAAAGATGAAATACTAGTGACAGAAAATGTTGCCATTGATTATTGTTAAAGATGAAATACTAGTGACAGAAAATGTTGCCATTGATTATTGTTAAAGATGAAATACTAGTGACAGAAAATGTTGTCACTGATTATTGTTAAAGATGAAATACTAGTGACAGAAAATGTTGTCATTGATTATTGTTAAAGATGAAATACTAGTGACAGAAAATGTTGTCATTGATTATTGTTAAAGATGAAATACTAGCAACAGAAGATGATCATCTTTCGAGTATGATGTAACAACTGATGTAATACTAATATTCAGTCTTGTGGAATTTGGAATATGATTTTATTTTCAGTAGAAATGTACATGGAAGAATGATTTGAATTTATATGTGACCAGTGTGCTGTAGGTAACATTTTGTATACTCTCTCCAGTATCTTATGAGGCTGACTGAGAATGTACAGGTTTGTCCAAAATGTAATATGAGGGGTCTTCAAATGAAAACCTTTAAAGTGTGATAGAAATTACTGTAACATACCATTGTCTTGTAACCTGTCAATATTTTTGTTAAGGATGTCAAGAGTGTTAAGCATGTGACATCATGGTGCAGAAGAACAAGGTGACATCATAAGGACAGTTTAAAGATGGCCACCCCACTTTTGACATGCACCAAAGATAGCAGCATTCTGTTATCCGTTTTTTTAATCAGTGAAGGAGTAAAACGTATAGAAATTCATCAGTGAATAAAGATCCAGTATGGTGATGCATGCCTGTCAGTCCAGCAAGTGTATGAGTGGAGTAGGAAGTTTCAAAACGACATGACTTCTGTGACAGACTGTTTTCAACAGGGTCAGGCACACTGATTAGTGACCCCAGAGCATTTTTTTAAAAACAGGAATCCAAGCACTTTATCGGCACTGGAGGACTTGCATTGAACACAATTGACTATATTGAAAAATGATAAATTTGTTTACTTTGTCAGAATATATTCACACACGCACGCACGCACACACACACACACACTCGCACATCATTTAAGGTTTTCATTTGAAGCTCGCTCATGTGTTGGGTCTATTTAAAAAGTACATTTTAAGACATAAAATTAGTTAACCATTTTGTTTATGTCACTATCTCTGTCAAAAAAACAAACAAACAAAATAATATGTCCACAGGACTGGAATGTTGTACAGTCCAAGGGAACATTTTTTCTCGATGAGGATGGTGACATAATCAGCCATGTCTACAGCCTGAGTCTGCCTCAGGACTCTGACATGTGGATCACCATGCAACACCTGACAATTGGAGAATCAGGTAAATAAACAGTTTACAGTAACTAGTCACTCAAGAAATATAGCTCCATTTTTAGCACAACTGTAGCAGCATGAGTTAGTTTACAAGTATCAGATATATACCTAAACGCCAGGCATTGAACTACATGTGTCAGGTCCTTAACAAGGAAACAGATGAGGAACCTTTACAAATATTTTTATGTAGAGTTTTTTCATGTAGTTGTATCAGTGTATGTTTGTGTGCTGATGAAGGCGTTAGTTGGAACTTCAATTTTGTCACATATGACTGTGTTCTAAAAAAACTTACTGATTCTACTTCTAATTTTTGTTGATTCATTCAAGTGTCTGATAGTAAGAGTACCACTGTACCATGAGTGTGGAGTTTCTGTTTACTTTGTGACAGTTTTCATAATCAAGTAATGGTAAAGTTAAGAGTTGAGTTGAGCTAAGAACCGACCTCACTGCACTCATGACATTCCTCCACGAGCTACGCCCCCTCTTTGAACAGCCAGTGAAGAGGCATACTGCTAATCATTCAAACTGCCCTAAAATTGAAAGTTCTCCTGGTCTTCCCTCTCCCCCGCCATATCACTCTCTCCACATACAGGTTCTCACGCTGTTCCCCCTGCTTCTTCCACCTGGTCCTACAGGTGCCCGACCACCTCTGCCTTGTTATGGTAAAGTTAGTCCCATAGCAGATACTACAGTTAGTGTTGCAAGTGTCTGGCTGGCTGTAACATATTCTAAGCCATAAACGTATGAGATGGGGGTGGCCAGCTCCATTCCTCATCACCTTTCCTTGCCAAACAAAATTGGAAAATTGTCTGCTGCCCATTTGTCTAAAGCTGGGTCGACCTCCAGGGCCAGACTGGCCAGGGAAAATAATCTTGCCTTTGCTAGGGTTTGAACCTGAACCACTGTTTTGACAGGATAGAGCACTAAACACTGTGTCACCATGATTACTGAATTTGAACAGTTTTCATCATCAAGTGCCATCTTCATACCGAAGGTCAGCTATAATGAGCCTCTAATACTGTCTGTCTGGCATCTTAATGGTGCACTCAAACAGGCTTCTTCCAGTTAATCTTCATGTTGCCTCCCAATTGTAGCATAGACTTTCTCCTGTACACTTCCTTTCAACTTTCCCTCAAGCACATCACTCTGTAACAAAGAATTATGTCTCTTTATATGCTTGAAGTAGCTGATTGTGTGACCTTGGTCTCACTGAGTCATGTTTTCATCAATCCCAGTTTTTGTAATAATTTGTTGCTTGTTTTTAACCTATTGTTTATCAGTATAGCCACATTTATGAAGCTTGCAAATGATGGAAGCTAGATAAATTGAGCCATTGTGTATTGTCCTTATTATATTTTCCCATTGTTAATTGTCATTATATTTTACTATTGTTTATTGTTGGAGCCATAGTAGCATAGTGGCTAGATGCTTGCCTGCTGGCCCATAGTTACGGGTTGAAATCCACATTGAGGCAGGTTTTTACATTGACCTCTCAGGAGGTTCCAAGGTTGACCCAGCCTAAAATGGAACCAAGAAATGCCTTGAGAAGTAAAGGCATCCAGCGGATGCTGACCATATTATTTTGGCCGGAAAAATACAATTACTCATCTGGACGTCTGAAACTCTAATACCCTTCAGACTACTCTTCTTAGGATTGAGCACACTTCTTCCAGCATTTTGGCCATTGATGGAAGCATTTCAGGAAAGCCTCTTTGAGAATGGAGTGAAGGTGGCCACCATTTTGTGTAAAATGTCTTCTCTTGACTCAAATCAGTTCCCATCTGAGCAACAATATTCAGTTTGGAGAACAGCCATATATCGCTAGAAGACATGCTGGGGAATAGGAAACCTGCTAGAAGACATGCTGGGGAATAGGAAACCTGCTAGAAGACATGCTGGGGAATAGGAAACCTGCTAGAAGACATGCTGGGGAATAGGAAACCTGCTAGAAGACATGCTGGGGAATAGGAAACCTGCTAGAAGACATGCTGGGGAATAGGAAACCTGCTAGAAGACATGCTGGGGAATAGGAAACCTGCTAGAAGACATGCTGGGGAATAGGAAACCTGCTAGAAGACATGCTGGGGAATAGGAAACCTGCTAGAAGACATGCTGGGGAATAGGAAACCTGCTAGAAGACATGCTGGGGAATAGGAAACCTGCTAGAAGACATGCTGGGGAATAGGAAACCTGCTAGAAGACATGCTGGGGAATAGGAAACCTGCTAGAAGACATGCTGGGGAATAGGAAACCTGCTAGAAGACATGCTGGGGAATAGGAAACCTGCTAGAAGACATGCTGGGGAATAGGAAACCTGCTAGAAGACATGCTGGGGAATAGGAAACCTGCTAGAAGACATGCTGGGGAATAGGAAACCTGCTAGAAGACATGCTGGGGAATAGGAAACCTGCTAGAAGACATGCTGGGGAATAGGAAACCTGCTAGAAGACATGCTGGGGAATAGGAAACCTGCTAGAAGACATGCTGGGGAATAGGAAACCTGCTAGAAGACATGCTGGGGAATAGGAAACCTGCTAGAAGACATGCTGGGGAATAGGAAGCCTGACAAGCCAGGAGAATATTGTGCTTGGGCAAGAAAGTCTAAATCTAAGTTAAAAAATGGGCAGTGCTTTGTCATGATGAAGCTGCCACATTCCTGTTACCTACAGGTCCATTCATTGGTGGTGTACAGCTTCATGAGGATGATTCTTTGCCTTATAAAAATGGGTAGAAGACAAGTGTCTGAGAATTGTTGGGGTAGGAAAGGTGATGTGGAAGGGAACTGGTCACCCTACCTTATTATGCCGTAGCCTAAAATATGTGAAACCACTTCATTACCAGTGGTAGTAACTTCCATGGGACTACCTTTCTTTTTTGCTGTGACTTTTACTGATAACTTCTCTTGACAACTTCAAGTACCTTTTAATCCGCCTTGTGGCACATTGGGTATAAGGCCCTATAACCATATATACCAGTCTCAATGGGTTTTGTCAAGCTGGCTGCCTTTACTTCCCATGATATTTTCTGGTACCCATTTAGGCTGGGTCAACCTAACAGATTTGGTTGTTGTTCAAACATTTGAACTCAAGCGTAGTCCACACACCTGCTGCTACTTCTAGTGCACTGAGCTGATGTTTGCTTGTGGATTAGCTTACCCTTTTACCAGTGTCCCTCGCCATTAGGCGAACCCACTCCGACTTTTGAGGTACTTGTAAATTAAGTCCTCAAGTCAAGGATGAGAAGTCAACTTTTTAGTTCAACTGACCGATGTAGGGGTTGACCTATCAGATAAACCACAATTGTTATTTTTTTTTTACTCTAGGAGAATCTCTGGATGGAACAGTAACAGACACAGCCCTGTTAGTTCTTAAAAAAGATGGAATCTCATTAGTGGCTTTCACAGAAAACAAAGATAGCAAGGGTGTAAGTATCATGTTGATAACGTTCTGCCTGTCTACCTGCCCATCTGTCTACCTGTCTGAATGCCAGCCTGTCTGTCTGCCCAGCTTAAGGCTTGCCTGCCTGCCTGCCTGTCCATCTGTCTGCCTGCCAGTCCATCTGCCTGCCAGCCCATCTGCCTGCCTGCTTGCCCATCTGTCTGCATGCCTGAATGCCCACCTGCCTGCCCATCTATCTGCCTGCCCATCTGTCTGCCTTCCTGCCTGCTTGCGAGTCTGTCTGCCTGCCTACCTGCCCATCTGTTTTGCCATGTTATTATGTGAGGCATCATGTAAGTGTCTAGATGTGAGAATGTGTGTGTGGGTGTGTATGTGAGGGATGTATGTGTGTGTGTGGGGGGGGGGGGGGATTGTGTGGGGGATGTATGTGTGGAGGGGTTGTGAGTGGGGAATGTGTAGGTGGATGGGATGTGTGTGTGTGTTTGGGGGGGGGGGGGTGAAGGGATGTGTGGTGGGTGGGGGATGTGTGTGTGGGTGAGGGATTGTGTGTGGGTGGGGGATATTTGGGTGGATGGTTGGAAGTGTGTGGGTGGTGGTGGTTGGGGGATTGTGTTGGTCAGGAATGTGTATATGGGTGGGTGTGTGGGGGATATGTCTGTGTGGATGAAGGTGTATGTGTGGGTGGGTGGAGGATGTATGTGTGGGTGGTGATGGTGTTTGTACATGGGTGGGTGGGTGGGGAGATGTATGTGTGTGGGTGAGGGATGTGAGTGGGGAACATTGTGGGGGACATGTGTGTGGGTGGAGGATGTTTATATGGGTGGGGTATTGTATGGGAGGGGAGGTGGGTGAGGGGTGGGTTTGGGAGGTGTCATTGGGTGTGGGATGTGCGGGTGATTAATGGATGTATGTGAGGGTGGGGATGTGTGTTTGGCTGGGTGGTTGGGGTGTGTGAGTGTGGGAGGGGAGATGTATGTGTTGATGGGTGGGTGGGGGATGTGTGAGTGGTTGAGGGATTAGTATGTGAGTGGATGGATGTGTGTAGAGTATGAATGTATGGGTGGGGGGGTGTGGGTAGGAAGATGTCTGTGGGTGGGGGATGTGTGTGGGGGAGTATATGTGAGTGGTGAGGTGTGTGTGTGGGTGGCAGTTGTGTATTTGTGTATGGGGGGGGGGTATGGGTGGAGGATGTGTGAATGGGTGGAGGATGTGTGTATGGGTGGGGGTTGTGTGTGGGTGGGGATGTGTGGTTAAGGGATGTGTGGGTAAGGGATGTGTGATTGGGGGGGGGGGGGAGGTGGAGGATATGTGAGTGGGTAAGTGTGTGTAGGTGGGGGATGGGTGGAGATGTGTGTGTGTTGGGGTTTGGGATGTGTGGATGGGTTGGTGGAGGTTGTGTGGGTGAGGATGTGTGTAAGTGGGGGAAATGTGGGTGGTGCAGGTTTTGTGAGTGGGTAGGTGCGGGATGTGTGGTTGGCAGGGATATGTGTGGGTGGGGGATGTGTGTTTGGCTGGGTGGTTGGGGTGGTGGAGGATATGTGGGTGGGTGAGTGTTGGTGGATGGGGAGATGTGTGTAGGTGGGGGATGTGCGGGTGGGTGATGGGTGGGTGGGTGCATGTATGTATGCCTGGGGTGTGTGGGAGGGTGGGAATGTGTGTGTGGGGGATGGGTGGTGAGTGGGAGATGTGTGTGTGGGTGGGGAGATGTGTGTAGGTGGGGGTGTGGATGGTTGGGAGCCTGTATGTGTGCCTGGGGGTGTGTGTGTATGGTTGGGTAAGAGATGTATAGGTGGATGGGGATGGGTGAGGGGATGTGTAGGTGGGTTGGAGATGTGTCTCATAACATAGTAATATGGATTGTTTATGTTTACAACATTCTTTTGACAATGTTGGTTTTTACCTATGTGAATGTATTATGCACTATTGATGAATGAAAGATGAGTGATTGGAAGGGCCAAATTTGTTATACTTTGAAAATAAAGTCCATTCGTTCGTTCTGTCAGCCTGCCTGCCCATCTGTCTGCCTGCCCATCTGTCTGCCTGCTTGCCCATCTGTCTGCCTGCCTGCTTGCCGATCTGCTTGTCTGCCTGCCTGCCTGCCTGCTTGCCCATCTGTCAGCCTGCCTTTTTCTTGCCCATCTGTCTGCCTGCCTGCCCATCTGTCTGCCTGCTTGCCTGCCTGCCTGAAAGAATGCCTGCCTGCCTGCCTGCTTGCCCATCTGTCAGCCTGCCTTTTGCTTGCCCATCTGTCTGCCTGCCTGCCATCTGTCTGCCTGCTTGCCTATTTGTCTGCCAGCCTGCCTGAATACCTGCATGCCTTTCCCCCTCCTCCCCAGGGGCCAGAAATTGACCTTTTCCCCTCTCCTCCCAGGGGGCCAGAAATTGGCCTCCCACCCCCTCCTCCACAGGGGCCTGAAATGGGCCTTTCCCTCCATCCTCTCCAAGGGCAAGACATGGGCCTTTCCCCTCTCCACCTGGGGGGGGGGGGGGGGGGGAGAAATGGGCTGTTTCTTCCCTACTCCCTATGGGCCAGAAAAAGACCTTTTCCTCTTTCATCCCCAATGGCCAGAACTGGGCCTTTTCCCTCCTCCTTCCCAGGGACAAGAAATGAGGCCCCCCCCCCCCCTTCCTCCCCCAGGACCAGAAATGGGCCTTTTCCCCTCTACACCCCAGTGGCCAGAATTGGGCTGTCTGAATGCCTGCCTGTCTGTCTATCTGCCCATGTGTCTGCCTGCCTGCCCATCTGTATGCCTGCCTGCCTGCCAATCTGTATGCCTGCCTGCCTGTCTATCTGCCCATCTGAATGCCTGTCTGTTTATCTGCCCATCTGTCTGCCTCCCTGCCTGCCTGCCTGCCCACCTGTATGCCTACCTGTCTGTCTATCTGCCCATCTGAATTGAGCCTTCCCCCCTTCCTCCCCAAGGACCAGAAATGGGTCTTTTCCCCTCTACGCCCCCGTGACCAGAATTGGGCCTGCCTATCTGTGCCCATCTGTCTGCCTGCCTGCCTGTCTATTTATCTGTGCCCATCTGTCTGCCTGCCTGTCTGAATGCCTGCCTGCCTGTCTGATTGCCTGCCTGCCTGCCTGCCTGCCTGCCCATTTGTATGCTGCCTGTCTGTCTATCTGCCTGTCTGTCTATCTGCCTGTCTGTCTATCTGCCCATCTGTCTGCCTGCCTTTCTGTCTGTCATTCATCTTTCATGTATATGTGTAGGATACAGCAAATACTGTTTTATCTCCTTCAATTCCAGACAACTTGTGATGTGTGATTGGTCCCTTCCCTTACATCCCAACCTTCATGTAATGTGTTCTCTTGCATTTTACATTTGGTTAGAGTTTATTAAAGAAATATAGTTTCTCCATTAGCCACTACCACTGCCTCCTTTAAAGTCATGTATTCAATGATTTTCAAACAGTAGTTATTGCACACCCTTGGACATCCAATTTGAAACCTTCTAGCGCTGCAACAGTTCTTCTTCTACTGTCCTTTTGCCCCATTGGAGTATTGGCCCTCTTCCAACTCACAGCAAGCTGTACTATCTTTGGCTATCCCCTACAGCTCCATTCATGTCCTGTCCATATTATTAATTTATGTCTCTAATTCTCTTCTCCGTGTGTTTTTATGTCTGCCATTATTTAATTTTCCAGAGAAAGGACTTTCTAGTTAAATCATAGTCAGGTTTTCTCAATGTATGTCCTATCCAGCACATTTTTCTCACCTCATGATTTGCTGGAATCTCTCCCTAAACTCCACATTAGTGATTCCATCAAACCACTTTAGTCCTATTCTGTGCAGTTAATAAATATTTTTAGTTTAATGGTATTTGTTTTAGTCATTCTCCATGTCTTGTAACCATTCAGTAATACTGATTTAACATTAGAAGTAAATATTTTAAATTTGGTGCTAGTTTTAATTTAATCTCCGTGACAAAGTGGTTGAGCAATCTGCCTCAATTTCTAAAGCTTATAGGTTCATTTTTATACTGCATCATTCAGACTACAAGTTCAGTTTTTCTAGAAATGCTTCTGGGTCATCGCTGGAACTACAGGGTTCATGCTTTATGCAATGCTCTCTACAGGTGCCTTGCTATTCTGTCGAGTGTTGAACCTTTAACCTTTAACTTCCACAATTTCCATGTGTTATGAAAGCTCACTAAAATAGTTAATGCTTGTTAATGTCTAATATTTGCGTACAAAGCAGGTCACGGCCTTATTAGCTGGTGTGATAACCTGCCTTTCTTATTACCTTATCTTACTAGCAAAGTAAGGGTTTCAGATCTCGGTAACCCACTAACAAGCAACAAAGAGAACCTAACCTCCTAGTAACTGAGATAATTGTACACTTGTGCGTCTCAGATGATCTTTTTTTACATTTCAGAAATACAGCTTAAGGTGCAGCTTGTATGCAGGAACGTACATTCTTATTCCATTCACGACAGGCTGTCGACTAAAGTTGAGAAATGATATGCCCTCTAAAGAGGCCAAACTGATCAGCAAAAACACAGATGGAAAGGTTAACCTCACTAGGGCATTCCGGTAAATAGCATTGCATACAAGAAGCTTCTCATAAGTCTTTAGCCTGACCATGAAGGAGTAGGCAGAAAAAATTGAAATTTGGCACATGTATAGCTCATTCAATTTGTAATGGACATATGAATTATGAATTTCCCACCTCAACTGGTTTTTTTCAATATGGTGCATGGCATAACACACCCTATTGACCAGATCTGCACATCCAACAGTTTGTCAGAACAATGGAGAAATCAGACGCCAGGACTGTGATAAAATTCTTGATGTTACAGGGTAAAACACCTACAGAAATACACAGGGAGATGGGGCCAGTGTTTGAGGAAGTCTGTCCTTATGCTTCTGTAAAAAATTGGTGTTTGCAGTTTAAGTGTGGCCATTCCCAAGCTGGCGATCTGCCAAGACCAGGACAACCGTCCTCAGAGTGCAATGATGCAAATGCTGCAAAAGTGAAGAAAATCATAGGCCAGGATAGGGAAATGACAACTGCAGAGATATCGGGTTCAGCAAAACTGAGTAAGAGTGCAGTTTCTAGAATTTTACACAACAGACTGAACATGAGAAAAGTGTGTGCCCTGCGCCTGCTGACATGTGAACAGAAACAAACACGGGTCGATTGCTGTGGCCAGTTGCTCAACATGTGGCTGTCGAAAAACATGTAAAAGACCATGGTAGATGAGACTTGGATTCACCAAATCGTTAAAAAAAAACAGCTGAAAGTAAATCGTCTTGACAGTGACGAAGATGTCATACTGACTTGTGATAGCTGGTTTAGTTCGAAAAATAGGTTGTTTTATTCTGAAGGTCTTTTCAAGGTCACGCAGAGATGGCAGAAATGCATAAATTCAGGTGGTGACTACATTGAGAAGGAATAAGGACTGTGCCAAATTTCAATTTTCTCCGCCTACTCCTTCATGGTACAAGCCCCTTGTACATGTTCATGTTTTATAGACTCTTTCATTTCATAAATAATTGTTCACAAACATAATAGTTCTGTTTTATATTAATCAAATGTTGGTTAAGTGTTGTTGTTTTATTGTCAATATAAATCTATAGCATAAACTAAAGCAATAAGTTTATGTTGAGTGGTTTCTGCAGTATGTAGCTGATGAGAGGGAGCAAGTCAGGCATAAATCATGCAATCTATTGTTTGTGTCTTCATTATTCATGTTCACTATGCGAAAACATTGTTTTGAATATAAACCTAAACAATTTTGCTTGTTACACATTGTGATTTCCCAAGCTTGTTACACATTGTGATTTCCTAATACCCAACACTTAGATTCTTACAAAAAGTTGTCCAATGGAGGCAAGCTATTTATATTTGAGATGTCAACTCTTTTCCACATATCTTTGTGTCTAGTATGTCCCCAGATGTGGTTCCTGTGTCAAATGTTTTGAATACCTTGGATTGCAAGAATAATTAATAATGATAACCTGGAAGAGGTTGATAATAGTGTAACACTATATACAGGTTTAAGAAAGAGACAAACAGCATACCTAGGACACATAATGAAAGGAGAAGCATTAGGAAACATTGTGATGACTGGAAAGATCAGTGGAAGAAGGAACAGAGGCGGACTGAAGGAAATGATGCTGGCTGGGCTGAGATGGTGGCATGGAGGAATGTCAGCAAAATTGATCCAGAACATCAAGTCTGAACAATTGCACCAGTTGGCAGGGCACGTGGTGATGATGATGAAATCCCCAGCCATATTCCCTCTGGGCATGGGGTTGGAGTCTGTTGACAGGGAAATACCTAAATCCTCTACAGGGAGCTATTACCATCCTAGGCCAGTCTTTATGTGCTGTGATGAATCATCACCTGGTTACATTTAATATGACCCTCAACGAGGGTGAAGTTGAGTACCAATCTTGCACGGCCCACTAGTTTCTGAGTTGCAATACAGTTCCCATGGCGATATTACTTTGGCAGTATGTTGGAAGAAAAGTCTCTACACCAAACTCACTTTGATAGATGCAAGCTCTCTATTCAGGATTGAAACAACCTGAACAACAGTCTATCAGACTATTTCACTTCCGTTAAAATTGAAAGTATTGCAGAGTATTCAGTAACCAATCAACCAACCTCCCAGCTAATTACCCATCCATCCAACCAACTATCCATCCATCAAACCAACATTCCAACCAATGATTCAGTCAACCATTCTACCAACTAACCAGTATGTTCATTTTCATTATTGTTATTATTATCACTATCATTGTTGTCAGGTAAGTGGATTCTCTGTAAGTAATTACTAATACCATTATATGAACAGAAAAGGTCTCGAGGAGATCTTTGACATGATTGATTTGGATGGAAATGGACTTCTTAGTAGGAGCGAATTTAACTGGTATAACCTGCGTACAAGTGGTGAAGAAGTTGGAGATGATGAGTGGCAAGTGGTGGAAGGTAAGAGAAGAGTTTTTTGTTAAATTTTCAGTCTCTTGCTAGTATAAATCAATTTCTAAATATTACTAATGGTCAGCAAAAAACAAGAGCCTTTAGTTTGAATCAATATCCGTCTTTGAGTCAAGGGATGAAACTCTCATTAAAACAGTAATCAATGAAAAATCAAATACTGCATGTCCTTTGCTGGATGCTGCTATCAACCATGGGATGATTTTCTAGGTAATATTATGTTAAGAAGTTTCCCGTCACCTTTTCTGAACAAGAGGTCAACATTAAAAGTCCAACTGACTGGTATGTGGAGTGAACCCACTACACCACTATCATTGTACAGGAAATTTAAGCGTGAGCATGATACATCTCAGCCACACATACCTCTAAAAATAATGAAAGAGGTGTTGTTGTTTTTTGCAGTTGACAAGCTTATATCATCAAGGTTACAGAATTGTGACACACACAAATTTAAAATATTAGGCATAGTTTTAATTCCCAAAATATGTAATTTGTCTTATCTTTCTTGTTGGTGTCAGTGAAGTTGTTACATAGCTAAGGGGTGCAAGGGTAGTGGTCCCTCTTCATGTGCCATATTTTTTTAAGTGGCTGCTAGTTCACAGACTGGGGAAAATGTCAAACAATAGAATATTACCACACTGTGAGAAATTCAAGTAAGAGTGTGATCGAATAATGATTACTGCACATCTCAAGTTCCACCTAAAGGCATACAACAATTGCTAAAGCAGAGTGTGAATAGTCTGAATAACAGTTTGAATAATAATATAATGTGCACTTGCACAATAACTTTTACAAAATGGATGCCCACTGTCGACTTGCACCGTGGAAGAACAACGTGGCATTATTCATTTTTTGTTGTCAAAGGGTGTAAAACTTTGTGAAATCTACAGAACAATGATGGCTCAGTATAGAGATAGTTGTTTGAATCAGGGTAGAGTTTATGAATGGATAGAAAGATGCAGTTGAAACACCTGTTGTCTTCAGTTAAGAAAAAATTCAAGATGTAGGAATCCACTGGGAAGGTTATAATGACTGTCTTTTGTGATATCAAGGGCCTTATTTTGGTGCATTTTCAAGAAAGAAGTAAAACTATGACTAGTGCTCGATACAATGACAAGCTAGTGAACAAACTTACACCAGCAATATGATCGAAATGCCTGGGACTTCTCACAAAAAAAGTATTGTTGCTGCACAACAACGCCTGACCTCATATGGCTGCGCATACTAGATGCTCTGAAATTTGAGGTCCTTTATCAAGTCTTATATTTTACCATCATAATCTATTTTTTCTTATTAATGATTTAAGTTTGAATAGTTAACATGTATGTAATCAGTTCTTTGCTGGCCTTATATAAGCAGCTAAGTCTGTATAAGAAGATAGCTTATAAATTATGAGTAGTTCATTTATTTCCTCTTTTCACTAAGACAGTTTGTAGGTTGAATTTCTTTTTAAAAACATGGCTGAAGGATAAGAATGCTGGCTCTTAAAATTTCAGTGTGCTGATGCAGAGGTTGTGAGTTCAACCCCTACACCAGTCAGTTGGACTAAAATGTTGAATTCTCGTCCTTGTCCTGGGAGCATAAATTACAAGTACCTCTGAAATTGGAGTAGGTTCACCTGATGGCGAGGGACACTGTTAATAGAGGAAGCTAATCTACACGCAAAGATCAGTCCCATGCACTCAGAGTAGTAGCATGTATAAGGACTACGCTTGAGCTCAAAGCAAGCGACCGCACACACAAAAACATGCATGGAGAGAGAGGGAAATAGAGAGGGTGAATGAGAGTAGGTTATGCATACTTCAGAAGGCATGTTGCACATTATTTTACACTATGTTAGACAGGTGTAGTAATGAGTCAATGATAGGTTAAAGGTTAGTAGACTGACCTCATTACACTGAGTTGTTCTCCACCTGGCTTGGTTTTACCTGCAGAATGGTACGCTGTCTGCTAAGAGCATCGCACAAAGAACAAATTCTGTAGCTCCAGCCATGACCCTCAGGTGTTCTCAGAAAACTTGCACTCATATTCTAAGTGATGCAGTCTGAGAATGCACCCACAATCTTCACACAGTTTGATAATTTCACCACAGAGACCCCAGTAATGTGTAAATGAATACTATTTTATCACCCGTTATCACGTCCTACGCATGACTTTTTTGCAGACAACATAGAGCTTGAGAATGGGGAGATCACCCTGAATGGTTTTATTAAGCTGAATGAAATGGAAGCAGATGACAATGATGGTGATACTGAAGATGCCTGGGTAACTATGACAAGTATGGGATTCAACAAGTCTCTCATTCTTGATGAGGTAAACTGGATAATGTTCCTGTGATTTTTCTAGTTTACTTTACAGTTATATTCTCACATGATTTACAATAATTTGTTGGGTTTGCCACCTGTGACTGTGGCAACATTAGTTCAGTTTTTTATTCAGTTATTTCTGTGTCTTCTTTGTCTGCTGCTGCCTTTCATCTCCCATTGGAATGCAGGACTTCAACAAACTCATGTCAAGCCCTTTGTAGACTCTTTCATGATTGGTTGTATTTTGCAGCTGCAATTTTCTATGAGATGAGGTTGCCAGTGTCATGTGTGGAAGGTTTGCTTGCTTCTTCAAGACAGAGTTCATCCAAGGTCATGAGCTCTATCTGGGTATGAATAACATTTCTTTCCTAAAAATTTGTCCAGGGCCATGGTCTTACTGCCATTTTCCAATTTCCAACTGCTATAGTATTTTTAACATGTCCAACTTGCACTAGCAACAGACTGATTGTTCACACTTATCTGAGAAGGTTAGATGTCTGATTTAACTAGTCTAAAGATTGGGTGTTATATCATTATATACCAATGGTTCTTGAAACAACTGCCAGCCCTATGCTGAGATTGTACTTTCAGAGTCTGAGGCAGACACCATGACCTCTTAACCCTTTACAGGTCACAGCGTCCGATTCCGGCCGATGCCATAAAACGATTGTAGCGTCCGATTCCGGCCGATACTATTATGCATTGTAAAATCGCGATCTCTCTGCCTTACGACACTTCCGACTGCTACTTTCGCTTTCACCGACAGCTTGACAACGTGGTCGCCATGTCTAAACGTGATAGTATGAATTTGAACGGACTTTTAAGGACAATTTTTGGTAGTTTTTGGGATTTTTACGCTGTTTTTCAAAATGGATTTCAGCGATTCTTCAAGTGATAGCCGAGATTTCGCTAGGTTCATTTTAAATGACATTAAAGGGCACGAAGTTGACTATTAATCGGAGCTAGATATCAGTGCAAAGCGTTACTTTGCATTAGCAGTCTGAGTCGGACTTTAAAGAAAGTGATTATGATTCTTAAAATGTGTTTGTAAATTGCCGTATAGATGACGGAAAATCACAAGCAACATGCCGTATTTCGTAAATATTTGTGTTCATATATGGATTACCGACAACAATCACGTGAGTAACATATTCTACATGCTTTTCCCTTCATTGTGTTGTTTATTTAACTAAAATCGGTTGACTAACACCTTATTTATGATATTTTTACTAACGCGACCCGAAATTTTACCGAACCTGAAAAAATCTTGCCCGTTCAGGGCTAGAAAACGGACAAGCGTCTGCCCTGTAAAGGGTTAACCATGGCCCCCCAATATAGAAGACACAATATGGTTTCTGTTCTGAAGTCTTTTCCTCAGCTCTATCGAAGTTATTCAAACTTGGTTTTGGCCACATGTGCAGTAAAAGAACACGCCCTAACATTTCAAAATCTCAGATTGCCCTACTATTAAAATGTTTGATCACTTCTCAAGACTTCTAATTCACCACGTTGGATTTTAATTATCCTAAGTCATAGCCAGTTCAACTTAGTTTTACTTGCCAAGAGTGAAAATCTGCCTTGGATATAACTCATAAAATAAACAACTCAGTTGTCTCAAACTCTGACGCTTGTGGCGAATGCTCACTAAAATATGTTTTATAACAGTTTATGTTCAAAATTTCACACATCATATATTTGTGAACTCACTTAAGCTCTTTCCTTTATTAAACTATTTGGATAAATTCTTTGGTCAGTTCTAATATGCATTTTGCAATACAGTTATAATGTAGCATGGTATTTTTAAAACTTCCTTTAGAAATATTGAGGTGAAAGTTGCAGCAATGGAGGTGGATTCTAACATAAATGTTACAAAACTAATAGGACATATATAAGTAGAACCTGAAGTTAAAGTTACAGCAAAGGAAATGGATGAGTTCTGACATACATTTTGCAATATTAAAATGGAATGATGTTTATAGAACTGAACTTGAGGTTATAGTTACAACAAAAGAGATGAATGCAGACAGGGACTCATAGCTAGCCCGTCTGCATCTGAGTCAACAAGAGAGCTGATTAAGACCCTCCTCCACCTCATTATGATAGTCCTAAAACAGGTTGTAATCTTGCTGAGACTCTATGCGCAGAAAAGGGAATGCAGACTTGGTCTTAAGAAATTTCAATTTAAAAGTCATATGTTTCAACTAAAAACGACAAGTATCTTATTTTGCAGTAAATGAACACAATACAGTTAATGTTCTTTTCATGTTGAATGACAAAGAAGAACTTTGATATAATTATTTTTATGTCTTTTTTTTTTTTTTAAACATTCCAGGCATGCCCATTTCTGCTGAAGATTTATAGCCATGATTGTGCAGATGCCAAACTCAGAGTAATTGGTTTAAAATCGAGTAAAGACAAGATTAACACTACTATTTGTGGATTTGTTATGTCCAAGGTGGGTTCATCCAGATGAAGATAGGGTTGCATAAAGTCTAATTACAATTTGTGAATGTTATATCCAAGTCAGGTTTCCCCAGCTGAAGATTGTTGTTTTAACTTTTAATAAAAGTACAGACAAATGATGCATTGTATTATTCTATTCCAGTTAGTTTGACAAATTTAAGACCTCATTCTCAAAAAGGAATTTCATATGAAACTTTAAAGAATTGTTAGCAGTCAAGGAAATCCAAATTCTAGTGAGTCACCTGAATGTCAAGATAGGATCAGATAACATGGGCTTTGAGGAGATCACGGGAAAACATTTACATGGGGTAATGAATAAAAATGGAGAGATATTTGATAATTTCTGCACAGAGAATCAGTACATCATAGGCAGAAGTGATTTTTTCACATACAAGAATTCACAAAATAACTTTCATCATCTGACCACACAGCAGTAAACCAAACTGGAAACCTTCTTAGATAGTGAGGAATATCCATGGTCTTCCCTGCCTTGCCCTGAGGGACTACCAGCATGCGTTGCGGCTGTTCTACATGGGCCACCTGGGGCACTTCCTGTAGGTGGAGTGTTGAAGATAACACCATATAAATGAGATTGTGGAATGTCCTACTAAATACCTACGAAAGTGTCAGGTCAACAAATGTCCAACTAAGTTAGATGTGTTGGCTGAAAGGCGCACAATATCACAGCTCTGCTGTGAACAGGCACAATGCATTTTCGTCCAAAACAAACATTTCAAACAAACAAAAAGAAGAAGAATTTTTTAAAGTAACATCTGCCTAAGACAACATGAGTAACAACAGATATTATATTATTGAATTGTGTACTCTAATCTCTTGTATGTGAAGATGCTACGTAACTTACAAATATCAGTTGCTCCATATATATTGTGTGCGTGTGTGCTTGTGTGCATGTCTGTGTGCGTGCCTATAGAAGATATAAGCAGATAAAATAAAGGTCTCTTTTTACACACCTTGAGGGGTACTGGGCATACGGTTCTAACCCTATATTTATTTGTATAGACCAAATAGCATTCGCTGGGTGATATGGTCAATATCATGCCCACATTTTTACTTCCCAAGGGGGAAGTGCGTGGTCTGGAGGTATGGTGTCCGCCTCGAGTGCTGGAGGTCCCGGGTTCAAGCCCCAGTGAGGACCAGGATTTATTTCACGTGAACTTCCAGTAATAAAATTTCCCCTGTTCTCTGGGTAGTGAGATCGGACGCCCGTGCGTATTGTTGCGCACATAAAAAATCCCTTGGCAGTTGGAAATCGAAAAAGAGTAGCCTCATGGCGCTGCCCAGGCAAAATTTTGAGTTAAAAATCTACCCAAAGTATTTCAGGATCCTTGCTGGTGCTACAGAGTTCATGCACTGAGCTGAGTTTCTCCAGACTCAGATTTGAGTTAGGAGGAGAACAGAGCACTTATGGGTTACACCTGTGTGCCGTAATGTTGATCCATCGACCAAACTAAACATTACTTCCCAAGACTTTTCTGGTACCAATTTTAAGCAGGACTAACCCAGGAACCCAGATCAAATGAAAAATCTGCCTCAATGTAGTTTGAACCCTTGACCGCCACGCCAGCATGCAGGCGTTCTATGTGCTGTGCTACTGTGGCTCCATGGAAGATATAAAGGCACAAAATAATTAGCTAAGAAATCTACCAATGATATAAAAGGAATATGATTATTTTGTGGTCAAGTTGATAAGATCACTTGCTCTTAAACTTCTGGTGTGCTGATGCTGAGGTAGGGGATTCAACTCCTACAATTGGCAGTTGGACTAAAATAATTACTTTTTCTCCTTGACTTGGGGACGTAAATTACAAGTACCTCTGAAGTCGGAGTAGGATCGCCTGATGGTGAGGGACACAGGTTAAAGGGAAAGCTAATCCACACGCAAAAATCAGTCCAGTGCACTAGAATTAGTAACACGTGTATGGACTACGCTTGAGTTCAAAGCGATTGAATGTCCCAAATAAAATGTATCATATTTTATTGTTTAAAATATTGTAATATTTCTGATATCAAGCAATTTATTTCCTACATCCAAAATAAGAGCTTAAAAATTATGAAAGAGAAAAAAATTAATGTTGAAGCTTTAAGAGACAAAATAAAAGAGGGTAATCTGGAAATCAGTTGTACTATTACAACTGCTGTCTACTTTACAGTGAATACAATTATATTATGGTGAGGTGGAATTTTAGGAGTAATGTCAAGTGACCACCTGAAATGTATAGATTCATAGTGGGCAGTATTTTCTTCTGCCCTTTAGGTGTAATATCAAATGGCCACCCACCTAAAATTGTATAGATTCACAGTGAGCTCTGAGTTCTTATTCTGCCCTTTATCCCCCATTGGAGCACAAACCCCCAACCAACTAACTCTGTTCTGTTGTTTGCTGTCTCCTGCAGCTCCTCCATGCCCTCCCCATATTGTTCATATCTGTCTCTAATTCTCTTCTGTATGTGTTTTTAATGCTTTATAGAACCTGTTTTGCTGTATGGCAGTGAATCTTGCAATTAAATGAACAAATTAGGAAGAACTTGGAAGCAACAAAGATGTGGTTCTTGAAACTAATGATGATTACCTGAAGGAAGCTAATGAAACTAGAACATTATATACAACAATAAGAAAGAGACAAACAAACAACATTTTCTGGTCATGTGGTGAGAAGACAGGCATTGGAGAACATCGTGACAACTGGAAAGATCAAGGGGAAGAGAGACAGAGGCCAACCAAGAGAATTTATGCTGGATGAATTGAGACGGTGGCATAGAGGAATATCAGCAGATTTGATCAGAACACCAAAGCCTGAGATCTGTGGAGAGCCATGAACGCCTATACCAGCTGGCAGGGCACATGATAATGATGGTGTATTTAAGGTCCCTCTGTCTTGTTTTCCCTGTGGGTTCCAAAGAAAGGACTTTCCAGTTATACTATCAACAGTTTTCTCACCATGTGCCCTATCTTTTGCATTTTCCTCACTGCTTGATTTGCTGGAATCTGTCTAGTTCTCTCCCTAACCTCCGCATTAGCTAGTGAGACTACTTACATGCTCTTGGTTTGATCCCAAGTAGCGGCAAGATGTTTTCCAAGTAGAATGAATAACTCTAAGACTGACTCAGCCTCAAAAATAAGTGCTGGGTGATTATTATAATTTTCTGGTTGTCTGGAATAAATGATGAGGAAGAAAGTTGGTGACCCACCCCATTATATCATGACATTTCATACGTAAAATCTTCACACCTTACACACTGACACCAGTATCTGCCATGGTGTCACTGTTGCCATGTTGGACCCTAATTGTGCCCTAATTTAGTCACATACTTATCTGAGGGGGTTTAGTGGTTTCATTCATCTCATATCTGTACATTTGATAATAATATTCCTCTCTCAACTCTGTACATTTATCAGTTATATTCCTCACTGCAAAATCATATTAATAATCTGAGTTCAACATGCAGGAGATACAATATGAGTATAAATACAGCCAAAACCGAAGTAATGTGAGTTAGCAGATCGCAGGGCCCACTAAGTATACAGATAAATAACACAACTCTGAAACAAGTTAAAGATTTCAATTATCTTGGAAGTATGATCACAGAAGATGGCAGATTGGACAGAGAAATCGAAATCAGATGTCAAAAAGCTAGTGCTCTTACATATCAACTATCACCCTTACTGAAACATCCAAATATACCCTTGTTCGCAAAATGACAGATAATAAACAGCATATTCACACCAACCCTATGCTACCAATCTCAAACCTGGACTTTATCCAAATCACACTTTCGCAAAATCAACACCTGCGAAATGAGATGCCTGAGTAGAGCTGCCAACTTAACAATCCGAGACCGAGTAAGAAATGCTATTATCAGACAGACTGTGGGATCAACACCTTGTGCCACATTTATTGAAAGACAGAAGATCAAGTGGTTTAGCCATGTCGTTAGAATGCAACACCAGCAACTACCATCACTGACCTTACATCAAAGATCATCTGCGACGAGACCACGAGGATGTCCAAGAAGAAAATGGATTGATGACATCAAAGACATTGTACAAACACACGGAATGACACTATCCAGTGCCGACCACCGGGCACTGGAATGCAAATTATTCCTCCCCACGATGCTTGACGGCAGAAGTGGAAGATGATGATGATGATTCCTCACTTATATCCATACATTTAAGTATTGTATTCCTCTCTCATATCGGCACATTCAACAACTTTATTCCTCTCTCATATCTGTATATTTGACAATTATATTCCTCTCTCACTTCTGTACATTTAACAGTTATATTCCTCACTCATATCTGTACATTTAACTATTATATTCCTCTCTTATATCGGCACATTTATCAGTTATATTCCTGCCTTACATCTATACATTTAATAATTATATTCCTCTCTCATGTCTATACATTTAACAATTATATTCCTCTCGCGTATTAGTATATTTGACAATTATATTCCTCTCTCATATGTGTACATTTGACAGTTATATTCCTCTCCATAACAGAGTGAGCCCATGAAAGTCAAGAACATGAAAGATCTGACACTGTACCAGTATGTGAATGATCACAGAGGAATCATTGTTGTGGACAATAAGGTGAAAGAAGACATAACACACTTTTAAAATATACCCTTGCAGTTTTTTTTAATAAATCGTATTCTTTTCAAGCTTTCTGGATATTGAAATGAAATATATGAATACAAGGCGAAAAAAATCCCTGGAAGCCTTGGAGATGTGGCTTTATAGAAGAACGCTGAAAATTAATTGGACAGCCAAAATGAGCAATCTGAATGTTTTAAGGGAAGCTGACTCGCAAAGATAACTTATCACAAACATCAGAAAGAAGCAGTCATCGTTATTTGGCTACATTGTGAGAAGACAAAAACTGGAACATGTTGTGAAAACTGGAAAGATTTGCGGAAAGAGAGATAGAGGAAGACAGTGTGAGAAGAATCTTGGCAGCCTTGTGTCATGGTACGGAAGGGAGTCAACACACGAATTGATCCATAACGTCGGAGATCGCAGTTTGTAAAGAGGCATGATCGCCCAAGCCAGCCGGCAAGGCACTGAATGATGATGATGATGATATGAGTTACAAGTATTGCCTGCATTACCAGACCCCACAAGGGAAGCAACCAAAGGTAACACTGTAACCTATCATGCATGTCAGAAGAGGCAACTAAGGACCGTTGACATGAAACTGGCTACCTTATTTTTAGAAAGCTTAGCTGCAAAATCTAACTAATTGTAACAATTGCGGCGATTGGGCAATCTTGAGCATAGCCTACGATGGGTAGCGTTGTGATATTCTGTTGTGATAATTTGGTGTGTCCAGTGTGTGCCGCGTGGTTACACACCCGCTTCACACGCGTGATCCGGGACTGTTTCCGGATCCGGTCAAGGATATGCACTACTGACGAGCTCAAACGAGGGCGAAACTCGAGTATAGTGCTTCCATATTGATGTGGATAGGCCTTAGGTTCATACCAGAATGCCATCGGCGTTGCCAGTAGTCGGTTGTGCTCAATATTTAAATTTCAAATCCCGAAACAACCACATAATTAATTGTAACAAGTCTGCAACGGGCTTAACATGCATGTTTGAGGGCCTATGCTCTATTGCGAGATACAATACAGAAGAAGGAGAAAGGAGGAGGAGACCAAGAATATGAGTATGGTTTATATTATTATTTCAGAACATGGACTATGTGTATGTCTATTCATGTTTTTCCCAGCAATTAAATTCATACTGTGCTCCCTATCGTCTTTTTAGTTATGCTTAGTTTTAACATTTTACTATTTCATATTCTGCAACGTAGATATTATTTATTTTTCTGCTTCTGTATTTACAACTTTTAACTAAATCACTTCATCTTCCTCTTCTGCTGCCCAGCAACCTCAAAATAAGTATAGGCACTCAACCAACTCACGCCAAGCTGTCCTGTCTTTGCTATCTACTTCAGCTCCCTCCGTGTCCTCCCCTAGGGGAAGAGCCTCCTTTTCCATTGGTTGACTGAATCTATCTATTTTTCCTTGTTTTTCAATTTGTTCATACTTGGTTTGATTTAAGTAATTGAAATTCTCTACAAGATGGGGTAGCCATCCCCCAAGCAAAATTATTCTTGCGACATGCATGATAGGTTACAGTGTTGCTATTCTTTGCTTCCACTAAAGGCCCTGATAACACATGGGCATACTAAATAGGAATAGGTAGCCAGTCTCTACCTTACTTAGCAGGCGATGAGCCCAAGCATCAAACCCTTGTCCAACCATGCTCCCAAATCAACTGATTCCGAATACTCAACCCAGTATGTCATGAAATTGTGAAACTGTTATCTAACCTGTAAGCCACAGACGCCAACTATACAATTACATTTCTTAAATCCAGAACTGTTAACAGTGAGTATGTTAAATCTGTAAGCTTCTGAGGGGGTTGTTGTAAATCGTTTCTACTGCCCTTGTAAATTTATGACAATTATTCTGCTTTTTTTGGCTGTATGTTACCAGGCCCATCAGGCAAGCAAAAAAAGTAACATTGTAACCAACCATTCATGTCATAAGGAAACTGAAGAGGCATGTCATGAGACAGGCAACCTCACCCTGTAAAACATTTTAGCTGTAAGATCCAACCATTCATGAACAAGTCAATACAGAAAAGAAATAAACTCAGCCAACCAAAATAGAAGAAGGCTCTTCTCCTAGAAGAAGTATGGTGCGATGTGGAAAAAGCCACAAGGAATCTAAATTACTGCTAACCACCTTTCATCTAGAAAATATTTAGAATTCGCACCTGGAGTGTTCAAACTATGTATGATTTGTAAACATTGCAAATTCAGATGACCATTTAGTAAAATTTGAAACTCAAGAGATACTTAACTTCTTACAAACAATACAATATAGGATATCTACAAAATCTGGAAACTAAGGAACAATCAATAGACTCAGTCTCTGTTAAGTACCTGTCTGCAACAGTTAGCAAGCAACGTAAGTACAGTGTGATCTTCCTGCCTTCTCTTGACCACTAGACATTATATATGCATCTGTTCTGAACATGCTAGATAGAATGTCACCACATGGAGACAGTAAAATGCCCTATAAAACTAACTGGGAAGACAAACCTGGTTACAAATACAGAATGAAATATAAAATGGCAACTGGTAATCACAAATATAATGGTTCTAATGTAAACATAATGCAACCACAATCTTATACATAACGAGCAATGAAGAAGAAACTCATGTCATTGAATGTGATTTTCCACTGCTAATTCAAGTATTTCATTACTATGACAAAATGCCACTGTAACATGTAATAATAATTTAGTGCATGTAAAAATCATTTCTGTCTTCTTTTTTTTTTTCAAAGTCAAAGTCCAAAATTGAAATCCAGTTAGATTGTCGTAGAAGTAGAAATGTTGTCAGTCATACTGGATCACTACTCTCTACAATTACGGCTTTGCCTCAGTCTTCAGTGGTAAGTACTAGTTGAGAAAATGTGAATGTATATACATTAAGATTGAAGGTAATTATTCCAAAATATAAATGTTGGCTAAATTAATTGTAGAAGGATTACTTTTTTACACACCTTGAGGCTTATTGGGCATATGACGCTAGCCTCATATTTGTATAGACCAATCAGCACTTGAGGTCAATATCACACTGGCCAGTTTTACTTCCCTGGACATTTCCTGGTACCCATCTTGGGCTGGGTCAACTTGGGATCCCTGGTAATTTTTTTAAAATCTGTCTTGATGGGGATTTCACCATGTGACCACCGGACTAACAGCCCAATGTGATGCTGTGGCTCCCAAATTATATGTTTTTAAAAACAAACCCAAAAAGTTTGTTGCATATCCTTTACATAGTAGTCAACTCCAGTATTTTTTTATTGTGATTCCTGGGCAAGTTTACTTTCAGTAGTTTGCCATTGCTTTTTGAACGACCAGCACTCATACCATTGTATGGAAACCAACGCAGGGTGGCCTGCTTCCAAATCGCCCGCAATTGTGTCCCTAACCCCGTCATCACAGAGCCGGTAGGTGGTAAATTATATATACACGTCTGTATTATAGACACATTTGTATCATTCACCTGTTTAGCTCTTTCAGTCCCAGAAGGTTTTTACAGCAGGTACTCAAGGGGTCAAATAACCAATAATAATGCATAATTGAGTGCATTACCTTCATAGTTAGCTAAATACACAGTGGAAGTGGCCACCGGAGAAACCAGATTTCTTTAGTGTTCTCTGACCAAACATTAAAAAATAAGAGAACACATTACAAAATGGTCGAGGTTCGTGGAAAAGAGCTAGTAGTCATTGCTGGGTACAAAAAGAGTCCACATTCAGAAGTCCTTTCTTGTACTGAATTGTTAGCCTTGTTGTGGTGACCTCATAAATCTAATAGTTTACTGTTGAGACCAAACTCCTCCCAGGTCTTTTCAGCATCAAAAAAATTCTTAGGAGCATATAAACCTTGGTTACCAAGGGATACTAGGTATCCATCACAATAAGATGACATGGCCACCTATGGACCTTTTGTAAATATTCAAAAATATGTTAAACCATTGAGTCTATTTGCATGTCTTTTTCCCTGTATAAACTGTTTTTTAAAAACAGGGAGGAAAGAGTATATAACTTTAACTTTTAAGAGACTTGAGGAATTGGTGCAGGATTTTTCTAAGTGTTAATAGAGGGCTAAATATTCATGATTAATTTATGCCCATGATTTCCAAAACAGTCATCATCAACATCAAGTGCCTTGCCAACTGGCATAGGCGATATCTTCTTCTTCTGCGTTCATCCGGAGTTTTTTTTTTCTTTTTCGGACGTGATTGCATTGTGCCTGTTTACAGCAGAGCTACGTTCTTGCTCCATTAGGCCGACACATCCGACTTCTGCGGGCATTTGTTGACCGGGCTAACCTTCCCGGGCATAGGCGATATTGCTTCTTCATATCTTGTGATCTCTGGAATATATTGGTTTGTGCACTGACACACATTTTCTCTAATTGTCTTTCTCTGTCTCTCTTTCCACAAATCTTTACAATTGTCACAATATGCTCCTGTTATAATCTTATCATAATGTAACAAACAATTATGATTGTCTCTCTCAACGTTTGCAAAGTCTCTAAAACTTCTGGAGAATTCTTTGTTTCTTTAAAAAATTGTCCAAGATTCGCGGCCATATGTTAGAACTGGTTCTGTGTAACATGCAAGAATTCTTTTTTTTTTTAATTTCCAATCACAAGGATTTATTGCACAAGATGTTCTTTATTTTATAAAATGAACATTTGATAACATTTCAAAATGGTGTGGATATTACAACTAGGAACAAAAGAGATGTATCTCATCTCATCTCATCATGTTCCTCTTGTACCTTGCGGTGTCGAGGTGAAGTATAAACTTCGTGAGAGTGCCCGGTTATGGGCTTCGTATATCGACATTCCCATGGATTCTGTTATTCCCTCCGTCCAGCGTTTACGTGGTCGGCCTCTTCCTCTGTTTCCATCTGGTCTGTACGTCATTGCCTGTTGTGGCATGCTGTTGACTGGTAGCCTACTTGCATGGCCAAACCATTTGACTTGCTGCTTTCTAATAAAATCTAGAGCAGCTTTAACCCCCACTTTAGTCCTGATTTCTTCATTTCTGATCTTATCTCTTCTTGATACGTTGAGTATTCTTCTCAGGAACCTCATTTCTGTTGTTGTGATTTTTCTTTTCTCTTTTTCTGTCATTGTCCAGGTTTGGCATTGGTAGCACAGAGTTGGTAGGAAGATTGTGTTGTAAAGTGCTTTCTTAGTAGTTATTGATACATGTTTGTTCTTTAGTATTGGTGCCATTTGTCCAATGAGTTGATTTGCCTTATTGCACCTATTTTCGATCTCGTCTTCTGATCTGAGATGTATAAGAGTTTAAAAAAAACAAAAGTAAAGGACCCTATCCCATGCCTTGTAACATGCCTAAGTTATATGGTGCTAGCCCCATATTGTTATAAACTAATGGGCACTCGTTGGGTGATGTGGTCAGTTGCACGCTGGTCATCTTTACTTCCTTGGACATATCAGGTAGCCATTTAAGGCTGGATCAACCTGACAGCCTGTGTACATTTGTATAAAATCCCTGCCTCAGAGGGGATTCCAACACATTATCACTGGTCGGACCCAAGTACTGACTTAACAGAGGTTTAACTAAATGCACACGGAGAAGGGAATTAAATACAGAATTGAATAATATAGGGAGGACGTGGATGAGCTGCAGGAGATGGCAAAGATATGATGGCTTGAGTTGAGGAGGGTTTATGCTTCAGAGGGAGGATCAAGGGCAGCAGGAGAAGAAGAGAAGAACACTGACTTTCCTGTCTTTAATTGTTAAGCTGGGCCTGAATGCAGTTGTGGATAATTGTTATAAATGAGGAACCTGAGGATGTTGTACTCATCCTGGATACCTGGTAGTGGATAGGATTCCTAGCCACCTCATAATAATGGTGATAACGATGAGGTCCCATGTGCATGTGGCACACATTTCTTTGTTTTTTTAGGGGTTTCTTTATTTTATTTTGGGAAAGGGTTGGGGTGGTGGTGGTGTGTGTGCATGCGTGCGTGGTTTTTTTGTGGCTTTTTTTTCATGTTCGCTCACTCTGAGCTTGAACATAGTCTATACATGTGCTACAACTGCTAGTAGTTGCTACCATCAGTGAATGCGCTGGACTGATTATTGTATGAAGGTTTGCTTTCCCTCTTACCAGTGTCCCTCGCCATCAGATAAACCCACTCTGACTTCTGAGGTACTTGTAATTTACATCCCCAGGCCAAGGACGAGAAGTCAACATTCCAGTTCAACTGACCGTCATGTGTTTAAGATTTCTCTGCTGTTGGCATTTATTAACAAAAAGCCATAAAGGCTCAGCGATGTGTTAATGGGACCCCTAACGGAAGCAAAGAATAATAACACTACAACCTACCATGTATGTCCTAAAGATGACTATGGAGGGTTGGCCTGAGACTGGCTACCTCATGCCATAGAAAACTTTAGCTGCAAAATCCAACCAATCATGAACAAGTCTACAAAAGGCTGGATGTGAGTTGGTTGGGTGTCTGTGATCTGTTGGGAGGCATATGGCAGCAGAATAAGAAGATCAAAGCTTCTGCCCTGGACATAATTTTTTGTTTTAAAATCTGAAAATGAGGAAATCTACCTCCTGACTAGTGTGAATAATATGTGGATTCTAGTGCACACGCACTGTCATCCTGCTGCTGCAGAGTTTCATGCATTGTGTTCAGACGTTCCGTGTATGATTTCTGGAAGGTGACTGAAAGCACTAATGAAGCACAATACTCACACTTTAGGCATCACTTTTGCTGTCCTATATTTTTATTATGTTATCATCCTTTAGGTTGGCCACTACCTTCTACCATTAGATGACAGCAAAGAATTCAGAGTGGAGTGTGAAGAGACCATTCTCACATAGTCGTAACTAGTAAAACATAGTCTAACTAGAGAGCTACTCTCTTCAGGACATTACAATTTGTATGTTTCAAAATAAATACTATGTACTTTGTAGGTAATGTAATGTTTGACATTACATTTTGTATGTTTTTAAAACAAATACTAGGTACTTTGTAGGTAATGTAATGTTTGACATTACATTTTGTATGTTTTTAAAACAAATACTAGGTACTTTGTAGGCAATGCAATGTTTGACATTATATTTTGTATGTTTTTTAAAACAAATACTAAGTACTTTGTAGGCAATGTAATGTTTAAATAATGAAGACACAAACAATATATTGCACAATGTATTGGCTGGCATATTTTGATGCATCTCCTCATGTGTATACTGCAGAAGTCACTCAAAATAAAATAAAGCGACACAATGAATCCTTTAAACGAAAATATACAACACGCAAATTCCCATGGTAATTGAAACTGCCAAGCAATAAATTCTATAATCTATTATTTGTGTCTTTATTATTTAATTATTGAAACTCACTATGGCAAATCATTGTTTTGAATTTATGGTTTGACTTAATTTATATTTTAATTAAAGTGATATTTCTTAATGAAATTTATTTCATCTTTATATATATATATATTTTTTTTTTTTTTTTTTTTTTTTAAGCATATCCTTTTACAGGACTTAGCTGTCAACACCAGCATCTTTCAGCTGTATGTTGATCTCTTGGCAAGATTACGCCCAGTAGTTTGCCATTGCTTTCTGAGCGGCCGGCTCACATACCCCTTAAGTTACCGATGGGATTCGAACCACTGCTGATTTGAACCGTCATCACGTTACCTGACGAGAGTATACGAGATTACGGAGAATAGTCATAACCTCTAAGCCACGAAGCCGGCTTATATATATATATATATATATATATATATATATATATATATATATATACTCTGTCTCTCTCTCTTTCTGTCTCTAGAAAATATATGTTGTATACATGTTGCTGTATTCACATTTGCTGTAGTGTTGACTGTTAAATGTGATCTGTGATATATTTAACAATTTCATGATTGGTAGTTATTTATTATCTGTTGTTGCAGAAAACCATCTTGTTATGTGGCTTTTATGCATACATATATATTTTGCTCTGTCATATTTGATTTTTAAGTCACTACTGGTATTATATTTTATTCCATTTATAGATGAGCTAACTTTTAAATGTGTTGCTATTTATGCATCTTATAATGGTATACTAGAGTCAAGGTAGCACAGAGGATAGTGCACTAACTTACTATAACAGCTTTCCCAACACAAACATACCATCACAGACTTACCATCACCGGCGTACTATCAATGACTTACTATCACAGATTTATCTCCACAAATTTATTATCACCACAAATTTACCATCACAGACTTGCCATCACTGATTTACTATCACAAGTTTACCAACACGAACTTACTATCACTGACTGATCAACATGAACTTACCCACATGAACCTACCAGCATGAACTTACCATCACTGGTTTAGTATCATAGATTTACAATCAAAACTCTTAATATAAAATGTTTACCCACACATGCTTTGGATCACTGACTTACTATGACAGCTTTACCATGCAGTCTTACCATCACCGATATTGGCCAGATTACCAATCAAGTGGCCATTGGTCTTTACAAATATCTGGCTAGCACCATATATGCAATATACCTCAAGGGATGTGGCAAGATGCTTTACTTTTACTGTTACCTTATATTATAAGAAAATAATATAATTTAAAAAAAATAAAATAAAGAATATTTACTATTATAAGGACTTTAAAAAATTGACAAAAGACTGCATTACGTAGAGAGCATCTCTTCACTGGGCCTTTAGGGTATTTGAACAACCCTAGAAGATGGAAGATCAAGGATGCAAGCACTAAACTGTACAACTGACATAATTGGCAGCCATATTGTCCCAAGCAAACACCAATACTCTAAACTCTGTAACTGATCAAATATAAAGGGCCAGTCATTTCCAGTTGGCCCTGAGACAAATCAAATAATCTTGGAAGCAGTTTCTGTGATATAACTATGGTTTGTGATTTGACAAAACATTATTTTTAAAAAGTGAAAAATCTTCACATGGTTGTTATTTTAAAAGAAGCATAAATGTTATGATATTGGTCCTTGACTGCTTTTGCTTAAACTATACATTTACCTCTTGTGGAACACAAATATGTATGCTTTATTATTACTTTGTATTTTTAGTTGGGTGTGTGTGTTTTAGATAAGTAGGTAGATAGATAAACAATCACACTAGTAGAAAAGGGGGGGGGGGGGGGGGGGGAGAGAGAGAGAGAGAGAGAGAAGGTCTCCATAACGAAGTGGTCAAGCCACCTGCCTCACATTATGAAGGTCATGGGTTTGTTTCTGGACTCCATTATGCAATTCATGAGTGTAGTTTTTCTTAAATTTTCTTAAACTCTTTAAAGGGGGGGGGGGGGGGGGGGTGTGTCATCATTACAGTGTTCATGCTCTATGTAATACTTTTGCTGGGCTGCTCTGTGGAAAAAAGGCCGAGACATGCGATAAGACCTGGTACAATGAAGTCAGTCCTTTTGCCTTTAACCCCTTCAAAGATGGATAGTTTGATGGATTAATGGATGGATTGGGTTTGGGCTGGTGAGTGAATAAACTAAGGTAGGTGGGTGGACTTTTAGTGGGTAGGAAGACAGTTAGAGAAATGAAAAGATGATCAGAGGGTGGAGAGAGTACTAGAAAGTGCCGATGTGGAGTGGCATGATCACCAATGCCAGTACCACTTATTAATTCATTTGCTGATATTTGTTGATGCCAAGATGCACCACTGCCCAGTATCTTTTGCCTCTACCTTTTATAATCATTCCTACTTGTTGTCACAGTATGTTCTTTTTTCTTTTCTTTTTTTCTTTTCACGGCATGACCAAATAATGATTGTTTCCTTCTGATAATACATTTTCTGTGTGTCCTGGCCTTTTATAAAATCTGTATGACCAAAGTCAAGAGGGTCAACATTTTACCCTATTTCGCTCAGTCTCTCTCTATAGAATGGCATGCCTCTCACAGAAATAATCGCACAAATCAATAACTCTGTAGCTCAAGTGATGATTCCCCCAGTGGCTGCGGAAATACTGCAGTAATAGTCTGAACGACGCATTTCGGGGAATGACCCCACAACCTTCAGAGCGTGAAGCAGACAGCTTTACCACATTGTCATTGAGACTCTTCTGGACTATTTTCACTGCTTCTATTACTTTTACTATCCTTCTGTGAAATAACATTCCAGTGACTTCAAGGGAGTTTCATAAGTAAAGTCAAATAACCAAAGGACCCTTTTACATGCTTTCGGTACAGTGGACATATGTTGTTAGAGCCTTTATGAATCGTGGGTGATGTTGTCAGTATCCTACCAGCTGTCTGTACTTCCAAAGACATTTCCTGGACCTATTTTAGGTTAAGTTGGCCAGGAAGTTTCTAGCTAGTGCACAAAGTGTCCAGGATTCACTGCCAAATTGTATAAATGTTAAAGTTGGTTGTGTGTAACATGCAGGAATTCATTTTTTAAACTTCTATAAAGATTTAGTAGACAATTAATATTTATCTGTTGTTTATATGTTTAACATTTTCTGAAAATACTATTTATAGCTCTATGTTTCATAGATAAAGTAATATGACTGAAAGCATTTATTGGTGTTTAATTTTGTTAACATTAATGCCTGCATTAATTTATTTACAATCTGGGATTTAGTTTCTGTTTCTGATTGAGTTCTGGTTTATATGTCAATGCTGCAGAAATTAATTACAAACTTGTCAGCACCATTAAAGAAAACACTTGCAAACGTTGCCCACACTTTCACGTTATCAGCAAGACTGGTAGAAAGGAACAGGAAGTCTTGGAAAGTCATGATATCGCGTTTTTAAAATGCTTAGTATTCACTGACGTTTTCGGACGTTTTGCCCATTCATGAGTAAAGCTGCGTTTGGCCGCTACACCCGGTAAAGGGTTAAACTTCACATTTTTTAGAAATACAACACATGCCAACATAAACTATTCATAATCAAACTGTTCTATGTTCTAACTGTGGATGTTTTTAAATTGACCTTGGCTCCAAGGTTGACCTAGATAAAGGTTACCAGGAAATGTCCAGGGAAGTAAAAGTGGCTGGGGTGATACTGACCATCTCACTTGTCAAGTGCTGTTTGGTCTAAACTGTTGACAGATCAGTGGACAATAATCGGGATTGAGAAATGTCATCTGAAATCCAACCGCTGCAGTCAACAACAACAGTCGCTGATAGTAATATAAAACATCTTGCAGTGATCCTCATCAGAGGCAGTGTAATGGAAGGGGGGAGGGGGGCGGGCTCAAACCCACAATTAATTAGCTTGTTTCCCCTGGGTGCATATAGGAGTGTAACTTCTTCAGCTGAGGAAGGGGTATGAAAAAGGAAACATAACAACAACGTCTGTTGGGTTATAACAACATAAAAACAACAATGTCGGGTTATAGCAGTCTGCCATTGTGGGGGTGGCAACAGAAGCAAATGGCCAGGGTGAAAGGAACTGGCTTTCCCACGGTCAAAGGAAACTCTGTGATAATTAAGGCAGGTCATGATGTACCAGGTGCCGTGCTTTCTCCGCGGCAGATTTCATACTTTTATGGAACTAGCAACATATACTTCAGGGCATGCGAAAGGATCATTTATTTTACTTTACTTTTTACTTTTTCTTTTATCCAGTGGATTCCAGAGAAAAGGCATTTTAGTTAAACTATAACCAAGTTTTTTTTCAAATGGTGTCCTAACTGTGTCAGTGTCTCTTTTTTCATCTCTTGATTTTCTGCAGTTTGTTTAGGTCTCTCCTTAAGCTCTGCATTAGTGGTTTTGTCATACCATTATAGTCCTTCTTTTCTGCTCCAGCACTACTTAATGAATGTTTGTCATTTATTTATAATTTTTTTTTAGTCATTCTTCAGATCCATACAGCAATGCTAGCTTAACAGTGGAGTTAAATAGTTTTGTAATAGTTTCAATTTCTTTTGACTTCCAAAAATGCTAGTGCTATGAAAACTTCCCTTCCTGTTTGTATTTTTATTTTAATATCACTAACTATTCTGCCAACTGTTTTTCCACTTCTTGAAGTGAGGTTACACCAAGAAAGATTGGATTATCAGTTGCTTGATTTATTCTCATTATCTTCATATATTGTCTATGAATTTTTAGAGCTAAGTGGTGTTGCGGAAAAGGACAATATCGTCAGCAAAGATCCAGTTATCAAACTACTCTGTCTCTGTCAAGCTACCCTGCCTCTGTCAGGCTACCCTGTCTCTGTCAACTCTACCAAGCTACCCTGTCTCTGTCAGGCTACCCTTCTCTGTCAGGCTACCCTTCTCTGTCAGGCTACCCTGTCTCTGTCAGGCTACCCTGTCTCTATCAACTCTATCAAGCTATCCTGCCTGTCAGGCTACCCTGTCTCTATCAACTCTATCAAGCTATCCTGTCTCTGTCAGGCTACCCTGCCTCAGTCATGCTACCCTGTCTCTGTCAACTCTACCAAGCTACCCTGCCTCAGTCATGCTACCCTATCTCTGTCAGGCTACCCTGTCTCTGTCAGGCTACCCTGCCTCAATCAGGCTACCCTGCCTCAGTCAGGCTACCCTGCCTCAGTCAGGCTACATTGCCTCTGTCAGGCTACCCTGTCTCTGTCAACTCTATCAAGCTATCCTGTCTGTCATGCTTTATTGTTTCTATCAACTCTGTCAAGCTACCCTGCCTCTGTCAGGCTACCCTGCCTCAGTCATGCTACCCTGTCTCTGTCAACTCTACCAAGCTACCCTGTCTGTCAGGCTACCCTGTCTCTGTCAGGCTACCCTGCCTCAGTCATGCTACCCTGTCTCTGTCAACTCTACCAAGCTACCCTGTCTGTCAGGCTACCCTGTCTCTGTCAGGCTACCCTGCCTCAGTCAGGCTACCCTGCCTCTGTCAGGCTACCCTGCCTCTGTCAGGCTACCCTGTCTCTGTCAACTCTACCAAGCTACCCTGTCTGTCAGGCTACCCTGCCTCTGTCAGGTTACCCTGCCTCAGTCAGGTTACCCTGCCTCTGTCAAGCTACCCTGCCTCAGTCAGGCTACCCTGCCTCAGTCAGGCTACCCTGTCTCTGTCAGGCTACCCTGCCTCAGTCAGGCTACCCTGCCTCAGTCAGGCTACCCTGTCTCAGTCAGGCTACCCTGTCTCAGTCAGGCTACCCTGCCTCTGTCAAGCTACCCTGCCTCTGTCAGGCTACCCTGTCTCTGTCAACTCTATCAAGCTATCCTGTCTGTCATGCTTTATTGTTTCTATCAACTCTGTCAAGCTACCCTGCCTCTGTCAACTCTACCAAGCTACCCTGTCTCTGTCAGGCTACCCTGCCTCTGTCAACTCTACCAAGCTACCCTGCCTCTGTCAAGCTACCCTGCCTCTGTCAAACTATATATGTCTATGTCAAGTTACCTTGTCAATGCCAGACTACCCAGTCTCTGTCAAGCTACTCTGCCTCTGTCTGAGAGATTACGCAACATGCATACAAAATTCAAGATTGGCGAATCAGTCATGTACACATGTGAATTAGAGCGACTGACAGCAGATCACATTCTCTAAAACTGTCCAAAATACAACCGTTTACGACAATACGACAAACCTTCTAGCCTAGAGAAACAACGACGGGAGATAAAACTCTATGGACCACTGAGTGAACTAAAAAAGGACAGTGAAATTCATACAAGAGACAACATTGCAGATATAGACAAATTGCATGCGAACGAAAGCAGAAGAAGGCGTGATGACTGCACTGAGCTGGCCTGCTGGCCTGCTGGCCCGGTGTATTCATGGGATCGAATCTGCAGCCATGTGGATTTTGTTTTTAACTGGCCAGGACTCTCAGGACCACCCAGCTTAAAATGGGTACCGGGAAATGTCTTGGAAAATAAAGGCGGTCACCAAGCGAGTGCCGATTGTCTATACAAATATGAATCTTCCACCATAATCCCAATGCGCCTCAAGGCTCGTAAAAGGGTTATATATTGTTTTACTTTTATCCTGCATATTTGTCCACTTAGGAGTGTTTGTTGTTTTCATTACGACATCCGTAATTTGCTGGTGTGTGCAATAAACCCGCTTTTACGTATTATCCCGAACTTTATCGAGCACCAAATACACGACTTTCGATGAGCGAGGGAGAGAATCCGATCGGCCACTCCCTCCGACACTGTACCTTGTTTACTACTATGTTGTCTAGACATATTCGGTCATTATTTTATTAGATGAGGAAACTATCTTCTTTCCTTGTAGGTATTTTTACTGTGGCAATTTAGTGTGGGTGTGGCTCTGTGTGTGTATATATATGTGGGAAAGTAGGTATGTGTGATGGGTGGGCGCATGCCTAAATGCACATATGTATGTTCAAAACAAAGTTTTACCGTGATGAATTTGAATTACGAAGACACAAACAATAGATTGCACGATTTATTGCCTGGCATATGTCGCTGCATCTCGTTCAACGTTCCATTAGATGAGACCGTGAATATATTAAGTGAACGCATTAGAGACAAACAACTAAAACTAGGCATACCATCAGCTATTCTAGAGAGGCTATTAAAATTATGTGCTGCCAACATTCAATTCAACTTTCTAAACAAGTCATATCGCCAAACTGACGGAGTGGCCATGGGGAGCCCACTTGGACCTATTCTAGCGGACATCTTCATGGCACACTTAGAAGAAAAGAGATCCTCAGACATCAATAACTTGGCCTTTTACCGTCGTTACGTGGACGATATATTAATTATCACCACAGACGAGCTACAAGCAACGTCGTTCCAGGCCACAATGAACGAGACACATAAAAACATCTCTCTATCTATGGAACACGAACACAACGAAGCGTTGCCGTTTCTAGATATCTTAATGAGACGTAGAGCCGACGGCACAATTCAAAGATCGGTGTACCGCAAAGAAACATGGACTGGCCAATACTTAAATTTTCAGAGCTTCGCACCTGTCCAGTACAAACGGGGCTTAGTACGGACCCTGTTTGACCGTGTTAGGAAGATATGCACCCAGGACACACTGACAGAGGAATTTGAAACTCTGAAGAATGCCTTAAACCTGAATGGGTACTTCACAGGATTTATAAAGCGCCACTGCCAACAGCCCAAACCGAAACCAGAAGTAACTACAGTCCCTAAACTCCAGCTAACCTTCCGAGGAGATGAAGTAATGAATGCAACTTCTGCGGGACCGGCTCATCACAGCAGTCGGGCGAACATTCTGTGCTGCAGCTCTAGTCATCAGGTACAGAAACACACCGATCCCCATCCCAGCAGTAAAAGAACCTGTAGCTTTGTACGCCAAATCAAATTGTATTTACCAATTTACATGCAGATGCGAGGCCATCTACATAGGTAGTACTGAGCGACAGTTACATTGCAGGGTTTCGGAACACATTCCGAATTGGGTGGACAAGATACTACACGCAGAAGATGGTAGCCTAGGCAGGCCGACACACCGGAACAGTCCAGCTTCATCGGTCGTGAGACATGTCCTCGAGAGCGGTCACGTGGTTGATAGAGACAGTGTCTTCCGTGTGTTGTTCAACACACAAAGTAGTCGATTGTTAAAGTTTACTGAAGCTATAATAATCAACCTTCGTAGGCCGTCCTTGTGCAAGCAGAAAGAAATGTTAGTTAGTTTAAAATTGCCGTGGTAGACAATCGACCTTACTGTGCGAACATGTGTATATTTCAGTTTGAAGGATTTATATAGTTAATTCACGTAAGTTGTGTGATTTCTGCAGTATGTACCTGACGAGATGCAGCGAAATATGCCAGGCAATAAATCGTGCAACATATGTATGTGTTTCTGTGCGTCCTACCTACCTACCTAATTGCCTACCAATCTACCGACTTACCTCTCTCACCCACTGCCAATTTAGTGTGTGTGTGTATAGGTAGGTAGGTATGTCTGTATTATGGGTGAGTGTATGTGTAAATGAGGAGTAGCTAGCCGAGTGGCTAAGAACGCCGGGTTCTCTTTCGGGAGACCCGGGTTCTAATCCTCGATAAGGGCGTGGGATTTTTTTGTCGGGGACAAAAAGAAATACTAACCTGCACAGTTCTCGACGATTGCACTAGCAAGGCGGCCTTAATTCCTCAGGCTCAAAGACCCCCCCCTCCCCCACCCCCATTCACCGCAAGGTATTATATTGTATTACAGTGTGTGTAAATGTACATATGCATGTGTTTCTTTGCGTCCTACTTACCTACCCCCCTCCCTCCCTCTCTCTCTCTCTCTCTCTCTCTCTCTCTCTCTCTCTCTCTCTCTCTCTCTCTCTCTCTCTCTCTCTCTCTCTCTCTCTCTCTCTCATGATCTTTCCTTATAATTATATATTTCATCATCCTGCTATCTGTTCGTATATGCAGACGACTGCACAGCATATACAAACGTTAGGAACTGTAATGTACTGGAATCGTATTTACAACCAGAATTCAATTGTGTAATTAACTGCAGCTATGCAAACCGGGTGCAAATTAACATTACTAAAAGAAAATATATGTTAACAGCAGTCAAACAATGACTTCTTACTCTAAACTTACAGAGAACTCTTCAGCTTCACGTTGGTAACATGCCTGCGTAGTGAGATCGGACGCCCGTGTGTATTGTTGCGCACGTAAAAAAATCCCTTGGCAGGTGAAAATTGAAAAAAAAAAAAGTTGCCTAACGGCGCTGCCCGGCAAAATTTCGAGTTAACAATCTACCCAAAGTATTTCAGGATCCTCGCCGGTGATACGGAGTTCGTGCACTGCGTTGAGATTCTTCAGACTTAGGCTTGAGTTAGGAGTAGAACGGAGCACTTATGGGTTAAATCCGTGTGCCGTGATGTTGATCCGTCGACTAAACTAAACTAAAAATACCTGTAAATAGTGTAACTGAGCACAAAGCACGAGTCTCATAATTAATTTGAACCGCGGGAATCTCCATGGCGAAGTGGTCAAGATGTGTTCCTCGTGCTCCGAAGGTTGTGGATTCGATTCCGGGCTATGTCTTGCGGTTCATGAGTGCATTTTCCTCTGAGACTTTTGGGGGTCGTCGCTGGAGCTATGGAGTTTGTGCTTTGTGCTACGCTTTCGGCAGGCCACTCTGCGGAAAGAGACCGAGCCAAATGGGATAAAACCCGGTGCAGTGAAGTCGATCCTCTCGACTTTTAAGACTATTTTTATTAATAGAACCAAATTGCCAAAATTAAAAATTTAGAGGTCGGCATGGCCGAATGGGTAAGAACGCGTGTTCTTAAACATCCGGTGTGCTGATGGCGGGGAGGTTCAACCCCTACACCGACAGTTGGGCTAAAATGTTTACCTCTCGTCCTTGACTTTGGGACGTTAATTACAAGTACCTCAGAAGTCGGTGTGGGTTCGCCTGATGGCGAGGGACACAGTTATTAGGGAGAAAATTAGCGGGCTAACAAGCTCGCAGGTATACTCCTGTGGAGGGCGGACGCGCCATGGACCAGGCTGACATTCTGAATGCTCTACGAGAAGTAAGACTTTTGCGAGAACCAAGTAATGACTGAATCTACAACCACGGTTAGACTGCGAGAACAGCAAATTAAAAGAGGTGTGGCTAAACAAGAACACTACGCAGGAAGCCAAAGAAGATTGATAAACCAACACAGAACTGGCGTCGTTAGCCGCTACACGCTGCGGGATTTGCTGAGGAGGGGATTCGGGCACTTATGGACTGAATGGTTCGATGTGCAATGAGGATGATCTGTCGACTAACTAACTGTTAATAGGGAAGGCTAATCCACAGGCAAAATTCAGTCCAGCACTACTATAAGTAGTGTGTATGGACTACGCTTGAGTTCAATGCGAGCGAGCGTACAACAAAAAAAAAATAATTAAAAATTCCCTCTATAAATACTTAAAAAAAAAAAAAAATTCTATACGTCTCGCATGAAAAAACAGTGACTATTGCTCCAGTCTGGGATGGAATCATTCACAAAGGGCCTTTACTCATTCCAGAAAAGGGTTGTTGGTATGATTAACTGATTCAGTGCCGAAGGATAGTATTTGGCCACACGTGACCGACCATTTGGACAGAAGGACGTTATATCGCAATATTATGATCATCGTTTTATTTGTTTCGTTTCGTGGCAGCTTCCGAAATTTTAATGCTGAGTGAACGGACATTTACATTACAATACATGTTCATTTGATTGTGCTACTTTTTGTTTTGCATTAGTTAGTTAGTTAGTCGACAGATCATCCTCATTGCACATCGAACCATTCATTCCATAAGTGCTCGGAAACCCCCCCCCCCTCAGCAAATCCCGCAGCGTGTAGCGGCTAACGACGCCAGTTCTGTGTTGGTTTATCAATCTTCTTTGGCTTCCTGCGTAGTGTTCTTGTTTGGCCACACCTCTTTTAATTTGCTGCTCTCGCAGTCTGGCCATTGTTGTAGATTCACAGTCATCACTTGGTTCTCGCAAAAGTCTTACTTCTCGTAGAGCATTCAGAATGTCGGCCTGGTCCATGGCGCGTCCGCCCTCCACAGTAGCCTCACCTGCGAGCTTGTCAGCCCGCTCATTTTCTTGTACTCCCGCATGCCCTGGCACGAAGATGAAACTAATCTTTGCCAGCCGAGACCGCTCCAGAGGCAGCAACCATTCTCTTCGGATCCATCCCATCTCTATCCTCTTGATCATGCTCATTGAGTCGCTAAGGAAACAAGCCCTAGTGAATGTCTGTGTCTCGAGCCATGTTATTGCTTTACTTACTGCCATGACTTCCATGGTCAGGCTACTTGTGGTTTCAGTGAAAGCACCAGAGTCCTCCTTCACAATTCTCCCTCCGGCCCGAGCTGTAAAGGCCCATGAGCTTCTCACATGTCGGACGACCGACCCATCTGTGTAGATGACCGCGTCACCGTCTAGCGAATTCTCGAAAATCAACGCTTGTACTTCAGCCTCAACAGCAGCCGGATTTTCTTGTCTGCATTTTCTGTCAAGTTGGATGCAAACTGAAAAGGATGTGCAGAAGTCTGTTGGCACTTGCACCCACTCCTCGCCAGGTTCTAAGTCCTCAAGTGAACACACCTGTTGAAGAATGTCTTCGGCTTGACCCATCCACGACCGTCCTCTTTTTAACCTGCTGCCCTTCACCTTCCTAATTTCACTATGCAGTGGATGTTGTGTGTTTGCGTTAATTCTGAGGTAGGCGCGTGCCCTGCAATCTTGTATTCTCTCTTCAATGGTTGGAAACCCAAGAAGGTAGCGCATCGCCCTGCATGCTGTATCTCTTGTACATCCAAGAATAATGCGCATAGCTTCATTCTGTATCCTTTCCATCCGTTCTATCTGCTTATGGCTGAGAGTCAGGATTGCCATTGCATACTCCAAAACAGACATGACCAACCCCTCGTACAGAAGACATAGATGGCGCTGCTCACAGTTTGCTGCCGCCATCACCCGCATCGCTGCCAAACCCCACTTGGCCTTTGTTATCACCTGGTCTATGTGCACATTATAAGCAAGGCTTCGATCAAACCGTATCCCCAGGTAATTCATTGCCTGCGTTCTTTCCGCCATCTCTGAACACAGCATTACAGTTGGTGTTGGAGTGTTGACAATATGATTATTCAACGAGAACCAAGTCACTGTTGCCTTTGTTGGGTTGACCATTGCCCCAGCTTCATCACACCAAGTACTTATGCGATTGAGTTCGGTTTGTAGTTCCACAGCAACCTCCTCTCTATCCTTCCCCTGACGATACACTAAAACATCATCGGCATATGACAATGTCCTGCCAGGTCCAGTGATCTGCTCACTGGTGATTCTCACTGTGTAGGCGTTGAACAGTACCGGAGATAATGGTGATCCCTGTGGTAGGCCAGGATATATTGTTGTTGGTTCCGAAGTCCAACTGCCACATCTAAAAACTACTTTCCGTTGGAAGAGGGCTGCAGCGATCCAACTAAGGAGGAATGGACTTATGTTTAGTTCGAGAAGCTGAAACATTAAAAAATCCAGTGGTACTCTGTTGTATGCGTCCTCAAGATCAATCGCTGCAGCAACGGTTTCAGTGCCTGAGTGGAAACCTTCATAGACATCCTGGGCAAAGACTGCTGCATTGGTCCAGGTTTCCCTTTTTGGACGGTACCCACCCAGGGTGGGTGGGAAAACACCTTGCCTCTCTAGTTGGCTTGATATTTTCTTGGCAATTACCTTCTCCAGCAGCTTGCCTATGCAGCTTCTGCATGGTTATAATTCGATATCCCTGAATTTTTTTGTGGTCTTTGTCAGGCTTCGGCAAGGGAATCAGATAACTGTGTAACCATTCCTCCTTGCTGCTAGCACCCCCTATACTGTTGTTGTACATGTCTGCTAGTTTCTCTAGCTCATTGTCGGTACACCTATTAATGTCATCGTATCTTATGCCATCAGGACTTGGAGCACTGTTTTTTGATCGTCGAAGCACAGCCTTGATTTCTTTCACTGTCACTGTGTCTTCATCCGAAGTGTCCTGGGCCTTGCATCTGTCTGAGGTGACCTCCTTGGCCAGATTTCGGCCTCCCATGTCTGTCTGGTTGCTTTGCTCAAGGTAGCGTTCAAAGAGGGCTTTGCCCTTGTCCTCGTCAGTCCTCTGCCAGATGAGGTCAGCACCTTGGAAGTCAGAAATGCTCTTATTCTTGACTACACCACACATGCTTTTATGTAGTCGCCAGAACAATTTCAGTGACTTGTCTGTGCTTACTCTTTGACACACCTCTGCCCATTTTTCGCTTTTAACAACCTTGACCAGTTTTTTTTTAAGTAGCTTACTTTTGTGTGCATCTCTCTTTCTAAGTGCAAGCAGGGACTAGGATGACCAGCTCTGTTCTTCTTGGCATTTTGCCATCTCCTTACAGCACTACGCTTATCCACCCAAGCCTTCTCCACCTCGAAACTCCACCACGGTGGCTGCTCCCAGCTTTTTTTTCCTGCCCTGAAACGTTCTGCGCTTGTCACGTCTTATTTTACTCACCACATCTTGCCCTGTACTGTCATACTGGAACGTCTTTACCTTTAGCTTGTGCTGCCTGGTTCTGCCTTTCTCCACCAGTATGCTGCACGGGTGGTGGTCGCTGCCATGGTGTCCTAGGACACCCCATCTACACACTGTAGTGAGTGAAGGTGAAACTAGCGCCAGATCAATAGCACTGTCCTCATCGCCCGGACGGCTTGCTGTTCTGGTGACACAGCCACTGTTGATACAAACCAGGTCGATGGTTTCCAGTGCAGTCTCGAGCTCCTCCCCCTGTGTATTGGATGAAGTGTTTCCCCATGATCTGCCTTTAGCGTTGAAATCACCACAGAAAATAACATTTCTCTCGTGGCCTAATATGCCACTTAAGCACTGCCACTTCTGGGCGTCCACACTGGCATTGCGGGCATAAACATTAACCACCACGAATGGTATACTGGAATGAACTCTCAACGCCTGTATTTGTATATCGTCACTGTCCCAACTGGACATGTCTAGCTCTGACGCCACCATGCTGTCGCGAACGAGAATCGCCATTCCCAGATGTCGTCTGTTGTAGAAACATTTGAAGCCGGCAATCTGGAGTAGCTGATCGCCTAGTCTCGTCTCCTGGAGTGCTACAATGTCGTTCCTGTAAACTAGGGTTTCTAAAATAGAGCCCCGTTGTTTTACACTGGCACAGTTCCAATATAGAATACGGATATTCCTGAGTCCTAGACGGTGACACTTGAGTCTAAAACGCCTCAAACCTCCACGCTTACCTTGCTTCTTTTTCCCTGCGCGGCTACCCCGCCGCTTCGGTATGTTGACTGCAGACCGCACGAAGAACACACGTTGTTCCGCCATGTTGAAAAAACGTAAACACAGACTTTGAAAACCACACACGCTGCTGAAAATTCACTCAAGGATGGCTTCGCAATTGTTTTGCATTGAATAAGTTAAGGGTAAACAATTTACAGACCATTCTAGCCTATATAAACGTCTTCAGTTACTGCCAATTTGCAAACGTTAACATTTTTAATAAGGTCAAACTAATTAACAAAGTCATATATCAAAGTGCTCCGAGCTACCTGTGACATTTGTTCAAATATAATATAACGGATAACACAAGACATATTACGCAAGAACTCCGACGCGGAGCAAACACGGCAGGGGGTTTCTGATCGTCAGAAATACCCCCTTCCCCAAGCATTTCGGACCTTTAATTTCTTAATACTCTCTGGGCGCGGTCCCGCCCGGGTCATGACTTCGGGCGTCTTACTCCTGCCGTGGAGACGTTCGTTCGGTCACATTAGTTATCCCTGATGTTACGCTTCTTCCCCCCCCCCCCCCAGCTGTTACCTTGTCCACTCTCAAGCCCTCCCTCCCTCGGTCGGGAGAGCCCGTGCAGCCAGTGCCTGCCCCTTGGCACGTGTGGTCGTGGGATGCCAGCCTCATCCCCCGCCACGGCCTCTGTCGCCTCCATACGTCTCCGTTGCGATGTTCCTTCCCCGTGCGCCGTTCACGGCACCGCACCATATTAGGAAGCCGGATCTCCCTTCCTTTCGGGACCCACCTTTTGGTCTCTCTGCAGCTGGCTGGGTGCGACTTACGGTCGATTATCGCTATATCTTCTTCTTCTTCTTCTGCGTTCATCCGGAGTTTTTGTGTGTGTGGATGTGATTGCGTTGTGCCTGTTTACAGCAGAGCTGCGTTCTTGCGCCGTTAGGCCGACACATCCGACTTCTGCGGGCATTTGTTGACCGGGTTAACCTTCCTGGGGGTTTCTTAGGACGTTTGACTCTCACTTGTGTGGTGTTATCTCCCATCCTAGCAGGCCCATATAGAACAGCCAAAGACATCCTGGTCAGCCCTCAAGGGAAGGCAGGGGCAGACCATGGGCATTCCCCGCCATCCAAGGAGGCTTCCATAATTGCAGAGCCAACACACAGCGCTCTGGTACTGGGCTCACCCAAGGAATCGTCACTTCCTGCACATGGCTGCTTAGCCTCACTTCCGTATATTGGGCCTTCCGTTCACCATAGGCTGTTCTTCCGGAAACCAGAAGAATGCAGTGCGCAGATGACATCCACACAGTGAGCTTTCGATTCAGACTTTCCGCGCAATGGATTTGCTATCCGAGCAATATTCCATTTCGTGCCACTAGGGCACTTTTTCCACCTTATTTGAAGCCCACACAGTGAGCTTTTGATTCGGACTTTCCACGTAATGGATTTGCTATCCAAGCAATATTCCATTTCGTGCCACTAGGACACTTTTCCCACCTTTTATGAAGCTCACACAGTGAGCTTTTGATTCGGACTTTCCACGTAATGGATTTGCTATCCGAGCAATATTCGATTTCATGCCTCTGGGAGGCTTTTGTGACCGACATACCTGTGGTATGAAGTGTGGCAGTCTGAATACTTCTTCATACACCTTTAAATGTCAACCTGTATGTAGTTAAGGTAAGCTGCGGTCAACTTGAGCTTGTTGATATCTCCATAGAGCTTGTCCTCAAATGAAGCAGGTGTGGGCCAAAATATCTTTCTCTGTTCTGCATATATTGGGCAATCCTGCAGCAAATGTTTTTCTGTCATTTTTCCAGTTCGACAATTACATTCATCGGTATCTCCTATCTTTAGTTTATTGAACAAGTGGTATTTCAGCCTGTTATGTCCTGTGCGGAGTCTGAAGATTGCTACTTGTTCTCTTCGGTCGAGTTTGTAATATGCATCATCCTTCTGGTGGCCTGGATGCTCCGATTCCCATTTGGTTTTATAGGTGCTTTTTATCAATCTCTTTGCCTCATTGTATGTTATGTCTATGTCAGGCTGTGGTAGTCGTCCGCCCTCTTTTGCCAGTCTGTCAGCCTCTTCATTTCCAGATATACTGCAATGTGATGGGATCCACTGTATTACAACTTTTTTGGATTTCTGGCTTAGACCATGGAGTGCTGCTCTTAGGTCAGCTATTTCTGTGCTGTTATTGCTCTTCAGTATTGAGACAGCTGACTTTGCATCTGTGAAGATAGCTATTTGCTTCTCTTTATTTTCCTCCATCAAGAGCATTTCTGCTGCAGTTTTCAGAGCCTCTACCTCCGCTTTGAAGTTACTTGAAAACTTTCCAGTTGCCACTGAATGTGTTTTTTTCACTCCATTTTTTAAATTTAGGAGAATTCCTCCTCCTCAATTCTCTATTGAATTTTTGGCTGATCCATCTGTATATGCATGGGTCCAATTGCTGCTTGGGTAATGTTCTTTTATGTAGTTTAGGGTTATTTCTCTTCTTTCGGTTTCATGCTGAGTGTTCTTTTTCTCAATACCAGGAATGTTTTCTACCATCTCAGGCAGTTGCTGCTGTCTCCAAACTGGGAACTTGTCTGCATTGTAAATGGGTTTGACTGCTGATATGTTAAGTATGGGATCTGCCCTAATCTTTCGTTTTGCAGTTTCTACAAAGTTGCTACGCTTCAGTCTTCTCTTTCCAAAACCACTAAACCTTTTATACATAGGGTGGTCTGTCAATCTTCTAAATTTTTCTGCTTGTTGCTGGGCTCTGCTATCTCTTCTATCCTGCATTGGTTGTAAACAAGTGATCTTTTCGAGTTCATTAATAGGCGTTGTCTTCAGGCTTCCAGTTATGATTCACATTCCTTGATTTTGGACTATACTTATTTTGTTAAAGTTTGACTTAGCTGCTGTTGCCCAAGCTGCAATGCCATATTCCAGTACTGGCCTCACCCGTCCAGTATATAGCTTCTTGAGAACTTTCTCATCTGCTCCCCACGTTGTACCAGCAAGCTTTTTCATGATTGCCATTCTTTGCCTTGCTCTTGTTCGATTTTTCTCAACCTGTGTTTTCCATGTCAGGCGACGATCAAAGGTGACTCCGAGATAGTTTGGATTTTCTTCATGGCGCAATATTTTTCCATTCAATACCAGCTTAGGTTGCTGAGTTTTATTTGAGAGGGAGAACACTGTGCATGTTGTTTTCTCCTCACTTATCTTCACTAGCCATGATTTTGACCAGTCCTCTAGTGCTAATAGGGCTTGCTGTATTCTGCTGTTAGCTGTACTAATATATTATTCAGATGTCCATATGGCTAGGTCATCTGCAAAGGATGATGTGTGTACTCTGGCTGGAAACTTTTCCGTGATGTCGTTTATATATGCTAGGAATAATGTTGGTGAAAGAACTCCTCCTTGGGGGACACCTTGCTCTAACAGCATCATTTTGCTGGTTTGTCCTTGTACTTTTGTCCTGGCAGTTCTGTTCTCAAGGTAGTGGCTGATCCATTTGTACATTTTCCCACACACATGCATTTTTTGCAGTTTTACTTTCAGTCCTTCCTTCCATACTTAATCAAATGCTTTTTCTAAATCTATCCAGACTGCTAGTGTGTGCGTTTTCTCTTGGAAGGCATCCTCTATTTCCTGAGCCATATAGGTTATTTGATCTTCAGTGGATCTGTACTTTCTGAATCCTGCTTGGTGTGGTGTTAAGAGTTTGTTTTCTTCCAGATGCCATGTTAGCCTGCCATTGATAATGCGTTCCATTAATTTTCCTACACAGCTAAGTAGACTGATAGGTCGATAGCCATTTGGTTCTTCCAGGTCTTTTCCTTTCTTTGGGACTGGTATTAGAATAGCTTCCTTCCATGCCTGTGGGACTATTCCCCTCTTCCAGCTGTAATTTAGGACTGCTAGTAGTTTCTTTTTTGCCTTTGTCCCTAGTCCTATTAGCATTTCATTTGTGATTCCATCCTTTCCTGGTGATTTCTTCTTTTTTAGGGTATTCATTGCCTGTTCCATTTCTTCCATTGTTAGATTTGCCATCATATATTCTGCTGCTGTCTCTGTATTACTATGATGTATCTGTTTGTCTTTGATTGCTTTCTTCTGTTCGGTTGTAATATCAATGTGGTTTGCACTGGCATAGTGTTCCATTAGTGCATTTGCAGCCTTTTTTCCTGTAAGCAAGGCATTTCCTTGTTTAATTGTTATTTGTTTGTTTCTAGGTCCTTCATTGTTCATGGCTTTCACTAGTTTCCATAGTTTGTTTCCATCCCTGTCAAAATTCAGGTTTTCTGTTTTTTCCCTCCAACAATCTCTTGTTGTTCTATTTACTGTTCTTTTATATTTTGCTGAGATGGCTTTAAGAGAGATGTTCGCTTCAGTTGTTTGTTCTCTCTCTGCGGTCTTCCTGGCATCTTCAACTTTGTCCTCCAAAATTTGTAGTTCTTCAGTCCAGTATGGTTTGTAATTTTTCCTCGCTCCTCTTGGAATAGACTCAGTGGCTGCCTGTATTATTGCTCTGTTTAGACTTTCCACCATTTGCTTCATATCGTGTATTTATGTTTTCACAATATTTGTCTGTTAGTGTGGCAAATCTGTCCCAATTTGCTCATGTGTAATTCCAGCGGGGCAAAGGCTTTTGCTCCTGTGGAACATACTCCATATTCATTACAAGCTTGATTGGTCTGTGGTCACTACCTGCTAATTGGTCCAGCACATGGCGGTCGATTTTGTGGAGGATGTCTCCTGTGAAGAAAGCTAAGTCTGGAGTAGAAGTGGTAATCCATCTTCTGGAGTAGAAGCTCGATGTGTCATCCGCTTTGTTGAGTAGATGGAGATTTGAGTCTATTTCCCAGTCCTCCACTTCATCTCCTCTTTTGTCAGTATCTGGGTATCCCCATCTTTCTGAACGGCTATTAAAGTCTCCGACAACAATGCAATTTGTGTCAGTTATTTTCATGTTTGACAGTGTAAGATCCTTATCTGCTGGGCTATACAGATTGTAAATTCTTATTTTCACGTCCTTTATCATTATATCAACACCTATAATTTCTGTTTGGTTGTCAGAGATCACAGATACTTCGCTGCAAGGTATTGTATTTCGTGTAAGTATTAGAACTCCTCCTTTATGTCCTTCGCGGTCGAAACGTGTGGCCTGATATCCCCTGACTGAAAATTTGCGCTTGGCGTTGAGGTGTGTCTCTTGAATGCATGCCACATCTATTCTATCTTTATGAAAACGCTATGTCAGGGAGAATGTCTTGTTATAAACTCCTTCGGCATTCCACTGTAGTATGTTGAGTGTCCTTAATATTTGGTCAATAGCTCTTAACCTACTCCTCTGTGCCTTGACTCCACAGCACAGGGGAAGGTGACCACCAGTAGTCATGGTTGGACCCCCTCGAGGCAGGGGGCCCGGCACTATCACCGCCTGATGGGACTTCACGGGATTAGCACCATAACGATTAATTTTCATCTGTGGCATCATGAAATGATAAAGTTACGTTGCACTTCTTTGTCAAGCCTGTGGCTCAGTACATCCGATTTCGGCAAGCATTTGTTCGGGATGCTTTCCCTAGCCTTTGACTGTCCCCAGTCTACCTACAAGGCAGCAGGTTTGTGCGTCACTTCGTCTGGTCCCTCTCCCTTGACCTGTCCGACATGGGTGACCCTACCAGTAGCTGTGCTACCGTCGGCATAGCTCTTGGGGTCATTGGAACGCGCAAACCCCTCTACCTCGTCAAGGTGGACGCACGGCAGAGGGGATCGCTATATTATTGTTATGGAGGTTGTACTTCGGCCGACATTTGTGTGGTTGACTGCACTCAGGCTCACCGCTCACGCTTGACGGAAGGGCTAAAGAACTCACACGAGACGTTGTTAAGTTCGTGGTTTTGATTGAGAAATTGTTGATATTGCAGTCACCGCTTCCAACCATACTAGTTCAGAGACTCGTTCCAATTTAGGTTGCGACAGTTCCACAGCCAGCACGAGGCCTTTTCGGCTGCCTCAGACACATATTATTACGACTAAACATGTTAAACGTCCCTACGCTTAGGATTGGCTTCTATACAAAACAAGCTTATGCGTACTCCGCAGCTCAACTGTGCAATAATTCTCCACACACACACACACACACACACACACACACACACACACACAATCAAAACTACCACCCATCCATAAATATACTCATCATCATCAAGTGCCATGCCGGCTGACGTAGGCGTTTATGACTCTCGGTCTTTGGTTTTCTGGATCCCGGTCTTTGGTTTTCTGGATCAGCTCCGCTGTTGATATACCTCCATGCCACCGTCTCAATTCATCCAGCGTCATTTCTCTGGGTCTGTCTCTCTTCCCCTCGATCTTTCCAGTTGTCACGATGTTCTCTAATGCCTCTCAAAAAAGCTGTTTGTCTATTTCTTATTGTTGTATATAATGTTCTAGTTTCATTAGCCTCTTTGAGGTAATCGTTGTTAGTTACTTTTGCAGTTCAAGGAATTCGCAACATTCGTCTCAGGAACCACATCTCTGTTGCTTCCAGTCTGTTCCTAATTTTTGTTTTTTTCATTCGCGTTCCATGATTCACTGCCATGCAGCAAAAATAAGCTACATATTATATTTCAATACTCTCTTTCTCACAGTCAATGATGGTGACTTATTGCATGCTATATTTTTAATTTTCATTATGCATTATAAATTAATAATAACGTATGTTGAAAGACGATATCTATGAATAATTGTATACACACACACACACACACACACACACACACACACACATACACATTCACACACACACATATACAATGTTCTATGCACAACGTATAATATGTATCCCAATTATACCCCAGGAGGATTGAACATGACAATGAACAGATAAATAAACTGTTCGTTTTCTGAAATGCAGCTTTTGCTTGCCCCATTTTGGTCTCTCTGTCACGCACCCTCAATCAGTCCGATGTTATAATTGCTGCGTTTTTTTCACATTTTTTTGTTTGTTTGTTCGCATATCCTTTACGGGAAATCACTGTCAACTAGTTTAGTTTAGTTTAGTCGTTGGATCAACATCACGGCACACGGTTTAACCCATAAGTGCTCCGTTTTCCTCCTAACTCAAACCTGAGTCTGGAGAAACTCAGCTCAATACACAAACTCCGTTGCATCGGCGAGGATCCTGAAGTACTTTGGGTAGATTTTAAACTCGAAATTTTGCCCGGGCAGCGCCGTTAGGCTACTCTTTTTTTCGATTTCCAACTGCCAAGGGATTTTTTACGTGCGCAACAATACACACGGGCGTCCGATCTCACTACCCAGAGACCAGGGGAAATTTAATTACTGGAAGTCCAAGTGGATTTTTAAAATAAATCCCGGTCCTCACCGGGGCCTCCAGCACTCGAGGCGGACACCATACTCGAGACCACTCAGCATCTTTCAGCTGATTGTTTATTTCTTGGCAAGATTACGCTCAGTAGTTTGCCATTGCTTTCTGAGCGACCGGCTCACATACCCCGTAAGTTACCGACGCGGAGAGAACCGCTACCGATTCTCGCGCACGTCACGTTATTCATGAGAGTATACGGGATTACGGAGAAAGTCGTGTAATACCTAGCCCAGGGAGACCGGCTTCTTTCACATACATTCGGGAAATACTGATCACGTGCCTCTGATACAGATACAGAAGAGTGGTTTTAGTCGCAATATAAAAAAAAACCCTTCCCCTGCTAAATCTAAACATTGTTTATAATATTTCGCTGTAAAAAGGACTAAAAAACAACGATAGCAATGAAGTGCCACTCCCTCGTGGGTCCTGGAAATTAGCGCACAGATATATTTAGTATATTACTCTATCCATGATCAACAGATGGATGGTGTTAAAATAAACGGGAATACCCGTCGTTTCCTCCAATCGTCTGAGGGATGGGACAGGGTCACGGGGCTAAGTGTTCCACTAACTGCTCTGTTTAGACCCCAGATCTGCAATTAGACATAAAACTAAACCATACAATGTTGAATTAGCTGGCATCTTTACTATACAGCAGGGTTATCGTTGTATTTAAATAACATACCGAATGACAGACTATAAAAGGGGATACAGACAAATCCACTGAACCGAATCAAGTTAAATTATGCAAAATAACCGCCTCTTGAGTATACTCAACAAGGAAGAGTGTACAACATCAACTAGGCTTGTTACTAGAGTAGTAAATTACAGACCCGGCCCAGTGTCACGGGACCAGTGAGAGAGACGCCAAAGATACGCAATTACTTGCTCGCACAAGTTTCTGTTTGTTTTAGATCCTGTGGTTGACGTGTTTACAATAGATAGTTTACATCCTGTACTCTGTAGTTCTGTAGTGACTCTTAACGCAGATTGCGCCAACAGTTGGGAAAAGCCGCTTATCCGTCAACCTATAAAAACCAACGTTATCTGCAGCATGCATGTCATTTTTATGATTAGCAAGTGCTTGATTCAACTCTGACGACACACAGCACAGCGGTTCTGTTGCAACGCCGCATTTTAGTTATTGGTAGCTGAATAATTGGTGGCTTTCATTACAGAGTAAGTTTGGTGTAATATAATATAAACTTAATTCACTTGTAAAACTTTACCAAATTATGAAAGTTTGTCTAGCATTTAAGTACCTTTGTTTTGTCTAAACCTTAATTAAATTGATATTTTAATAGTATACTGTAATATGTCATTAATTTTGGCGATGGTAGTAATGAATGCTGAGGGCACGACATAATACTATAATAGGCGCACATATGCGGGAGTCGAAGAAAATGAACGAGCTGATAAACTGGCTGCCTCTGCACCCCCTGTAGATGGCCAGCCCATGGATCGTGCCGATGTTATTAACGTCCTTAAAGATATGTCGAGAACAGAGGACTTTGACATCAGTGAATCTACATCGCTGCCCAGGATGAAAGACTTGGGAGTAAGAATTGGTGTGGCCAGACACAAGCGGTACATCGGGAAAACGAGGTGCCTCGTTAACCAACACAGAACTGGCACTATTAGTATTAGCCACCGAACGCTGATGCATATGCTGGGGGGGGGGGGGGGTCTGAGCACCTATGGACCCGTCCGGAGTGCAATGAAGATACCCCAACTGATAACTGATGATAGGTAATAACTATCATCCCTGCACAATCTTCAGAATGAGACAGCACGGATGGATGTGTATCATATTTCTGGGTTTGGCAGAAAGTCTCTACACCAACCGCACTCTGATAAATGCATTCCCTTCTTAGCACTCAAATGATATGAAAGCCAAACAATCCAACTTTAGAGATGAAACTTAGTCTTCCAGAACATTCACAACCAACCAGATACACATGCTGCTGCTGGCACTTTGCCATCTTGGCAGACATTTTGTTACATTGTGCTTCAATAAAGGCACAATAACTACAACCCACGCTGGTGGCGAATGTGGTTAATCAGACAAATTCACGCGATAAATGTTCGTCCACAATGGATACATGTGAACACATGGTCATTTCCACCAACACCATCAACATCTCACATGCTCAGTGTGTGACTTATCTGGAGTCATTTTCTCCTTTGTCACTATTCTATTCCTGAACTCTTTCCCTCCATGCAGCCTGATTAACGTCAGCTTGCTCGCAAGGTGCAATATTAATGCCTGTATCATTCATGTCCCATTTACGCACATCTTTGTACCATAGTCAAGGCTGAACCCGAGATCTTTTACCTATCTGCATTTCACTAAAAATGATATCCAGTGATATTCTATGACCGTCCATCCTCCTAATCATCCATCTAAGCCTACAAATACAAAGACTGACCATGGAACAAACCATCACACCACCCGATCTTTCCAATACTTCGATATTTATGATCTTATTTTACCACAAGGTGATATGGTCAGTATCACACCAGCCATCTTTACTCCCAGGACATTTCCTGGTGCCCATTTTAGGCTTTTAATTTAATTTTAGGCTGGGTCAACCTGGGAGCCCAATTCAATTGTTAAAATTTGAATCCACATATAAATACAAATATAAAACATAATTTCTGTTACTGTTTCAGCAAGAAGATACAAATCTTAATATGGGCCAGACACTATCCTCTGAGACCTTGAGCATTTCAGGTGGAGATGGATACAGATATTGGGTAACTTTTGAATTTGCAAGAGTTCTTATATTGAAACCATGTGGATGAGTGCTACAGTTTTGTATTTACTGTTGTTGGTTATTTTGACCATATTTTCCCAAAATTTTAACTTAATCATACGAAGTGGATATTTTTATGCAAATGAATATGAAGATAATCCAATTTATAAATTGACAAAGTCATTATTCTGCGCCTCAGAACAGGGCACAATAGATTACGCAACCACATGTATACAAAATTCAAGATTGGTGAAACAGCCATGTGTACATGTGGATTGGCGTCGCAGACAGCAGAGCACATACTCCAAGACTGCCCAAAATATAACATATCTAGGCAAACCTTCTGGCCTAGAGAGACGACAGTGGAAGATAAACTATATGGACCGCTGTGTGAACTGAAAAAGACAGTTCAATTCATACAAGAGACAGCACTGCAGTTATAGACATATTTCAAGCGAACAAAAGAAGAAGAATAAATTGACAGTAACATATTTTCTGTGAAATAAAAATTATTACTTCTGTTATGTACAGCAGCAAATAATGTTGGTTTACTTTGTCCATGATTTAAATTCCCTGACATCCCGAGTCAAGGTTTTGAAATCAACGACAGGCAGATGTGGGAGTAGATTGATGTGCATTAATTTTGATGGTATGAGTGTTGGCTGCTCAAAAGCAGTGGCAAACTACTGAACGTTAAATTGTCTAGTAAATCACTAACAGCTGATAAATGCAGGAGTTGATTGCCCTGTAAAGAAATGTTACTAACTTTATATTCATTCATCTGGGATTTTTGTTTAAATTGACCAGGGCTAACAGGTCAAGCCAGTCTAAATCAGGTACCAGAAAATGTCTTGGGAAGTAAAGGTGGCCAGCATGGTAGTGACCACACCACCCATTGAGTGTCAGTTTGTTTATAAACATATAGGGCTAGCACCATATACCTCAAAGTGTGTAAACAGATCCTTTACTTTTACTTTGTATAAATGTATCATCAATATCATCTTGCATAGGGTGTATGTTTAATGACTTTTGAAAATATTGCCGGTCAACTTTTGTATTCACCCCTGTAAAGTTAATACAACATAATAGGTAAAATACAAAACTTGGAACGGCAGTACTTTCAAACACTGCACAGTCATTAAAAATACACCCTGAGCCATGCTGATAAATACAGACAATATGGTTTGACATTCTCACAATTACCAGAGTCTCTGTAGTATATATAAAAGTATATAATAATTTAAAAGTCTGTCATAATTAATCATCTTTTAATGGTTGCAAAGTTGGCATGACTATGAAACCAGAATCTCTGATTGATATATATAAAAGCATGTCATAATTTAAAAGCCTGTCATCATTCATAGTCAAGTAATGAAAGGAGAGACCAGAGAAGAATAGACAATGCCAAGGACGACTACCTTTCTCTGACTGGCATGGACAGGTTATTATTTCAAGACTTCTGGCAGAGCATAACAAACTGAACAAGCGTATGTACAAGCTTCGCCTGTGTGACTCGCCACTATGCTCATGGGTGAAGTGTGAACAAATTGCAGATCATGTTCTCTAGGATTTCCCCAAGTACAGCCTACTAAGAAAGGAATGCTGGTCTAGTGAGATAGCACTGTGTTCAAAGCTGTTTGGAACAAAAGAGGAGCTCCAGAAAATTGTTGACTACATTACGAGACCGTTGTCTGTCAGTGTAAACATGAAAGAATGAATGTAATAAGAGACGAAGAGTAGAGACATTGAAAAACACTGAGATGGTGGCATGGGGGATTTTCATATGTGAAATTGATCCAGAACACAGGGTCCGAAATTTGAGATGCATGAATGTTTACATCAGTTGGTATGTCACGTGATGATGATGATGATGGTAATTCATTCTCTTTAATTTCTTCATAAAGTTGGCATGATTATGAAACCAGTCTCCAAAGTGTATATAAAAGTATATCATCATTTAAAAGTTATCATAATTTATTTAAATTATCATAATTCAAAAGCATATCATAATTAATTATCTTTCTGTGTTTATAAGGTTGGTATGACTATGAAATCAGTCTCCAAAGTGTATATAAAACTATATCATAAAGAAAAAGTTTATCATAATTCATCTTTCTCTATTTATAAATATAAGGTTGGCATGACTATGAAACCCAGTGAAGTTGGCTGCAAGAAGACAGTGTACAAGGGAGTTTTGTTAGGCTATGGCCCACGCCAGGGAGAGAAAGTTGTGGCCAAAGCTTTTACTGATATCCCAGGCACCAAGGAAAGCTGGAAATTTGAGTTGAACAAAGCAGATGTTACTAAACAGCTGGCAGCAAATTTTGTTCAGGAATATACATCATTGCTTTCAGATAGAGCAATATCATTATTTTCAATTAGAGTAAGTTGACAATCGCCGTAATGAATATTGCCTGGATTGTATATATAATTTTTGTCACAATATTTTTGTATGGGTGTTGCTTCTAGTGTTCGAGAGTGATTCCTGTTGAATGACAATTAGGTTCAAATGTAACTTGACCACGCAGTTGTGGTTCGACGGGTGCATGTCCGAAGCTAATGAAACTACCTGTGAAAGTTAACCTGGTCGACAAATACTGGGAAGAAGTCAGATGCATTGGCAGAAAGGACATCCAAACAAAACAAAATATCAGGTGACTGAAAAAGTAATGCAGGTAGAAGTCAGATGTATCAGCAGAAAGGACATCCAAAACAAAACAAAATATCAGGTGAATGAAGAAGTAATGAGGGTTTTGCTGATTGTTAAACAGCACTTGAACAGAGCATTTGCACATAACAACAAGAGCAGAGCATGCACCAGCAACAGTGTAGCTTGTTTAGTCAGTAAACATTCTTCTTGTGTGATCTATAGGCGAAAACGAGCACTTATGGAGATATATGTGTGTGATCTTTAAGAGAAAACCAGAGCACTTATGAATGTATTTGTGTGTGATCTATAGGAGAAAACTGGAGCAGTCATGGAGGTGTATGTGTGTGATCTATAAGAGAAAATGAGCACCTATAAATATATCGTGTGTGATCTGTAGTAGAAAACTGGAGCACTTATGGAGATATCTGTCTGCAATCTTTAAGAGAAAACCTGAGCACTTATGAATGTGTTTCTGTGTGATCTATAGGCGAAAACTGGAGCAGTCATGGAGGTGTATGTGTAGCAGTCAACCCCAGCATTTTTGGCTATTTGTATTTCCTGGGCAAGTTTACGTTCAGTAGTTTGCTATTGCTTTCTGAATGACCGGCACACGTACCATTTCATAAAAAACCAACGTAAGGCGGCCTGCTGCCAAATCACCCACAGCTGTGCTTCAAATGCGGTATGCGGGATTACATACATTAGCAAAAACTGGAGCACTTATGGAGGTACCATGTGTATGATCGATAGGAGAAAATGAGCACTTATGGAGGTACCATGCCTGTGATCTATAGGAGAAAACTGGAGCACCTATGGAGGTACAATGCCTGTGATCTACTGTAGAAAACTGGAGTACTTATGAAAGTATCATATGCAATGAAAGCAAAGCAAACTTTCATTAAACTTAAGTTTCATTTTGCTTCTTCTGTCATTTTTTCCCACAATGCAACATAGGCCCTCAACCAGCTCATCCCAAGCCATCCTATCTTTTTTTTTCTACCTGCTGCAGCTCTCTCCATGCCCTCCCCATGTTAATTATTATTTATTAACTAATTAAACCATCTGTGTTTCTCTGCAGGTTGTGATTCCTGGTATTGTACAAATGGACAGAGTGTCAAACCTCAAGAAGTGGTTGGCTGATAAAGATGATGGGAGGGGTCTGACCCAAGATGAGTGGATTTCAGTGGAGGAGTTCATATCTGGTAAGAATTATCTCTCAGAATGTGTGGTTAGATGCCATTTGGGGGAGGGGGGGGGGGGGGGAGAGGGGGGGGGGTGTAATTTTTTTTAGCATAGTTGTTACTAACAAATTTATATTAATGTTTTTACCAACAAATTTATATTAATGTTTTTAAGGGGATTGAGTGGTCTTGAGGTATGGTGTCCACCTCGAGTGCTGGAGGTCCCGGGTTCAAGCCCCGGTGAGGGCCAGGATTTTTTCACATGAACTTCTAGTAACAAAATTTCCCCTGGTCTCTGGGTAGTGAGATTGGAAGCCCGTGTATATTGTTGCGCACGTAAAAAATCCCTTGGCAGTTGGAAATCGAAACAGAGTAGCTAATGGTGCTGCTCGAGCAAAATTTTGAGTTAAACATCTACCCAAAGTATTTCAGGATCCTCGCCAGTGCTACGAAGTTCATGCACTGAACTGAGATTCTCCGGACTAAGGCTTGAGTTAGGAATAGAATGGAGCACTTATGGGTTACACTCATGTGCCGTGATGTTGATCCATCGACTAAACTAAACTAAACTTATATATGTTTAAAACCATGGATGCAGCAAAAAAAGATAAATGCAGTCTGTAATGCAAAGTTTAAATGCCTGCATTAGAGTCAGCGAACCGTAAGCTACCAATACCCTATTCTACCCTAAAGTGATGGTCACTGAAACAGACTGCATCAATGCAGCCCAGTTAAAAGAGTTAGGATTACAGAGGGAAGTCAAAGACACAGGTGTTAGCTGTTTCATTGTCAACATACTGAAATCCAATACCCAGAGGGGACAATTGTTTCCTTCACAGGGGTTAGCTATTTCATTGTCAACACAGAGGGGAAATTTGTTTCCTCCACAAGTTTAAGGTATTTCATTATCTACATACTGAAACCCTAAGCCAAGAGGGGACAACTGTTTCCTCCACAGGTGTTAGCTATTTCATTGTCTACATACTGAAACCCAGTGCCCAGAGAGAAAACTATCTAGGCTATGCTTTTTATTGAAGAAGGCAACTGAGCAGTTAGCTGGAGTGTTTTTTGCTTCTCGCTATGGTTTGGTTATGGGAGTCTCTGTGGCGAAGTGGTCAAGCCGTTTGACTCGGGCTCAGAAGGTTGTGGGTTCGATTCCGGGCCGCGTCCTTCGGTTCACGAGTTAACTTTTCTGAGACTCCTGTGGGTCATCACTAGAGCTACGGAGTTCGTGCTTTGTGCAACGCTTTCCGCGCTGCGGAAAGAGACCGAGTCATATGGGATAAAACCCAGTGCAATGAAGTCGACCCTGTCGACTTTTTTTAATGGTTTGCTTATGCATTTTCCTCATGTTGGAATGGTAGTTCATGGTTCCGTTGCCCAGCTACTGAGTTAACTGCATGAAGCGACACTGTGAGCTGTCGATTTCATGTTAAATACTTTTACATCTGTCCGTGGTTGTTTATATTGTGAACTGCATGTTCATTCATGTTCAGAAAAATGGCAGACAGCCGATTGCTGAACTAGCAGGCTTTGCCTTATGCAGTAATGTGTGTGCAACTGCTGGTTTTCTAGTGACTGCCACTTCCATTGATGAAGAACTGTAATTTTTGTGACAGATTTTTGTGTTGGCATTCTTGGAGTGGCCTTATGCATTATACCTGTGCGTGCTGTTGATTTGTCGGAACTGTTGTCTGTACCACTTTTCACAAGGGAAAGTGAGGGGCATTTTGTGTGATTTTCACTGGCACAGGAATGGAACATTATGGAAAGACCCTTTGCCATTAAGTTGGAACCATGTCTAGAGATATGAGTTTCAAACCTAATTTAATTTTTTTAAATGTTATTTGAGGTCTAATGCAAAAAAAAAACAAAAAAACTTGGCCGTCACAACTATATTGTTTGAACTAGGGGCTCAGCCATAAATAAATCCACACATTAGACATTAGTCATCATAATTAAAAGTGTTAGTGATTGTTGTTAGTGTTTTCATTATGCCATCTATAGCAATACTGGTGCATACTGGGAGATTTTTTCCAGGATGAGGAATAAAGGCCGCTTGCCCACGCTGTTTCTATGGCCTGTACAGGCTAGGATTTTAAGCTGTTTGTTTTTAAATGGACATTAGCAGACAAGCGAGGAATTATGTGGAAGCTGCGTGGGTGTAGTCTTATAGAAGAATTATAATACCATTGATAGATAAAATAAAATCTTGAAAGAAGCTAACTCAAAGAACTGGCTACTCGCATTATACTTGGGCACATCATGAGAAAGCTGGAGTTTGTAGACAGTCAAGGTTTTATGAAGACATTATGAGGAGAAATAAACGAAAATATAGTGACAATTGACAACATTGATGGGAAAAGAGCAAGGGGAAGGCAGAGAGATAAATACCTGGACAGCTTGGCCACATGGCAAAACTAAGAACACAAGACTCTGGTGATCATGTGATGTGGTGAGCTATGAATGCCCACACTTAATGACATGGCCACATTATGATAACATATGGAGAAGTAATTGAGAAACGGAGATGAATAATATTAGAAAGAATTAGAAGGACATGAAAGAGTCACTAAAGGATAAGAGGGCTTGACTCGAGTGGTTAAGGGACTAAGCTCCAATGAGTGATAAACAGTGAAAGAAAAAATAACCCCTTTTACATGCTATTTAAGGCATAACGGTGGCACTTGCTAAAAATCTGTCAACAGTTGAAAATTGCAAAGAGTAGGCCATATAGGCCAGTGTCTGGGCTAAATTGTAAAAGTCAGAAAATCTACCCACAAAATATGTTTAACATAGTAGCAAGGGAGATTCATATTTCTGTGTAGATCTCTTGTCCTAGAAATACCATTAGCTTCACTGAGTTTTGATGTCTCCATCATATGCCTTTAATTCATTATTGGGTTATCGATTCACTTGATTTTTTTTTTTAATATCTAAAGGAAGAAAAATTATGTGGCTGCTTGTTCAAGTTTTGCTCGCCTATCAGCCTATTGGTTATGTGTTCGAAACCCCTTTGAGGTGAAGAATTTTTTCTCACTTACCTGAATTCCTAGGTCGACCCTGCCTGAAATAGGCAACAGGAAATTTTCTAGGAAATAAATATTTACAACATCGTCCATCCGCCCAAGTGTTACCAGGGCCTTAGGGGGGGGGGGGGGGGGGGGGGGGGGGTGTGTGTGTGTGTGTGGGGGGGGGGCCACTTGCTCGCTTTGAACTCAAGCGTAGTCCATACACACTATTTATAGTAGTGATGGACTGAATTTTGTGTGTGGGATAGCTTTCTCTATTAACAGTGTCCCTCGCCATCAGGCAAACTCACTCCGACTTCAGAGGTACTTGTAATTAACGTCCCCAAGTCAAGGACGATAGGTCAGCATTTTAGTCCAACTGTCCGGTGTAGAGGTTGAACCGCTTACCTCGGCATCCGCACACCGGATGTTTAAGAACACATGTTCTTATCCATTCGGCCATGTTGACCTACAGGGGGGCAGATAATAGCAATACTACAATCTTCCATGTAAGAGATAACTAAGGAGGGTTGGCAAGAGACTGGATACCTCATCCCATAAAAAACATTAGCTGGAAAATCCAACACAAGTCTACAATGGGCTTGACATGAGTTGTTGAGAGCTTGTTCTCTATTGGAAGATAAAAGAAGAGATCACCCATTGAATGCCATTTCGGGAAGGTTAACCCGGTCAACAAATGCCCGCAGAAGTCGGATGTGTCGGCCTAACAGCGCAAGAATGCAGCTCTGCTGTAAACAGGCACAACGCAGTCACATCCGGAAAAAAAAAAATCCGGATGAACGCAGAAGAAGAAGAAGAAGAATGCCATTTGGTCAAAAAATTATGAAGCCGGCACCATACACCCAATATGCATCATGGTTTAAAAAGTGGGTTATTTCCCTTTTGCTCAAGTTTAAAGATAAAAGCTGTATAGTTTCTTAACAATAATCATGTGTAATCATTTGTCTTGACCTTTTTTCTACAGGAAAAATGGGCCGATTTTGTCCCTGGTCGACTAAGCATACTCAAGACAATGTGGAATCAGAGCACATGCAGGCTTTCTCTCACTTTACCTACAAGCATACTGGTGGTGACATGGTGGCCTGCGATTTTCAAGGGGTGTATGACCACACAACTTCTGAGTATATATTCACAGATTCAACTATTCATTCCACTTATAAACTATATGGGTTATTTGACCATGGAGAGAATGGCATTTCTGAGTTCTTCAAACTTCACAAATGTAATGAAATTTGCAGTGACTGGCCCAGACCAACACCTTTGACACCACCGCCATCGTTTGAAGCGGCCTGCAACTTGCAAAGAAATTTAACTCCAGCTAGTGAGTTTGAAAATATTATCTTCCCCGCACATGTTAGAGATGCTGTAACACACGGAGCTCAAGGAAATACAAGAAGTGGAGTGGTTGATGAACGGAGAAGACATAGAAGTGAGCATCATCAGCGACAGATGCAGACACAAGTTGCATGGTTTGGAAATAGCATAGATTCGCACTATTCTGAAAGGAATATTAATGGTGCAAGAAGTAGTGTGATGGAAAATATACATGCACCACCCACCTATGACAATCTTGCAGCATTGCGTGGGTTAAACTCTGAACCACCACCTTATGAAAGTCTTGTAACTCCAAGAAATACAAGAAAACAGCTGAAATCCAGAAGGCTGTTGCCATCTGGTGCAATGAATGAAAGTTTAAACCACTTAAGCAATGACAACGGTGACAGCAGTAGGGAATATGACAGTTTCAGATCTCGTAAACGTTCTGCTACATGTCCTTTGCTACATGAAGAATGTCACTGCCCTAGTCTCAGTGGGGCATCTTGGATGCTGAACACTCAGCAAACAAATATGTCACCTGTTACAGAGAGCATAGTCTTTTACAGTGAAGAGGCACCACCAGTTGTGCCTTCTGCTCCACCAGTTGTGCCTTCTGCTCCACCAATTGTGCCTTCTGCTCCACCAGTTGTGCCTTCTGCTCCACCAGTTGTGCCTTCTGCTCCACCAGAAGAAGACATTGACAGCGGAACATGATTAGTTTCTTCATTCATATTTGCCATTACTTAAAAATGTACAAAACTAGTTTTCAGCAATGATAGCTGCACATGTACTGATTATGATAGCTCAAAAAGCTATTGCCAACAACACTGAACTTTGCCTTTGAGCAACATTTCAACATCTTTTCATCCTAAAGAGATCATCTCAAGATATTTCCTTCATTAAAAAAATGTTTCATTTTCTGATAAAACGCCACTAACTAGTATTAAAGGGAATGCTATTTACTTCCCTCATTTTTATGGATGACTCTTAATGCTCAAAAGATTGAATAAAGTATATTATATTAGTTGTCATATCTCATTTGTTCACTTTATGTGAAACAGCTATTAAATATAATTTTTTTTCTTCAGAAAATTGTTTGTGTAAGATAAAGCTTACAACTGAACAGAAAAACATGGAAAATCCTTGAAGATTATGGTGAAAGCTTGTGATTGAATGAAACACATGGAGAATCCGTGAAGATTGTGAAAGCGTGGAATTGAATAGAAACACATGGAGAATACTTGAAGATTATGGTGAAAGCTTGCGAGTGAATTGAAAAGCATGGACAATTCTTGAAGGATATGTGAGCGAATACAACATGGCAAACACTTGAAAATTATGGTGAACAAGATCAGCTATTAAATAACAGCAATGTATAAAACTATCCAATTTGCTTGCTAACATGAATTGCATTTACCAATTGGTTTCAAGTTACTACTGGTTTATGACAATATCCCAATTTTCAAAGTTAGTTGCATGGCCTTTAAGGACATCAAAATCAACCTCAGGATTTTTTTTTTTTTAATAATTCACTAGGCTAGTTTTACAGTTTATTTGCCATTGCTTTGTAGATAGTCAAAAATCATAAAGCTAATTACACAGCAGCTTCATGAGGCATGTCACCCAATGCATTCATTTTCACCAGACATTTGTTAGATCTTCTTGCCTAGCTTGTTCATCATTCACCTACAGGACAACAGGTTTTCATGTCTTAGGTCATTAACCGTTGACGAGTCTGACTAGGGAGTAATGTAATCTACACTACTGCTGGCAGTTCTGGGGCCCATTAATACACACAGTCCCTGTTACTGCTGGAAGCCAGGGACAAGAGATAGAGAAGATTTAACATTTTCATTAAATGGGTTTGACACTATGCAGAAGAGTGAGGCACAACAGTAACAGACAGGATAGTGCACTTGATTACTAAGACAATGGTCCAGTTTAATTCCCAGGAGTGGTAGGATTCTGTTCCTGACTAGTAAAGCTCTGCAATAACTCGTGTTATCAGGATCCTTAACAGATTCAGTGCCAGACAGTAGGTTTGGACTGAACAAAAATGGATGGTGGAAAATGGTAATGCGGGTGTGTCACAGTTATGACCTAAAAGTTGTTAATATGGTAGCAGACATGTTGTATTATACATCAAATTAAAGGTGGTTGCTTAGGGAAAACTACTGTATTGATATTTTAATTGTGATAACATTTAGGCTATATATATAAGCCCACGGCAGATATGGGAAGTCACTTAAGACAATCAATCATCCCATGGCACTTAATCAGTTCAGAGAAGCAAAGAGTAGTAACACTTTCACTTACGATGCATGTCATACAAGGCCACTAAGGAGTGTTGGACTGACTAACTCAACCTCTAGAACACTTGAGCTGTGAAATCCAATCAATCATGAACAAGGGCTTGATTGGTTGCAGGCCTATTGCTCCATTGGCAGATGAACAGCAGAAGAAGATAGCTTTGGGGTTAACTCAGCCTCAACACGGGAAGGTAACCCGGTAAACAAATGCCTGAAGAATTTGGTGGATATGTCAACCGAAAGGTGCAAATATCGCAGCTCTGCTGTAAATAGGCACAACGCAGTTACGTCTAAAACAACATTCCAGACGAACGCAGAGGAAGAACTCAGCCTCATAAAATGGTAATTTTCATAATTTTATGTTAAGGAAAAGCGGTGAGGAAGTTCATATAACACTTGACCCCATTATGCTGTGGCTTAGGATATGTGAGGGCCTAACACTTCACATCCGTTTGACACTGTCAGCAACAGGACCACCTTCACAAATGTTCTGATGGAGCTAGTGGTGTGACTGAGGTGCTGAGACATTAGTCTTGAGAAACAGTTTCACTGCTACTAGATTTGCTGAAGTTCTGAGATTAGTGTTGAGAAACAGTTTCACTGCTGCTAGATTTGCTGAAGTTCTGAGATCTAGTTTTGAGAAACAGTTTCACAGCTGCTAGACTGGCTGAAATTGTGAGAAATAGTTGCAAAACTGGTAAATTACTTGATTAAAACAATCTTGCTTATCCTTTGCTGGATGTGGTAATCAACCTCAAGCCCCGGTTGATTTTCAATGCAATTTTACGTTCAGTAGTTTTATCATTACTTTCTGAATTATAAGTCATTGCTATATTGTAAAGCTGCTAGATTGCTTGAAGTGTTGAGAAATAGTTGCACAGCTTTTAAATTATCTGAGTTCTTATTCTTAGCAAACTAGCTTGGATAACAATATGTCTTCATGTTTCTGTTTTTTTAACTTATGAAGCACGGACATTCCTATCCATGGTATTTTTTGCTGTTCCCATATTCCATCTTACAGTACTCATTTGTGTCTCTAAATCTCTTCTGTGTATTTTTGGGTTTCCTTAAATTTCACCTATCCTATTATTTCATCATAATCATGTGTTTTGTCGATTGGGCAGGCAGTCATGGTTCGTAATCTGACACGATCATCAATCTTGGATCAGGTCTGTGTTCTTGTCCCGATTATGCCATGTATATAAATAGAGGTCTTGGCAGGTCCAGACACTTGCGATTGACAGGTGTACGTGCCCTGTGGTCCGGGCGCGTATACGACCCTTATGTGCGGGATTTGGCTGAACGCCTCTAAGTCAGGTCCCAAAGGTCTAGGGTCTGGCCACCGCTCGCCTCCTGCTTGTGGGGGCGAGGTCTCGGAGGTTTGACGCTGAGCCGCCAGCGTCTGCAGCCTACCTTGTTCCAGACATACTGGTTACCCTTTCTTTTGGATCAAACAAGGCAAGGCCGAGAGAGGGAACATGTCATTTGGGCACATGTTCTCTGAAGCTCTGCCCAGGCATTGTGAGATGGAATTTTGGTCAAATTCCAATCCACATACTTTGGTTTGTCAAGACTGCAAGGTGCCACTCACTATAAATAAATTGTAACAGTTGTCAATCTCATTCCTCATGTACCTTGCGGTGTCGACGTGAAGTGTAAACAGTGGGAGAGTGCCCGCTTATGGGCTTCATGTATCGATATTCCCATGGACTCTTGTTATTCCCTGCGACCATCGTTTACGTAGTCGGCCTCTTCCTCTGCTTTCTTCTGTACATCATTGCTTGTTGTGGTATACTGTTAGTTGGTAGGCTACTTACTTGCTACCTTCTAATAAAATCTAGCACTGCTATAACCCCCACTTTAGTCCTGATTTCTTCATTTATGATCTTATCTCTTCTTGATACATTGAGTTGTCAATATCCCATCAATTTTAACAGTTGTCAAAATGTTTTCATGTTTACTTCTCATAATGCACCCAAAAAATGTCAACTGTCTTTCTCTAATCAGTTCGCAGTTTTCATGTTTCTTGAAGGACTGTCTCATTTATCTTTGTCCGGCCATGGTATTTTGTGCATATTCCTCAGAAACCACATTTCCACTGCATTAGATGTTTCTTAGCTTGCCTGCTTACTGTCCATATTTCTCGTGCATACAGCAAGATAGGTTCTGTGTAGCACTTTTACATTCTTTTTCTCACTGCAGCTTTTTATTGTTAATTCCAGGACTCTAAATATGTTAACTGATTTCCTGGCCAGCACTAATTGTTTTTTTGCACCTTTTGTTTCATTTGGAATTTGTCTAGTTATTTCTATGTGCTCCATATTGATAATTCTGTTGTACCATCTGTGTCTTTGTTTGTCATTAACTCATACTTATCATCTATGATTGCTTATTAATTTATATGCCTTTTGTAACCCACATTATGATGATAGACAAAATTCTACAATTTAAGTTAAATTGTCCTGCTCCCTAATAAATGAATTCCTGTACAGATAAGTTGTACTTTCCTTTGTGTTATATGAATGTTGACAGAGAGAAGAGAAAGATCTCCTGGGAGAATGTGCAGCGGACCAGATGAACATCAGATGAGGGTGGACTTAGGATTGCCTTGTGAGGACTGAGTTCAAAACAAGTCCTTGTGAGGACTAAATGTCCTTTTAGAGTAAGCAACTGAATCTGGCAGGTCCTCATCAGGATTAAGTCAACGCAATAATGAAAATGCCAATAAGATTGTGCCCCACGAGACCCAACCGAACCCGAAAAGTAGAGAGGAGAAAATATAACCAGTCCTGTTCAGGACTAACTCAAAAGAGAACAAAGAAATGAAATATGAAAAACTTACACACACACACAAACGGACCTAAATTATAACCGAAGCTGCAAATACAGGTTGAACAAGGCTTAACCCCCGTCCCCAAGGGAATTGGACATCCAGTGTGCTCATGCCAAGATAGCGGGTTCAACCCCTACATTGGTCAGCTGAACTAAAATGACTTCTCGATCTTGATGTGGGAACGCAAATTACAAGTACCTCTGAAGTCGGAGTGGGTTCGCCTGATGGCGAGGTACAATGGTAATAGGGAAAGCTAATGCACAAGCAAAATTAAGTCCAGTGAACCAGAAATAGCAGCACGTTAAGGGACTAGCTTGAGTTCATATTGAACAAAGGCAAAAAAATTATCTAATAAATAAATAATTAGTCTTTAATGATCTCTGCACTTACAACATATATTGCAACAGTCAACAGTGATCCACTCACAAAATAAGTTTCCTGGCTCACATTTGTCTAATCCGGCGCCTCCAAACCCACTCTATGGCTGAAAGATAATAATAACTTCCTCTTTGGCAATGACAGCATAGGATCTATGATTGAGTTATTAGATCATTTGGTTTGTTGGCATACCAGAATTCTTGGTAATCTGCTCCCACACCGGTCTCCCTGGCCTGGGAGTTAGCGACTTTCTCCGTAATCCCATATACTCTTGTGAGTAACGAGTGTGTGAGAATCGGTAGTGGTTCTCTCAGCGTTGGTAACTTACGGGGTATCTCAGCCGGTCGCTCAGAAAGCAATGACAAACTACTGAGCGTAATCTTGCCAAGACATCAACAATCAGCTGATGTTGACAACGATGTCCTACCCTATAAAGGATATGCGAACAAACAAAAAATCTGCTGCCTGTGATTGATTGTGTATGGTGAGGTGGCTCACTCCTGACATCAAACAGAGACACCTTTGTGCGCTCGCTTTGAACTCAAGCGTAGTCCATACATACTACTTCTAGTAGTGCTGGACTGAATATTGCGTGTGGATTAGCTTTCCTTATTAACAGTGTCTCTTGCCATCAGGAAAACCCACTCCGACTTCAGAGGTACTTGTAATTTACATCCCCAAGTCAAGGACGATAGAACATTTCTTCTTCTGCGTTCATCCAGAGTGTTTTTTAAGACGTACTTGCGTTGTGTCTGTTTACAGCAGAGCTGCGATGCTTGAGCCTTTCGGCCGATACATCTGACTTTTGTAGGCATTTGTTGACTGGGTTAACCCAGTCATATCCGTTCTTATCCATTCAGCATGCTGACCTACTTTTGTATATTAAGATCATCATTCAGTGGCCTACCCTGTGCAGAACAAGTCCCCCCATCAATCATTTGAATTTTCTCTCTATCATAAGCCAGATGTTCTGCCAGTATTGCTGTCATGCATGTGTAAACTATCACAACTTGAATCCATCTACTCTGTGGGGTTACTCTTCTCCGGTACACCTCCCCCCACCGTTATCTTTTTGAAACATTCATGTGTTTTTGCATGCCTAGTACATTTCCTTAATTTGATCATATGACATGCTGCTTTAAAACAACATCAATATTTTGTGAATACCGCAACATTTAACTACTGATGATAACATGAAGACTAATAAACAGAAAATGTTTATTTCGTGTCAAGCAACCGCAACATTCAGTAATAAAGCCAAAAAAGTATTTACACTATATTACATAAACATTCACGCTTTGATGAAATGTAACAGGAATGGAAAAAACAAAACTGAAAATCAGATTTCATCTGCAGTTTCTGCTGCTGCCTTCTTTAAATATATTCAGGCTGATGTCTGATGACGTACGTAAAATGAAGAAAACAGATGTAAACAATAATTCAAGTACACCATTTGGAAATTGTATGTCTGAACTCAGAAGCGAGAAATGTTAAAGGAAGGAAAACCTATCTGTCACTTAACACAAAAATCGATCAAGCAGTTATCATAAGTGATGTGACGACACTCAGGACTCACTCATAAGTTCTCTGTCAACAGATATTGAAGTGTATGGATGTTAACTAGCCATGTTGAAATCTAGTTGGATACTCATTTAATGTCCACACAATTGACATGCAGGACTAGTTACAGTTTGTAGTATATCTTCCTTTAGTCTGCACATGTCTTTTACCTCACCAAAACTGTATGATTACACAGAAGTCTTTCCCCAGTCCTTAAATTATTTAAGATTGAAAAGTCAGTATAGCAACACTAGCATGTTATAAATTCTCAGACGTCATTTGATATGTCAGTTCCATAACTGCATGAATCCTAATTGGTCTTTTAATGTGAGAGGGGAAAAAAGACCCCCTCCCCCCAAAAAAGTTGCATACCACTGAACATAACAAGGAAATATCTAGAATACAATGTACAAGTCAATGCACTCCAGAAATTACCAGGAAAAACAGAACGGGTGTCCCCATAAAAAGACAACAGTTTCAGTGTTAAGACAATCCTATTACAAATACTACCATAACAGTATTGAGCTTAGGAATACACACTCAATCATCTCCACATTAAAGGTCTGATTCAATGCATCTCCAACACCTATTCTGTATCTTCAAGGTGACATCAGGTAGGCTTCTCCCAGTCCAACTTTTGATGTCTTATTCACATGTAATTCCTCCTCTTGCAAGCTTCTCCAACACCTCTTTCATTAAGAACCATGTCATTTTTATATGTCTGAAGTATCTTAATTGTCCGACCTTGCTCTCATTCAGCATTTTCTTTAGTCCCAAGTTTAGTGACATTTCTCTGTTTCCTTGTCTTGCCAAGAGCACTCTTCTATTTGCCAACATAACTATGTTCCTAAAGCCTATATTTTACATGTTCTTTATCTTAACCTGACGCTGAGAGGCACATCAAAGCATAACCGGATTTCACCTTTACAACACTTCAAGGACACAAGAAGACTGTCAGTCACAGCTAATCAACATATTCATCACAGGTTTTAGCTGATCATATTTTTGGAACGCCTTAGAAATAAACAAAACACATATATAATATTCTATATAATATGTTCTAGTTCCATTAGCCTCTTTCAGGCAGTCGTGTTAGTTACTCTGGCAGTCCAAGAAATTCGCAACATTCGTCTCAGGAACATTTCTGTTGCTTCCAAGTTCTTCACTTACATTCTAAGAATACAGCCATACAGCAAAACAGGTTCTATTTAGCATTTCAGCATTCTCTTAAATTCAATGATAGTCATGGCTTACGATACCTTTCATTTTCCTAAATGTGGCTTTTGCTTGCCCCATTCTGTTCTTAATCTCTGTAGTGCATCTTCCATCTGTTATAACTGCCCCTAGGTACTAAAAATTATCCACTTGGTTAAGAATGTTCCCTTCTATTTCCATTTACGTGTCACTTTTTTCTTTGATATCACCACTGTTAACTGTTTTCTTGATATTCAAGGAGTCTTTTCATTGCACTCTCTGTTACTACAATGTCCAACATTTTTATTAACCTAAAAAGTATTTATCCTGCTATTTGCTATAACTAACAAGTCCTGCACCTTACCTAGCTAGATTATGAACATATTTAACGATTTTAATTCAAGCTGCACCACTTTCTACTTGTTGTCAAGCAAAACACACGTGTATTTATGTTTATAAGCTATGATGCTGCTATAATTATGAACAATTTATAAGTTTGAGAATGGAACAAATACAATAGTTCACAGTAATTTTTTTCAATACATGATAACTCTCTACAATTAATATATTTGTTTTGCACTGGGTTTACAATTTCTAAACCACATTGCAAAATAATGACGAACACTTGTACACATAATTATGTTATCTGCACAGCAGTCTCAATTCTGATTCGCGTAAATTTAATGTCATTGTACAATTATTATATTCTTTTTGGAGTCAATGTGGTCGAAGGGATAAGAACACGTGTTCTTAAACAATCCATGTGCTGATGATGAGGTTAGGGTTCGACCCCTACAGTGGATAGTGGACTAAATTGTTGACCTCTCATCCTTGACTTGGGGACATAAATTACAAGTACCTCTGAAGTTAGAGTGGGTTTGCTTGATAGCGAGACAGACTTAATAGGGAAAGCTAATTCACACACAAAAATCAGTCCAGCACTACTAGAAGTAGTGTGTGTGAACCACGCTTGAGCTCAAAGCAAGAGACAATTCTGTTTGTTTAAAAACCTGACAGCACGGTAACAGATATAGACAGAATAACATTTTAACTGACATGAGATCAAAAACAAAGCAATAATCCCCAATTTATTTTAGTACTGAACAACTACTAAACTACACTGAACATAACTTCATGCCCAGCTTGAACATAAACTGTCAGATCTGGACACACAAACATATCACATGACTTGCCAGGCCAAGTCAGGATCTGGCACATAAACACATCACATGACTTGCCAGGCCAAGTCAGGATCTGAACACACAAACACATCACATGACTTGCCAGGCCAAGTCAGGATCTGAACACACAAACATCACACGACTTGCCAGGCCAAGTCAGGATCTGAACACACAAACACATCACATGACTTGCCAGGCCAAATTAGGATCTGAACACACAAACATCACACGACTTGCCAGGCCAAGCCAGGATCTGGACACACAAACACATCACATGACTTGCCAGGCCAAGCCAGGATCTGGACACACAAACACATCACATGACTTGCCAGGCCAAGTCAGGATCTGAACACACAAACACATCACATGACTTGCCAGGCCAAGTCAGGATCTGGACACACAAACACATCACATGACTTGCCAGGCCAAGTCAGGATCTGAACACACAAACACATCACATGACTTGCCAGGCCAAGTCAGGATCTGAACACACAAACACATCACATGACGTGCCAGGCCAAGCCAGTCGTGTCTCATCTGAAGCTGAGTTCATACTGGCCATGTGGAAGTCAGCACGGCCAAATAGACAAAAGCGTTCGTTCTTAAACATCTGACGTGCTGACGCTGAGATAGCAGATTCAACACCTACACCGGTCAGTTGGACTAAAATGTTGACTCGTCCTTGACTTGGGCACGTAAATTACAAGTACCCCAGAAATTGAAGTGGGTTCGGCTGATTGATGGCGAGGGGCATTGGTAATAGGGAAAGCTAATCTCCACACAAAAATTAGTTCAGTGCACTAGAAGTTGTATCACATGTATGGACTACGATTGAGTTCAAAGCAAGCGTACATTAACAAATAAAAAATACTGGCCATGTGGGATGTAAGTGCTGTAGCATTACCAGACTCAAAATTAATAATAAAAACCTGCATCTAGATTTCTCATCATTATCACGTGCCCAAATAGTACAGGTGTTCATGTCTCTCCATAGATCTCAGTCCTCTGTGTTCAAGATCAACTCTACTGATATTGCTTCATGCCACCGCCTCAGTCCACCCTGCATCATTTCTCTTGGTCTGCCCCTTCTATCGTTGATCTTTCCAGCAATCAATGAGTCTCTTCTCATTTTATGATCAAATAACACTGTTTTTCTTATAGTTGTATATAATGTTCTGCTTTCAATAGCCTCTTCTAGCCAATCGTTGCCAGGTACTCTTGCAGTCCAAAAACATTCGCCTCAGGAACCACATTTCTGTAGCCTCCAAGATCATCCTAATTTGTTCAATCACTGCCATACAGCAAAACAGGTTCTATTTAGTACTTTAGTACTATCTTTCTGACATTCAATGACTGCACATTCTCAATATTAATTATGGAATTTACATGGCTATTACAAATGAAATGGATAATTTTAACACGGTATGACACCAAAACTATCTAAGATATTGACACTCATCACTGACGGTTTAGTAGCAAAACAAATTCTGATGAAAGCAGATGTTTGGTGAAGAAGTGTATTACAGCAACTACAGATGTTCACTGTGTGCATCCTGAGTCATATATACTAATGAGGTAGCCTAATTTTGCCAAACATGCATTAGCATGTCTTCAAATGCCCCAATAATAGTTGTTTTATGAAACTATTTTCAAGTTTTCGATAAAAATCATTCGTGTCAATACCCCCTCAGATGTGTCTCCACCTTGAACAAGTAGAGGATTTGCATGTTCCAATGACCCCCAAGAGCTGCACCAAGGGTAGCGCAGCTTCTGGCAGGGTCTCCCATGTCAGACAGGTCAAAGGATAGGAACCAGACACAATTCTGCTGCCTTGTAGGTAGAATGAGGATAGTCAAAGGCTAGGGAAAATAAACCTGATGAAATGCTGATCGAAGTTGGATGTACAGAGCCACAGACTTGACGAAACAGTGCAACGCAATTCACCATGTGTTGTCATTCATGACAACATTTTAAACAATTTCAGTACATAATGAAACTGTTTCATTTGTAACAATCCTGTACACTCTTGGAAATAAGAGCTTCATTTGTAAACTAAAGTATACAAAATGTAGTAACCAAATGTAATGGAAACATATTTTATCAACTGAGATTTGGTCTAGCACAGCATGGTGAAATATTAATGCAAAACTAATATAATTGAATGCCAAAGGGGAAAAATATATATACAATTTTATTCTTTTCTATAACAATTACCACAGATTTTATGCTCACATGTATTGTATAGTAATGATGATACAGACCAGTAAGTAGGTGACAGAACTGTGAGCAATTAGACATTTCTACAAGCAAGGACACATGAAAATACTAGACGGACTGTGGCCTAGTCACTCAGGTGCGTTGCACCAAACATGTGTCAATTATTATTTGTCGTCTATTTTCAGAATTTTTTTAGCTTGTGACTTGAGCAACAAGATTATATTTCTTAAATCTCATTTTCTAGTTTGAAGAATTCTACAGTAGAGCAAGAATTATATTTCATGTGTGAATCAATGTAATGTATTCTAAGAGACTACGGCATGCATAAACTTGAGGAGTCTTCGGAGTTGTAATATCTCATTTCACCCTGAGGGAATATGTTGCCTGGATCAGACAGCGGAACTTTCCCTGTCATACAATCTCGTTGTGCTCGTTCATACGCCAAGTCCTGCGCTATTCGTGCTTCAAACTCATCAGAAATCTTTGGTGCTGGCATTTCAGGTTTGGCAGGTGTGTCATCCATTTTTTCTTCTCCGTCTTCTGCCTCTTTTGCATCGTGCCAAGGGATTGTGAACCTTGTGACCCTCACTTCTGATGAGAGGATGTTTCTGATGAGCTGGTGTGATAAATAACAAGAAACCATCATTAGAAACTTGCCTCCCTTAGTAAAATGTTCCATGCAACTCAAGCAATCAAATACAATACAATATAATCATCATCATCATGTGCCATGCCGATAAGTGTGGGTGGTCATGTTTTGTCATCTCACTCGATCACCAGAGTCGTGGATCAGCTCAGTGTTCTTGTCTCGACCATGCCATCCAGGCATTTACTTCTCTGCCTTATCCTCGATCTTGCCAGTTGTCACCAAGTTCTCCAATTTATTTCTTCTCATAACGTGACCAAATAATTGTGACTGTCTACGTCTAATTTCTCTAATCAGTTTGTTTCTTACGATATAATATCAGGAAGAAAAAAGATGCAGGTGAGACCAAGAGAGAAGATACTAAACAGTCTGACATCATGGATTGGAGGAACATCTGTATTAGAAATGATTCGCAGTACATAAGACAGAAGGCTGTGGAAAGCCACATGCTAAGAGCTATAAGAAGTTATCATCCTATATCTTCTTGACTGTTCTTTCGGCAGTAGTGTCACACAACCCTCTACCTCAGAGGCCAGTGTGCTTGATTTCAACTTGTAAAAGATTTACTTCTCTAGAAGATGCGGTCCAAGGTCACTGGGTTAATCTACCTGAAGGCAGGTTTTCTACCTTAATTTTGCCACAACAGTGGGATTATGGCCTACTGTGTAATTTCCAATGCCCACGAGATATTTTACGTGTATAACTGGCACACGGAACATATTATTTATTCTTATTTGAAAAGGCTGATATCCAAGTTTACTACCCTAGAGATCAGAGAGATGTATCAATGGTTTTTATAACTATCTCCAGTCCCACCCAGGGGGGAAATCCAGTAACATCTGAGTCAGAGATGACAATCAAAACCTCACTGCCACATCACATACAAATATGAAATCAAGATACATCACTGAAGTCCAGACATTCCCACACCTGCTCCATCTCCTGCAGTAGTCAGCGAAGAGTTCCCATGTTGATGACACCACTGGCACCCTGGTTGAACATCTGCCTGCATTTTCCCCAAATCATTGAGTCGTCCAAAACTCCCCACTTAATATATGGTGAATGTGAAACTTACAAATAAATGCTTGAAAACACAAATTACTTACCTTGTGGTACTGAATTTCAGCTGGAGGGTTTTCTTTCAGTTCAGGGTCATCATACTCATTGTTGACATAATAACCAACCCTGATAAACTCCTTTCCTCTGTACGAGCAAGTCAGCAATACAACTGTGACCCCCATAATATCATCAACAGGGATCTTCTTGACATCAGGGGGATCAGCCTAAGTAAAACACACAAAAAAGCTGTTTGAAAACAATTCATTATTCAATGAAAGTGAAGGCTCGTGGCAGATATTGGCGCAGGGGTGTGAAGTGTTATACTGTCACACAAGTTTCTCAGACAGTTTTTATCTGGTACCCATCTTATATCTTAATAGCAAAAACAAAGATAATGCATACAAATAAAACTAATATGGAGAAAGAAATATACGTTAATGAAGAAAATTGGAGGTGGTGGAAAATGTCAAATATCTTGGGTCATTAATTACCAACAATGGTGAGACAATGAAATAAATTAAAAGATGAATATCTACTGATCTTCGAAAACTGAATAAATTATGGATGAGGCAGTTAGATCTACAAAAATTATATTTTTAAGAGCATGCATCTTTCCCATTGCAACATATACTTGTGAGACTTGGACACTTACAAAACAAGCTGAACAGCGCTTATATGACTTTGAATATTAATGTTATAGACGGATTCTAATAATACCTTGGATACAAAAAAAAACAAATGTGCCCATGCAAGATCTGAATATTGAAGAAGGTTGGCTATGGCTACTAAAGACGATAGAAGAAAATTGAAATATTTTGGTCACTTGAAATGTCATGAAAGTTTGGAGACAACATTAATGGAGGGGTATATGTCCAGGAAGAGAGGAAAGCCAAAGAAAAGATGAATGCAGGATGTGGCAGATGACCTCCAGATGGGTATATCAGACGCTGGAAATCTTGCTTATGACCGAAGTTTTCCGGAAGGTTATGGGAGCAAGATTCTGCAAAGGACATGCTATTGAATGAATGAAACCATCTTATGGAAAACTTTGGCCCCGTTAAATGTTACATGTGGACTTCTCTGCACTCCTGTCACACACAATCGAATGCAGAATAAACTAATGACACTTGAGAGGTCTAAAAATGCATAGAGTAAAGACAAAAGTAATAAGATTAAACCAAGCAAATAACAACCCAATCTCCCTTGGTGAAACCTTACTTCAAGAGGCAGAATCATACACCTATTTGGGAAGCAATATTATTAAAACATGGGGGAACAGACAGAGATAAAATAAGATTATATAAGGCAAGAAGAACTTTCCTAGCACCAGGAAATAGTGTGAAAGTCACAAGAAGATCAACTTAGCAACAAACTTAGAATGTGTAACTCCAATGTTAAAGCGGTAACACTGTATGGGTCAGAAACACGCAGAACTAAAAGAGTTTCTAATAAACTACAAACACACACTAACTGGTGAGTTACTTCTGAAGTTGGAGTGGGTTAACCTGATGGTGAGGGACACTGGTAATAGGGAAAGCTAACCCACAGGTAAAATTCAGTCCTGTGCTACTAGAAGTAGTGTGCGTGGACTACGTTTAAATTCAAAGTGAGCAAAGATATTGGTGCTGGACAGGTAATGGGAAAACCTGAGGATAATGTAACTAGACACTCTCTTGCTTGGAAACCACAAGGCAAATGAAATAGCGAGAAACAAAAACACCTGGAGAAGAGAATTACAGATAGAGATGAATACTATAGGGCAGTGTTTCCCAACGTGGGGCCCACGCCCCACAGGGGGGCAATTTGACTGTTATGGGGGGCAATTCGAAAATGGAAGAAATCGGCTGAATATAACAAAACGGGGAGACTTGAGACTGAAGTTAACTAAATTGGAACCTGACATAAGATCTCTTTGCAGCAAGCATCATGCGCAAGGATCTCACTAAATTTGAATAATAAATAATTACTAATAATTAAAATAATATAGAAAAATCTTTCATTAAAATTATTTTGTACTTGAATTTCAGTTCTCCATTATATGTTTTGAAAATTTACTTACTGTGTTTGCTCAGTAATTACCTAGTGATTTCTTCCTAAAACCTATCATTCAAGTTTCTTTAGTGAACATTTCAATTGTTGAATATTAAAAATAATGTATTTGCTGAGGGGGGGGGGGGGGGGGGCATGGGCCCGGGGGGGGGGGGGGCAATATGAATTTTAGAAAGGCTTAAGTGGGGCATGGTACAAAAAAGGTTGGGAAACACTGCTATAGGGAATACATGAAGGGTGTTGCAGAAGATAGCAAAAGGCATGGTATGATTGAGAGCCCATGCTATAATGGAGGATAATGGGCAGAAAAAGAAATGTCACAGAAGTTTAAAAAGAACAGTAATGGAAGATAGGTTGCTTGGAGAAAGAGGCCAATGTCCACCAACACAACTGTGGACACATAATTTAAAAGACATCCTGGGCAAGAAAATGCATGAAGCACGAGACCTGGCGAAGGCTCGAGAATCTTTCTGGCTGGCTGTGGCCAGAGCGATGTTCTACAAGAGGCTTCCGACACGGTGGTGGTGGTGACCCATCTAATGAGACCGAGTTAATCCCTGTGCCGTACTGGATGAAAACCCAATCCTGTCACTGCCGAAGATTGAACCCAAACCCCCGGGAAGGTTAACCCGGTCAACAAATGCCCGCAGAAGTCTGATGTGTCGGCCTAACGGCGCAAGAACGCAGCTCTGCTGTAAACAGGCACAACACAATCACATCCGGAAAAAAACTCCGGATGAACGTAGAAGAAGAAGAACCCAAACTACTGACTTGGCAAGCAGGACCACACTAACCATGACATCATCACAGCTCCACGTGATTATATGCCAGGTACTTTTGATTCAATGATGATCTGAAGTGTCATTATTCTACACAGCATCAGAAAATAATCAGTATTTAAATAATTATGGCTGACTGTCCTTTGTCTTTTTGTTTTTTTTTGCCTTGTTCACTCGCTTTGAACTCAAGCATAGTCCACACACATGCTACTAATTCTAGTGCACTGGACTGATTTTTCCGTGTGCATCAGATTTTCCTATTACCAGTGTCCCTCGCCATCCGACTTCTTAGGTACTTGTAATTTACGTCCCCAGGTCAAGGGCGGGACATTTTAGTCCAACCCACTGGTATAAGGCTGAACCCGCTACCTCAGCACACCCGGATGTTTATGAACGAGTGCTCTTATCCACATGGTCATGCTGACCTCCACTGACTTCTACAGCAATGAACCTTTTATGATTATATGAACATATGATCATATACACTGAAACTATGATTATATGAACATATGGTCATAAACACAGAAACTCTTATGATTATATGAACATATGGTCATATACATTGAAACTTGTATGATTATGTGAACATATACACGGAACCTTTTATGATTATACGATCATATGCAATGAACCTTTTATGATTATATGATCATATACAATGAACCTTTTATGATTATATGAACATATGATCATATACAATGAACCTTTTATAATTATATGAGCATATGATCATATACACTGAACCTTTTATGATTATATGATCATATACACTGAACCTTTTATGATTATAAGAACATATGATCATATACACTGAACCTTTTATGATTATAAGAATATATGATCATATACACTGAACCATTCATGATTATATGAACATATACAATGCAACTTGTATGATTATATGAACATATGATCGTATACACTGAAACTTTTATGATTATGTGAATATATGTACATATATATTGAACCTTTTATGATTATATGAACAAATACAATGAACTTCCATTACAAAGATGTTTTTACTGATAAAGTGATGTTTTTTTCCGCATATCCTTAACATGACATCGCTGTCAACATCAGCATCTTTCAGCTGATTGTTGATTTCTTGGCTTTCTGAGCGGCCGGCTCACATACCCCGTAAGTCACCAACGCGGCAAGAACCGCTACCGTTTCTCGTGCAAGTTACGTTCCTCACGTGGATATACGGGATTACGGAGAAAGGGTAAAGTGATTACCAAAACAAAACTAAAACGATGTCTCTGACATCTGGGGCAAAAACCACACACATGCCTTTCAACTCTCAAGAAAAGCCTAGAGCAGCACACAGGCCTTACCCATCAGCAGAAGAAATAGCAATAGGCACAGCTGTAGAAGTGGTGTTTGTCCATCAAGGATGGTGATGACCATTAATTTCATCCAGTGGGGTTGAAAGTTTGGAGCCATGAGTTCTAAGATGGCTGGTAAGACCTATTTTGGCTCAAAATGTTCTTTGACAATGTAGGCAAAGAATGCTTGACGTTACGGTTTTTTTTTTGTCCAGCCTTTTTTTCGCAGCTCTTGCAGTCCTGTTTGCTTCACAAGTGACTACACCCTTGCGTAATGATGTACGCCACAAATTTTGGTCTTTGGCAATAGTCTTCAAAGTGTCGTATGAATTCCAAAAGCTTTTAGTGAGATCTTCAGTGTTTTTAAAGCACTGTAGAAGTCAGTAAAACTAGAGGACCCATTTACATGCCTTCAGATGTACTGCGTACATGGTGCTAGATCAGAGGTAGAGACAACTAAACACATTTCAGGAGCCAACATATTTATACAGTCTAAGAAAGTGATTGACAATTCAGGCGCCAGGTAAAAATATTCAGGCACAATTGTGACTTGATTTTTCTACCCCTGCTGGTTTTTTATTTAGACCAACTGACACTGCAACGGAAATGTTGTCAATATCATGCAAGACAGCAAGAAACCCTGGGATTGAAACTTATGACCACTAGGCCAGAATGCAAGCTTGCTGGATACTGCAGCTCGTAGTCATCTTCATTCAGTGCCTTGCCGGCTGGCGTGGGCGATCATGTCTCTCCACAATTATGATCTCCAGCAGCACGGATCAATTTGTGTATTTACTCCCTTCCATGCCATGACATAAGACTGTCAAGAATCTTCTCACGATGTCTTCCTCTATCTCCCTTTCCTCAAATCTTTCCGGTTGTCACATATTCCAGTTTTTGTCTTCTCATGTGGCCAAAACACGATGACTGCCTCTTTCTGTTTGTGATAAGTTGTCTTTGCGACTCAGCTTCCCTTAAAACGTCTAGATTGTTCATTTTGGCTGTCCAATTAATTTTCAGCGTTCTTCTATAAAAAAGCATCTTCAAGGCTTCCAGGGATTTTTCGCCTGTTTACTAATTGTCGAGGACTCGCAGCCTCAGTTAAAACTGGTTCTATGTAACATGCAAGAACTCTTTTTCTTATTTCACAAAACCTCAGTAGCAGATGTAATAATACATTAACACAAAAACTCTCGCCACTACTTGAATGAATCTACATGAATGAATAAATTACCTCAAATACAAACATATGTTTTCCTCCTGGAACAGGGCCCACTAATATTGTATCCAAGACTTGATCATGCTCCATACTTTCTGCAGAACCCACATAGATTATTCTCCACTCCAAATCTGAAATTATTTCAAAATCAATACCTAATCATCTGCAATTCCAGTTTTTAAACTTGTTTTTCCTATACAGCTGTTACTTTCACTTCCTCTATCCAAAGCAGTTAATTGAAGCTGTTATATGTTGTCTAATGGAATTCAAATAATAACACTACGGAACAGAATGAGTTTAAGTAATTTATGAAGTATAGTGGATTATTATCCGGATGAAACAGTAGGAGTTAAAGTATAGTAGGTTCATATCTGTGTGAAACAGTAGTTAAAGTAACACAAGGGGTATAGTGGGTTAATGTCTGAATGAAACAGCAGGAGTTAAAGTAAGACATGGAGTATAGTGGGTTAATGTCTGGATGAAACAGGAGTTGAAGTAACACAAGGGGTATAGTGGATTAATGTCTAGATGAAACAGCAGGAGTTAAAGTAATACATGGGGTATAGTGGGTTAATATCTGGATGGAACAAGGAGCTAAACACAAGAGGTATAGTAGGTTAATGTCTGGATGAAACAGGAGTTAACGTAACACAAGGGGTGTATAGTGGGTTAATGTCTGGATGAAACAGAAGGAGTTAAAGTAACACAAGGGGTATAGTGGGTTAATCTCCGGATGAAACAGAAGGAATTAAAGTAACACAAAGGGTATAGTGGGTTAATGTCTGGAATCGGTGGAAGGTTTTTCGAGGAAAATTTTAATCGACCATCCAGTTACTTCCGGTTTGTACACACACCCGTTTCTGACCTCATGTATTCGAAAACAACGTGGCATATACGTCATGGGAAACAACTCTAATAATTGCAGGAGTAGTCCGTCTGCTAGACTTTAAGCGTTTGTCGTTGAGAACTTTTCTCTTGAAGTTATTTACGGTTTTTGTTGCATGGTAAGCTAATCTTTATTTTTTAACTCCTGTTTCTGTTTATCTCTGGTTACTGCTTAATGCATTTTTGAATTCTGCGTTCATTTTTACATATACCTGAAGAGTTTCAACATTTACCTCCTTTTACTGTGTTCGGGAGAAAATATTCATCACAGACATGAAAAAGAGATTGCGCAATCATAACTCAAAATTCAAAATGGTGGCGCCCAGACTATACTAATTACTATAGCGGACCTGTATTTATTTATAAATAGAACTGGCAATTTAACTACTAAAATTAAACAGAATACAAGTTTCATTTGCAGCAGTAACTTATCTGTGTACTTATATACATTTTCAGCATTTTGACATGACTGAAAATAATTTTGAAAGCCAGTTTTCAGACCCATCTAAGTAGTACTTTTAGCAAGGAGTACTTTTTTTTTCTTAGCAGTGCAGCAGTACATAATTATTTAAATTTAAAGAAAATACTGTTAAACAAGTTATGTTTAAAGGCTTTTTTTAAAAACTTAGTATTTAATTTAATTATTAATTGCTTAGTTTTAGTTACAGAATAGTGTAATTATAGAGCAAAAGTAAAAATCAATTATTAGCGATAGTAATTGCCTAACTTATGCAGTAGTTACAAACTTATTCACTTACATAAGAAAGCTGTCACAATGCAGTGAGTGCATCAAGACAATGTGAGTACATTTTCATGAATTGTTCTTTGACTTACGACAAACATTTCATGTGTCATTTAATTAATATAAATGGGCAGATATTTTTAATTGTTAATTAGGTCACAGCAGATCCTATCAAAAAGTTTTAAAAATCGAGTGTATTTTTCTCGGAGACTCATGGGGTCATCGCTGGAGCTACGGAGTTCGTGCTTTGTGTGACACTTTCGGCAGGCCGCCCAGTGGAAAGAGACCAAGCCATATGAGATAAAACCTGGTGCAATGAAGTCGATCCTCTCGACATCCTATTGAAAGAGTAACGTGACCTTTACTTTCCTTTTACCAAAACGCACAATAAAATATACATCTTGCCAGGTTCATTAGTAATGCGACAGACTTTTAATGAATAATAAACAATTGGCAGCCATTTTAATTGTTAATTAGGTCACGGCACATCCTTTCAAAAAATAGATATTACATCAAGTTAGGCCTCACCACCCCGGACGCAATGATATATGGTACTATGTAGTTCGTTTCAAAATAAACATGATACAGTAATAGAAGGCAGAATCTTAGCTCCCAATTTACTGGGCCGCGAGCAGAGCTGCTTATTTGATCAGATTCCTTTAGCACTTCCTGGTTGTTGATCACGACAAAAATATTACGAAGTGATTATTTGAAGTGCGCTGCGAATAATGCCTCCCATAGCAACGTGTTATTTGCAGTCGCGGCTGGTCACATGATGTTTACTACTGTATCACTTCCATCTGAGTGTGTGGTGGACTGCTAGACCGATCGATGGATGCAATAAATGTTTCTGGGCCCAGAGGGCCCTCACTGTCGTCAGAATGTATATTCATATTATTAATCTCAATATTATTAGCAGCGCACTGTGTATAATGTTCAGTAGGCCTATCCTTCGCAAGCACGCTGCGAATAACGCCTCTCAAAATATTAATAACTCCGCTTAGGATTTATGTATAATCTTCATTGAGATACTGTTGGATTCGTCTTGTCAAGGTGTATCCAACTGTGAAAGTTTCATAAGTAAAAACCCAATTTTTAAATATTGTAAAAAAAATTGCTAACATTAAATTAGGAACTAAACTGAAGTAACTGGAAACTGAAGGTTGGATCTGTGTCGACTAAACTACAAAAAAGGTAATTCAATGACCAATCCAATATTATTATTATTCTATAATATAGAATTTGCTGACGACAGTCCGATGACGTACAAACAAGTGCTAGTTAGTTATATAATAAATATACACAGTGTGTTACTGTACTGTACACTACACTACAGAACAGGCAGGACAGACAATCGCCAATCGATCTCTTCTCTACGACGAGCTACCTTCTGGCAGATCCTCAAGGCATTCAAAAGTTATTTCAAACTGAAATGGTTTCAAGAACGAGGTAGGGTTGTTCAGCACTGTTACGTCACATATATTAACGAGGGCCATGTTGAAATCAACAATTCAGACTGAGTGTGTGCCTTTTCTACAGAATTACAGCTCGAAGAGAATCCGTGAGGTTACCGAAGTCAGCAACTTCGACTCGGCTATTCTCCGCTGCTGTAGAGCCAGCTTTTTTGTCTTCGCGCCGAATACACGCCTGCCAGGTTTTTGCGGGAAACTGGCCTTATACGTTGGACGGAAAATACGTGGAAAGGGTGAGATTGTTGGGTTCTGGTAGAATCTCAACACTGAGAGGGAAGACCAGGAGAACTTTCATTCAGATAGCAGTGGGAACGATTTGTAGTGTGACTCTTTGCTTGCTGTTGAACGAGGAGACGGAGCGCGCATGGGAATGTCCTGAGGGTAGTGATGTCAGTTCTTAGCTCATCTCAACTGAACTTAAATTGACGGATACTGACTACAGCAGAATGTGGCTATATCATCGTCATCGTCTGTCTTGCCGATAGGCGTGGGCGGTCGTGGTTCGACATCTCTCACTATCATAGGAGTCTTGAATCAGTTCGGTGTTCTTGTGCCGATCATGTCATGCGGCCAAGTTATCCGAGTATGTATTTCTCTGTCGTCCCCTTGATATTTTCCCACTAAGTTTTCTTATTTACTTCTCCGCATAACGTGCCCCAAAATATCTTGACAGTCTGCGTTTAATTTCTCTAATTAATTTACGTTTTTCATGTTCTTCTTGAATCAGTCTTTTTTATTTTCGTCAAAGGAAGTCTGCATTTTTATCAGAAACTACGTCCATTTGATGTGTCTCATCCTGTCTGCTTATCTTCTTCTTCTGCGTTCATCCGGAGTTTTTTTTTCCGGACGTGATTGCGTTGTGCCTGTTTACAGCAGAGCTGCGTTCTTGCGCCGTTAGGCCGACACATCCGACTTCTGCGGGCATTTGTTGACCGGGTTAACCTTCCCGGGTCTGCTTATTATATGTTTCACACGCATACGGCAGTATAGGTTTTATATAGCCCTTCAACGCTCTTTAATCAACTACAATTGACATTTTCTTTTACTTAATATGTTTTCCATCTTGCAAAAGGGTAGCTTTGTCATGGCGATTTTTGTTCTAATTACTACAAGGTGTCTTATATCACATGTTATGACAGTTCAAAGATCCACCAGACGCAAAATCAGTACTTGAGGCATTCCAATAAGGAAATTGCCGGCACTATAGACACTACTATCTCAATTAGGCAGTCATTATAAAGGCACCACATAATGTGAGAGAGCTGATCAACTAGCTAAGGAAGGTGCAACAGAAGAGCAACTTGATGTAACAGTCACATACCATCATAAGAAAAGAATAATCAACCGGCGAGAAAGGGGCAACACTGACACAAGATGATTACCATTTTATGCAGAGCACAATCAATTACGCAACCACACGTATACACAATTCAAAATTAGCAAGTCATTTATGTGCACATGTGGATGGGTGCCACAGGCGGCAGATCGCATACACTAATACTGGGCCGAATACCATATGTCTAGGCAAACCTTATATCCTAAAGAAATAAAAGGGCATATACACTTTATGGACCACTGGGTGAACTAAAAATACAAGTGACCGCAAATTTCGAACAAACGGAAGAAGAAAAAGAAGAAGAAGAAGAGGGGGAAGAAAAAGAAGAAGAAGAGGAAGAAGCAGTATCTCTGGAGGATAGCTTAGAACGTTGCTCAATCCATCTGTCAATCTATTTGCCTTTGTAGGTTAGTCACACAAAAGGTGGTTTTGATCGGTTCTATTGGAAACAATGTGGGTTTGTAGAAGGCAAGGGTACAGTAAATGCTGTGTAAATACTGAGAACAGTAATTGAACTTTCTGTAGAAGTAAACAAAGATCTACACCTTTGCTTTATTGACTATACAAAGGCTTTCGATAAAGTGAGACATGTCGACATGATAAGGATGCTTGAAGATCTACAAATTGATAGAAAAGAGCATAGACTTGTAAAAAAAAACATATACTGGAAACAACAAGCTGCCATAAGAATTGATAATGAAGTAGATCAATATCAATATCAGCCTATTAAGAGAGGTGTGAGACAGTGATGTGTAATGTCTCCAGATCTTTTTTCCCCTGTACAGTGAAAATATTTTCAGAAATATAAAGATGTGGAAGGAATCATCACTGGGGGACGATACATCAATAACATTGGATATGCAGATGATAGACAATGTACAGGACCTGCAACATTTAGTAGATGCGGTTGTTTCACACAGTGAACAACGAGGGTTAGAATTGAATTGTAAGAAGACAGATTATGATCGTCACTGGGAAGAAGGAAATACCACAAGGTAATATACAAGTAAATGGGCATATTCTTAGACAACTGCATCGGTACAGTTATTTCGGAACAATCATAACATCATATGAGAGATGCCTTGAAGAGTTTAGAACAAGAATTGCCATTGCGAAAGTAGCCTTTTGACTTTTGCAAGATGAAAAACATACTGACTAATAAAAAGGGGCTGCGTGGTCTCGAGGTATGGTGTCCGCATCGAGTGCTGGAGGTCCCGGGTTCATGCCCCGGTGAGGACCGGGATTTATTTCACGTGGACTTCTAGTAATAAAATTTATCCTGGTCTCTAGGTAGTGAGATCGGACGCCCGTGTGTACTATTGCGCACGTAAAAAATCCCTTGGCAGTTGGAAATAAAAAAAAGAGGTGCCTAACGGTGCTGCCCGGACAAAATTTAGAGTTAAAAATCTACCCAAATTATGTCAGGATCCTCGCCGGTGCTACGGAGTTCGTGCACCGAGCTGAGTTTCTCCAGACTCAGGTTTGAGTTAGGAGGAGAACGAAGCACTTATGGGTTACACCCGTGTGCCGTGATGTTGATCCATCGACTAAACTAAACTAAACTAAAAAGAATCCAATTGAAACGAGAAAAAAAGTGTTGATGTGCTACATGGAACCTATACTTTCGTATGGATGTGAAGTGTGGACAATGAGCAGACAAGCTGGAAAAACATCTGATGGCTATGGAAATGTGGTTTCTGAGGAAAATGCAAAGAATACCATGGACAGACAGAAAAACCAATGAACAAGTCCTTCAAGAAACAAATGAAGATCGTAAACTGATTAGAGACAGATGTAAACAGTCAAAATATTTTGGGCATATTATCAAAAGAAATAAATTGCATAACTTGGTGAAAACTGGCAAGATCGAAGGGAAGATACCAAGGGGAAGACCGAGAAATAAATATCTGGTAGACTTGGCCATGTGGCATGGTCGAGACAGAAACACGGAGCTGATCCACGACTCTGGTGATCGATAACTGCTGCCATGGGGTGCACAAAGGAGACACCAATGATATGCATGAGGCATATCCTGGCGCTACCAACAATAACGGATAGGCATAGGGTTCTTCAGGCCAAATGGTACCTGAGAGTTGCCGCAGATAGGGATCACCCGCTGCATGTAGCAATGGATATGGTCAAGGGTCATAGACTAAGACGAGGCAGGTCCTGAATGGCACAGGCGGAACTTTCCATACGTCAGGTGTGTTATCTAGAGACCATCAATCGTGAAAGAGAGTGGATTGAAGGTCCGGAAGACATCACGGACTGGCACAATGTAATAATAACACTGGGTCGTGAGTGAAGAGAATGGGCAGCGGGCCGCACTACGTTTGAAGTGCAACAGCTGATCCAGAGCAACACACATCAGGGTGACATAGTCATCTACACCGATGGGTCAGTGGTGAGAAACAGACGTAGTGGCTGGGGCTTTATTGCAAAGGCTAATGGACGAGTCTTGAAAAAGGAGAGTCTGGCATATGAGACTACGACCCCCCTCTGCCGTGCGTCCACCTTGACGAGGTAGAGGGGCTTCCGCGTTCCAATGACCCCAAGAGCTATGCCGACGGTAGCACAGCTACTGGTAGGGTCACCCATGTCGGACAGGTCAAGGGAGAGGGACCAGACGAAGTGACGCACAAACCTGCTGCCTTGTAGGTAGACTGGGGACAGTCAAAGGCTAGGGAAAGCACCCCAAAATATGCTTGTCGAAATCGGATGTACTGAGCCACAGGCTTGACAAAGCAGTGCAACGTAACTTTATCATTTCATGATGCCACAGATGAAAATTAATCGTTATGGTGCTAATCCCGTGAAGTCCCATCAGGCGGTGATAGTGCCGGGCCCCCTGCCTCGAGGGGGTCCACCCATGACTACTGGTGGTCACCTTCCCCTGTGCTGTGGAGTCAAGGCACAGAGGAGTAGGTTAAGAGCTATTGACCAAATACCAAGGACACTCAACATACTACAGTGGAATGCCGAAGGAGTTTATAACAAGAAAGAATCCCTGACACAGCGTCTTCATAAAGATAGAATAGATGTGGCATGCATTCAAGAGACACACCTCAACGCCAAGCACAAATTTTCAGTCAGGGGATATCAGGCCACACGTTTCGACCGCGAAGGACATAAAGGAGGAGTTCTAATACTTACACGAAATACAATACCTTGCAGCGAAGTATCTGTGATCTCTGACAACCAAACAGAAATTATAGGTGTTGATATAATGATAAAGGATGTGAAAATAAGAATTTACAATCTTTATAGCCCAGCAGATAAGGATCTTACACTCTCAAACATGAAAATAACTGACACAAATTGCATTATTGTCGGAGACTTTAATAGCCGTTCAGAAAGATGGGGATACCCAGATACTGACAAAAGAGGAGATGAAGTGGAGGACTGGGAAATAGACTCAAATCTCCATCTACTCAACAAAGCGGATGACACACCGAGCTTCTACTCCAGAAGATGGATTACCACTTCTACTCCAGACTTAGCTTTCTGCACAGGAGACATCCTCCACAAAATCGATCGCCATGTGCTGGACCAATTAGCAGGTAGTGACCACAGACCAATCAATCTTGTAATGAATATGGAGTATGTTCCACAGGAGCAAAAGCCCTTGCCCCGCTGGAATTACAAACGAGCAGATTGGGACAGATTTGCCACACTAACAGACAAATATTGTGAAAACATAAATACACGATATGGCAACATGAAGCAAATGGTGGAAAGTCTAAACAGAGCAATAATACAGGCAGCCACTGAGTCCATTCCAAGAGGAGCGAGGAAAAATTGCAAACCATACTGGACTGAAGAACTACAAAGTTTGGAGGACAAAGTTGAAGATGCCAGGAAGACAGCAGAGAGAGAACAAACAATTGAAGCGAATACCTCTCTCAAAGCCATCTCAGCAAAATATAAAAGAACAGTAAATCAAACAACAAGAGATCGTTGGAGGGAAAAAACAGAAAACCTGAATTTTGACAGGGATGGAAACAAACTATGGAAACTAGTGAAAGCCATGAACAATGAAGGACCTAGAAACAAACAAATAACAATTAAACATGGAAATGCCTTGCTTACAGGAAAAAAGGCTGCAAATGCACTAATGGAACACTATGCCAATGCAAACCACATTGATATTACAACTGAACAGAAGAAAGCAATCAAAGACAAACAGATACATCATAGAAATACAGAGACAGCAGCAGAATATATGATGGCAAATCTAACAATGGAAGAAATGGAACAGGCAATGAATACCCTAAAAAAGAAGAAATCACCAGGAAAGGATGGAATCACAAATGAAATGCTAATAGGACTAGCCACCAAGGCAAAGAAGAAACTACTAGCAGTCCTAAATAACAGCTGGAAGAGAGGAATAGTCCCACAGGCATGGAAGGAAGCTATACTAATACCAGTCCCAAAGAAAGGAAAAGACCTGGAAGAACCAAATGGCTATCGACCTATCAGTCTACTTAGCTGTGTAGGAAAATTAATGGAACGCATTATCAATGGCAGGCTAACATGGCATCTGGAAGAAAACAAACTCTTAACACCACACCAAGCAGGATTCAGAAAGTACAGATCCACTGAAGATCAAATAACCTATATAGCTCAGGAAATAGAGGATGCCTTCCAAGAGAAAAAGCACACACTAGCAATCTGGATAGATTTAGAAAAAGCATTTGATAAAGTATGGAAGGAAGGACTGAAAGTAAAACTGCAAAACATGCATGTTTGTGGAAAAATGTATAAATGGATCAGCCACTACCTTGAGAACAGAACTGCCAGGACAAAAGTACAAGGACAAACAAGCAAAATGATGCTGCTGGAGCAAGGTGTCCCCCAAGGAGGAGTTCTTTCACCAACATTATTCCTAGCATATATAAATGACATCACATAAAATTTTCCAGCCAGAGTACACACATCCTCCTTTGCAGATGACCTAGCCATATGGACATCTGAAGAATATATTAGCACAGCTAACAGCAGAATACAGCAAGCCTTATTAGCGCTAGAGGACTGGTCAAAATCATGGCTAGTGAAGATAAGTGAGGAGAAAACAACATGCACAGTGTTCTCCCTCTCAAATAAACCTCAGCAACCTAAGCTGGTATTGAATGGAAAAATATTGCGCCATGAAGAAAATCCAAACTATCTAGGAGTCACCTTTGATCGTCGCCTGACATGGAAGACACAGGTTGAGAAAAATCGAACAAGAGCAAGGCAGAGAATGGCAATCATGAAAAAGCTTGCTGGTACAACGTGGGGAGCAGATGAGAAAGTTCTCAAGAAGTTATATACTGGACGGGTGAGGCCAGTATTGGAATATGGCATTGCAGCTTGGGCAACAGCAGCTAAGTCAAACTTTAACAAAATAAGTAGAGTCCAAAACCAAGGAATGCGAATCATAACTGGAAGCCTGAAGACAACGCCTATTAATGAACTAGAAAAGATCACTTGTTTACAACCAATGCAGGATAGAAGAGATAGCAGAGCCCAGCAACAAGCAGGAAAATTTAGAAGATTGACAGACCACCCTATGTACAACAGATTTAATAGTTTTGGAAAGGGAAGGCTGAAGCGTAGCAACTTTGTAGAAACTGCAAAACGAAGGATTAGGGCAGATCCTATTCTTAACATATCAACAGTCAAGCCCATACACAATGCACACAAGTTCCCAGCTTGGCGACAGCAGCAACTGCCTGAGATGATAGAAAACATTCCTGGTATTGAGAAAAAGAACACTCAGCATGAAACCGAAAGAAGAGAAATAACCCTAAACTACATAAAAGAACATTACCAAAGCAGGAATTGGACCCATGCATATACAGATGGATCAGCCAAAAATTCAATAGAGAATGGAGGAGGAGGAGTTCTCCTAAATTTAAAAAATGGAGTGAAAAAAACACATTCAAAGGCAACTGGAAAATTTTCAAGTAACTTCAAAGCGGAGGTAGAGGCTCTGAAAACTGCAGCAGAAATGCTCCTGATGGAGGAAAATAAAGAGAAGCAAATAGCTATCTTCACAGATGCAAAGTCAGCTGTCTCAATACTGAAGAGCAATAACAGCACAGAACTAACTGACCTAAGAGCAGCACTCCATGGTCTATGCCAGAAATCCAAAAAAGTTGTAATACAGTGGATCCCATCACATTGCAGTATACCTGGAAACGAAGAGGCTGACAGACTGGCAAAAGAGGGCGGACGACTACCACAGCCTGACATAGACATAACCTATAATGAGGCAAAGAGGTTGATAAAAAGCACGTATAGAACCAAATGGGAATCAGAGCATCCAGGCCATCAGAAGGATGATGCATATTACAAACTCGACCGAAGAGAACAAGTAGCAATCTTCAGACTCCGCACAGGACATAACAGGCTGAAATACCACTTGTTCAATAAACTAAAGATAGGAGATACCGATGAATGTAATTGTAGAACTGGAAAAATGACAGCAAAACATTTGCTGCAGGATTGCCCAACGTATGCAGAACAGAGAAAGATATTTTGGCCCACACCTGCTTCATTTGAGGACAAGCTCTATGGAGATATCAACAAGCTCAAGTTGACCGCAGCTTACTTTAACTATATACATGTTGACATTTAAAGGTGCATGAAGACCCAGAGGCATGAAATGGAATATTGCTTGGATAGCAAATCCATTATGTGGAAAGTCCAAATCGAAAGCTCGCTGTGTGGGCTTCATAAAAGGTGGAAAAGTCTCCTAGTGGCACGAAATGGAATATTGCTTGGATAGCAAATCCATTACGTGGAAAGTCCGAATCAAAAGCCCATTGTGTGGGCTTCATAAAAGGTGGAAAAGTGTCCTAGTGGCATGAAATGGAATATTGCTTGGATAGCATATCCATTATGTGGAAAGTCCGAATCAGAAACCCACTGTGTGGGCTTCATAAAAGGTGGAAAAGTGTCCTAGTGGCACGAAATGGAATATTGCTTGGATAGCAAATCCATTACATGGAAAGTCCGAATCGAAAGCTCACTGTGTGGATGTCATCTGCAGACTGCATACTTCTGGTTTCCGGAAGAACAGCCTATGGTGAACGGAAGGCCCAATATACGGAAGTGAGGCTAAACAGCCATGTGCAGGACGTGACGATTCCTTGGGTGAGCCCAGTACCAGAGCGCTATGTATCGGCTCTGCAAGTATGGAAGCCTCCTTGGATGGCGGGGAATGCCCATGGTCTGCCCCTGCCTTCCCTTGAGGGCTGACCAGGATCTTTGGCTGTTCTATATGGACCAGCTGGGATGGGGGATAACACCACAACAGTGAGAGTCAAACGTCCTAAGAAACCCCCGGGAAGATTAACCCGGTCAACAAATGCCCGCAGAAGTCGGATGTGTCTGCCTAACGGCGCAAGAACGCAGCTCTGCTGTAAACAGGCACAACGCAATCACATCCGAAAAAAAAAACTCCGGATGAACGAAGAAGAAGAAGAAGAAGACTACGACCTCCAGCATGAGAATGGAGGTGGAGGCAGTAACAGCGGCATTCCGGTGGCTAGAGGAGACCACTGCAACACACATTGTATTCATTACGGATTCAAAGAGTATGCTTAGTAAGGTGGAGAAAGGAATGTTTCGTGTGGAATGGCTCTTGTCGCTTCAGAGGTCACGGATTGTGAGAACTGTATGGATATTTTGCCCTGGCCATGCGGGGGTACGGGGGAATGAACAGGCTGATAGGCTAGCAGGGAATGCACCTCTTGGTGGTAGTTTGCCTATGGGCAAGGGGGAGGTGGTCTTGCGCTTGTGGGACCAGGTGGAGAAGGCAGAAGAACAGACTGATAACCCATATGTGGAAAGAATGAGATTGAGGGCGATCGGCAGGGGTTCTGGAAGAATCTCAAAACTGAGAGGGAAGACCAGGAGAACTTTTGATCAGATAGCGGTGGGAACGATTAGTAGTATGACTCTTCGCTGGCTGTTGAACGAGGGGACGGAGCACGTGTGGGAATGCCCTGAGTGCAGTGATGTCGGTTCTTAACTCAATTCAACTCAACTTTGGTGATCGAGTGAAATGGCGAAACATGACCGCCCACGCTTATCGACATGGCACATGGTGGATGGATGGATTGGGAACACTTTGGGGCCAAAAGCTTTTTTGATACCATCAAGCTTCTGCTTAATATTGCCTGTCTGTATCAATATTTGTATTTTTTCACTAATGTGGAGCAAAACTCAATCGCATAGCGAGCACTTTGACTATTCCTCGGGTAGACCTGAGAATGTGCAGGAGTGCTTCACTTGGTGAGGGTGTCTATTCGGTCCTAGCTGAACGATTGTCTTCGAAGGGACCTCTCGTCGTACATGGCGTCCCAACCAATCGTCAGACTGCTGTTTTCTTTCCAATTAAAATGCAAGGATATCATTAAAATGCATACTATGAATCTTGTCTAACGAATGATAGTAACGGTAATAATTTAAAACTGGAGAAAGAGATGGTTGGTTAAGAGAGACAGAGTTAGATAGACAGACAAACAGATAATCGACTAAGGTTCGGACGGACAGACAGACAGATAGCTAGATAGATAGCTAGATTAGCAGATAGATAGATAGATAGATAGATAGATAGATAGATAGATAGATAGATAGATAGATAGATAGATAGATAGATAGATAGACGGACAAATAGATAGACTGACAGGTAGATAGTGACAAAATCAACATGAATCATACTGGTGCAGAAAATAAATCTTCCGTATTTCATGGAAATAAAAACAATCAAATACAGACTTCTTACAAACCTTTGAGAACAAAATTTTAAGACGCATCTTTGGACCCATTAGGGATACACATAGTGGAGAGTGGAAAAGAAGAAGTAACAAAGACATTTATGATCTATTTAAGTCCCCGCTAATCACTGGTATCATGAAGGCTAATAGACTACAATGGCTGGGGCATATAGAAAGAATGGAAGATAATAGGGAAACAAAACTCGCTTACACTCAGGAAATAAATGACTGTAGACCCCGAGGTAGACCAAGAAGACGGTGGAGAGATAATACACGTACAGACCTACAAGCACTTGGAATCAACGACTGGCAAGAGAAGGTCCACCAGAGAGACGAATGGAGACGGATTGTATTTGCAGCAAAGAACCTCAATGGTTCGGAACGCTGAAGAAGAAGAAGAAGAAACACAGACTTCTAGAAAAATTGGGAATGAAAAGAAAGTTGATGAAAGAAATAAATAAGACGCAAGTGAAATGTTCCGGCGACGTTAAATAAAAGACATAACGCTCATGAAAACCATACAGGGGGTAAGGGGTAGACAAACAATACAAGTGGAAAGATAGCGTCAAGATTGTATTAACTCCACCGCGGAGCAAGCATGACAGAAGTTTCTCCGATCGTCAGAAGGGTCCCCTCCCACGAATGTTTTCAGTCTTGTTTAACTTCTTGACATCCGCCAGGCACAGCCCCACCTGTCATTGAAATTACATAATAAACCACAACTATCGGCAATTGTAACAAAATCCTGAAAATATGCCAGAATTGGCCATGCAATGTTGAGTATGCATCGTTGGAAAAATCAGCATTTTCATAAAGTACATAAATATATACATATCATACATTGTTTCTTGGTCAATTTCTACAAATACTTCAAATAGAAGACAGCTTCTTTTGGAGTACAGAGAGTCAAGGATCACAATTAGTAGGAACACTGTTGACTTAGTCTTAAGACGAAAAATAACTGGCCAGCCGACCACAGCGATGAGTCAGACGCATGTTAAATCTATATTCTGAAAGTTATTTGTTGAGTGTCAGCTCTTACTTATATAATAGTAAATAACTGACATAACGGAGACGTGAACTGTTAAACATTTTACATAACATAGTGCATGAAAATAATGATTCCAAGAACAAGTATCGACGAAGCAAACCGACATTTGCAGCAACTGCACAAACGTGTTCACGATCTGGAAATTACTGTCCAGGATCAACGCGAGGCTCTGATAAACAAGGATAAGCAGCTTCATCATCGACTATTAGAAGTTGCTTCTGTTAAAGAAAAAGAAATCGAAGGACTGGCTAATAAATTGTTGGCCTCGGAACGTACGGTTTCAGTGTTGCAAGAAGAACTTGAACGTAAAAATCAACAGATCTTAGCCCTGCAGCATAGTCACTCAAGACTGAGAAGACTTCTGAACTTCAAAGATGACATTCAGGATTTACTCAAGACAATAGAAGACGCGGAAGAAAATTTAGTGATGGATGAGGGTGATACTGATGGCCTTCTTTCGTTTTATCAGCGTTCACGCGAAGCTGGTGGGAATTATAGTGGTAATCTAGCTGGGAAAAAGATGCGAAAGAAGAAGGTGTTACGTAACGAAAACCCCATTCCACTGGAAAATGGAACTCAAAGTGACATTGAAATTCCACCAAGTCTCGGAGGAAAGGAATTCTACTTGTGAAGTAGTTCATTATTCTCAAGCCGTTATAAATGCATTAACATCCCTCTAAATATATGTTGAATTAGCTTTTCTAATAAAATTTACCTTTATTCTGCTAATGCTAATGTGAATTAATGTCACTCTTTACGTGGACAGTGCCTCCCTCCACCTCTCTCTTTCTGTCCCAATCTGCCAGTCTATATTATATCATCATATTATATTATAATTAATATGTGCTTCAAAATGTCACTCTCATCATGGCCTGTTTTAAAGATTCTCTGTCTTTTGTCAGTACCCCTGCCTGTTGAACTTTCATGCCCAGGATATCTTGAATGGTCTGTGTCCATCTTTGTGCTGGTCCACGCATGTCTCTTCGTCCAGGAACTAACCATGCCTCACTGTTCTTTCCAAGCCACTGGGACATTTAACATGGCTAAAGTATTTCAGAGTCTGAGACTTGATCCCATTTATGTCATGCTTTCTTTAATGTTTAGATCTTGTAGAATGTCAATATTTTACTTTGTCTTGGCCCATGGTATACTATTAATTCTGTTACATTAAAGTTAAAATATCCAGATGTTCATCTTTAGTTATTGAAAAATGATCTATGACTCACAATCTGCATGCTGGCCCTGGAAAGACGCACATTCTCAAACTATTTACTTTAATTGTTTGCTGGCATTTATGTATATAACATTGGTGGCCAAACCTTAACTGCAAAGGCACATATGATGAACATCATATGTTTAAGTGCTGATAGACAAGAAAAACGAATTTGTCAATCTTATTTTATACTCCTATGAAATTACCTTTTTTTTGTGTCTATATAAATATGTCAAAATAGCATAGACTTGCTAGATTTTCAGGTGTATTCGTAGTCACCTGTGGTTTGAAATTGCATCATTCTTTGGCATAGGTCAAAGGAGATTTTCTGTTTGTGTGGCATCATAATGCAGGTTACATTTTTATTTAGTGATGACAGTTAATGTGCTAGTAGTTTATTATTTGCCTCTAATGATATTACATACATGGTAATGTTTCTTACATGGTTAGTATTCATTGAAGGTTTTTAAAGAAACAAATTCCATTTTATTGTCATATTCTTTATGTTGATGAATAAATATTTATGTATGCTTGCATGTTTCCAATTGTTTAGAAAATTATTATCCTGCTTTTGTGATATTTTCAACATATACGCGGAACCTGGTTTTTTTTTTTTTTGTGTGGGTTGGTTTTGTTTAGACTGTTCCAAAATTATTTGCTGATGTGCATGTGAGAGTGTACCTCGACACCGCAAGGTACAAGAGGAACATGATATGAGATGAGATGTGCATGTGAGATTCAAATGCAGAGTAACGTGTCACCTCATAAAATTAAATAATGTTTCAAGTCACCAGTATGGTCATTTGGAGGGAATAGTGATACTGACTGTCAAATAATCTGTTGTGAATACCAATACTCAAACTACCGGCATATTTCTGCTTCTGTCTGACAAGGTGTAAAGGACCAATCATCATTATATTAATTAATGTCAAGGCATTGTTTTGACAATTTTTGTAAAGGATATTCCATTTGCAGTTTATGTATTTTGTTAAAACAATCATGTTTTGAAGATTATCTTTGCATGGTTCCTAAAGTGGTTTGCACCATCCTCTGCAGACAGTGCAAATATATAGAAGACAGTGAGATGTTGAATTTGCTTAATATCAAGGAAGATACTAGGGGAATTAAGGGATACAAGCTTAAATAAGTTTGAGAAGCATTGATTTGTACTATCAGAAAGGGAAAAATAGTGGGTAGGAGCGCCTTTGTCAATATGGGGCCTATAAAAGAAGCCAAGAATAGTAGCACTGTAACATACCATGCATGTCAGAAAAGGCAATTAAAGAAGGTTGGCTGAGACTGAATACCTCATCCTGTAGACAACTTTAGCTGGAAAATCTAACAAATATGAACAAGTCAACAGAGGGCTTGGCATGAGTTGGTTGAGGGCCTGTACACCATTGAGAGATGAAAGCAAAAGAAGTGTTTAGGAGACAAAGGGATGATAACCTGACTAAGTTTGAGAACTATGAATTTATACCATGAACAACAGAATCTTGTAAAATTTTTCATTATGGTGCATACATGTTTTTACTTTATTTTACCAAACATACATTTAGTTATGACCTTGATGAAAAATTCTTTAACAATGACATTACCAATATTAATGAATTCTTATCTTACACCATGACTTTCTGTAACAAAACCAATATTGATGAATTCTTATCTTACACCATGACTTTCTATAACAAAACCAATATTGATGAATTCTTATCTTACACCATGACTTTCTGTAACAAAACCAATATTCATGAATTCTTATCTTACAACATGACTTTAGTAACAAAACCAATATTGATGAATTCTTATCTTACACCATGACTTTCTGTAACAAAACCAAACTTGATGAATTCTTATCTTACACCATGACTTTCTGTAACAAAACCAATATTGATGAATTCTTATCTTACACCATGACTTTCTGTAACAAAACCAAAATTTAAACACAGAAGCCACAAACAATATGTTGCATGATTTATTGCCTGGCGTGTTTTTTCTGCGGCTCATCAGTTGCATGCCGGCTTCCTGGCCTAGAGGTTAGCAATTTTTCTCCGTAATCTTGTATACTCTCGTAAGTAACGTGATGACGGTGAGAATCAGCAGTGGTTCGAATCGTGTCGGTAACTTGCGGGGTATGTGAGCCGGTTGCTCAGAAAGCAATGACAAACTACTGAGCGTAATCTTGCCAAGAAATCAACAATTAACTGAAAGATGCTGATGTTGACAGCAATGTCCTGTAAAGGATATGCAAACATTTATTTATCTCATCAGGTGCATACTGTAGAGTTATATATCATATGAAGTGAATAAATGAATACTTCATATAATATATAACTCTGCAGTATGCACCTGACGAGATGAAGCAAAATATGCCAGACAATAAATCATGCAACATATTGTTTGTGGCTTATGTGTCTAAATTCACTAAAGGAATACATTGTTGTAAAGCCAAAATTATTTTATTCATGTAAGTATTTGCTAACCAATACACAGTTATTTGCTTCATATACAGTAAGTTACATGTCCGCTACCATTAATTCCAGTTAGCTTTGAATGTGTGAAGACATGCTATAAATATCTGATTATCGAATACTGAAATGGAAGTCATTATGATGTCAGTCATGTTTGAGGGGGGATCTTTGAGTTATAGCTGGAGTCCCATGTCAGATTATTCACTTTGAATGTCCGAAATAATATTGCCAAAGTGGGTTGGCTGCTGCCGAGCTAATAGTGGAGACTAAATCAACACAAAATATCTCTAGGGATCTTGACGAAAGGGGGAAAAATAACACATACAGGTGTACATTTCATTTGAAGACTTTATCAACGGGTAAGAAAAGAAAAATCTGAAATGTTTCCAAGGCAGTTGCCAATTTTACACCTACTCTTTACGTTGCTACGTAGATGAATGGGGGAAAATATGGCAGGAGAAGAAAATAAATAAGTATGATAAAAACTGGGATTGAAAATAACATAAGTGAATAAGAACAATAACAAAAGAAATGTAATAAGTTTATATAAATGCACCAAGGTGTAGGACAGAGGGTGTTAGAGACTCATTAAACCTACCTTGAAGGTGGAAATGCCATTTGATGATAGCTCTATGATTTTCAACTGCCGAGGTGTCTGGATACTCTTGTGCTATTTTTTCGCCTCTGTCTGAGAAAGCTATACAGACATCTGATTCACAACTCCAGGATCATATGGGGGCATAGCTTCCTTGGTTCCTTATTTTGTTCAAATTGCCCCAACTGGAGTTAGACATGCCATCCTTCAAGTTAGAAGCAGTTGCCATATCTGCAAGTTTCTCCTCCCCTATTAGCTAAAGCAGTGGTTCTCAACCTTTTTTGGCCCATGCACCCCTTCACCATATGTTCAGAATGTCATCCCCCCCCCCCCCCCCCCCATTTCGTATTTCCTCCCTATATATCCCCCCGCCCCTGCACAGTATACGTAAAAATGGAAGCTAAATTTAATAACACATTCTAGAACAAGTCTAGACGTCTACATAAAACATGATTTGTGGGTCTACTTACATTATAAAACAAATTCAGAAGGGTGAGAAGTACAGAATCATAAAGTATGGAGGGAAAAACAATATTAAGTAATCTATTCTTGTATTAAATTAACACGATCTTGGAATAATCTTAATTTGGTAATCATGCTTCTTCACATCTTGTGATCTCCAATAGCATGTATCATTTCATGAGCTGTTAGCCTTCTGTGCCACGACACAAGGCTGTCTAGAATTTTCTCTCACTGTCTTTCTCTGTCTCTCTCTCCACAAATCTTTCTATTTGTCACAATATGTTCTACTCTTTGTCTTCACATAATATGGTCAACAAATGATGACTGCCTTTCTGATGTTTGTGATAGGTTGCTTAGTGTGAGATAGATACTTGAATGACTTGTCCACTTGTCATAATTAGAACCAGAACACAGCTGATCCAAGGCTGGGGATCAAGTGAGATGGCTAACCATGATCCCCACAATTATCATTGTGACACATGATGATGATGGTTTAGCAGTAAGTGCAATGGCTCACTGAAATGCTTTGACTATATTCGTTAAACATGTGTGTCAGTGTTTATTACCCCTGTTGATCATATCTAATTATTTGTAACTGAAACTGATGTCTGTGACTTGAAATGACAATGTTGTGAAGTCTGCAGAAGTTTTCTCCTTATCACATTTTGTTCTCCTTTCTCCCATGTTTGGCTGTTTTTATTGAATGGTTCATTCACACAATATGATTGTCTTCTCCCAGATATGATCATTTATGTTATGCTTCTTTACCTTCCTCTTCCTCTTCTTCCCTTTATTCCCCAATGGATCACCATTACACACTTTGTTTGGTTAGATTTTGCACCTAAAGTTTTCTGTGGGATGGAATAGCCAGTTCTTTAGCTTCCCTCCTTAGCCATCTCATGCATGTTAGGCTACAATGTTGCTATTCTTTGCTCCCCTACAATGTTTTTTCCCTATGTGAATGTAACATGCAACAATTGATGAATGAAAGATAAGTGATTGGAAAGGCCGAATGTAAGACGAGCCTGTGTACCCAATTTGTGACCCTTTGAAAATAAAGTTTGTTTGTTCGTGCGTTCGTTCCCCACAGGGCCTTGGTAACACACAGGCATAAGTCATGCTTCACCATCCATCATTTGTAGAGTGCTTGGTGTGTTGATTTTCTTTCATATTAGACTATCATTTATACTGTCAGCTGTCTAGCTGTGATCATTTTTGGCCATCTTCTCTCATGTTTGATCACTTATACTGTGATTGTTTTGTCCATCTTATTGTATGCATGACCATATTTTATATAGTGATTGTCGTATCTGTGTTTTCCCATTATTAACCATCTTCTCTCATTTTTACATGGTAATTGTTATGCCCTTTGTCCTTTTGTTTTTTCCATTGTTATCACCCTTCCCCCATTTTTTCCCCCACATTGTTTTTATCAGTGGTGATTAATTTCATATTCTCTAATATGTGATGATCTTTTATATATTCAGTTATGTTCATGTTAGCAAATGTAATCAACTTATTTTGCTTACAGTTGAGACCAATTTGATTTTGTAACCAAATACTTTACTGCCTTACATCATAATATTCATGATTTGTGAGTACAGTGAGTTGTATGAGGTCTGTTTAAGCCGCATCAATCTTTTGGTCAGGAAAAAGTTACACAGCCGAAGGTCTGAAACTCTAATCCCCTTCAAAGTACTCTCATTGGGACTGTACATCCTTCCCCCAGCAGTCCCACCATTGTTGAAAGTATTTAAGGAAGGCCTCTTTTGGAATGGAGTACAGTATGGCCATCATGTTCTGCATAATGTCTTCTTGTGACTCAAAGTGGGTCCCTTTCAGCGCAAGTTTCAGTTTAGGGATCAGCCAAAAATCGCTGTTTGGAAGAGTACGAAGCCTGATGAACAAGAGAAGTGCCGTTGTTGGTCAAGAAAGGCTGCCTCCATGATGCTGTGTGACGTAAATGAAGAGATCTGTGAGTAACGAGAACTTAACAGCTCCATCATGACAACACATCCGCCCATTCTTTGCATTTGGTTCAGACTTTCTTATCCCAACACAATATTCCACTGGTTCATCAGGCTCTCCAGTCTCCCACCATGGCTCCTGGTGATCTTTGGCTGTCTCCCAAGCTGAACATTGCAGCTGAAAGGGATCCAGTTTGAGTTATGAGAAGACATTAGACAGAATGCGATAGCCTTCTGTACTCCAGAGAGGCCTTCCTGAATTGCTCTGGAAAAAGTATGTACAGTCCTAAGGAGAGGACTATATAGGGAATTAGGGTTTTAGGATTCCAGGTCTGATTGTATTTCTCTAGGCCAAGGGTTTGATACTTTTCTAACAGATCTTGTATTTATATAAAAGTGCTTTCTGAAAGAAATATGATAAATTTTGTGTTGTGACAGGCACAGGTATGCCATGAATAATTAATTATAATATGAGGGTTTGCATTTCCAGATATGATTTGTGAGTGCTAATCAACAAGTTAATGAATTAATTTATTAAAGTTATGAAATGAATCAACATTGGTAAAGTATGTCTGCTTTTAATGTGACAAGAAGAAATGTGTGCTTTTTTGTATTGAATTAATTTTGTTCTATTGCATTTGCATCATTCCATAATTTGTTTATTTTCCTGACAAAATTGTCTAATCCTGTATTCCATGATCACTGCTGCAATATTTTAATTATATTTTTCCTTTTAAGTATGTTTTATTTAATCAGAATTGTTTACAAAACCATTTCAAAATAATTTATTTCCTCTGCTTGTGTGTGTATGTGTTTCTTCTCCTTTCACTCTATTTTTTTCCCTATTGGGTACAAGCTCTAAACCAACAACAAACTCCAAGATGCCCCATCTCCTGCCATCCCATAAACCCCATCCATGCCGCCCCACACCATCTATCTCCCTCTCCAGTTCCCCTCTTGGTGTGCCTCCAGTCCTCCCTTCATTTCACCTGCCCTGGGGAATTCACACAAAGGACCCCTCATCAAATGCAGCATTCCATCCTCTCCATAGGCATTCATCTAGCTCTCTGGATAAGCTCCACATAGGCAGCTCAGTCACACTTTTCCAGCCCCCTTCACTCTGCACAGACACCAATCAGTCTGTCAGCACATGTTCCAGTCACTTGTTATGCTTCTGATCCACAGAGCAGCACTGATCCAAAACCTAATTAAACATTCCAAGTTAAGTGCCATAAAAACCCCCAGCTCCTGTATTTCCATCCCAGTATCTCCATCAGTTCCCCTATCCCCACCCACACTGCCACCTAATTAGGAGAAGCCCAACTAAGGGAAATCAAGCCATCATTTTCCCAGGTCTATTTTCATTATCTCTATCTTTTCCCCATGAATTCCCAGACCCAATTGTTACAATCTCCCATCCATTCTGTCCTGCCCATCCTGCATCCAGGCAGGCTATGATAATCCTGCGCTCTATGTCTCCACTTACTGCCCCTATAAAGTCAATGATTCTCTGTGGAATTCCACAGTCTTACCAATCTCCAAGGATATTCCCCGCCAAAGTCCCCTTCACAGTCCACAAATCCAATACAAGTGGTGAGTTCAGTTCAATTCTTTGCTCTGCCGTCTTTTTATTTCCTATATTTTTGTAAAATAAGCTTTCTTTAGCACTTAGTACCATTGTTGGTGTTAGTTAGGAAAGTTTTAATAATTGTTGTATTAGTGCCATTTTAAAATTTGAAACAAGGCCTCTGTGAATACATTATTGTATTTTCTTCTGTGTGCAAAAACATGTAAGATTAAAACTAAAGTTTCTAAAATATTTATTACTGAGCAGAATACTATTTTAATGCATTAAAAATATGTTAAATAAATAATTTGTTTCATCGTTAATATGTCAGATGGATTTATGTAAACATCCTTGCTCAGCATTTGTAGTGCAATATGAGTGTACTGTTTTCTTGCCCATAATTCAGTTTTATTTAAACAATAAATGTGATAGCTGGAACAGTGAATTTTAGATTGTTTGTTACTTTTGTATATGTTTGTTTTCAACTAGACTGTTGAACTGTTAGTTCCTTTGGTTAATACCTGGTGTTATCATCTAAGTTTGTTGTGTGGCTTTTCTGACATTCGACAAACTGTAAGAGAAGTCACTAGCATCAGTGTATTTTAAAATTTTACAGAACCCTTCCAGCCCATTCTGAACACCTGCATGGATGATGTTTGGCCCTTAAAGAAAAGCAGAACAGCATATCGGCATTCTCAACCACACAAGAAAGTTTCCACTGTTAGAGAGTTAGTTGCATATCTTTTACAGGACGTCGCAGTGAACCCCAGCATTTTGTCTTTCATAATTTCTTGGCAAGTTCAGTAGTTTGACATTGCTTTCTGAACGATTGGCTTTGTATGGAAAACCAGTGCAAGGCGGGTTAACTTCCAAATCGCCTGCAGCTGTGTTTCGAATGAGCTGTGTAGGATTACAAATTGCATCCAAATTGCTTCACCAGTATCACTTCCACTATTAAAGTCAATGCATTAAACTGGATCTGGACTCAATTTCTCACATTCTACACATGGTAGCTTGCTTGACTTGTAAGATGGGCCTTCTGGATTTGATATCTCCAAGCTAATATTGGCCTTGTGGCAATAACATTACATTTGGAAGTGCAGGTGGATCCCCTTTGTGTTGGCCAAGCAGCTCAGAGCAAATATGCTATTTGTCCCTAGGATCAGAGTCATAGTGACTCTGAGCTTGAGTGTCACAAAGGGCTGCATGGTCTTTGTTCTAAACAAAATTAATTCTAAATAGAAACAAATATGGCATGTTTTCAGTTGGATAAGTGTCATTGGTACCTAGCCAACATGGCGATAGGCAGGCAGACCAGTAACACTTTGGAGAACTGTCTCTGGACATGGTTTATGTAAAAAATTGTGTTTCTTATCTCAGTCCCAGGCTGTACTACTATTTTTTATTTTCTCTTCATTGCTCTCATTTTTTCATCTTTTGATTCTTCCCACCCCTTCCTGATGCCTTAATGTAGTCACCGGAGGGTTTTCTCCGTGACTGTATGTTGTGTTTTGTGTATGTATTTGTTTGCTGATGAAGGCTAGTCGCTGCAGTATCCTGTAGGTTTCGTAATTCTGTTCTGTAAAGCTGCATTACTTGTGCTATTTTATTTTTATATTGTTTACATTTCCACAGCTCCGCCAAATTTTATTCATATTGTACAAGGCATTAGAAAGCGTATCGCAACTACTCATAATTGTTTGGAGAAAAAAAAAGGTAAAATAATAATCGATTAAGAGAAGGCAATTGAAAGATGGATAGAGTAATAAAAGAGTTATGTGACGGCGATAGTATTACACTATTAGTAGATCAGAAATAAACACCCACGACCAATGTGAGACCACCAATACTGAACTCCGAAGCAGAAGATGCTATACGAGGAAAGGTAAATCCCCGGGGCCAGATAATACCATTCCATGGTGATTCAAACTGTTAGTGAATTAAGTATGTTAGTGATAACATTGTCGAATGACAACAGTTGATGTGTACCTCACGATCAGCTTAAATATATTTGCTCTAGCAACCTGGAAAAATATACATTTCTCAAAATGGGATTTTGGGAAGTTAAAAACCAAGAAAGTATACTTGGCGGAAGCCTGGACATTGAACAAGAACATAGAAAGTCGAATAGATGCCATGGCGATGTGGATATACAGAAGAATATGTTGTATTTCATGGAAACAGAAACAATCAAATACAGAGGTTCTAAAAAAAAAAAAAAAACTGGGAATGAAAAGAGAATTGATGAAAGAAATAAAAAAAAGAGGCAAGTGAAATATTTCGGCCACGTTTAAAAGACATACCACTCTTATAAAAACCATACTGGAAGGCAAGATTGAGGGCAATAGGTAGACAACGATACAAGTGGGAAGATAACATCAAGAGATGGACGAACATCAATCTGACAGAATATACAGTCAAGGTGAGAGACAGTGTTGGAGATCCATTGCAGCCAACCTTCATTGTGGAGACGGCACCTGATTGATGATATTAATAGAGAAAAACAGACTCAAGAACCTAGGACTTACCTTTGATAAAAGCCTGTCCTTCAAGGATCATATGCGGGTGGTAGACGAAAGTGACCAAGAAAGGACTCAGTGCTCTGAACGTGATGGTGATGGCAGTGGCGGACATGGCGCAGAGAATGTTTATCACATTTACAAGCATTTTATCATACCATTGATTGGGTATAGACTGGGAATGATCACAATACCTTATAGCCAGCTGGTGAAGCCAGAACACATACACAGTGAGGCCAAGTGAACCATTCTTGGCCGTATAAGGACTACACCTATTATATGTATGCGATGCACACTGGGAATACTCATAATATCATATAGTCAGCGGGTGAAACCAGAACTCACACAAAATGAGGCCATGCGAACCATTCTTGACTAATGGAGACACTTGTTATATGTATGCAACATATAATACTGGCCTTGCCATCCATACATGTAAGGTGCTCCAGGCCAAGATGTACCGCTAGATGACATCAGACATTGAACATTTTCTGCACGAAGCTTTAAGTGATACCATGGGACATAGGCTGAAGAGAGACAGGTCTTGGATGACACACGTTGAAGAGACAGTCATTCAGGTGTGTGGAATGAGCAGGACAGCGCGAGGAAAATAATGGGTTATCGTGTCCACAGTGTTATAGTTAATTGGGCCAAGGGTGCAGAGAATGTTACAGAAGTGTCTGTGTAACAGCTAACAGAAAGAAGGTAACTCACATCTTATCGATGTAATTTTATATACTGATAAATATGTGTGGTTTTATTGCAAAACGAAATGACAATTCTTTAAAAAGAATTTATGTCTGTTGTTACTACATCTAGCATGAGAATTGAAGGTGCAGCTGTGATATTTCTTTCAGTGTGCATGTTTATTTCCTCTACACAATTTTATTCAATTTTTCAATAATTTTGTAAATGTGGGGACTTCAATGCCAGAGGCAGTCAGTGGGAGAATAGTATCACCAATGGACAGGGAGAAGATGTGGAGGACGCTCTGACATCTGCTGCCATAGTCTTTCTGAATGATGGGAAGGTCACTAGAATGGCCACTCGACCAGGTGATTCTGACAGCGTCATTGACTTGGCCCTGGTGTCACCCACCATCGCACCAAGGTGCCAGTGGGGCACACTGGGATACCACGACAGTGACCACTACCCTTGTGTCATCCTGATCGAGAAAGACAGGGCCAGGAGTCAAGGAAACAAGACAAATGCCTTCCCGTATGACAACACTGGTCAAGACGCCATAAGCAAGATCAGAATAAGAAAACTATCTTCCTCCCGCAGGAGACAAGAAAGATGGTTGCAACCACCATGGTGGAATGGAGAGGTCGAGAAGGCGTGGCTGGGAAAGAGGCAGGCTGTCAAAGACTGGCAAAAAGCCAGAAAGGCTAACATGCCACAGGGTGAGTTGGTGAACATGAAGAATGAGGTCCATATGGCGATGACTTTATTCAAATCCTGCGCCAAACAGATCAAGGCCAAGAAATGGGACGAGTTCTGCATGCAGGTGTGCTCCGAGCGATCTCTTACGACATTCTGGCGCCTTCATAAGAGCATGAACGATGCTGCACAACGTAGGGGAATTCCAGACTTTCAAGGCACAGACCTCACATGGAAAAAGTCGGATGCGGACAAAGGTAAGGCCCATCTTGCCCGCTACATAGAGCAGACTGACCAGAAAGACGAGCCCACCAGCTGAGATAATACGTGCGATGCTCAAAAAATCACCTAACACCGCCCCAGGCCCAGACGGCATCCGATATGGTGACCTACTGGCGATGTCAGATGATGACATGGAAGAATTGGCCAGAGCATTCAACACCATTATCCAAAGGGGTCAGATCAAAGAGGAATGGCTAAACAGCTACTTGCTGCCACTGTCAAAACCGAACATTGACCATTCCAAGATAAGCGGCTACAGAATCATAACGACGCAGAACACTGCTGGCAAGCTACTGGAGAAAATTGTAGCACACAGACTTGCTTGTGACTTGGAACAACTCGGCTGCTTCCCGAGCACACTTGGAGGATACAGGCGTAAGAAAGAGTCATGGCTGAATGCTGCACTCTTTGCTCAAGATGTTTACGAAGGATTTCAGGTCAGAGAAGAGACATGTGCGGCCGCCATAGACTTAGAGGACGCATACAATAAAGTATCCTTCGAGCACTTGATGCAAACCCTCCTCAGACTGAAAGTGTATGTACCCTCACCTTATACAATGGATAGCTGCAGTCCTGCTCCAAAGGAAGGTGGTGCTAAGATGTGGGAATTTGTCTTCTGAGCCGATAACGATATGTCCAGGATTGCCGCAGGGTTCACCACTGTCACCAGTACTATTCAACGTGTATACAGTGCCGATCACTGAACAACAGTTGGACGGGAGGGCTAAGACTGTCATTTGCTGAAGACATTCTCGTGTCTCGACAGGGTCGAGATAGACAGACGGTTGCCAATGATATGCAGGGCGAACTAGATCTTTCCTCATGGTGTGCTGATGCCGATGCCCTTGTCAACCTTGCAAAGGCATCGGTTACATGGTTCTCACTAAACAACCATACTGTGAACATAGACCTGCCGGCAGTGAGAATGGATGGGAGCATTTTGAGTAGAACCCAGTCGATGACATATCTTGGCGTGAGGCTTGATCGTAATCTGTCATTCAAAGATCATGTCGATTATGTCATAACGAAAGCTCGAAAAGGTTTGTCAGCAATGAGAGTCATGGCAACTGCCATTATCGAGCAAAGACTGCTAATACTTCTGTTCCAAGGACTCGTGCTTTCACCCATCGAATATGCCCTGGCCATCCTTACTATCAGCCCTACACAGATTGGAAGACTTGAAAAGGTAAACAACGAAGCCATGCCCATCATTTTGGGCTGCACGAGAGACACCAGCTGTGTAGCGATGAGATACCTCCTTGACTTCCTGACAATGAACCACAGGATCAAGATCTGAAGAGCTCGTGCATGCTTAAAAATAAGTGCAGATGAGCGGCACTCTCTGCATGAAGATATATTCAGAGGAAAGGGTGACAGGCTAAAAAGGGGCAAATCATGGATGGGTCGGGGGAAGATGTCGTCAGACAGGTCTGCAGTCTTATCAATATCAACCCCGGCAAGGAATGGGTGCCGGTGCCTCCAGCTTTTAAGTGCATCTTCTCCTGCATTATCACACTCGGCAGACGGTGCAGAGAGCAGAACCCTGCCGCAGTCAATGCAGAGGTAAACGCGCTCATCTATGAACACTCAGATAGCCCCGAAGTGCTCATTTATACAGATAGATCTGTTGTCAAGCAGCAGAGAAGTGCGTGGGCATTTACAGCCCATTCATCGGCCGAACCGTTCAAAAATCTAGTGGTGCCCACTCTATGACCACGAGCAGCATGATTATGGAGGTTATGGCAGTAACACGGGCTTTCATATGGCTAGAATCACAGCATTATACCAACTTGTGTGTACTAAGTGACTCAATGATCATGATTCGGAAGGTCGAGGCTGGATCTGTACGTAGTCAGTGGACTGATTCGCTGCGGAAGTCTGTTGTCTGTAAAGTCACCTTCATCTTCGTCCCGGGACATGCGACAGTCGAGGGAAATGAACGAGCTGATAAACTGGCTGCCTTCTCACCCCCTGCAGATGGCCAGCCCATGGATCGTGCCGATGTTATTAACGTCCTTAAAGATATGTCGAGAACAGAGGACTTTGACGTCAGTGAATCCACAACGCTGTCCAGGATGAGAGACTTGAGAGTAAGAATTGGCACGGCCAGACACGAGAGGTACATCGGGAAAACGAGGTGCCTCGTTAACCAACACAGAACTGGCACTATTAGCCACCGAACGCTGATGCATATGCAACACCAATAGTACCGGTAGAAATCTGATTATATGTCCGTATCGCCTTTCCTCTGAGCGCCGAGCGTCGGCCAGATCCCCTCGTCACTCCTCGCTGCCTCATTCTTGCCAGACCATGATGATCCATCTGCTCCTCCGAGGTGTACACGTGCTCCCACAAGGCCGCAACCACGTCTGCCTTGTCATACATCAACACTCCACCAAGTTTTGCAGAGCCAGCCAATCTGTCCTCCTGTTCATTCCCTAGCACATCGACAAGCCCCGGAGAAAAGACCCAGGCGATGCTTGTCACCCGTGACCTCCGAAGCGAAGCAAGTCACTCTGCACGAAGCATACCTGTCCTCACCTTCCTCAGCATGCTTTCTGAGTCAGTTACAATCACATTGTGTGTGTGTATCGTATTCTCGATCCAGCGGAAAGCTGCAGTAACCTCTTCCACCTCCATTCTTAAGCTAGATGTTGTGGTATCATATGCCAGGCTCTCCTGCACCAAACATAGTTTTAAATGCGCTGAGTCCCCTTTGAGACCTTGTCACAACCGTCTCCACATGGTCCTTGAAGGACAGGCTCCTGTCAAAGGTGATTCCCAGATACTTCAGTTTGTTCTCTCTGTTGACGTTTCTACCATCTATCGTGAGGCTTGGGACATCAGCACTCACAATCCTGTTGTCCAGAGAGCACCACAAAACAGCCGCCCCCTCCGGGTGGATGACAGCACTCATTTCAGTGCACCAGTCAATCACTTTTTCTATTGTCGCCTGTAGCTCCTGGGCTGTTTGTACCCTATCTCTCCCCTACCTATATGCAAGAATATCATCTGCAAATGTTAGTATCCTTCCAACCCCTGGTGCTTCTAGGTTTACAATCTTGCTCGTATACACGTTAAAGAGTACAGGTGAGATTGCAGATCCCTGTGGTAGTCCACGGGTTAACATGCGTGGCTCTGAGGTCCATGCACCCAGACGGAGAGCAACTCGACGAGAATACAGGACGGCTGCTATCCAGTTCACCAACCAGAGATTGACCCCCTTCTCCATCAGTGCGGTCATCAAAATATCGTATCTAACTCTATTGACATTGTATGCATCCTCTAGATCAAGCGCTGCCGCCATCGTTTCCTGTCTACTCTGGAACTCCTCATACACGTCAAAGGCAAAAGTAGCTGCATTTGATTAGGTATCTTTTCCTGGCCCGTAGCTCCCCACTTGGAAGAAGCTTCCCCCTTTCCAAAAACTCTTGCAGCTTGACAGCGACTATCTTCTCTAAAACCTTCCCAAATGTATTGTGAAGGGTGATGATCATAAAACCGCTAAGCTTTAAATGATCCTTGAATGGTTTTGGGAGAGGGATGAGATAGCTGTGCACACAGACCTGAGGTACTGATGCTGTCCTAATGTTCTGGTTAAAGCAGTCGGTTATCTCCTTTAGGTCTGCATCGCTCAAAGCCTTCATGTGGCCATACCTAACCCCATCAGGCTCTGGTGCCGTGTCTTTTGCCTTTTTCAAAATATGTTTAACATCTTCAACCCGTATGATGTCTTCATAATGCATATTCTTCATGGTGCCAGATAACTCCTTTCTAACTGCATCCCTGGTGTCTGCATCATTATGATTGGTCTGCTCTAAAAATCTCTGGAGAAACACCTCTCATTTCTCTTTGTCTGTTGTCATGCGCACACCATAATCTCTATAAATTGTTCCCACTGTCATAGGCCGATCTTTTCTTTGCATTTGTCTGTGCAGTTTCCAGAATTTTCGCAGTGTTTTATTACCTCCAATCTCCTTCATGAATCATTCCCCTTTTGCGTTTTTGGCTTTTGCAGCACAGCGCTTGAAAACCTCCACCTTATCTTTCTCGACATTTCCCGCTGTATCCACTTCCTCTCGTGAGCTTCGGGGTGTCTGTCGCACTTTCCTTGGCTGCTTCACTGCAGCTCTCTTTGTTTTCCAAGCATTGTCTACTTCTGGGGTCCACCATGGGGGAAGCGAAAAAAGGAGTTTTAACAGTCCTGTTGCATGCCTCCTGTCTGAGGCGTCCAAGAAAGCTGTCGGTCCACTCATATCGGAAGGTCTTGCGCGCTCTCCCTGCATTAACTTTCCTGGATTTAGAGATCAAAACAGTCCACCTTACATCAAGGACTGATGACTGGGAGACAAGTGCCAAGTCAATAGCTGTGTCTGCATCGCCAGGCCTCATTGCCATTCTAGTCGGCCTCCCATCATTTATGGAGACCACATCGGAGTCCACCATGGCATCCGCAAGGGCAATTCCCTGTCAGTTTTCTCCACTACTGTTCCATTCTCTGTTCCTCGCATTGATGTCTCCACATATGAGTAGCCTATCACCTGGTAATCCCTCCAATTCCTTAAGCCAGTCCCAGTGTTCCTTTCTGACAAAACAGTCCACTGTGGCATACACGTTCATGATGTTCCAACTTAAGCCACCAATCTCCATGCGGAATCCGCGACCAGCGAGAATCGACCGCCGGAGATATTGCTCGTCTGCTGCGAACAAATCTCCCCGCTTGACTGAAATAGTAAAGAAACGATAACAGTAGTGGTATTTCAATTGCGCTTGCGCTCCCACCACAAAATATGGTATAGAGTCAAGCTCAAATGTGTCTTCTTTACCGCTGATGTTAACGCATTAACGCACGTCACTAATTTTTTTTTTTTTTTTTAAATGTTGCATATCCCTTACAGGACGTTGCAGTCAACACCAACATCTTTCAACCAGGCAAGAAGTAGTTTGCCATTGATTTCTGAGCGACCGGCTCACATAAGTAACCAACGCGGCGCGATACATTACTGAATCTCGCACAGCTGCGTTACTCACGAGAATGTATGGGATTACAGAGAAAGACGCCAGGGAGACGTTAAACATTAGAGACAGGTTAGAAAGTGGGAAATTTTAAAAAATTAAAAAAAAAACATTGCTAGGGGACACCCGGGTTCGAACCGGGGACCTCTCGATCTGCAGTCGAATGCTCTACCACTGAGCTATATCCCCAGCGTTGCATCAATAAATACTTTTAAGTATTTATAGTATAAAGAAGAAAAATGCTATAATTACTATTAACATGTACAACATTAAATATTAATAAAATAGTTGACCCCCTTCCTTATACTGGAAGAAATTGATAACGAAAATACCGCCGTACTTACGTTATTTATCAGATACCCGGCGGTTACCAATGACTACAGTATTGTGTTCACCAATTTACTATTTCCGGTTGAAGTTGAACTGGAAATAAACAATTCAATATTATTATGCCATTAGACATGATCAAATGTCAGTTACCACAAAGGAGATCTTAGTGGAAAGTTGAATTGATTCGGACACTGGTATACTAAAACACAGAGTAATACTAATACTAATATAATAGTATCGATTTTTAAGTTGAAGTAATTTGAACAAATTAAATGCATCTCAGAGTTAATTTTACTTTTACTTTTTTTTTTTTTTTAGTATTTAATAACTTTTATATTTAATGTTATAATGTAATAGTAATAATAATATAAAATAAATTATATTATTTATATATAGTTTTAGAGGTTGAATTTGAATCTTGAATCTGTGAGTAAGACAGTGTGAGTTACACTGTAATAAACAGACAAAGAAGTTGAAGTGTGTCATTTATGATTTTATGAATTTATTATTTATATGTCGTAGAAAGTTTTTGATGAATCTTTTCTGTTTCTGCTTCTCTGTCTTCTAATTCCTACACCTTCAAACGTCAACATGAATATATGTCAAGAAATATGTCAACCTGAGCTTGTCGAAAACTCCACAGAGCTTGTCTTTAAATGGAATGGCAGTGGTTATAGGCCAAAATAATTAATAATTTCTCATGTTCTGCATATGATGGACACTCCAGACACACTTCTCATTATACCAGTCCCACAGTTAAATATTCATAAGTATTTTCTATTTAAACACAGAAACCCACCAAAATTATGTTGCACGATTTATTTCCTGGCTTATTTCTGTGCATGTCATCAGGTGCATACTGCAGAATTATATATTATATATGCAAATTATACTTTCGCTGAAATACTTAAAACACATTGTTACTGACTGATGTTGTTAAAATGTTGAGCATCAGTTATCCCCATGGTAATCGCAATTCAAAATGAAATCTTGCTGTTTGCTAATACTTGCTAATACCTCAATGTATCTGAGCAGTCATTTATTGTTCGTTGAATACATAATGTGAAATGTCATTTATGTGTAAAATTTATGATGGCTATTAAGCAAATGTCTCAAAATTGCTGAGCTTGGCATTTTATAACCTATTGACTGCATAGGGAATTTAAAAGGACAAAACTTAGCTGGAAAACGTAAGTAAAACAGTCAAAGAAAAGTAATCCATGTGCTGCAATGAATATGTGGAATAACCAATTTTTAACATGACACGTTTTATGTATTCAATGAACATTGTGGATTATTTTTATGTGATTGTAACACCTCAGTTTTCTAGCTAAGTATTTTTTGTTTGTCTGTTCTTTGATGAAGACTTTGGCTAAAACATTCGTCTGTATTTGTGTGTTTTTCTTTCATAGAGCTTCCCAGTTATATTTTGTTTTCGTTCTCATTCCAGTATCAGCTTGGCAGCAGATACCCTTGCAGATGCCCTCTTTTTTGATATTATTGTCACACTGTTCTCTAAACCATTTCTTCTCATAGTAAGACCAAACATAGAGCCTCACATCACAAATTATCTATGAAATGTCTGTGGCAAGTGTAATCTTTTCACTGTTTGATTTATGTGACCACCAAGTTTACCATGTAGTATCTTCTTCTTCTTCTTCTTCTTCTTCTTCTTCTTCTTCTTCTTCTTCTTCTTCTTCTTCTTCTTCTTCTTCTTCTTCTTCTTCTTCTTCTTCTTCTTCTTCTTGTTCTTCTTCGTTCATCCAGATTTTTTTTTCAGATGTGACTGCATTGTGCCTGTTTACAGCAGAGCTGCGTTCTTGCACCGTCAGGCAGACACATCCGACTTCTGCGGGCATTTGTTGACCGGGTTAACCTTCCCGGGGGTTTCTTAGGACGTTTGAATCTCACTGTTGTGGTGTTATCCCCCATCCTAGCTGGCCCATATAGAACAGCCAAAGACATCCTGGTCAACCCTCAAGGGAAGGCAGGGGCAGACCATGGGCATTCCCCGCCATCCAAGGAGGCTTCCATACTTGCAGAGCCAACACACAGCGCTCTGGTACTGGGTTCACCTAAGGAATCATCACGTCCTGCACATGGCTGCTTAGCCTCACTTCCGTATATTGGGCCTTCCATTCACCATAGGCTGTTCCTCCGGAAACCAGAAGAATGCAGTCTGCAGATGACATCCACACAGTGAGCTTTCGATTAAGACTTTCCACATAATGGATTTGCTATCCAAGCAATATTCCATTTCGTGCCACTAGGACACTTTTTCCACCTTTTATGAAGCCCACACAGTGAGCTTTCAATTTGGACTTTTCACGTAATGGATTTGCTATCCAAGCAATATTCCATTTCGTGTTACTAGGACAATTTTTCCACCATTTACGAAGCCCACACAGTGAGCTTTTGATTCGGACTTTCCACGTAATGGATGTGCTATCCAAGCAATATTCCATTTCATGCCTCTGGGACGCTTTTGTAACCGACATACTTGTGGTATGAAGTGTGGCAGTCTAAATACATCTTCATGCACCTTTAGATGTCAACCTGAATGTAGTTAAAGTAAGCTGTAGTCAACTTGAGCTTGTTGATATCTCCATAGAGCTTGTCCTCAAATGAAGCAGGCGTGGGCCAAAATATCTTTCTCTGTTCTGCATATATTGGGCACTCCTGCAGCAAATGTTTAGCTGTCATTTTACCAGTTCCACAATTACATTCATCGGTATCTCCTATCTTTAGTTTATTGAGCAAGTGGTGTTTCAGGATTGCTACTTGTTCTCTTCGGTCGAGTTTGTAATATGCATCATCCTTCTGGTGGCCTGGATGCTCTGATTCCCATTTGGTTCTATAAGTGCTTTTTATAAACCTTTTTGCCTCATTATAGGTTATGTCTATGTCAGGCTGTGGTAATCGTCTACCCTCTTTTGCTAGTCTGTCAGCCTCTTCATTTCCAGGTATACTGCAATGTGATGGGATCCACTGCATTACAACTTTTTTGGATTTCTGGCATAGACCATGGAGTGCTGCTCTTAGGTCAGCTAGTTCTGTGCTGTTTTAGCTCTTCAGTATTGAGACAGCTGACTTTGCATCTGTGAAGATAGCTATTTGCTTCTCTTTATTTTCCTCCATCAAGAGCATTTCTGCTGCAGTTTTCAAAGCCTCTACCTCCGCTTTGAAGTTACTTGAAAATTTTCCAGTTGCCACTGACTGTGTTTTTATCACTCCATTTTTTAAATTAAGGAGAATTCCTTCTCCTCCATTTTTAATTGAATCTTTGGCTGATCCATCTGTATTGGGTCCAATTGCTGCTTGGGTAATGTTCTTTTATGTAGTTGAAGGTTATTTTTCTTCTTTCGGTTTCATTCTGAGTGTTCTTTTTCTCAATACCAGGAATGTTTTCTATCATCTCAGGCAGTTGCTGCTGCCTCCAAGCTGGGAAGTTGTGTGCATTGTAAATGGGCTTGACTGTTGATATGTTAAGTATGGGATCTGCCCTAATCTTTCGTTTTGCAGTTTCTACAAAGTTGCTACGCTTCAGTCTTCCTTTTCCAAAACCATTAAACCTGTTATACATAGGGTGGTCTGTCAATCTTCTACATTTTTCTGCTTGTTGCTGGGCTCTGCTATCTCTTCTGTCCTGCATTGGTTGTAAACAAGTGATCTTTTCTAGTTCATTAATAGGCGTTGTCTTCAGGCTTCCAGTTATGATTCGCATTCCTTGGTTTTGGACTCTACTTATTTTGTTAAAGTTTGACTTAGCTGCTGTTGCCCAAGCTGCAATGCCATATTCCAGTACTGGCCTCACCCGTCCAGTATATAACTTCTTGAGAACTTTCTCATCTGCTCCCCACGTTGTACCAGCAAGCTTTTTCATGATTGCCATTCTCTGCCTTGCTCTTGTTCGATTTTTCTCAACCTGTGTCTTCCATGTCAGGCGACGATCAAAGGTGACTCCTAGATAGTTTGGATTTTCTTCATGGCACAATATTTTTCCATTCAATACCAGCTTAGGTTGCTGAGTTTTATTTGAGAGGGAGAACACTGTGCATGTTGTTTTCTCCTCACTTATCTTCACTAGCCATGATTTTGACCAGTCCTCTAGCGCTAATAAGGCTTGCTGTATTCTGCTGTTAGCTGTACTAATATATTCTTCAGATGTCCATATGGCTAGGTCATCTGCAAAGGAGGATGTGTGTACTCTGGCTGGAAAATTTTATGTGATGTCATTTATATATGCTAGGAATAATGTTGGTGAAAGAACTCCTCCTTGGGGGACACCTTGCTCCAACAGCATCATTTTGCTTGTTTGTCCTTGTACTTTTGTCCTGGCAGTTCTGTTCTCAAGGTAGTGGCTGATCCATTTATACATTTTTCCACAAACATGCATTTTTTGCAGTTTTACTTTCAGTCCTTCCTTCCATACTTTATCAAATGCTTTTTCTAAATCTATCCAGACTTCTAGTGTGTGCTTTTTCTCTTGGAAGGCATCCTCTATTTCCTGAGCTATATAGGTTATTTGATCTTCAGTGGATCTGTACTTTCTGAATCCTGCTTGGTGTGGTGTTAAGAGTTTGTTTTCTTCCAGATGCCATGTTAGCCTGCCATAGATAATGCATTCCATTAATTTTCCTACACAGCTAAGTAGACTGATAGGTCGATAGCCATTTGGTTCTTCCAGGTTTTTTCCTTTCTTTGGGACTGGTATTAGTATAGCTTCCTTCCATGCCTGTGGGACTATTCCTCTCTTCCAGCTGTTATGTAGGACTGCTAGTAGTTTCTTCTTTGCCTTGGTGCCTAGTCCTATTAGCATTTCATTTGTGATTCCATCCTTTCCTGGTGATTTCTTCTTTTTTAGGGTATTCATTGCCTGTTCCATTTCTTCCATTGTTAGATTTGCCATCATATATTCTGCTGCTGTCTCTGTATTTCTATGATGTATCTGTTTGTCTTTGATTGCTTTCTTCTGTTCGGTTGTAATATCAATGTGGTTTGCATTTGCATAGTGTTCCATTAGTGCATTTGCAGCCTTTTTTCCTGTAAGCAAGGCATTTCCTTGTTTAATTGTTATTTGTTTGTTTCTAGGTCCTTCATTGTTCATGGCTTTCACTAGTTTCCATAGTTTGTTTCCATCCCTGTCAAAATTCAGGTTTTCTGTTTTTTCCCTCCAACAATCTCTTGTTGTTTGATTTACTGTTCTTGTATATTTTGCTGAGATGGCTTTGAGAGAGATGTTCGCTTCAATTGTTTGTTCTCTCTCTCTGCTGTCTTCCTGGCATCTTCAACTTTGTCCTCCAAACTTTGTAATTCTTCAGTCCAGTATGGTTTGTAATTTTTCCTCGCTCCTCTTGGAATTGACTCAGTGGCTGCCTGTATGATCGCTCTGTTTAGACTTTCCACCATTTGCTTTATGTTGCCATATCGTGTATTTATGTTTTCACAATATTTGTCTGTTAGTATGGCAAATCTGTCCCAATCTGCTCGTTTGTAATTCCAGCGTTGCAAGGGCTTTTGCTCCTGTGGAACATACTCCATATTCATTACAAGCTTGATTGGTCTGTGGTCACTACCTGCTAATTGGTCCAGCACATGGCGATCGGTTTTGTGGAGGATGTCTCCTGTACAGAAAGCTAAGTCTGGAGTAGAAGTGGTAAGCCATCTTCTGGAGTAGAAGCTCGGTGTGTCATCCGCTTTGTTGAGTAGATGGAGATTTGAGTCTATTTCCCAGTCCTCCAATTCATCTCCTCTTTTGTCAGTATCTGGGTATCCCCATCTTTCTGAACGGCTATTAAAGTCTCCGACAATAATGCAGTTTGTGTCAGTTATTTTCATGTTTGAGAGTGTAAGGTCCTTATCTGCTGGGCTATACAGATTGTAGATTCTTATTTTCACGTCCTTTATCATTATATCAACACCTATAATTTCCGTTTGGTTGTCAGAGATCACAGATACTTCACTGCTAGGTATTGTATTTCGTGTAAGTATTAGAGCTCCTCCTTTGTGTCCTTCGCGGTCGAAACGTGTAGCCTGATATCCTCTGACTGAGAATTTGTGATTGGCGTTGAGGTGTGTCTCTTGAATGCATGCCACATCTATTCTATCTTTATGAAGACGCTGTGTTAGGGAGTCTTTCTTCTTGTAAACTTCTTCGGCATTCCACTGTAGTATGTTGAGTGTCCAGGGTATTTGGTCAATATCTCTTAACCTACTCATCTGTGCCTTAACTCCACAGCACAGGGGAAGATGACCACCAGTAGTCATGGGTGGACCCCCTCGAGGCAGGGGGCCCGGCACTATCGCCGCCTGATGGGACTTCACGGGATTAGCACCATAACGATTAATTTTGATTTGTGACATCATGAATTAAGTTACGTTGCACTGCTTTGTCAAGCCTGTGGCTCAGTACATCCGATTTCGACAAGCATTTATTCGGGATGCTTTCCCTAGCCTTTGACTGTTCCCAGTCTACCTACAAGGCAGCAGGTTTTACGTTGCATTGCTTTGTCAAGCCTGTGGCTCAGTACATCCAATTTCGCCAAGCATGTATTCGGGGTGCTTTCCCTAGCCTTTGACTGTCCCCAGTCTACCTACAAGGCAGCAGATTTGTGTGTCTCTTCGTCTGGTCCCTCTCCCTTGACCTGTCCGACATGGGTGGCCCTACCAGTAGCTGTGCTACCGTCGGCATAGCTCTTGGGGTCATTGGGACGCACAAGCCCCTCTACCTCGTCACGGTGAACACACAGCAGAGTGGATGTAGTATCTAATGGCCAGGAAGGTTAACCAGGTCAACAAATGCCTGCAGAAGTAGGATGTGTTGGTTGAAAGGTGCAAGAAGTATCGCAGCTCTGCTGTAAACAGGCACAACGCAACTACGTCAAAAGAAAAAAACAACACTCCGGATGAACGCAGAAAAAGAAGAATCTAATGTCTATGTGAAAAACATAATCATATGTTAAAATTAGTTACCCCACGTATCAAATACTTATGTTAAGAAAACAATATTTTAGTTGTGCAGGTAACTGGCTCTGGCACCTTACTGTCTTTACAGATGATAGTTTGTTACATTGTGCTTGTGATAAGACATAACAACTGCAACCCATGGTGGTAGTGAATGTTATACCTCTCCACAGCACAAAGCCTGGGCTCAGTTGTAGAGACCACATGTTGCCCACATAGCATGATCCCTCTTTCAGCCTGCCTAGTTTATTCCAGAGGAAAGGTAACACCAATACATCTGGAACAAGGCAAACTGCAGAAGCTGCCAAATCAGCAAAGCAATGCTCTAACTGTCTGCCTGTTGGAGTTTTGATCCTAGACCAGTTCCCGACCAAAGGTTAGGGCCTGCTCAGCTCTGCCATGACATTAAATCTTTAGATTGAATTTCCTCGCACTAGGATAAGGCTTGCACTCTCTCAGTTGGGTTCCTCTACCCAAATTGTTGGCACAATGTGGGATGTTGGTTTAGTGAGCGCCGCCCAACATTTCGGCACCGACAGAAAACAGGTAGTACAGTCTACTGTTATATGATAGCTCACTTATATCTGACTAAAACTTGACACCTGATACCTTGTGCAGGTAGAAGTTATTCAATTTATGGTAATCTATTTGGTATGGAATGTTTTATAACATTAGTAGTATTTGACCATCATCATCATGTACCTGATTCTTTGAAGACAGTCGATGTCTCACAGCCTGCCAAAAATTTTTTAAATCTCTTGCCCATCTCCTGTCTTATGCAACCACATGCCCAAGGTGTCTGTGATGTCCTATATCCTTTTTTGTGCTGGTCGACCCTTGCCTTTTCTCCCAGAAACCTGCTTTCCAATACTGTTCTGTCCAAGCCACTATGACATTTAATATGGCCAAAGTAATTCAGCTTCTGAGACACAATGCTGTTTATGAGCTGGTTTTCTTTGATGTTGAGAGCTTGTAGAATGTCAGTATTTATTTCTGTGTTCAGAATCATAATGTTTTGTGTTTATAATTTGTTTCGTTTATGAATCAATATGATAGAATAGACACAAAGTTTTAATGGAACTTGTCCAGCCTTCTGCCATAGATAACTCATGAAGTAACTGACCACAGTGGATAAACTCTCTGGCATTGGTGCAGGACTCTGTGTATATATATGTATCAGAATTCTACATGCTATAAATATTGTATTGTGGGTTAAGTTATTTGCATATCCTTTACAGGATGTCTCAGTCAACCCCAGCATGTTTTGGTTGTTTGTGATTTCTTGGCAAGTTTGCGTTCAGTAGTTTACCATTGTTTTCTGAATGACTGGCATTTATATCATTGTATGAACATCAACACAAGGCTGCTAAATCGTCCACAGCTGTATGCGGGATTATGAATTGCAGCCGTAAGCCATTTGCCACAGAGCTGGCGTGGATAGGCTACTAGTTTTCAAATTTAACCAGTGCACTTGACCTATTCAACCTAATGTACCCAGTTAATGATGTGTTTTTTGTGGCCTTGCCAATGAAGGCAAGTTATTTAACTCACTACCCAAAGATCAGAAAGTAATACAATGTCCTCTGGTTCCTTATTTTGTAAGAACAATTGTTGACAACTGAACTTACACCCAGTTTTTCTTGAGTTGGCTACTTGAGAACCTCTGGGATACTGTGAGTTTTTATTCAGTTGGTTGCTTGAGAACTTCTGGGATACTGTGAGTTTTAATTCTTAAGTGGAGGTTGGCATAATCGAGAGGTTTAAAGTGGTCGTGCTGAAACTGTCACTGGTTACTGCGGTGTGACCAGTGCTTCTTAAACTTATATGAGCTATTGTCTCTTTGTCCCCTAGGCTACATCCCTAGTATCTTCCATGATGCCATCTATATTTTTGCATTGCCTCCAGAGGGATGGTGCAACCCACTCTGGGAACCACTAGCAGCGATAATCTTCAAAATATGATTTGTTTGGTACTGGTTTTTTTTTCTCTCGCTCACTTTCTTTGAACTCAAGCATGGCCCATACTACTTCCAGTAGTGCTGGACTGAATTCTGCGTGTTGATTAGCTTTTTACCTATTAACAATGCCCCTCGCCATAAAGCAAACCCACTCTGACTTCAGAGGTACTTGTAATTAACATCCCTAAATCAAGGACGATAGGTCAACATTTTAGTCCAACTGTCCGGTTTAGGGGTTGAACCCCTTATCTTGGCAACAGCACACCGGATGTTTAAGAATACGCGTTCTTATCCATTCAACCACGCTGACCTACGTACTGGTGGGTTCATTGCACATACCGTTCACTTGGACTTAAATGTTGTCTTTTCATTATTGACTTCGGGACATAAATTACAAGTACCCCAGAAGTCGGAGGAGGTTCTCCTACTGGCGGGGGACACTGCTAATAGGGAAAGCTAACCCTCAGTAATTTGTCCAGTGCGCTCACTAGTAGTAGCAACTGCTACCTGTAGTAGGAGCAGCACATATGTGGACTATGCTCGAGTTGAAAGCAAGCGAACACCCAAAAAAAATTCTGAAGTTCGATGCATTTGCCTTCAAGTCATCAGAGCCCTGAAAAATACTTGTATCTGTTGGAGTGAGGTTAATCTAGAGACTTTTCTGCCACTGTTTTGCCAAAATCTCTCCTTCCTCTCTTCAAGATTAGAAACCAAAGGCCACTCTGATATGTCTCCACCTTGCCGTGGTAAAGGGGCTTGCGTGTCCCATTGACCCCAAGAGCTATGCCGACGGAAGCACAGCTACATATTGGACGGATCTTGGGATAGGGACCAGACCAAGAGAGACACAACCCGCTGCCTTGCAGGTAGACTGAGGATAGGCAATCAAATTCCGAATCAGGTGCATGATGCCACTAATTCTTGGTCCAGACACATACTCATAGGCTCTCTGCTGAGGGATATGGCTGAACGCCTCTAAGCCATTAACCCTCAGATGTGAGAGATAGGGCGATACTCACCCACTGCAAAACAGAGGTGAGATACTGAACATTCTACATGCTTGGTCCAGACACTTGTTCAAAGGCAGGGATATGAGGGTTCCCCTGGATGAGAGGAACTGCCGTTACTCGCTCTCTGATGCATGGAGGTAAGGTGCTGAGCCGGCAGCACATATAGCCTACCTTGGGAGCATTACTAAAGGTGGAAAAAGCGATGCAGTCGCACGCAAAAGTTATGATGAAAGTCTATATCTATACTCATAGAGTGAGCGTAGTCAAAGGTGGAAAAATGTCTCATTAACACGAAATGGAACGCTTGGTTAGCGAATCCATTACGTGGAAGTCCGAAGCGAAAGCTTGCTGGGTGGATGTCGTCTGCAGAATGACCATTCCTTGTCTGTGCAGGGAGCGGCCAGTGGCGAATGAAATGCCAAATACATGGAAGTGAGGAATTAAAGCAGCCATGAGCAGGACGTGGCGATTCCTTGGGTGAGCCCAGTCCCAGAGTGCTATGTGTCGGCTTTGCATTTATGGAAGCCTCCTTGGATAGCGAGGAATGCCTATGGTCTGCCCCTGCCTTCCCTTGAAGGTTGACCGTGATGTCTTTGACCATTCTAACTTTACCAGCTGAGATGTAGACGACATCAAACAGTAAGAGTCTAATGTTCCTCGAAATCCTGAGAAGGCAAACCCGTAAAAACACCCACAAAAGTCGGATGTGCCAGCCTAAAGGTTGCAAACAAATTGGCACAACGCAAAAACGTCCAAGTGAAATGTCCCTCATGCCCGGAACAGCTCTGACTATCTAGTTTTCCGGCTGGAACCACTCTGACTATCTAGTTTTTCAGTCAGAACAGCTCTGACTATCTAGTTTTCCAGGCACAGCATCCGTACACGTCCGAACTGAAAGCTCGCTGAGTGGAGGTTGTCTGTAGACTGACCGTTCCTGGATTATGCAGGAGTGGTCTGTGGCGAACGAAATGCCCAATACATGGAAGTGAGGAATTAAAGCAGCCATGTGCAGGACGTGGTGACTCCTTGGATGAGCCCAGCACCAGAACGTTATGTGTCAGCTCTGCAATTATGGAAGCCTCCTTGGATGGTAGAAAATGCTAAGGACTGCCCCTGCCTTCCCTTGAGGGCTGACCGTGAAGTCTTCGACCGTTCTAACTTTACCAGATGGGATGTGGACAGCACCACAGCAGTGAGAGTCCCCCTGGAATGCTAACCTGGTTAAAAAATGCATGCAAAAGTCGAATGTGTTGGCCTAAGGGTTTTGGCCCAAGGGTGCATAATGGACACACTGCAATTACGTCTGAAAAAAAACACTCTGGATGAACGAAGAAGAAGAAGAAGAAGAAGAAGAAGAAGAAGAAGAAACCAAAGGGATGTGCAAGACTGGTACTGGAATTTCACATCTGCAGAGAGACTTAGTAACTATTCCATACTTCAGCACAGCACATACAGAAGTTATGACTAGATTGGTCATGTTTCCTCCATGGGTTTTAGATACTTCATTGTCTACAGACTTCAACCCAAAACCCAGAAGCAATTTTTTATATTCATCATGTGCAGATTAATATAACTTTAATTTTTTTAATTGCTGTTAAGTTTCAAGTTATAACAATTCAAAATACATGAACAATATTTTTCTTTAAGCTGGTAACATATTTTGAAAACAGGAGGACATTATTGGTAATCAGAAACATGACAAAAGTAGAAAGCCATGCAGCTGCAGAGAATGAACACCAAAAAAAGGAAAGTAAAGAGGCTTCTCAGAAGGAGGAGAAGGAAGAGGTATAATAATTAACTTCAAAAAATGTAACACATTTTAAACATGCCTGTTTTTAGTATTGCATAATATTACACTTTTTATGATGATGATGTGATGAGATAAGGTTTGAAACCAGGCAGTATGATAAAGCCTAAAAATACAACTCTTGCAGATTCAGTTTAGATGGTTTGATCATGTCAGCTAAATGACAGGTAGCAGCAACAACAACAAGTGAAAGTAAATATAAAGGACCCTTTTTCACACCATGAGGCTTATTGGATACAAGGTGCTGGCCTCATATTCTTATAGACCAATCAGCACTCATTACATGATGTGGCCAATGCCACTCTGTCTCTTATAGACCAATCAGCACTCATTACATGATGTGGCCAATGCCACTCTGTCTTTACTTCCTAGAACATTTTCTGGTACACATTTTAGGCCAGATTGACCTATAAGCCCAGGTCAGTGGAAACAAAAATTCCTGGCCTCGATGTGGATTCAAACACATGACCAGCAGGCAAGATTGCTGGCCACTGTGCTACCACTGCTTTTATAGCGAGCATGAAAGATCAAAACCCCAAGGATTACAATTTTATCTGGATGGTGAACTTCCTATTGAATTATATCATGTAGTCTTTGGGATACGAGGAATGGACTTGAAACAATTCACACAATCAGCTGCTGATGTGTGGTGAACTCTCTGTATAACACGCAACACCCCAGGGATTAGAAACATGGAGAATGATTAAAACAGTTACTAATAAACTACACACATTCATTAGCTTGTGCTTGCATAGTAGTTAGAGAAATGACTAAAATGGTGTGACAGAATCACTAATGCAGAGTTGCTTGCTTGCTTGCTTGTGTTCGTTGGCTTGAGCTCCAACGCGAAGTCCTGTATGTCGGATGAAGGCATCCTGTTGTCCAACATCAGTGTGATGTCATACAGGACCTGAGGTTTGCGTGAGTATCCGTTGTCCCATGTCTGGCTTATTGGTGTGCAGACTGGTGGTTCCTCGCCGTACAGGCAGACACTCTCCGACTTCGGAGGAATCGGCGATCCTATTGACTTTAGCCAGGACCCCGAAGGGACTTGTTGCCCAGGACGCTCAACGAGGACGCGCCAATAGGTCTTGGCCAGTATATAACCCGGCCCTGGTGCCTTGGAAACACCTCTGCGTCCCTAATGCAGAGTTAATATTGAGAACTAAACAAATGCCAGCAAATCAAGAGGTGAGGAAAAGACACCGGCTCTGGATAGGACTTATAATATAGCTAGAGCAGTGGTTCTCAACCTTTTTTGGCCCGTGCCCCCCTTCACCATATTTTCAGAACGCCATTCCCCCCCCCCCCCCCCCCCCCCCCCTTCGTATTTCCTATCTAAAAGTTTGGCCCGTGCCCCCTTTCACAATATTTTCACAACGTCATCCCCCCCTTCATATTTCTTACCTAACCCCCCCCCCCCCCCCTCCCGCTCCTGCCCCTACACAGTATACGTAATAATGGAAGCACATACTAAAACAAGTCTAGACGTCCATATAAAACATGATTTATGGGACTACTTACTTTATAAAATGAATTTTAGAAGGGGTGAGATGTACAGAACCATAAAGTATGAAGGGAAAAAACAATATCAAGTAATCGGTTCTTGTATTAACGCGATCTTGAAATAATCTTCATTCCCCCCTGGAAACCCTAAAATTCCCCCCTAGGGGGGAATTCCCCACCGGTTGAGAACCACTGAGCTAGAGAATCCTTTTCTTGGAACCCACAGAGTGAAAGAAATAGAGGGAGACATAAAAACACACAGTGAAGAATATTAGAGACGGATTTGAGTAACATGCAGAGGACTTACAGGGAGCTGCAAGAGATGGCAAAAGATATGAGGGCTTGTGGAGAATTATTTGAGGGAATAAAAGACAGAAGAAGAAGATAACTGATTGGTTCAATTATAAATTGATAATTAAATTGGCATATATCAGGTACATCTATCTGCATTTAATCAATACATTCCTGAATACATGTTTAATTCTACAGCACCTAGACACATTTTGACACAGTAATTGAAATAAATAAAAAATACACTTTGTTTCTTGCAACACCTTTGAACTTCCATCACTGTTTACATTTAACCAGTTCTTTGTTTCTCATTCAAGGGGTGTGAGTTTCATTTAGTTATTCACCTCTCTAATTCAGTGTGTCTGACTTCTGCATGCATTTGCATATGGTTTATCTTCTCTAGACCGATTTCATCCAACATCCAAGATGGAAAAAGATCAAGGATCCTTTTACATGCTTGTCATCCATCCAAGGAAATTGGTCCTGCCTATTTATGAGCAGGTTTTCTTTTCTAACAATTTTGCCAAGACCTACTCTTTGTGATTTCCAACTTCTGTGAGATTAGTAGTTGAGTTGAGTTGAGTTAAGAACTGACATCACTGTACTCAGGACATTCTCATACGTGCTCTGTCCCCTCATTCAACAGCCAGCGAAGAGTCATACTACTAATCGTTCTCACCGCTATCTGATTAAAAGTTCTCCTGGTCTTCCGTCTCAGTTTTGAGATTCTTCCAGAACCCCTGCCGATCCCCAGCAATCTCATTCTTTCCACATATGGGTTCTCAATCTGTCCCTCCGCCTTCTCCAGTCGGATCTGCTTCCCCAAGGACTCGGGAGCTACCGGCCTGGAAAGGACACCTGGGCCAATGCTGCAACTTTTCCATTTGATGTCTACGAGGGCTTCCAGGATAAACAGGATGTGAGATTAGTAACTGCACATAAAACTTGCACATATAACCACCTGTTTTTCACCCTTATCTGAGAAGGTTAGGTATCTGATCTAACTCTCCAAGAAATCAGGGGTACATCTGATATATTTATAAATTAATGGTTCTCTTAAACAGCTATGATCTAGGATTCAAACTTGATAGCTTCTAAATCTTAGGTGGACACAGTTACCCCTCAGCTTTGCTTCCCTCCAGATTTAACCATTTCTGTTTCACTGAAGTTTCTGTAATTCTTTGCACATTCATTTTCATCACAGGACAGTACCAACTCAGGAATAAACACAAACATTAATGCGGAGATGGAAACTGTGCCACCTAATGAGCCAAAGTCAATAAGCAAGAAGCCTTCAGAAAGGAAATTCTCAAGAAGAATATCAAGCAGATCTGCACTTCTAGGTACATTGCTTTGCTTTAAGCAAGTTTGGGATACTTTACATTTGTATTTGTTTCTTTGTAAAAGATTACCTTGATTACACACAGATATAAGGTGTATTTTTAATGACTGGGGTTTTTGAAAATATTGCCGTTCCAAGTTTTGTATTCACCCTCTGTGGAGTTCATGCAACATATAAGGTAAATAGAAAACTTGGAACGGCAATATTTAAAAAAAACCCACAGTCATTAAAAATACACCCTGTACTTCTGTAAGGTGTTTCAATCTTTAATTTCAGTAAGGTGTATCTCTTTGAGATCATACTCTGAGATTGTGGCGGGATAGGATTATCTCCTATCAAAGGAGACGTATAGCCTGCCATACACCCTTAGGCAAGGTGGAGTACCAGTTTAGCCACCTCCAGTCAGCGTCGCATGAAACCATGTCAGCAGGTGGTGGATTAAACTCGAGAGCACCATTTACCCAATATGCCACAAGGCATGTAAAATAGTTTTTTACTTTTTCACTTATATTTTTCTCAAGTAATGTTTTAACATTTTATTGCATTCAGAAGCATGACATATCACTGAATATTTATTATGAAATTGCCAAAATGATATCTTGAGACTATTGAAAAATTAAGCTGTTCATTTTGACTTAATGCTTTTTTTGTGTGTTTAAATTTCCAAATAAAAAGTAAAGAATAAAGAGGAATCTACAACTGGCTCACTGAATTTAGATGTGTATGGTGAAGCAGACGAACAGGAGGCAGTAGTTGGTAACTATAATTATTTTTCACATTTATTATTTATTATGTCGTTACTTATCTTCATGAGATCTTTGCTAATGCCATCTGTAATTCAGCCATTATAAAAATTATGTTTCTATTTCCCTGCTTCACTTTTTTTTAACACTTTTGTTTTAACATGAATAATTTGACACATCTAGACAAACCTTCTGGCCTAGAGAAAAAAGTGGAAGAAAAACTCTATGGACTATTGAGAGAACTTAAATAATATTGCCTGTTCATCCATCTCTTTTCAATTTCCAATTGCTGAGGGATTTTTAATCTGCACACAAGGGTCCTCCAGTTTTTTTCTCTATTATCAGAGATGACTAGGCAGCCAATCCACTACACAAGGGCCAGGAGGAAGTACAATGGCCTCAAATTCATTATTTTTTAAAAATCGACATTGTAAATTATTTGAATAATGAAGATTGCACGATTTATTACCTGGCATATTTCGCTGCATCTCGTCAGGTACATACTGCAGAAGTCACACAACATAAAGTGAAATAACTAGATAACTCCTTCAAGCTGAAATATACACATGTTCGCACAGTAATGTATTCCTCGAGAAATCTCAATCGACAACCCTGTACCGATATTTTACACTTCAGCTTGAGTAATCCATCAAATTGCTTCACAGTTGGTAATAGGAGGCGACGTTTCAGAAATTCAAAACAATGTTTTCCTGTGGTGAATTTGAATAACGAAGACACAAACAATAGATTGCACAATTTATTGCCTGGCATATTTCGCTGCATCTCGTCAGGTACATACTGCAGAAGTCACACAACATAAAGTGAAATAACTAGATAACTCCTTCAAGCTGAAATATACACATGTTCGGGTGCGATATAGAGCACCACTCTATTTACCCTCTCTCCAAAATAAAAGGCAGGGATCATCCAGATAAATTGTATACCTTTAAGAGAAGATAAAGAACCAACACACCTTATGGTAACATTTGATGACAGGCTGACATGGATAAAGCACATAAACAAAGCAGTAGCAAAAGCCAGAAGGAAAATAGCCATCCTGAGAAAACTGAGTGGAACCACATGGGGAGCCAGTGGGAAAATACTTAGCAAAGTTTATCAACAGAGCATATAACCACACCTGGAATACGGGTCAACTGCGTAGTGTTCAGCATCAAAAACAACACTACAAGAGCTGGGTAAGGCGCAAAATCAGGCACTTAAGAGTCACCACAGGAGGGATGAGATCAACTCCTATAGTGGAAATGGAAAAGATGGGGAGGACACAAGCACTGAGAGAGCGCAGAGATATGAAAACGCTAATACAAGCAGAAAAGTTCCTCAGCATGCCAAGCCATCCTATGTAGAACAGATTTGAAAACTTAGCTATGGGGCGGTTTAAAAGAAGCAGTTTTATCCATCAGGCCAAATGACTCTGCAGAGAAACCAATAATCTGCCCACAGTTGGTATCCCCCTGAAAACTGTTCCAGAACGAACTCCATGGAAAGATGAACAGAGACTATCACTACAAATCCAGACAACAGTGAGAGGAATATTTGACAAGGAAGAACAGAACAGTGTGCAGCGCAGAACAGCCACTCTCAGCTACCTTGATGAAGAATAGCCACAGGACCTCTGGATCCAAGTCTACACAGATGAGTCAGCACAAAATGCTATTCGAAATGGAGAAGCGGGAGTATACATAGAATACCCAAATAATACTAGGGACACGGCCAGAGTACGAACAGAAAAGTACTGCCATAACAATGATGCAAAAATTGAGGCAATAAAGATAGCAACAGAGAAATTACTAAATACCAGCCATGGTACACAACCTGTGGTACTATTGACATATGCAAAATCAATACTCAAGGTGCTCCTGTCTGGAAATTGCTAGTACTAAGGACACTACTTTCTGAATGTAGCAGTCAGCATAAGGTCCCCATATAGTGGATACCATCTAACTACGGAGTACCCGGAAATGAGAGAGCTGATCGATTAGCTAAGGATGGAGCTAAAGAAGAACAGCCTGATGTGCCCGTTACATACCACCAAAAGAAAAGAATGATCAAATCAGTCAGAAAGCCACCAAAACCTGCTCAAGACGATAACAACGTTATGGACCTACCAGAACAAGTCATTATTCTGCACCTCAGAACAGGACACAACAGATTATGCAACCACATGTATAAAAAATTCAAGATTGGTGAATCAGCCATGTGCACATGTGGATTGGCGTCGCAGACAGCAGAGCACATACTTCAAGACTGCCCAAAATACAACATATCTAGGCAAACCTTCTGGCCTAGAGAGATGGCAGTGGAAGATAAACTCTATGGACCACTGAATGAACTAAAAAAGACAGTTAAATTCATACAAGAAACAACATTGCAGTTATAGACATATTTCAAGTGAACGAAAGAAGAAGAATCCACTAATCTGTCTACCTCAGCATCATCCACTAGTCTGTCTACCTCAGCATCATCCATCAATCTGTCTACCTCAGCAGCATAGACTAATCTGTCTACCTCAGCACCATTGACTAATCTGTCTACCTAATGACCATTTATTTAGTCTGTCCCCCTCGGCATGATACATTAATTTGCCTACCAGTTATAGGTTTATAACTACTCTAAGTTGTCTCTTCAGACAGTCCGTGATTCAAATACTTTTGTCATGATGGTTTCTGAGACCATTGTTCAAGTTTTAGGGAACAACTATATTGGGATAGGAGAAACCTAAGACGGACTGTCAGTCTATTAGAAAGGAAGGTGATTATCTAAGAAAAAGTAAAGAAGTAGAAGAATAAAAAGAAGAAACAGAGGATTAGGAGAAGGAGGTGGAGGAATAAGAAGAAGTAGAAGAGAATAAGGAGAAAGAGGAAGTTGAAGAAGAAGCAGAAGAAAAGGAGGAGGAGAAGGAGATTAATGAAATACTAGCCTCCTCACTTGAAATGCTATTGTATTTGCAAATCATTTTTTGTCTTTAAACTGAAAAAAAACTTTTCATCATTCACAAAATAACATTTCATATGCCACCCTCAGTGATGCATTTTATTTCATTTCCATGCACCTTTTAGTTTCTAGAGTTTCTAGCATGGTAAATGACATTTTAAAATATTTGTAAGCTTTGTAATTAATTTCCAAATAGTGTTGTGTAATGGCTAATTCAGTACGCCGAAAATGTCATGAGTGTGGTCGAACTAATATTCCCCCGGGAAGGTTAACCTGGTCAACAAATGCCCGCAGAAGTCAGATGTGTCGGCCTAACGGCGCAAGAACACAGCTCTGCTGTAAACAGGCATAATGCAATCACGTCCGGAAAAAAAAACTCAGGATGAACGCAGAAGAAGAAGAAGAAGAAGAAGAAGAAGAAGAAGAAGAAGAAGAAGAACTAATATTCAAAACCTGCATTCACCGTTCCCAATGTGAGGGATAGACTGGCCAATGATTTCTCCTTGCACTCAGATCTATAAAATGTAATGGTCTTAACACTTTACATAACCACAGCAATTTCCTGCTAAGGGACTTGTTTATTTGAATGTTATCCTCTGCTACAGCGTTGCCAGAAAATGCCTTCCCATTGTTCCTGACAACAAAGACACAGGAGATCTACAACTGCAGATGCAATGAGGATGTCACACAGGACAATCCATTTAAATTTATCCCCAAGGTGGATATTATTGAAGACTTCAGAATGCGAGCTGCAGTGTGTGATTTTCATCCATTCAAACAACAAATCCTGGTAAATATTTATGAGCTTGCTGTTAGTTTTATTAGACAGAATATACAATGTGTCTGTATGTATGTGTAGATTAGTCAGCGACAAAGATGGGGAGAGTGGAAAAAAAATGATGATTATTATATAAGGGTCGTTCATGTGAAACCCGTTCCAATGGCTTTATTACAAAAGCATGAAAGAAACATGAGGAAAATGCAAAGAATACCATGGACAGACAGAAAAACCAATCAACAAGTCCTTCAAGAAACAAATGAAGATCGTAAACTGATTAGAGACATTAGACGTAGACAGTCACAATTTTTTGGGCATGTTATGAGAAGACATGAATTGGAGAACTTGGTGACAACTGGTAAGATCGAAGGGAACAGGCCAAGGGAAAGACCTAGAAGTAAATACCTGGATGGCTTGGCCATGTGGCATGGTTGAGACAGAAACACGGAGCTGATCCATGATTCTGGTGATCGAATGAGATGGCAAAACATGACCGCCCACTCTTATCGGCGTGGCACATGATGGATGGATGGAAAGAAACTTTAACATGTGTGGTAGAATTAAACAAAGCAATCATTTTGAATGAATTATGCACCATGGGTTGGTCAGAAGAAGTCGCCGTAGGCATTCAGGCAAGCATCCCATTGCTTAGGTAGGCGGCGAATGCCGTCCGCAAAAGAGTATTTTGGTTGCTCACTGAACCAAGTGTTTACCGCGTTCATTATGTCTGCATCTGTGTGAAATCGTTGATCCTTAAGAGCTTTTTTTTAGAGGTCTGAACAAATGAACATCACCTGATGACAAATCAGGACTATAGGCTGGATGTTGCAGAATTTCCCAATTCTTGCACCCTTATGCTTCCCGCACAATCTTTGCAACATGCGGACGAGTATTATCGTGTAATAAAATCACACTGCAAGAAAGCATGACAGGTCGTTTATTCTTGATGGCTTTTTGCAGCTTGTCTAGTGTTTCCATGTAGTGGGTAGAGTTCATGTTGACACCAGGTTCTTTAAAGTACAATAGCCCTTCATGGTCAAAAACTGCGCTCAGAATAACCTTACCAGCGGAAACCTGTAACTTGAATTTTTTGGCTTTTGGTGATCCAGCATGCTTCCATTGCATGTTCTCTCTTATGCTGGTCGGCTCAAAGTGGTGACACCATGATTCATCGCCTGCCACTATGCGGAAGAGAAATGCATCATCCTCCACTCTGTAACGCAGCAAGTGGTTCAAACACCATCCCATGCGTTCCTCTTTTTGGTGGTCGGTCAACATCCATGGTACCCACTGTGAACACACCTTCTGATATTGCAGTTTTTTATGAACAACCTTTTGAATTGTCCCAATTGACACATCAAATTCTTTCACGAGCGAATGTATGCTTTGAAAACGGTTAATCTGTACTGCTGCATCAATTTTGGCGATGGTTTTTTCTGTTGCAACAATATGCGCTTGACCCAGCCATCGAAGATCTGTCGTGAACTGACGTCTTTTCCGAAACATTCGTGCCCAGTCTGTCACTGTTGTCTTCAACACACATTTGTTACCATACACTGCCTGCATTCTTCAGTGAATGTCCACTGGTCAACATCCTTCAAATGAAAGAAACTGAATCACCGCTCTTTGAACTTTTTTGGACGGATTTTGGACCATCCAGGCCGTTTTCTCAATGGAAACAAAAAACAGAAAAATGGAAACAGAACCTATGCATCATGGGACTATAAGCACGTGCTCTTTTATTCATTGGTCAGTACTTATCACACGACTATGACATGATCATGTTCAACGTATGCAATTACGTGCGGTGCGGTACGAACAAATTTCAAATGAACGCTCCTTATATATAAGTAAAGGGTATGATTACTTACGCCGGCTTCGTGGCCTAGAGGTTAGCGACTTTTCTCCGTAATCTCATATACTCTCATAAGTAACGTGACGACGGTGAGAATCAGCAGTGGTTCGAATCGCGTTGGTAATTTACGGGGTATATGAGCCGGCCGCTCAGAAAGCAATGGCAAACTAATGAGCATAACCTTGCCAAGAAATCAACAATCAGCTGAAAGATGCTGATGTTGACAGCAATGTCCTGTAAAGGATATGCAAACATTTTATTTTTATTTATGATTACTTATAAGTAAAGGACCTTTACACATATCTTGAGGAATGCTGGGTATATTGCGCAAGCCCCATATTTGTATAGACCAATCTGCTGTCAATGTGTGATATTTTCAGTATCACACCTTCTTCCTTTACTTCCCAGAAATTTCTTTGTACTCATTTGCGGTTTGATGCTGGCATTTTAGGAGCCCAGCTCAGCTCAGGTAAAAAAAAAATGGGGATTTGAACACATGATCACTGTGCCAGTCACTGCACTACCATGGCTTCCTTCATTATATATCGAAGGTAACAGTGATTATAATCTCTTGCCTGGCACCTTGCTGTCTTGACAGATGATAGCTATGTTGCTGAAAAAAAGGCATAATAATTACCTCTCCATAGCACAAAGCTGGGGCTGAATTGTAGAGACCATGTGTTACCCATGCAGCATGATTCCTCTCTTGGCCTGCCTAGTTTACTTCAGAGAAAATATAACACCAATACATCTGGAACAAAACAAGCTGCAGAAGCTGCCGGATCAGCAAAACAATACTCTTAACTGTCTGCCTGTTGGAGCTTCAATCCGAGATCTGTAGCCGACCAAGGCTTAGGGCCTAGTCTGCCTTGCCATAAGATTTGAGTCTTTAGGTTGCATTTCCTTGCACCAGGATAAGGTTTGTTCCCCACCAGTTGTGATCCTCCGCCCAAAGCCATTGGCACAATGTAAGATGTCGAGTTTGGTGAGTGCCACCCAACATTCAGCGCTAACAGAAAGCAGGTAACACCATCTACCGTCATATGGTAGCTCAGTCATATCTGACTAAGAACTGACTTAAATCTCTTGACAGATACAACTATATTGGTGTGAAATGTTATGCCTTTACATACATCAGCTTATGGCTTAAAAATCTGGAGTGACCAGTTTTCTTCTCCACAACCTTTACTCCCAGACAATGTCCAGACCATTCTGAAAATTATATGGTACTAATTTTATGAGAATGGGTTGACTGTAGAGCTTCACTGTTGACGCAAATCCTGCAATAGCTGGGGACTGAACCTGCACCTCTGTGTTGGTAGTAAACTGCACTAATCATTGGATCACCACAATTCCATACTATGTGTAAGTGAGTATGTGTGTGTATATGACATTCCACAGATTTCACACATAATTATGGTTATAGTGTTATGAGGTGAAGGGACCAATTCTATTTTCCTCAATGCAAAGTGAAGTAACAAATAATGCCATGCTGCACAACAATAGTAATAGTCTCCTTTGGTCATGTATGATTATGGCTTGATGTGTTTTATGAGCAAGAGGCCTCCAGCCTCAGAGCCGGGCATTCCTTTCGGTGAGTTCTTTAATCCTCTACTTGTTGAAGTGGTCTCCTTTCACCAAGTTCTGCAAAACAATACAGTGTTAAATTTAGAATCAGTTACAAAAGTGACAAAAGATACATCTCTCTCACTCTTGATTTATTCGTGTTTGTATATTGAGATTCATAAGTCCATAAGGTTCTTCCACAGAGTTTTGCACATTTAACCTTTAAGACTCATCCAGAATGGATACTTCTCGGAAAGAGGGGACAGTGTTTAATTGTTTTTTGCCATGTAGTTGTATAGAGTGCTTTATCCAGAACTTACATTTTTCAGAACTACCCAGAAGAGGATATCCTGATCAAGTATGACAGTGATTTCAAATATGGGCAAAACTTTCTAATTGCTCTAACTGAAGAGGCAAAGGAACTTTTGCTGAAGGTAAGCTTTATTACATTATTTGTTAATTATAATTGCCACTGGAAGAGAATCCGTTGCTTTTGATTATTTTAAAGAAAGCTATAGGGGGTCTTAATGGTGAAGTGGATAAGCTGCCTGCCTCATGCATCACAGGTCATAGGTTCAGTTTTAGATATTTATTCAGTTCATGAGTGCAGTTTTTTTGGAGACACATGGGTGTCATCACTGGAATATTCGAGGGGAAGAGAGGCAGAGGTAGACCAAGAGAAGTGATGCTAGATGGATTGAGACGGTGGCACGGAGGAATATCAGCAGCAGAGTTGATCCAGAAAACCAAAGACCGAGATCTGTGGAGAGCCATGAACGCCTACGCCAGCCGGCACGGCACTTGATGATGATGATGATGTTCTGTGCAACATTTTGGGCATACCACACTGCTGAAAGAGCAGCCAATGGAATGTAACACCTATACATCCAAAATTGATATTGTTTAACACAAGAAAGAACTTTATGAACTATTTTTTGTATATCAGAATGAGCCTGATGAAATATTCTTTAATCTTTTTTAAAGTTGAAAGTTTAGCTGATGCAGAAAAGTCAGTTTTTTTCTTGCTTTTGAACCTTTAAAGGAAGCTAGTGAAGAGCTATAATTTATTTTTTCTATTGTCGATTTTCTGCAGCCACCAGAAGATCAGAGAACTGAAGATGAAGTAATAACAGAAGAAGAGGATGAATCTATTTTTCTGTATGTACCGCCAGAGCCAAAAGAGTGGATATCACAAGGTAGTGAAAAGGAAATTGATGAAGGAATGGTCGTCTCAAGTCGAAGAAAGGTTAATTATTTCTAATCATTAGCACAGTTAAGAAGTACTGATTTTTAATTATAATTGCATAGCTTAACTTGTGTGTTTTATTGATTAAAAAATGCAATCCATTTTGGAATTTCTGCTGACCACTTTCACAGTGTCTGCACAAATAATTTAAATTTAGTTACATTATTTTAAAAAACAACAATAATTATATGATTTTTTTCCTGCTTTTAAATACATGTCAGTTAATGTTGTTTAGAATGTTAATAACTTTTTTCTAGGTGTATGCTGTATTGTTAATGGTAATAACTGTTGTTGCTAGTTAAAAATATACATTACGTGTGCATAAAGTCCTTGAGTAGTTGTAAACATTGAAAAATAAATGATGCATACATGTTACAAATTTACAATAAGCATAGTTATGGCAAACTACTGAACATAAAAAACCTGCCAAGACATCAACAGCAGCTGAACAATGCTGGTGTTGACTGCATTGTTCTGTAAATAGGATATGCAAAAAAAAAAAAAGTTTGAAAACTGAATTATAAAATTATAAGAGGATATTTATATTTTGTGTGCGAGTTAAAACATTTTTTCCAGACTATTAACCCTGTGATCCCTGTTTTACTCAGCCTTCATATACTTTGCATTGTGAATTATTATAGACAATGCTCAAATTTCATTCATGACACCACATCTCACCACATATGCTATTGTTTTGCTACTGTATCAGAAATGTTTGTTTACAATTATCCAAACATTCCCTTAACAGATAATTTGTGATTGGTCAATGTTTTAAGCCTTCTGTTATTAATATGAAACACAATTCTTCCATAAACTTATGGGTTTACAATGTGTAGAGAAATTTCTCTGTTTTACAATGTGTAGAGAAATTTCTCTGTGACCAATATATCTGAATCTCAAGATGAAAGAGTTCAGCAGCAATGGAAAAGGACAAATATAGAAGAAGGAGTCAGCTGTGTGCTTTTGTTAACTGAACTCGAGTTCATGATGGTATTTAGAAGGCAACTCATTTTCCATTACAAGAAGAAGGCTCATATAGAAGTTCAGTAAGTGTGCTTTCAAATAAACTTTATTGCAAGTTTGCAACACTTATACATCCCAAATTATATCGTTTAACACTACACAAGAACTTTATGAACTCCTTTGCATATTAGAATGAGTCTGATGAAATATTCTTTAATCTCTTTTACAGTTAAAAGTTTCAATAAAACGTATCAGGAAGGAATTTGGAGCACCTGTGACATTTGATGACAGAAATGTAGGAGATGTCAAAGATGGGGCTGTTGAATGTTCAGGCTATGATGATAAAACGTTTGAGCTAACGCGCATTGAGCTGGATAAAAGCGTCCAGGTTTGTATTGACCATTTGTTAAAGTTGGTACATCTGATGATACTTTATAAAACTAACTGCATAAAATACAACAAAAGAAAAACAAAATACACATGCATACACATTGAAAAGAAGGACAATAGCATAATCACACAAACGCACATACAAACTCATTCTTTATAAACTCATTTACACACTCAGTAACACAATCCCTTTGTACTAGTTTTTTACCTTGGCAGACTGTGTATATTTGATGAATGTATTCATATTATTATAAGAAAACAATTAATTCTCAGATTTTACACATTACACCGCCATGGCAAAGAACTTAGTCACTTCTTATGCCTAAGAAAAATTTTACTGGCAGATGGATATGTGTGATCACAGATGGCTCCTTTACAGAGGTTGTTAAATGGCAAAACAGAGACACATTGTCTTGCAGCAGGAGAAACTAGCAGCAATTTTAGAGTAGAGACAACAACTCTTTTGCTGCTGTGCAGACTGTTAATAGCCAAAAGGTACTGACTCAAAGTAGCTGATTTCACAGACTTAAGTCATTCGAGCCATTTCATGCCTCGAAAGGACAGACTCACCCAGGGCATAAAAGACAATATTATTATGCTGTTCAGGAGCACATAACTAGTCCTGTAGAGGATAACAGCTCACTGTGGATTTCCTGGAAATTCTAGATGAGTTTGCAAATACTTGAGGAGACCTCGAGCTACCCCTCTGTACCAGAGCTTTAAAGCGGCACACTCCTAAAACAAGCTATCAAATTAAATGGAGAAAGCAAATTGAAGATTACAGATCAGAAAATCAAGCTAGGCAGTAAATGAAACACAAAACATGTCTAGGAATTCTTTGTAACGCTCTCGCTTGCTTTTAAACTCAAGCATAGTCCATACACACTACTTTTCGTAGCACTGGACTAAATTTTGTGTGTGGATTAACTTTCCCTATTACCAGTGACCCTCGCCATCAGGAGAACCCATTCTTACTTCAGAGGTACTTGTAATTTATATCCCCAAGTTCAACTGTCAGCGTAGGAGTTGAGCCTGCTACCTCAGCTTTAGCACACCGGATGTTTAAGAACACATGTTCTTATCCATTCAGCTATGCTACCTCCGATGAACATTTTGATGGAAGTCTTTACCAATGATAAAGAAAATTACAACACTGCAGTTATAGACATATTTCCCAGGAAGGTTAACCCCCGGTCAACAAATGCCCACAGAAGTCGGATGTGTCGGCCTAACGGCGCAAGAACGCAGCTCTGCTGTAAACAGGCACAACGCAATCACGTCCGAAAAAAAACTCCGGATGAACGAAGAAGAAGAAGAAGACATATTTCAAGCGAACGATAGAAGAAGAAGAAAACAAGGGGAAAAAATTAAACATACAAAAAGCAAGAATACTTAGCACTATACACCAGATAAACCTCAATAGAGTCCTTTACTTTTAGTTGTTTTTACCACCAATTTTAAGTATAAATAAGAAACAAAGAGCCTTGGATGTTCTGTGGTGAATATTATTATTTGCATTATTATTTAATAATTTTGTTTCAATATTCTATTAATGACATTTGTGTTTTTGCTATCACACAGGCTGTTTTTCAGCAAGTAACCGAGGGTACTCAGACAACTTGGAAGTACCCCAGAAATGCAAATACTCAAACATACCCAAGGGAGTTTACTGAGGAAGAGAAACTGACATATTTTGGGTCGGAGCCATGTGTGGAATTCATTAATCGTACAGCATTAAGGTGTGTATTAAAATCGTACAGCATTAAGGTGTGTATTAAACAAATATTATTTTTGTTATAGCATTGGATCTCATCTCATCTTGTTCCTTTTGCACCTTGCGGTGTCGAGGTGATGTATAAACAGCGGGAGAGTGCCTGTTTATAGGCTTCATGTATTGAGACTCCTGTGGGCCCGGGAAGGTTAACCCGGTCAACAAATGCCCACAGAAGTCGGATGTGTCAGCCTAACGGTGCAAGAATGCAGCTCTGCTGTTTTAGTTTTTTTTTAGTTTAGTCGGATCAACATCACGGCACACGGTTTAACCCATACGTGCTCCGTTTTCCTCCTAACTCAAACCTGAGTCTGGAGAAACTCAGCTCAATGCACGAATTCCATTGCATCGGCGAGGATCCTGAAATACTTTGGGTAGATTTTTAACTCGAAATTTTGCCCGGGCAGCGCCGTTAGGCTACTCTTTTTCGATTTCCAACTGCCAAGGGATTTTTTACGTGCACAAAAATACACACGGGCGTCCGATCTCACTACCCAGAGACAAGGGGAAATTTTATTACTGGAAGTCCAGGTGGATTTTAAAAATAAATCCTGGTCCTCACCGGGGACCGAACCTGGGACCTCCAGCACTCGAGGCGGACACCATACCTCGAGACCACGCAGCCCCCCAGCTCTTCTGTAAACAGGCACAATGCAATCACATCTGATAAAAAAAGTCTGGATGAACGCAGCAGAAGAAGAAGAAGACTCCTGTGGACTCTGCTATTCCCCCTGTCCATTGTTTGTGTGGTTAGCCTCTTCTTCTGCTTCCATTTGGTCTGTACATCATTGCTTGTTGTGGTATCATAATCATGTGCCATGCCGGTAAGCATGGGCGGCCATGTTTTGCCATCTCACTGGATCAGCTCCGTGTTCTTGTCTTGTCCATACAACGTGGCCAAGATATCCAGGTATTTACTTCTCTGCCCTCCCATGTTCTCTTACCCTCAATATTGCCAAGTTCTTCAATTTATTTCTTCTCATAACATGACCAAAAAATTGTGACTGTCTACGTCTAATTTCTCTAATCAGTTTATGGTTTTCATTTGTTTCTTGTAGGACTTGGTCATTGGTTTTTCTGTCTGTCCAGTCTTTGCATTCTCCTCAGAAACCACATTTCCACAGCCATCAGATGTTTTTCAGTTTGTCTGCTCATTGTCCATGCTTCACATCCATACAAAAACACAGGTTCTATACAGCACTTCAACACTCTTTTTCTCGTTGCAAATGACATCTTTTTATTGGTCAGTATGTTCTTCAACCTTCAAAAGGCTGCCTTCGCCATGGCGATTCTTGTTCTAATCTCTTCAAAGCGTCTCCCATAAGATATTATGACTGTTCCGAGATAATTGTACCGATTCACTTGTTTAAGAATATTCCCATTTACTTGTATATTACATTGTGGTATTTCCTTCTTCTTAGTAACGACCATAATCTGTATCTTCTTACAATTTAATTCTAACCCAAGTTGTTCACTGTGTGCATCAATCGCATTTACTAAATGTTGCAGATCCTGTTCATTGTCTGCAATCAATAATGTATCATCCACATATCTAATGTTATTGATGTACGTTACACCCGCCTTGGGTATTTATGATGCCTATGTTAAACATTGCCTCAACGAGTCATGTATTATTGATTATTGATTATTTTTCAAGCGTTTTAATGCTTATTGTTCTTTTGTTGTCAAAGAATTGCTTCATAACAGATGTTGAATGAAAGAATGTATGAGAGGAAATAGAGAAGAAGGGCAGAATGTCAGACGGGCCTGCGTGCCCAATTCTTAACCCTTTGAAAATAAAGATTTTCGTTCGTTTGTTCGTTGGTTCACTCGTTCGTTTGTTCGTTTGATGTTATGTCCCCCAGTGATGATTCCTTTCATATCTTCAACATTTCTGAAAATACTTTCACTGTACAGGGAAAAAAGATCTGGAGACATTACACATCCCTGTCTCACACCTCTCTTAATAGGCTGATATTGACCTACTTCATTATCAATCTTTATGGCAGCTTGTTGTTTCCGATATATGTTTTTATGAGTCTAAGGTCTTTCCCATCAATTTGCAGATCTGCAAGCATCTCCATCATGTTGACATGTCTTACTTTATCGAAAGCCTTTGTGTAGTCAATAATGCAAAGATGTAAGCCTTTGTTTACTTCTATAGAATGTTCAATTAATGTTCTCAGCATATATACAGCATTTTCTGGACCCTTGCCTTCTACAAACCCACATTGTTCTCCTATTTTGGGTTGTATTTTCTTGCAAACTCTTTGCATGACAATTCTTAGCAAAATTTATGTGATATGGCTCGTTATTCTAATTGTTCGATATTGATGTCATTCCAAGACTCCTGATTTCTTCGGGATTGCAATAAATATAGAATTACATAATTTAGGAGGTATATCGCCAGAATCATATATTGTGTTCAGCAGTCTGGTGACTTGATCTATTTCGTATTCACTAAAGCAGTGATCATTTCTGTTGAGATGTTGTCTGGACCCGGGGTTTTGCCAGATTTCATATGGTTTAAGGAGCATTCTGAACTTCTATCTTCCGAATTGATGGTTCTTCATTATTACTCCGAATATCTTCTTCTTCTTTGTGTTCATCCGGAGTGCTTTTTCAGATGTGATTGCGGTGTTTCTGGTTAGGCACCCTTGGGCCGAAACCCTTAGACCAACACATCTGACTTTTAGCGTGCATTTTTGACAGGTTAGCATTCCTGTGTGACTCTCACTTTTGTGGTGCCGTCCACAACTCAGCTGGTCAAGTTGGAACAGTTGAATACTTCATGATCAGCCTTCATGATCCTGCTCATGGCTGCTTTAATTCCTCACTTTAATATATTGGGCATTTCGTTCACCCCGGGCCATTTCCGCACAAACCAGACCAGTCTGCAGATGGCATCCACTCAGCGAGTTTTAGATTCGGACATGTGCTTGACGCTGTGCCCAGGGACAATATAGTCAGAGCTGTTCCGGGCACGACGGACATTCAGAAAACTAGCTAATCAGAGCTGTTCCGGACACGAGGGGCATTCGGAAAACTAGGTAGTCAGAACTGTTTCTAGCACAAGGGACAATTGGAAACTAGCTAGTCAGAGCTTTTCAGAACGTTAAGGACATTCGGAAGACTAGGTAGTCAGACCTTTTCCGACCATGAAAGACATTTCACTCGAACGTAATTGCATAGTGCCAGTTTTTATTTGACACCCTTAGGCCGGCACAGACGACTTTGGCGGGCATTTTTAATGAGGTTAGCCTTCCTCAGGTTTCGAGGGACATTAGACTTTTACTGTTGTGGTGTCACCAACATCTCAGCTGGTAAAGGTAGAACAGTCAAAGACTCCCTCAAGGGAAGGCAGGGGCAGACAATGGGCATTTCGTGTTATCCAAGGAGGCTTCCATGATTACAGAGCCGGCACATAGTGCTCTGAGACTGGGTTCACCCGAGGAATCGCCACTTACTGCTCATGGCTGCTTTAATTCCTCACTTCCATGGGCATTTCGTCTTGCCACTGGTCGCTCGCCACACAGACAGATCAGGGAAAGACAGTCTGCGGGCGACATCCACTCATCAAGCTTTCGCTTTGGACTTCCACATTATGGGCACTCTAGCCAAGCATTCCATTTCGTGTTTTTGAGATGTTTTTCCACCTTTGATTACACTCACTCCTTGTGTGTAAATGCAGCTTTTCATCGGAACCACTTCATACGACTGAACCGCTTTTTCTCCTTAAGTATTGCTCATGAGGTAGGCTACATGTGCTGCCGGCTCAGCACACCACCTCTATGCATTTGAGAGTGTTACTCCGAATATTATAATGTTCTTCTCTTGTATCAGCATAAAGGAGTTTCACATAATCTGACCATGTATGTAAAATCTTATGTTTTTCTATTACGATTTTTCCATCTTTTGTTTTCAGGCAGCTTGTTAATGCAGGTGTTCTTTTATTAGTAAGCTCCTGAATTATTTTGTGCATTAATTTTGTATTTTTACTGTTGTGTTGTTTTTCAATTTCTGTGCAATTATTTTCAAGCCATGCTTCTTTAGCTTTTTTACATAATTTTCTGACTTTCATGTGAATTTCTTCATATTTTTCAGGATTTTTTTTATTGTGTCTTCTTGTTTCCATTAGTCTTAAAATTTCTTCAGTCATCCATTTCTTACGACCTATGTTCTTTAATTTTGGGATAATTGTTTCTGCAACAAAATTGATTGAATTCTTCATTTCCCATTGATAATCCACATCTTGAAATAAGATCTCTAGATTATACAAACATCAAATCTGTTCTTCTATGTAAAAATTGTCTTGTATTTCCTTGTCATGTTTTAATGCACACAGATCATATTTAGTGAGTGTTTCCTGGTGTAAACTTGACTTTCTTTAACTTTACCTTCAGTGTGCCTATAATCAATCTGTGATCACTTTAACAGTCTGCATTTGGAACTGTTTTTGTGACTGTTAATGCATTGTGAAACCTTCTATTAATCAGGATGTAATCAATCTGGTTTCTAATCCTGCTGTCAGGACTTCTCCATGTCCATAATCTTCATTGATATTGCTTAAACCAGGTGTTTCTGACAATCAGTTCATGTTCTTTTGCCCGTTCTATAAGTCTGTATCCTCTCTCATTTTGTTCTCCCAAACCATGATTACCTACTGTGCATCCATCACCTTGATTTCCTACTTTCGCATTGAAGTCACCCTTTATGATGTTTATTTCTGAATTTTTACATTTCATCAAAGCAATCTCCATGTCATTATAAAAACCTCTACACTATCTTCACTGCTTTCTCCCATTGGGGCATATATTTGAATGATGTTTATGTTAAAAGGTCTGCTGATTAATTTTACCAATAGAACCCTGTCTGACACTGCCCAATATCATTTAACGATTTTGATGTTTTCAGATCCAAGATAATTGCTGCACCTCTTTGCCTTGCCTCTCCTCCAGAATGTATAATCTTAAAATCCTCCCCTGTCTTAATCCCTGTTCATTTCCATCTTGTCTCACGCAATCTTAATATGTTAATATTCTCTCTTCCCATTTCTCATTTGATGTTATCCAATTTTCTATCTCACTCATTGTTCTAACATTCCAAGTTCCTACTTTCAATGATAGTAATCTTTTGCACCTAGTATTATGCTGACAGTCTGGAGTCACCTGGTGCACATGACTATCCTTACCAGATGAGGCTGCTCCTATGGAGCACCCATTTACGCCTTTTCTCTGATTTTCGATGATATCGTAAAACATAATTTTCTTGGCTTCTGTAAAGAAGGTAGTTTGCCATTGCTTTCCTTCTTAGCAGTGACCATACTGGTCAATGACCATAGCTATTGTCTCCCCAAAAAATGAGATTCTCTGCCTACCTTCTTGAAGCTGGAGACCATAACCTACAACTATCTGTCGGCTGCTCTTCAACCGCATCCACTACGTGCACCCATGGATTCACATAACCCTGATCGGGAGGCTAAATGGGTACTCCACCTTGCCTAAGGGTGTCCCGTAGGCTAGCGGAAGGAGGCACCTTACTTCTCCTTTGATAGGGGATACCCCTACCCTGCTATCCATTAAATGCAGTCATTATATTCTTTTAAATGGCAGTTCATTATAATAGCCTTTGATTTTCTTATGTTCTACAGTTTCCATCAAGCTCTTCAGCAGAATGAAATAATGAATGTTTTCCACAATGATTGGATCAATTTAGGAGACAGTGATGATGCATTTGGCACCAAGGCAGACAATCACATGAAGGTTATTATGAGATCTTTTTGCTAAATGGCTACATGAGTTTTTAAAAAAATTTGTAAATTAATAATTTTTAGATATCAGTAAAACATTCTGAACACATCAAGAAATTAAGTAATTTACAATCAAATATTCTTTAAAAAAAATTGTGAATTTCTTAATGTAAATCTATTTCTTGAACTTTTTTTTATATGTAGAAAAAAAAGAAAAAAAACTCGCATGGCATATACTATCTTTTTAAGAATAATCTTGCCAAGAAATCATACACACATGCACACACACAGACACACACACACATGTATGTGTGTGTATGTGTATGTAATTTCTTGGCAAGATTACGTTCGATAGTTTGTCATTGCTTCTTTAAAAGATAGTATATGCCATGCCAGTTTTGTTTTCTTTTTATTTTTTACATATAAAAAAGTTCAAGAAATGGATTCATATGAAGAAATTCACAATTGTTTTAAAGAATATTTGATTGTAAATTACATATATGTAGCAGTCAATGTGGCTGAAAGGATAAGAGCGCTATGGCTCTTAAACTTCCATTGCGCTTCTCTTCTTCTCCTCCTCTGTCTCCTTCTTCTTCTTCATCTTTTTTGTTATAACCCAAATGAGCATAGAACCTCAACCAACTCATGCCAACCCCTCCATCCTATCTAATGTCTTTTCCTGCAGCTCCCTCCATGTTTTCTCTGTATGATTAATCTCTGTCTCTAATTTATTTTATTTTCCGTGTATTTTTAGGTCTCTCTCTATTTCTTTTGCACTGTGTAATCCAAAGAAAGGACTTTCTAGTTATACTGTTAACAGGTTTTCACAATGTGTATCTTATTCAGCACCAGGGAATTTTCCTCACCACTTGATTCATTAGAATTTGTTTAGTTCTTTCCACAAGATCTGCTGAATGATATTGTCATACCAAATTAAGCCTTCTATTCTGTGCAGGCATAGTTAATAAATGTTTTGCAGTTTATAGTAATTGTTTTAGTTGTGCTTCGTGTTTCTCATGTATACAGCACTAGCTGACCCTGCCCTGCTTCGCCCAGACCCTGGTGGGGAGCATCTCATTTAATTCATATAAGTAGTCATATAAGTTCTCGTTCCCGTTACCGACTGACTGTCTGTCTGTCTGTCTGTCTGTCTGTCTGTCTGTCTGTCTGTCTGTCTGTCTGTCTGTCTGTCTGTCTGTCTGTCTGTCTGTCTGTCTGTCTGTCTGTCTGTCTGTCTGTCTGTCTGTCTGTCTGTCTGTCTGTCTGTCTGTCTGTCTGTCTGTCTGTCTGTCTGTCTGTCTGTCTGTCTGTCTGTCTGTCTGTCTGTCTGTCTGTCTGTCTGTCTGTCTGTCT